>CANTUT010000067.1:1973587-2619674 GCA_947687605.1 Reutealis trisperma | reverse complement strand
GAGGATTTTTGCATTGGAATTCCCCTCCAAATGAGCTGGAAGGAAGCTCTATTTATAGAGCTGCTGAAGAGGGTGCCGGTGGCACTAGCAGCTTGCTAGTGGCACCTGTAGCATGCCAACCGGCACGGATTTCATACCGCTTATGGGGCGGCATGTCCGGTATGCCGCCTAGAGAGGTGGCGTGCCGCGTGTGTGCTGACGGCTGGCTCAACCCATTTCCTACTTTTTCATCCGTTTCTGGTCCGTTTCAGTTTTGATTTAAGCTTGGTTTGATTCTATGAGTTTGTGATTGAAAAGCAGTCGACTAGAGATGAAAGATCCAGAAAATTTATTTTTCAATGGGGTGCTGCTCTGCACCCCGCAGGGGCGCTGCTGCCCCCTTGACCCCTGCCTGCTAACCGGCTAGCTGGACCATCGTATGCATAGTGCACTATTCTTAGTAGGTGTCAAGCTGCAACCGGATCATAAGGGTGCAAATTTGAAGGTTCACACCTGTTGACGTCAACACAGCATTACATTAGCTTAATACATCCATTCCTAGAACGAGTAACAGTCAACCTATGGTATTGACACCAGAGGCTGCGTTCGCATTACAATCATTATTAATAGCCCTTCAGACCCCACAAAATACCCCTTTACCAAATACTTGAGTTGGCATTGAATTGGTACAAGAAAGAGACTTGAATAGGAGATTGGACTTTGAGACAATCCCTTGGGGAGATTCAGAAAGAAATCATCAAATTGAGAGAAGCAAATGAGGGAGGTCCAATGTAGACAGATCTCAGTTTGGAGGACCATCTTGCCACACCAAAGATACCTTTGCAATTAGGGGGACATACCCTACTAACTAGGAGCGAAGCACTCACACTAGGAGCTGAAGTCAAAGCCATAAAGAACAAGGCACGAGAGATCAAAACCAAGCCAGTAAAAGACACAGGAAAAGATATAAAGCCTATGAGCAAAGTTCCTTTGAGTCCTCATCACAAAGCAAGGGACAAGAAGTACAAGAATTGGCCAGTCAAAGAAACATTGAAGACATAAAGGACATGATTAAGAAATTCCTAGACAAACTTACAGGAGAGACAGGGAGAAATTATATGGACAAAAGCTTCAATTTAGTGTTAAAATCCCCTTTCACTGAGTCAATCCAGGAATATAGAATGCTTGGTAAGTTTAAGCCTCTAATACTGAAGAAATATAGCAGAGAGATGGATCCGAGAGCCTATGTGATAGACTATAAACATGCGATTGAACTCCAAATAGGGAGCGACGAGATGCTATGCAGAGCTTTTAGAGGGTCGTTAGAAGGGGCAACCACCAAATGGTTTGGTAGCCTGAAAAAAGAAAGCATTTCAAACTTTGCCCAGCTTGCTATAGTTTTTATGCAAAGATTCGCAGCTAGCATCCCTTTAGAAAAGCGGACTCAAAGCTTAGAAGCTGCTACCCAAAAAGAATGGGAGTCCCTTAGGGACTACGTGGCTTGCTTCAATAGAGAAGCTCTCAAAATCACCCACTTGGATTAAGCCTGGGCTATAGAGGCATTACAAAACAGCATCAATCATACTGATTACTTCAAAGGGTTATGCAGGCATGCACTTGCTACCTTGGAAGAAGCCATAGCGATTAGTTAGAAGTATATTAGGTAGGATGACACCTTCGCCTTTAAGAAAAGGAAAGAAGGTGATGCTCCAAAGGGAGAGCCAAAAATGAAGAAACAAGATGAAAAAGCTGGTAAAAACCTAGTGGTGGGGAAAAATAATAGTAGCAAGAGTTGGACACCTTATGCTCCAAATCTACTAAGAAGGACCCCTCTAAAAGTAAGCCTAGCCGAGGTATTCATTGCATTCAAAGATAAGGATATTTGGGTTTGCACCCAACCCCTGCTAAAACTAGCAAATCAGAGAAGTAGAAATAAGTTTTGTTTATTCCATAACACCCATGGGTATAACACTAACAACTGCTGTCAATTAATAGCAGAGATAGAAAGATTGATCAAGCAGGGGTACCTGGGAAATTTCATAAAAAATGATAATAAGGAAGAACCAATAAGGATAAATGGAAACAACCAGTTAATGATAGGTCGGTAGGAGTAATTAATTATCTTATGGAGGGATTTGACAAACCAATAAACTGCAATCAGACCAAAGCCTCTCAAAGAAAAAAAAAAAAGCCCTTGGATTTATTTTTTACAATGGATCTAAGGGACTAGCTTGCAGGTAGATGGCAGCAGCCTCCCATACCCCCATTATGATCCTTTGGTCATAAAGGTAGTGGTTGCAAGCTTTCTAGTTAAAAGAATCTTAGTTGATGATGGCAGCTCAATCAACCTTCTCACCATAGTTGCATATGCCAGAATGGGGTTAAAAGAGTGCGAGCTACAAGATGTGGGGATACCAGTTCACACATTGGATGGGACAAAAGTGCCGTCGATAGGAATAGCCTGATTGCCCATCCCCTAGGTATAGCTCTAGAAAGTCACCACCATAGCCAACTTTGTGGTAGTCAGGCTACCTTTAGCATACAACACTTTATGAGGCCTCGCCTGAGTACCGGTTTGATCTGCTGAGGGGAATGAAAATGCTATTTGGGAGAAACTCCACTATTGAAACTCGCTGTAAGTTTAGAAAATTGAGTTTTGTAATTTGGAATTTGTGAAAGAGAGTTGTCACTTTAATTTATTTATTTTAATTGGGAAAATTAAAGAAAAACCCAAATTGATTCACTCTAAAAATATTTTGATTTATCCCAATGGAAAATAGCACTAATCCGTGAGTGACCAAAGAGGGTTCGGGGATCTGGTTTTGGTAATTACACAATTAAGAAAATATGATTTTCTTCAATTTGGCTAAAAGTTGCAAAATAACTCTTAAAAAAGGAATTTTTGTGTATGCATAAATAGGAGTAAAATGATGAATGAAATAGTTATATATGATAAAATGAAATGAAAATTGTAAATAAGTAAGCAAAGATAAATCCTACTTAATTATTACAAAATCAAAACGGAATAAAATAAAAAGGATCTTTTCTCTAACCCTTATGGGTACTAAGAAAAGCACACATTCCTCAATTAAGATAAAGAAATGAAAATACATAATTGAAATAAAATGCGAGTACAAATAAATCAAAGTAAAAGGGAAAAATGTTATTAAAAAGATTTTAGATTTGATGCATTACAGAATGGTAGCCAATGTATTCTACTAAATAGGAATCAAACCCCACGCAGTTCTTTCTTATTGCGAAGGAGGGGTTTTGGAAAAATGTTGGTTTGCTTATTAATTTAATTCTGATTTTTGAATTGATAAATTTTAGATCGTTTCTATTTTAGACTTAAAGAAAGATGGGATAGAGAGAATTCTAGATCTGAATTTTAGCATTTTAGAAATAGAAAGAAGAAAAGGAATTATACCTTTGTTTTCCTTGACCTTCGGATCAATGGGGTGAGCTTAACTCTGGATCTAAGCTCCATCTTGGATTTGGAAACCTTGAAGTTGAACCTTAAATAGAAAAGGTTATCAAAACAAGATAATAATTGTAAATGGAAAAGAATTTGAATGACAAATTTTAGTATCAATTTTGATTTTAATTTTAGCATAAAAAGAAGAGCTTATAAATGAGTTTTCTCCTCAAAATTCATCAAATCCCTCTCAAAATTTGTCCTAAAAAGCTGAAATGAAAGTTTTATTTATAGAGCAAGTGGGAGGGTGCTGTAGGGAGCCACTGGCGGCATGTCGGTCGGCTAGGCGGCACCAGCAGCATGCCTGACGTGGTGGCACATCGCCGACTGGTTGGATCAACTTGGTTTTGCACTATTTTGGTAGGTTTTGGTATGTTTTTGATCCTATTTGAGCCCAGTTTGATTCTATAGATTTGTAATAAAAAATTGGTCGACTGGAGGTGCAAGTTTATGAAAATTTATTTTTCAATGGGGCGCTGCCCTGCACCACGTAAGGGGTATTACCCCCTTAACCTTTACCCCTTTCCTGCTAACTAGCTAATGGGATTGTCGTACTGGCTCCACATAGTGCACTAATTTTAACAGATGTTAAGCTACGACTGCATCATAAGGATGAGGATTTGAGGATTCACAGCTGCCCCCTTATCAGAATTGGTTTTGAGCAAAAGGCGATTTTGATAATAGTGAACGCTGGAAAGAGATGCCATTTTGGACTTTGGCTGTGCTTATGCCACTTTAGATTTTTGGCTTACATGTTGCTGTGCCATGTTATGTCAGACTCTAGGCTTGTGCCATGTCAGATTCTGGGCTTGTGATAACTGCTTGTGCTAGTCATACATAAGGGCATTCGTGCTTCTGCAAATTGAACCTTGTGAAGGGTAAACATGGTATAAGAATATGAACCTTTTGGGAGGAGGCCCCTAGAATAAATGAGATTTTGTCAATGGCTATCAGTTCGACCTTAACATTGGACGTGGGAATGGTCTTGGTGAATTTCAATTAAGGCTATCTATCCAGCCTAGATGTTGGAGGTAAAGATGGTTTAGCGAATTTCAATCAAGGCTATTGGTCTAGCCTAGATTTTAAGGTTTGGAGATTTTGTCCACCTAGAAGAGGGGGATTTGGGGATTTAAACTAGTTTATCAAGGCCACCTGTTCAGCCTTACTATTGAAGATATTGTGATCAAAGTTATCTGGCTTTGATGTTTGGAAGGATTAGGATCGAAGATATTTGTTTGGTTTTGGTGTTTGAGATGACTGGGATCAAAGCTATTTGTTCAGCTTTAGTGCTTGGGATGATTGAGATTAAAGCTATCTATTTGGGCTTTGGTGTTAGAAAAAATTAGGATCAAAGCTATAGCTATTTGTTCGGCTTTAGTGTTAGGAAGGATTGAGATCAAAGTTATTTGTTCCGCTTAGACTTTGGAGATTTAAGGAAGAAAGACGAGGGGTATGGGAATGTTAGTATAGGTGGCTCGACTCAGTTTGCCCATGGAAAGTTATGGTTGAGGATCAGTTCGTGTAAGGAAAGGTCTTTGTTATGGATTGGGCATTGGGAGGGTAGGTCTTAGAAGGATTTGGCTTGGGAGAAGGTTTGTTTTGAGGTAGAATTGGAAAGCTTAATCAGGTGGGTCAAGCCCTTGGAGACGATAAGGTTGGGTCAGGTCTAGTTTTGGTGAAGGTCAGTTTATCAGGCTTGTCTCCAAAGAAGTTCATACAGGAGTCTTTGATCAGGTCTGGCAATTGGCTTAGTTAGTTATGACCTTATGGTTGGCTTCAGGGGGATTGTTTAAAATGAGTGAATTATCTTGGAAGGCTTGTGAGGCCTCGCCTGAGTACCAGCCCGATATGCTAAAGCGAATCAGTATGCTCATTCAGGTTTAGACTCATGATGGAACCCTCAGGTTTGGATTTGGTGGATTTTGAAAATGATTTTAGGAGTCGCTACCCTAATTTATTTTTAAATGGAAAAATTAAGGAAAAATCTAATTTGACTCCAATTTATTAATTTTTTACTTTAATTTACCCATAGATAAAATCATTAGTCTTGAACCAGGTTGAGCTCGGGGACTAGGTTTTTTTGTTTTAAATAATCAAAATTTGGCTTTTAAGTTTAATTTGACTTTGAAAAATTGATTTCATGAATGACAAATATTATAAGATGATAATTGTAAATAAGATGCATGAATATGACATTAGTGCAAGGAGAAAATTAAAATTAAATATCCACAAATTAAAAAGGGAAGAACAGATTGATAGAGATTTGAATTTGAGGTTTAGATTTTGATTCCAAACATGCCTATGTACTCTGTTGGATGGGGAGCAAAACCCACATAGTTCATTCCACAATTAAGTGGAGGGATTTAAGAGTTGATCAGATTGATTTTGGTTTAGGTGTTTTGAGAGTGAAGAAAAAGGCTAATACCTTTACTTTTGGCAAGTGGAGGATTTTACTAGACCGGAATTCTGTTTTATTGGGATCGGGTAATTAGATTGATTGGGAGATTAATTAATTAATTAAAATGATTAATTAACTAATTAATATGATGAAAATGGTGGATGGATTAATTAATTAAAAAGATTAATTAATTAATTTGGATGAAAGGTTAGTTAAGAAAATGGTTAATTTTGGAGGATTAATTAATTAATTAAAAGGATTAATTAATTAATTAATATGATGAAAAGGATGGATGGATTAATTAATTAAAAAGATTAATTAATTAATTTGGATAAAAGGTGGATTAAGAAAAAGGATTAATTTAGTTTTGGAAAAAAGTGATTAATTAATTAATTAAAAAGATTAATTAATTAATTGAATGATTAATTTTAATTAAAAAAGAGTTTTAGTTAATTAAAAATATTAATTAACTTGGTTAGAGTGAGGTAATTAATTAATTAAAAAGATTAATTAATTAATTAGAGAGTGTTTGGAGAGAGAAGAAGAAGAAAAGTTAATAGATAACCATCTATATCAACTTTGGAGGTATTTTGAAATAGAGGAAATGAGGAGGTATTTTTAGGAGAAGTGGGTGAGGGTAGTTTGGGATGTGAAAAAGTGAAAAGACCATGAGGGGTAGGGCTAGAAAGGGCTGGAAGAATAGATTGGGGGTATTTTAGGAATTGCAGGAGGGGTTGTGGGGCCCACCCCATTGGGAAGCATTGGCGGTGCCGCCGGGCCTTTGGGCGGCGCTACCGTCGACTCAGGTGGCATGCTGCTGGTAAGGTTGACAGTATGGCCTAGGCCAGAGCCAGCGCTGCTGACATTTCTATGGGCATGCTGATTGAATTTTCACTTTTTGCTTGGTCAGATTTTGAAACTTTCGGATAAGTTTTCAAGAGTTACAAAGCTCAGAAAAATTATCGGTCAGTGTCGTTAGGCTCGAAATTAATTTTAGAACATTTTAACAATCAGTTAGGGAGAAAATCCAGTCAGTTTTGGAAAAAAACTATCTGATATAGAAGATCCGATCAGGGTAGAAAAAGTATCAGTGTTCCGTGTTAGCTCTATGTAGCACACTAATCTTATTAGGTGTCAAGCTGTGGCTAAATGATGAGGTGTAAAATTAAGGGTTCATAAGGCTAAGTTAGGTTTAGCCTTAGCTAGGGTCATTTAGAAGCTTAGTCTGATTTGGCTATGTGAGAGATTAGATTAGAGGCTCGATCACTTTATGGCCTTCTGGTGAGTTCATTCAGAAGGCTTGGTTAGGTTTTGCCTTAAGGCTGTAATGCTAGACTTGGAAGGCTAATCTTGGCTTAGAGGAAAGGTCAAGCTAGGAAATCAATTTGGAAGGCTTAGCTGATTTTGCCTTAGAGGGGATCATAGGCTTTATAAATGAAGGCCTTTTGGGGGTAGGCTTCATGGTGAAGGCTTTTGGATTTAGGTTTCATGATGAAGGCTTCTGGATTTGGGCTTTATGATGAACGCTTTTGAATATGGGCTTCATGGTGAAGGCTTTTTGGTTTGTGCCTTATGATGAAGGCTTCTAAATTTGGGCTTCATGGTTAAGGCTTTTGAATTTGGGTTTCATGGCAAAAGCTTCTGGATTTGGGCTTCATGGATAAGGGTTTGCCCTTTGACATGATTGCATCATAATGGTTTGTAGGCCTTAAGAGACTTTAATTTGAGGGATTATGTGTTTTGCCATTGAGGCTTCAATCTTTCAAGGATTCGAGTCCTTCTTAATTAACTTGAGGATGATAGGCTTTGGGAAATATGCCTCGACTTCTGGTTTTGCCAAAGAAACTAGATTCAAGGATGATGAGTCTTGATAGACTTGGGATTTTTAGTTCTACCCATGATGAGAAAGGGTGGTATGATTTGCCAATGAGGCTTAGGATGAAAAGTTTGAGAATGGTTTGAAGGTGGGCTGAAACTTCTAAAAAGAATCATAGAGGTTGTATGGTTTTGCCATTTGCAGCATGATTCATGAAAAAGAGCAAGTCAAGCTTTTCTTGTTGTTTGAGATTAAAGAGACTCTTGGAGTAGCACTTAATTGGTTTGACTTGATAATTGCATTGGCTAAAACAAAGAGCCCATAGGAATGGCTAAAGGGCTAGTGGAAGGAGACAACTTGGGGATCATGCTCCCAAATGAGAGATAGGGATGTGATAGACCGAAGATATGTGTGAGATTGTGCCTTAGCTCTTTGAGCTAAGCGATAAGACGAGCTAATAAGACATGCCCCCATTGTAAGATAAGGCCATAAAAGTTATTATATCATTAGAGAATGAACCTCTGGTGAGGAAGGATGACTTTGGAGACATGAGATGAGATGAACTTGATTTGATAACTTTGGACATGAGGGAAGATGACTTAGATGAGCTTTCTCTCTCTTTCTCAGCTCTAACTTTTGCCTAAGCTGCCCTTTTGGGTTTTCAACTTAACAAGCTTGAATTAGTGAAATTTGGAAGAAAATATTCCACCATGATTTGGGCTGCTGCTCTTCTTCATGTTGAAGGGCTCTGACCTTTGAATTCTAGATTTGACAAAGGTCTTTTATGAACTTGTTGTCTCTTGTTGAGGTGTAATATTTGATTACCTAATGTGCAATAGGTAATTATATTTACTTGCTCTTTGTGCTTCAACTATCTTGATCTTTTTTTATTAGGAGTTAGTGAAGTGATTGCCGATTTGTGAGAATGAGAGCACCTCAAATTTGGATCTATGCTAATTGTGGTGGATTAGATCTCTACCCCTCTCTCTCTCTTTTTTTTTTGTTTTTTCTTTTTTCAAGGCTCATCCATGTCAGACTAAATAAGGAAGATAGGAAAATTAATGCATAAATAATGAAAAGAAAATGTAGATGCATTATTGTAAAGGAAACTTTATTACAAGATGACAAAAAGGAATCGCTATGGTTGACAAGAATATAAAAAAATAAGACGACATACTCTGACTTAGGTTTGGACTTATACTTTGAGATTTGGACTCAGGCTTAAACTTGGAATTCAATCTCAGACATGTCAGATTAGCTAAGCTTGAAGTACTCCATGACATGCCTTTTGGGGTTGAGGTAAGGTAGGGTCGAGTCAGATTTAGATTCCTTATCGCTGTTTAGATTGGTGGTGGGGAATTCAGCTTCAAATGATCTACTTTAGATGCAATCTCCAACCTTTGATGCAGTTACAACCAAAGCTCTGAAGGTGGGCAGGTATTGTGTTAACAAGTGGGCTTTATAGGCTGGAAGTAGATTCTTGACAAGGATATCCACCTGTTCTTGCTCAGTTGGTCTATTTACCATTTGAGTAGCTTTAGCCCTCCACCTTGTAAGGAACATGGAGAAGGACTCATCTGAAAGTTGCTTTATGGTATCTAAATCCCTTCTTGTAATGTCCATTTCAATATTGTAGTGGCACTGTTCGACAAATGCCTTGCAAATGTCCTACCAAGTCTATTTTTGAGTATTATCCAAGTTAATAAATCATCTTAGGGTAGGATAACTAAGAGTTTGCTAAAAAAGTTGACCAAGGAGCTCGTTGTTGATACCAAAGGGATGCATTGCCTCAGCATACATCTTTAAATGGATCTTAGGGCAAGTAGTATTATCAAATCTGTCTAAATTCAGCATCTTAAACTTTGGTGGTAATTTAGGATTGGGAAATAAGCTCAGGGAGCTTGTATCAACTAGGTTCTCTTTCTTCTTCAGATTCTTTAACATTTTTTCCATGTGCTTAATCTTTTCCATGAAGGCCTTGATTTTGGGGTTGGCTTCCTTCCCTTAGAAAGGATCCTTAGGAAAAGAGGTGATTTGTGGTTGTTTAGTGGGTGCTACATAGGAGAGAGTGCTTGTTTGGAGGATATTAGATAAGGGAAGTGAAAGAGATGTTGGCGTGGCGAAGGAAGTAGAAAAATGGGCTTGAACTGTGCTCAGATTTTGGTATGTGGGACTTAGAGTTTAGCTTATGCTAGCTCGACTTAGCATGTCTTGGAGATCATTTAGTATGGCCTCCCTTTGGGCCTGCAACTGGGCCTGAATTTGGACTATTTGTGTCTTAAACATCTCTTCTTGTTGCTCCAATAGTTTGGCCAGAATCTTATCCATGACATCTTTATCGAATTTAATAGACATCTTACAACCTTAAAAAGAACTAGGTTAGTATCAATCTTTAGCAAAGATGGTTATAGTGGGGTATGACAAACTAGGGATCTTGGGTTTAATGACAATGGATGATGGTGTCTTGTTGTTAGGTTGATGGTGTATGGGGAAAGATGAGGGTAGAGGTGTGTGATGTTTAGATAGGTAGGTATTTAGCTAGGGGAGCTAGGTTAGATTTTAGCTTTGGTGGCTAGGTCAGAATTTAACTTTGAGTGCTAGATCAGATTTTAGCTTTGAGTGGTTAGGTCAGATTTTAGCTTCGAGTAGCTAAGTTAGAATTTAACTTTGGGTGGTTAGGTCAGAATTTAGCCTTAAACAATTAGGATTATGATTTATGAATAGTTTACCATAGGCTTAACGATAGAGTGACCATGGGTTTTGCAATCGGGTTATGGATGTACCATAGATTTGGATGTTAGGTAGACCATGGGTTTAGTGATAGTTGGATAATGGATTTGATTGGACTAGATCATGGGCTTAGATGGGCCATGGGTTTGGATAGTACTGTAAAAGATGAAACCAAGTTAGCATTTAGTTTGGGTAAGGATTGTGGATAAAATGAAGCTAGGTCAGTGTTTAGCTTTGGTGAGGATGGTTGAGGATAATGCTAGGATAGTGTTTAAGTTAGGTAAGAATTGTGAAGGATGAAAGCTAGGTTAGTGTTTAGCTTAGGAAAGGGTTATGGACAAGGATGAAGTTAGGCTAGTGTTTAGCTTAGGTAAGGATTATGAAAGATGAAAGCTAGGTCAATATTTAGCTTATGGAGCTAGGTCAGTGTTTAACTTGAATAAGGATTGCGAAAGATGAAAGCTAGGTCGGTGTTTAGTTTGTAGAGCTAGGTCAGTGTTTATCTTGGATAGGGATTGCGAAAGATGAAAACTAGGTCGGTGTTTAGCTTATAGAGCTAGGTCAGTGTTTAGCTTGGATAAAGATTGTGGATAAGGATGAGGGTACCATAGACAGGTTTATTTTTACCATGAGTTTGACATCGGTTTGGGTAGGACTGGACCATGGATTTAGATGGACCATGAGTTTTGCGTATTGATCATAGGTTTAGATGGACCATGGGCTTTGGTTGTTGACCATGGATTTAGATGGACCATGGGTTTTGGGCTTTGACTGTGGGTTTAGGTGGACCATGGGCTTTGGATGTTGACCATGGGTTTAGGTGGACCATGGGTTTTAGGTGTGGAGATGTTTGGATAGGTTTTTGACTCTTCATAAGGTTCAAGCTATGATGCATGTATGCATAAATGAAAAGGTTTCATGATAATGACATACCAAGTTCAGTATTATGGTGTATACAATCTTAAAGGAAGGTTCTATGAGTCATCACATGAAAGGGTTAGGGTGGTTTGAAGAGAACCCATCACACTAGAGATGTGATATACCTAACCACATATGAGACACGGAGTCTTACGTGGGTCCAATGGTACGTGCATACTTGTTACACCTCTAAAAGGATTAGAGGATACGTTGTGGGCTGGATGATTTCACTATCGGCAAGCAGACCTAAGAAAGGTTGCCCACTTGATGTTACTTTTTATCCTTTGTTTTCCTAGGAAGCTAGGGTTTTTTTTTTGGACAAGGAGTCTGATGTAGTGATGCATGAAAAGAGTTATTTTGCATTAAAGCCAAACTTGGTATTTTACCAAAAGTAATCCACTTTATCTTTTATTTGTAAAAGATTTTAAATCCCCAGTGGAGTTGCTAATAGTGAGGTCTCGCCCGAGTATCGGTCCGATATGCTGAGGGGAATCGAAATACTCTTTGGGAGAAACTCCATGATTGTAACTTGCTGTGAGTTCAAAAAATTGAGTTTTGTAATTTGCAATTTGTGAAAGAGAGTCACCACTTCAATTTATTTATTTTAATTAGGAAAATTAAAGAAAAATCCAAATTGATTTGCTCTAAAAAAATTTTGATTTATCCTAATGGAAAAGAGCACTAATCTGCAAGTGACTAAAAAGAGCTCGGGGATCAGGTTTTGGTAATTACACAATTAAGAAAATGTGATTTTCTTTAGTTTAGCTAAAAGTTTCAAAATAACTTTTAAAAAAGGAATTTTTGTGTATGCATGAACAAGAGTAAAATGATGAATGAAACAGTTATATATGATAAAATAAAATGACAATTGTAAATAAATAAGCAAAAATATATCCTACTTAATTATTACAGAACCAAAATGGAATAAAATAAAGAGGATATTTTCTCTAGCCCTTATGAGTACTAGGAAAAGTACACATTCCTCAACTAAGATAATGAAATTAAAATATAGACTGAAATAAAATGCGAGTGCAAATAAATCAAAGTAAAAGGGGAAAATGTTATTAAAAAGATTTTGGAGTTGATGCCTTACAGAATGGCAGCCTGCGTATCCTACTAAATAGGAATCAAACCCTATGCAGTTCTTCCTTCTTGCAAAGGATGGGTTCTACAAAAATATTGGTTTGCTTATTAATTTAATTTTGATTTTTAAATTAATAAATTTTAGATCTTTTTTATTTTAGACCTGAGAAAGATGGGATAGAAAGAATTCTAGATATGAATTTTAGCATTTTAGAAATGGAAAGAAGAAAATGAATTATACCTTTGTTTTCCTTGACCTTTAGATCAATGGGGTGAGCTTAACTCTAAATCTAAGCTCCACCTTGGATTTGGGAACCCTGAAGTTGAATATTAAACAGAAAAGGTTAGCAAAACAGGATAATAATTGCAAATGGAAAAGAATTTGAATGACAAATTTTAGTATCAATTTTGATTTTAATTTTAACAGAATTTTAGCATAAAAAGAAGAGCATATAGGTGAGTTTTCTCCTCAAAATTTGACAAATCACTCTCAAAATTTGTCTCAAAAAGCTAAAATGGAAGCTCTATTTGTAGAGCACATGGGAGGGTGTCGCAGGGAGCCACCGGCTGGGTGGCACCAGCAGCATGGGTGCCGCTATGCTGCCCTACACGATGGCATGCCTGGCACGCTGCCGACTTACTGGATCAACCTAGTTTTACACTATTTTGGCCGGTTTTGGTCCTTTTCTAATATGATTTGAGTATGGTTTGATTCTATCAATTCGTAATAAAAAATTGACCAACTGGAGGTGCAATTTTGAGAAAATCCTGCCTCCTTTACCCCTAACCGCTAATTGGCTAGTGGAACAACCATACTGGCTCTTTGTAACATATTAATTTTAGCAGGTGTTAAGCTGCGGCTGTATCATAAGGGTGCAGATTTGAGGGTTTACACATTCTCATTCGGAGGCCTCTCCTCTACGATCTAGACATAATAACTAACATCAGGTACTTAAGAATGACATTTCCTAAGCCAGAAGGAGGAGAGATCAATATCTATGGTATATAGGAATTGGGGGAACTAGAGAAGAAAGAAACAAAGAAAATATCCCCTAAAACAGAGGAGGTAGCAGTGGTGGACGTAGCAAAAGAAATTCCTGAATAGCGAACTGTGCCTATAGAAGAATTAGAAAAGCTACCCATTGGGAAAAAGTCAGAAAAATATCTGCTGGTGAATGCCTTGCTCACCAAGGAGTAAAAGGCCCAAGCACACCAATTCTTGATATCCAACTAGTCTAGTTTCGCATGGTCTTCAGCAAATATGAAAGGTATTAACCTAGACATTCTGACTCACAAACTGAATGTAGATATAACATTTAAACCAGTCAGACAAAAGAAGAGATACCTTGGGCTAAAAAGACAGGCAGTGATAAATAGCAAAGTGGACAAGTTAATGGAGGTAGGCTTTATAAGGGAGGTGCAATACCCAGACTGGCTCGCCAATATAGTATTAGTGAAAAAGAAAATGGGTCATATCGAATGTGCATAGACTTCATCGACTTGAATAAAACTTGCCTAAAAGATTCCTTTCCTTACCCTTAATCGACAAGTTAGTAGACTCAATTGCAGGCTACAAATATCTATCCTTACTAGACACAAAGTAAGGGTATCATCAAATTTGCATGCACCCTAGTGACGAGGAAAAGACTTTGTTCATAACAGAGAGACGAATCTACTATTATGTCTCTATGCCATTTGAATTGAAAAAAGCTAGAGCAACTTAGTAGAGATTAGTTAACAAAATGTTTAAAGAGTAGCTTGGGTGAAACCTAGAAGCATATGTGGACAACATGATTGTAAAGAGTAAAAGCTTTGAAGACCATTTAAAGGACCTAGCGGAAGTGATAGGAGTCTTGAATGAATATAGAATGAAGCTAAATCCTAAAAAGTGCACATTTTTTATTCAAGGAGGCAAATTTCTAGGGTGCATGGTGAGTGAAAAAGGGATCGAACTAAATCCAGACAAAGTTAAAATAATTCTGGACATGCCTGCGCCTTGTAACGTTAAAGAGATAAAGAAACTCATAGGTAGAATTGCTGCCCTAAAGAGGTTCTTATCAAGGTCTGCTGAAAAGTACCTCCCTTTTTTCAAAAAACTAAGGAAGTCAGCCAGTTTTGAATGGATGAAAGACTGTCAACAAGCTTTTGATGAACTAAAAGCATATCTTAGTTCAGAACAAGTGTTGAGCTGGCCACTGCTTAGAGAATAATTATTCATCTACTTATTAGCCTCGTAGCAAGTAGTGACCTTGGTTCTAATTAAGGAAGAAGGGAGCAAACAAAGACCGATCTATTATTTCAACAAAGTGTTGTATGGCGCTAAGCTGAATACCTCCCTATTGAAAAAGTAGCCTATGCATTAGTGCTATCTGTGAGAAAATTTAAAGTCTACCTACAAGCTCACCAAGGTATAGTGGTAATAGACCAGCCTTTATAGAAAACATTATACAAACCAGACACATCAGATCGAATGTTGTGCTAGTTGGTAGAGCTAGGATAATATGGCCTCTAGTATAAGCCTAGATCGACAATCAAAGTGCAGGCCCTTGTTGATTTTATATCAAAATGCTCATTCGACTTTGAAGAAATAAATAGTGAGGCCAGCTTGCTAACAGAAAGAATGGGGTCAAAAGAGCAATGGGGAAACCAAAGGTCTAGATGGGAGCTGTTTGTTGATGGAGCTAGTAGCAAAGATGGTAGTGAAATAAGTATTGTTCTAAGAAATGGCCAAGAATTCTTGCTAGAATATGCCTTTGGATGAGGATTCAAAACCACCAATAATACTGCAGAATATAAGGCCATAATCTAAGGACTAATGCTCATAGACTACCTCTAGCTACAGTCGCTTTATGTTTATAGTGACTAACAACTCATTATAGGGCAAATACTAAGAGAATTTGAGGCCAAAGAAGCTACTGTGATCAACTACTTAAAAGACAAAAGCTATAATCCAAAAGATGAAAGACAGAGGAGTAAAGCTATAGATCTACAAGATCCTAAAAGAACAAAATAACTAGGTAGACAGACTCTCTAAGTTAGCAGCCACCCATCCTGTCGAGCTGCTTAGAAGAATCTTTGCAGAATACTTAGCTTAACCAAGCATCCAGGATGGCAAGAAAGTAATGGACATAAACAAAGAACCCTCTTGGATAGATCCTATAAAGAACTATCTGGAGAAAAATGAATTGCCCACTGGCACTAGAGAAGTAAAGAAAGTCAAACAACAAAGTGCTCACTCTTAGTCCACCAAGGCATACTATACAAAAAAGCCTTTTTCCTTCCTTGATTAAGGTATCTTAGACTAAGTGAAGCAAAATATGTCCTCTAAGAAATACACGAAGGATGCTTGGAATGCATATTGGAGGAAAAATTTTAGCCCCTAAGATCATTAGGCAGGGGTACTATTAGCCCTATATGAAAAAGGATGCAATTGCCTTTATAAGAAAATGTCAAACTTGCCAAAAATTTGCCAGTGGAAAACATGTACCAACAGTAGAATAAAAGGCGATCACCAGCCCATGGCTATTCGCAAAATGGGGAACAGATATAGTAGGTCCTTTCCCTATAGCATCTAGAAAAAGAAAATTCCCGCTTATAGCAGTGGACTATTTCACCAAGTGGGTAGAAGCTGAACCTCTAGCAAGCATAACTGCTATCAAAGTCATAAGCTTCCTATGGAAGAACATCGTGTATCAATTTGGCATACCCTACCAGCTTGTTAGCGATAATGGAAAACAATTTGATAATGCCAAAGTCAAAACTTTTTGCCAAGGACTTAACATAAAATAGCATTTCCCCTCAGTAGCTCACCCATAAACCAATAGACAAACAGAGGTAACAAATTGGACTATCCTTTAAGGGTTGAAAAGGAGATTAGACACATTTGGCCAAAGTTGGGTGGACTAGCTTAGTCACATCCTATGGGCATATCAAACAACATTATGACAACCTATAAGGGAGACTCTTTTTAGTTTGACATATGGAACAAAAATAGTCATCCCAGTCAACATTGGCTTGCCCATTGGGAGAGTGAACTTTGTCAATGATGAGGTAAATAATCAAGCAAGATGAATTGATCTAGACCTCCTCGATAAACTCAGGGAAAAAGCAGCCATCAGGATAGCAGCATTCAAGCACCAGGCGAGCAATTATTTCAACAAAAGAGTGATAGCGCGGATGTTCAATGAAGGAGACCTAGTCATGAGATACCTTCAGGCTATAGGCAAAAGAGAAGGAATGGCCAAGCTCGCACCAAATTGGGAAAGACCCTTCAAAATACAAAAAGTCATAGGGCCAGCTACTTACAAACTTGTAACTTTGGAAGGGGTGGAAGTTCCTCATATTTGGAACATCCAACGCCTAAAAATGTACTATTAATAAAGAAATAAAAGGCTTCTTTATTTCTAAAAATTACTCCTTCCCAAAGCAACAAAAATAAAAATAGGAGATCGCTTTCTGTTGAGAGAGCAAGTGCCCAATAAAAGTAATCTGGGAGATTGCTCCCTGTTGAGGGAGCAAGTGCCTAAGAAAAGAAAAAGGGAGATTGTTCTCTATTGAGAGAGCAAGTGCCCAATAAAAGTAATATGGATGATTGCTCCATGTTGAGAGAGCAAGTGCCCAAGAAAAGAAAAAGGGAGATTGTACTCTATTGAGAGAGCAAGTGCCCAATAAAAGTAATATGGGTGATTGCTCCATGTTGAGAGAGCAAGTGCCCAAGAAAGGAAAAAGGGAGAGTGCTCTTTGTTGAGAGAGCAAGTGCCCAATAAAAGCAATCTAGGAGATCACTCTTTGTTGAGGGAGCAAGTGCCTAAAAAAAGAAAAAGGAGACCGCTCTTTATTGAGGAAACAAGTGCCCAAAAAGAAAAGAAGAGATGTCACTCCTAATCAACAGAACAAAGTGTCAAAATGGTTTAGAACAGCTTGCCAAAATCTAAGCAAGCACCAAAAAAGGTTATGCAAATCACTCATTAGCAAGGTGGAAACTCAGACAAATCTGCAAATGAGACTGACTTTTTCTAAGACAAGTTGTTAAGAAAAGATCAAGGAATTGAAATAAAGTCAAGTAATCAAAACCAATACTCAAGTGTTAGTTGAATTCTTTCAGCATATATAAACAAAGGAAACCAGATGGAAGAAACAGTTGGAATTTCATTGCAAGATGGGTAAAAAATTACAATTGTTTCAATTTTTATTCCTTTACAAACTTATCCTTAAAATTGTACCAAAAAAAAAAAAAAAACAGAGAGAGAGAGAGAGAGAGAGAGAGAGAGAGAAGAAAAAAAAAATCATGAAGCTGGAGGAGTCTAGCTTGCTGGAAGAAGGCTTTGAGGATGAACTGAACTAGAGGAGGTTGGAGATGATGACGAGCTGGGTACGAATACCTACTTTAGCACATGAGTTAGACCCTTTGGGAACTTAGCAGCACAGGCATCAATTGCTAAGTTGTAAAACCGAATAGCTCAAGCCCCATAATCTAGCGTGAGTTGACGCTTGTATTCAGAAGGACCCAAGAAGTCCTTTAGAATGTTGGATCTATCCTCTTCTACCATTTTGCAAAGGCACTTTGAACTCTAAAGCTGCATCTGAAGCTCCTCCATTTGCTACTCAATCACTTGAAAATTTTTCATTAAGATGGGATAGTCCTGAGCCTGCTCTTTGAAATCAGCCAATTTGGCTTATGTTTTGTCAACTTTAGCAAGCAACACGCCACACGAACCTTTGGCGATCTTGGAGCTTGGTATCTTCATCTTCATCTTCACCTCCATCTCCAAATTAGTCATATAGGAGTTGAAGTTAGTAATAATGCGTTCTAGCTCCTCGGACTTCTTGGCAAGAAGGCCTTTGAAGCAATCCCTTTCCATCATTAGTCTCTTAGCCTCACTTTGTAGCTCCTTTAACTTAATTGTATCTAGCCGTTTCTTCCTCTTCTCTTCCAAAGCAATCCGTAAAGATGAAATCTCCTTATTTAAGTCCTCAACAATCTTCCAAGAAGAGGATTGGAGGTTAGAGAGAGCTGCTTGTTGCCTCAATATTACGTCATAATGGGAAGAGAGAGCCTGATGTACCATTAGTCTGTACATAGTGAATTTGCTCAATTTCTCCCCTAACACCTTATTAAGCTAAGATAACTAAAAAAAAAAAAAAAAGAAGTATAATAAGATAAAAAAAGAAAAAAAGAAAGAGGAAGATACGAGTTAATTTACCTCATCCAAAGTAGCATTAGTGTCTGATAGTAGCTACTCGAGGAAAACTAGTTCGATTAGCAGAGGGACCTCCAAGCTAGGTAATAAAGAAGGGGCTGAATGATGAGAATTAAGATTCCTTGCAAGAATCCTATAAATATTTACAAGATAAAGATTTCAAGAAGGTTCTTCAAGGTTGTCATTTCTACCAAGATAGCTTATAAAGACATACAATCCAACCATTGTACATGATTGGTGAATCATCCAAGAAGAATATGAGGTTGCATGAAGTTTCCGACAATCTAATCAAAGAAATTTGGATCATAAGCTTTGCATATGGATCCAATCATATTCAAGGAAGCTTCAAGGATTTTATCAATATATTCAAACCTAATGTCAAAATGAAGAGATTAAAACACATTCCAAGTGATTGGGGTCAAATACATGAAGAGTTAAGCTTAAAACATCGCTATGAGATGAAAGTGCACAAAAGCTGAAAACTAGCAGCATTACGCCTGCGACAATTGCAGATTGCAAGCTCTTTGTTACTAGCGCAACGAGAACCTAGGCTATGTAATTCATTTTATTTTTTGATTTTTGTTATTTTACTTTAATTTTAGATGTTTTTGGGCCCCCATCAATATGATATAAGCCTATAGTCAATTAAATTAAGTTTGCTTATGTAATTGATAAGTTTTGGGCCTATTTATGTTAGGTTTCAAGCCCAAAACGAGTTTAGGTTTATTTATTGTCTAGAAATTAGTTTAGGAATCTATTTCTAACTAGGAAACTTTAATCCTTATTTAGGAAGATTTCCTAGTCCTTAGCTAATTCCAATTTAGGGTTAAGCCTCCATATAAACTCAACCATTCATGTAAAAAAGAAATTATGATAAATAAAATTCAGTTTTCTTAAGAGTGTGATCTCTTAGTTTTGATTCTTGTTTGAATCAAGTTCATACAATTGAAGCTAATTACTTTGTGCATATATATTCTAAGGTTCTCTTTCACGAGTTGGTATTGTGTCACGGAGATCATCATCCAAAGGTGATCATATTCCAAGGTGCTTTATCATGGGTTGGATTTGGGTCGCGGACTTAGGGAAAACTTGATTTAGCTTTCCAATGAGTTGCTTCCAAGCGTAAAGATAATTGGGTCTCAAGTTTAATATACTTAGGGTTCGTCTCATGAAAGTTAGTTGGAAACGACCTCATCATAATGACTGGTCATCACCACTTTGATAGGTTGGGTAGGGGTTTCAGGTTTGGCCACTTCATTCTAAATTATAGCCTCAACCGCCTCTGCCGAGCAATTTGGAATCCCCTCTTCAGCATTTCCAGAGGAGATGGTGGCGCTTAAGTCCTTGTCATTATTCTCTCTGGCGCCACTTCCTCGATTCTAACTTCAGCATCCTTAGGAGGAGGCGACCCGACATTCAAATTCTAATCCAATAAGAGGTCTGGATCAGAAATAAGAATGGTGGGAGTTAGGACAAAGGCATTGACCTGCCCCATCTATTCCAGCAGAACATTTAGGGATATTGGTTGAGCTGATAGCTCGAAAGAAGGCATAGTTCCTATAATAAAAAATAACAAAACAAATGAATCAAAGTAAGAGAAGAGCCTAGATAAGAAAAGAAAAGAACGAATAGAAAGAAACTTAAAGTCTATACCTGTAGGGGGACTAGTAGAGGGCATGGCAGACTGAGGGGGATCCCTCTCCAGTAAAGATCAGATAGCTTCATTTTCTATCTCCTTGGCAAGCACTCCCTCATGAACCCGCTCAACTATTAAATCAAAAAATGAACTATTAACTAGGAAATTCCTTAAGGAGTTAGAAATGGTTCACTCAGAAGAAGAAGAAAGAGAAGAAGAAGAGTCACCTACAACTCAACGGATGAGTTTAGTAACCATCAAGTCATCCTCGCTATTGCTAAACTCTAGTAAATTGATCAAGGGGCCCTTTGGGAGTATGCCAACAGGTGATGGCTTAGAACTGGCACCCTTTGTAGCCGTCTTTGATTTTGAGTTTAACCCCTCAGCAGCCGCAGTAGATGTATGAGCTGTTTTCTTCTTCTCAGGCTTTTGCTTTTCAAAGGATGTATTCCTTTTTTCTTTAACTGAGGACTCCATTTGCTAATGCACCATGGTAGCTGCCTTTAGCTAACTGGTTTACTCATCTAATGGGGGAAGGAAGGCTGCCTTGTTATAAAAGAGTGGCTCTAGTTTCCTTTGGAGGTCTTGGATTTTCTTATAAATGTTGTCTTTGTTAGTAATGTACACTACAAAATGAAAACGGTTCTTAATAAGACTGGGGGAAATAATAAGAGAAATGAAATGCAAGCAGGCAAAAAAATCACCCTTAATCTCTTTAAGAATAAGGCACATAGTCTTACCTCGAACATCTTTTATCTACGAGGCATAGTTTAGCCTCGCCATATCATAGGAGTAGTTGTCATTGATAACGGTTAGCTTCTCTATGATCTCCTCAGGAAGAAGGTTTATAAGGATGTCGGGAAGTCCATATACTGCTAGCATTTGGAGAGAGCCCTTGAAATTGAAGCCCATGCCACCTCGGTATTTTTCATTCATCATGATGGTAGTAAACTTGTTGTGCTTGTTTGCCACTTCATTAGGCTTTCTATTAAAGAGGCATCTCTCTGGCTTCACACTGGTGCATCATACCCTTTGGTCTCGAGTGAACCTGAAAAAGCATTGGAACATACGGGTTGTTGGTCACACACCCAAAGCTTTACAGACGACCTCGAACTGATGGAAGTCTCGGATGGAATTGGGGGAAAGCATTGTAGGGTTGGTGTAAAAATAATTGAAACATTCCATCAGAAAGGGCGATGGGGGAAATCTTAAACTAGCTTTAATTTGGTGGTAGATGAAGACAATATGGTCATCATCTTTCAGCAGTTCTTTTGTGACAACATCTTCTAGATTCTTGAAAATCCTATCTCGAGAATGTGGAAGATCAATGGAAAATCACAATTGATTCTCCAAATTTTTAGCAAAAGGACTAAGGTCATAGGCCTTTAAAGTGGAAGCCATCTTGGCCCAAGTCTTCTCCAGATCGATTTTGATAGCTTCATAAGAAAGTACTTCTTTCCTAGGTGAAATTTTCAGTAGTCATGAAAGAAATTGAGGCACAATTAAAGGACAAGGAGTTAGCGATATTTTCTAAAAATGAAAGAAATTATAAACAAAGGTTTTTTGTTGAGCAAATAGCAAACTAAGGAAATTGAAAAAAAAAAAAAAGAGATGAAGAAGATAAAGTGAAAGGGTTTTTTAACCAAAGCCCTAAAACCATGCTTCAATTAATCATTTTAAATTAAAAAACGACATAACATACACCTATGTGATAATAATAGGGTCGCATGGCAAATTTTAGAAGAAGGAGCCGTCTTTTCGTTTAATGACTTAGATTTGTCAGGTGCGTGGTAGGCAAACATAGACGTTCGACCTTTTGCAGTAAGGACCTTGCTGATGAATCGAACTTACAAAGCATAAAAGCACCTCACAAGAACAATCCTAGTCAAACAAAAAGAAGAAAGCAAATTACTTGAAATGAGATGAGTAGCTCACTCTTAAATTTTGTTTCAAGCGAAGCACATACACTGCTCACTTTGCTGAAACAAAGGGGCCATTGATGAGGAACTAAATGAGCCTAAATTAGGCCCAGGCCCAACAAGCAAAATATAACTAATAAAGCCTAACTCAAAAGAGAGTAATCCATTCTTCACTCGTATCATTTGTCCTAAGTGAAATAGTATAAGCAACGTAAGTTCAATATCTAGTTCATATTAGAATCTCCTACTTGTTGTCCAAACAAAGTTAGGACTTGCTATCTATAAATATCTTAATTGTAAAGCCTAAAAGGTAGATTCGATGACATTATAGTTTGACTACATTTAATAAAGCCCCTGGGAAAATTATCTCATTCCAGTTACTATTATATCATTCAACACCTCTTAAATCATCACGTATTAATATCCTTTTGTTTGGTTAAAATCAGCTCAATAAAAAACATAAAAATTTTTAAAGAATCAAATTTCAATTCTCCTACATATCAAACATTTATTAATAATGGAATTTATTTTGCATTGCAAATAGTTCAAGCTATTTGCTAAAACTATAAATTCAAAGTTTTAAAAATAATTTTTATCTATTTATAAAAATAACTTAGTTACATAATTGGCTTAATTTAAAAATTATTTACAAAAGCTTATGACATGATTTTTTTTTTAACAAATCTTTTACCTATGAAAATTAAGTTGCAAAATCTATTATTTGTGTTTACACAAGCCTGTAAATTATAAAGCCCACAGTTCAGAACATTAGACAATTAAAGGGTCCAGGGACTAATTGATAAAAGCCCAAGAATGTAAGAGAAGCCTATAAAGATAACTAGTAAAATTGAGAGTTTTAGGCTTTCCAAATCCTATAAATACTCCTTATTAATGTCAGTAGAGAATCATCACTGACTTCAACAACAAACACAAATCTCCAAAAATTGATTTATGGTGATCTTCATTGTTGATAGCTGGTTCAGCCTACATACAAATGCCATTCTTGGTTAACTATTTATGAGGACCTATATACCATATCCTTGAAATTCGGTGACTGAATGCTCCAGTGGCCTATATGTTTCTATTTTCAGGTTATTTTTAATGCGTGATTCCTAAGATTTGTTGTTGATGGGATTGTTATGCCCTATAGACATTGGATTTGGGATTTTTTGTGTTCTTTCTATTCTTAAAAAAATAGAAAAAGTCCAAAAATAGTAGTTTCCTATTTACTATTTCTTTTAAAAAAGTACATGTAATTTGTCTTGATTCTATAAGAAGTAAATAAAAGTTATTATCCTATTCATCAATCCCAAGGAAAACTACAAAAGTTGTCATATCAATAGTATAAATTTTCAGATTTGGTTAGTACTGAAATAGGAATCCACATAAAAATAATCTAAAGATGTTTGTTGTATTAATCCTAATATTTTTGCATCAAACAATCTTTTTGGCGCATCCAATAGACCCATCTTAATTCAAGAAGATGGCAAAGTCTAGAAAGAGTATGACCCTAGCCAATAACTTAGCTTTAGCAGCCGATGTTACTTATCAAAATTAGACTGACTTGGTGATAGAAAATGCCATGGGTTAAGTGACAGAAGTTATCTCATGCTGGGGATAGCAAGGACGGCGCAGTTGAGATCCTTCACCAATTGGTGAAAATGTTCAGGCAGGCAGAGACTCTGAATATAACCTATTAGCCATCTTACCTAGGCCAATGGTTTTAAGTCAGGTTGATCAAGCAGCTATTATGAAAGGGGTATCTCGTGCCAATAATGAAATGTACTTTAGCATGGTTGAGCAAATAGTTATAGTAATAAGGTCTTTGATGGATGAAATTCGAACTATTTAGTGGACTATTGATTGATCTCTTAACCATTTCACAACAACTCTTACCTATTTTGCCGAACTTATGTAAGGGTGGAATGAGGATATGGTTGGGAGAAGAAACTTTAATGAATAGTTACGAAGGAATGTTCCAAAGAATAGGTGAATTGACCCTTATGAGCTCAAGTATAGGTAGGTCAATTTATTGAGAAGGGGCAAAAGGATTGGCCAGGATGGGCACGGTGATGGATTCCTAGGCCGATGCCGTCATGGAAACAACCATCCCTATGATGACTAATATATGATGATCATAGGTGTGGTAGGGAAGCACTTGAGCTAAAGTATCAATGGCACAATGATAGGTAGCTGAATCTCAATTATGGCAATAGAGAGCTAAATGAACTATATTGGGAAGAAGACTATCGTGCTGTTCAGCATATAAACAATGATTTGATGAGGGCTTTGAGAAGAATGGGATTTGATTTTAGAGAAAGTGCTCAGCCTATTTATTGGAAACCTTATCCAAACTGGATAGATCGAGTATACCCTTTCCCAAGAGGGTTTAAGATCCATAATTTATTCTTTTTTTTTTTAATTGAAGACAACTCTAGCACGATAGAACATATATCTAGGTTTACTACTCAATGCGGAGAAGCCTCGACTAAAGATTTCCTAAAGCTCTGGTTATTTGGGAATTCTCTCACTAAGACTGCTTTCATCTAGTATAGTAATTTGAGAGCTAATTCTATCACCACTTGGGGGCAAATGGAAGAGAAGTTCCACATTGAGTTTTATCATACTCAACCAGCTATAACATTGGCCAACTTAGCTCAAGCCTATTAAATGCCGAGGAATCAATTGAGAAGTATGTTGCTTGATTTAGAAGATGAAAGCTTACTATAATACAAACATTTCTAAGCAAGATCTAGTTAGTATGGCTTTTCATAC
Source organism: Reutealis trisperma (assembly GCA_947687605.1). Lineage (NCBI taxonomy): Eukaryota > Viridiplantae > Streptophyta > Magnoliopsida > Malpighiales > Euphorbiaceae > Reutealis > Reutealis trisperma. The sequence continues at coordinate 2,594,745 of CANTUT010000067.1, read as the reverse complement.
ATGAATATAACCATAAGGGAACACTTTGAAGGTCATAGATTCATAAGTTTTTATGATTTGTTAGACCTAGTCAATGGTTATGAGAGGCTTTTGAAGAAGAAGGATAAGAGAAAATCTTCATCTAAGGGGACTTATTATAAAGACTAGATTGAAGTCTCTAATGTTCAAGCCAAGGAATATTCTAACGTAAAGGATGAAGTCTACTTGGCCGAACTCAAAGTTGGTGGTGTTTATGAATGTTTGGTGCTTAATAAACCTTTAACTTTCATGAGTGTCATAATCCAAATTTTAGGTTATGATGGTCCTAAAGCTTAGAGAGACATAAGATTACCTAAACCCGTAAAACCCTATTGAACTTATCATTAATTAGCATTTACCGTATTATATGTCATCCTAAGATCGAAACCCAATTATGCTTGACCGTTTCCAATCTTTACTTTATCATTTTACTTATCGCTAATGTTCTTTAATGCCATGTCATATTTGTTACCTAGAATATTCTTATTTCGTATATTGATAAATATCATTTGCACATCTCCTACTTACTACAATATACATAAGTTACTACAATATAGTTTACAATACTTATCAGTTCAATACATTTTAACACTAGACATTTAAGCACCATGGAGCTCTAGATCGATTGTCTTCGAAGTAACATGAGCAAAACTCAAAACATGAAAATTAGCAGAGCAACTTCCAAGTGAAGGAACACAGCTTAGAATTTACCTTGCTAATAGGTCACCTTGACTTGAAAATTTTAAACAACTATGGAATAAGACAAGCTCAGTGAGTACATAGCAATATTACATAATATATGGGCAATTTAAGAGATTATCATTTGGGTATATTCAACATGGCAATGGAGTGATGTTAATGAAAATTGGTCATTTTAAATTAAGAATATATTTTAGCAGAAATGATAATGTCTTGGAAGTAGAGAGCTTCCTGCAAATAAATATTAAAGAGTGGCAGCTTAAGGTTTGCTCACTCATATGCATCACACCATGTATGACTGATCAGGTCTTGCAGTTAGGCATTCCCCCCTAATAAAGGTTGGGTACTCTTGCCCTACCTACAAGCTTAATCAAGTACATAAGGTTTGATGTATTTCCTCACACTAAAGAGGATTTCTGCTTAATAATGGTATCAATAAAAAGACACATACAAGGTCCATATTAGGAATTCAATGGAAAATAGAATGGTAGATCAACACTTCTCATCATTGGCCATAATATAGGACCAATGTAGGAGACTCACAATAGCCAATGTTATATAAGAAGGATATCGAATTTCAATAGTTCAACAACCAATAGCCAATATGTGTGCAACATTAAATCAATATATATGTCAATAGGTGGTAAATCGAACAATGGTTACATACAAGTATGGCTTAATCATGTCATATTATTAAGTACTCACCTTGAACTCTTTTACTCCTATTAGTGTTCACTCTTGGTTAAAATAGCATCCTTCACGGTTTTTGCTTTTGCCTTGAGATTTTACACCTATGTTATTTAAATTACATATTAATTAGTAACTAATAATGTTACTAGTCATAACTTATCTATCCTATACTTGTTTCATTATTTCAACTTACAGTGAAGGTATATCAATAATGCTACATTTATACATATTCCCATTTCCAATTATTTCCAAGCTTAATTTCTTATTCAATTTCATGAATCTAATTTTCAATCTCAAATTGATCTAAAAACCCTAGAATTTAGGAAAAATTATCAATCTCTATTCCAAACCTAAAATTGATCATAGATTCATTAAATTTGTGCTTGAACAATTGATTTTCATCAATTAACTAAAATTAAATCACTTTGATTCATAAAAACCCTAACTTGTCCCACTTAGGGAAAATTTGGGAAAAACCTATAATTCCTTATTAAATCTTCAAATTAATTATATAAATATGAAATTAACAAAATCTTCAAATTAATTATATAGATATGAAATTAACATAACAAAGAACCTATATGATTATTCAAATATAAAAAACAAACATTAGAACACTAGTTTCCTCCTTTTAGCTAAGTTTATGCTATTAAGATTTTCAAGTCTTGAACCAAGCTTTCATAATTCATTTTGATACTTTCAAATCATTTTTCTTCACCTAAAATAACCTTATATGCTTTTAATTAAAATTTAGAATACTTTCTTGACAATTTCTTATGTTGGTTGAAATTCCCTTATGGTGGAATTTAGGTGATTTTCATGCTTTTTTTTTTTTTACCTATCTTTAGATTAATCCTTGAATTGTCAAGTCAAATTTTCATATTTCTCTTAAGAACATCTAAAACAAACTTTCCCTATTATTTTCCTATTTGGCCGAATTATATAGATAAATAATTTGAGGAATTTTGCAACTAAAACACTAAGATCATACTTAGAACAAAGAAAGCGATTTTTTACCTTGGGTAACTTTGATTTTGTTGAGGTTCTTTATTAATGTTAGTATAGAGAGAGTTTTCTTTTGTTGGTGTGAAATTTTGGTATAAAGATTAGCAAATGGTGTGCATGTACATAATTTTTCATTTAAGTATGAATTGTTGAATAGTGAGTATTTAATCATCTTTAATCCAATGGCTAAGATTTGATCACAATGGATGGCTATGATTTAATCAAGTTGGAAGGCTAGGATTTTATCTAGATTTGTGATGTTCATCATATGGTATAGAAATACTAAAAATGCACCTAGATTTTTATGTAGAAAAAATAAGAAATCAATTCGTATAAGGGTTGGACTTAGTCAAGTTTGGTGGCTACTCTCCAATATCCATTTTATTTTGTCTTGGGCTAACTATTCTAACTTAAGAGCTTTGATGTTTATTCATTCATGGGCCTATAGCCCAGCTAGCCCCTATTAGGCTTGGGCCTTTGATGCTCAATGCCCATTACACATTTCATACTTAAAAATTTTTCCTTTAACTTTCTTTTGACATTCTAATTTGCATTCTCTAACTCCTTTATAGACCTTATTAATTATCATATGAATTCTATTTAATTCACTGGAGCACAATTAGTCATGATAATATCATAAACTAGACAAATAATTCAAATGGTGTCATAAGATTCCTAACTTATTCCTTTTCATTTCTATACTATATTAACATTTAAACATTTTGTCATATAGCATCATTAGTAAGCTAGAATGAGCTATGAAATCCTTAGGTATTACATTGAGCCTAACAAGATTGACAAAGAATATTCTTTTGATCTTACTAAAGCCAATGATATTTTTGACTACTTGCTAAGGGATAACTAAATTACTTTATCATCCTGACATATCATCCTACCCTATGAAGAGCAGGCTAAGAAAGAGTATTGCAAATGACATAATTCTTTCAAACAAAACACTAAAAATTATATTATTTTTAGAAACATTATCCAAAAGGCAATCAATGAAGGTCAACTCTTATTCCTTAGGAAGGGTAAGGTATAAGTAGAGACCAATCCATTTCTAAAGGGGATAGCTACTATAGCACATGTTGCAGAGATAACATGGTTGATCTCAAGATTCTTGGACCTAGGCATAAGAAAAAAATTCTAGTGGATCAGCCAAGGGAGAAAGTAGATGTTAAGAGGAAGGCTAAAGGCAAAAAGACAATTAATGAGACATTAGCCAACCCAATGGTTATTGAGAATACTTGGCCAGGGCAGAATCAGGATACCAAAGTTGGGGCATGCTTGATTTGCCCATCTTTCAAGTTTAAGTTATAGATTATGCCTAAACAATAAACTCAATCCATTCTGCGAGGGCAACTTCATAGAGAAAAGGTTGAGATCAAAAGAGGACTTGAACTAGCCTAAATGACATAACTAAGAGAATCACCTAAAAGGCCAAAGGAATGGGAACACGGAGTAGCTCAAAACCAACCAAGGGCTTGAGATCGGTCTTAGGTGTATCAAAGGCCGATCCATCCATTTAGAAGCTTTGATAGTGGGTCATTCAAAGGCCACCTTTTCAAACTCCTTCAAGGGTTGAGAAAAGAGAAAAGCCTCTAAGTATATTCAAACCAAGACTGCAACATGTTAAAATATGGGAACAACATTCCCTTCCTAGGCAAAGGCAAAGTGTTTTTAATAGGCTTAGCTATAAATAAGAGACAAGGCTGATGCTAACTTAAAAAATGAGGCTTCAAAGGCAAAGGCAGGTCAAGAAAGCTAAATTGGTTACCTGAGAGGGAAAGGCAGCAACTTTGAATAGTTAGGTTCAAGAGAAGCCAAACAAACCTTTGGTTGTCAAACAAGTGGAGCAAAATTTACTTGCTCGGAATACAAAGAAAGCAATGGAGGCCAAAGTTCAATTACAAAAACATAACGAGAGGAGATTATTTCTTAAAGCCAAGCTGTACCAATAAAAAATAGGGCCTAAATCATACGTGTGGAGGAAATTGATATAGCCAATAAAAAGAGAAGCATCTAGATGCTTCTCTTTTTATTGGCTATATAGATGCCTAAGAAAGATCAGCCCTAAGAAAAGGAACATAAATTATCGATCATGATAGAAGCTTTAGAGGATGAAGACTTCGCCATGGAGGATGATTTTATTGAAGAAGAGATGGTACACTTATGCAACCAAGTTTGTGAAAGTACCAGCTTTAGATTCTAGCTCTTTTTATTTAAGGGGAAATATTAATATGGTTACCAACCTGCCAAGTGATTTTCTGCCAAGGCTTGGGCAATAATAAACTATGGATGGAGACATTTTGGAAGCTGGGCCATCTGAAGAAGGTGAAGAGGTTCAACAATCAATAATATTGGAAGAATTAGCCACAACTCTAACAAATCATATTCAGCCTTTATATATAAAAGTTGAAGTAAATGGGGTACATATTAACTAAGTTTTAATGGATAATGGAGTAGGATAAGTATTATGCTGTTAAGGCTTCTTAAGAAGCTCAGCTTGAATAAAAATGACCTCACTAGGGGGAAACAATGGCAGAAGGATTCTTAACAGTCCAAATGAAGGTCGGTCATGAAACTCAACCTGAAGGCATATTTATAGTAAATGTGAAAAGTAGCTGCAATATTTATTGCCCAATATGCACCAAGAAGGGAGTTGAATTGGTGGGAAATTAAAAATTTCAGTTTAATGGAATTCAAAGAAAGTAATTGAAAGGAAGATAGAAACATAAAGATTTATAGTAAAACCCTACATCCACTCCCCAATTAGTAATTGGGCTTTTCACACACTTATAAGGAGTTTTTCCAAGCTCACTCCAAACTTAGTATTTTTTGGCTGACACCAAACATTTTAGACTCATGTTTTTGGTTCACACACAATTTTACAAGAGTTTTTCTTATACTAGGCTAATTGTCAAACCTAATAAAAGTGTTTATGCTAACACTCAAACCCTCAAGAGCATTCAAAACTCTACAACTACCTAAAATGCAAAGAATTGAATGCAAAAGGTTGAGAAATCAAATTGCAATAGTTTGGGCTTAAATGAAGTTATTGTTCTATCTTAAATAGCCTATGGAGGGAGTATTTATAGTGTTTTCCCTCTATATGGCCAATATATATAAGTTATGGGCCAAATCTCCTCCATCAGTTATAAAATTTGCATTAAATTAAAGTTCAGTTGTTATTGTGAAATCAATATTGTGGTTGAGATTGTTAAATTGCGGTCAAGAATGCCATTTCACAATCACTATTATCAAATGAGTCCAATGGCTAAATGACACATGTCAACTTTTCATACGTTCTTCAACTATCTATTGCAACTACATGATTCTCTATGAATTTCACAATATCCTCAGATAGTGGTTGTGATTCAAGATTTTGCATTAGATTTCATGGTTATGAGTTTAGGTGTGATACCTTCAGTGACTTACTGACTTCAAGCTTCAATTCATTGGAATTGTTCGTGATTGGGCTTATGGTCATTGTAGTCATAACTTGATGTTTGTAGGCTCGACTTTTTGATCTCGGGCCCGATTTATAGGACATTCTGCACACTTAGAATTTTTTTTATTAAGTTTTTGATTCTCAAACCTTTCTAACTTAATTTCCTACATCAAAAAACTTCATAGAAACATTAGTAGTTACTTAATTATCAAAATCAAAATTAAGATTAACTAAGTTATAACCCCAACTTAGGTCAACAACATTCTACTTGTTTGTGATTGGATACTCTCTAACAAGTGCATTCCTTCTTCCATACATCAAAACCTGACACTTTTTAGGAAGGTATATGTGGAGATAATGCATGCTGATGCAAATCCATTCAAGGAGGAGGTGCATATGGCTGACTCCTCATTTTATAAGCCATAGGCTTGGGTTACTAAAGTGGTGTCCCAAGAAGGTAAGAGCATAAGGAAGTAACTTAAGCTAACACCTTTGGACCAGTCCAGGATTTTAAAAGATGAAGTTTCAGAGCATTCTCTTATTTTTAGCCTACCAGTTGAGCATCATCCTCTCACTTACTTTCATAGATATGTCCAAACTCTAGAGGAAGGTTTTGAAGAAGATAGAAGGGCTCTTCGAGGAGTTAGAAGTAGCTATAGCTGAGTGCATTTATAAGGATGAAGAACAAGATCCAATAGGATAGCTAAAGTTAGAGGATTTGAAGATGGCCTCCCAAAAGCTTCAAGATGAGCCAATAGAAGTCTAAGATTGTTTGAAAGAAGTTAACCTTAGATTGAGTTTTGGTAGAGCACACGTTACTAATTAAGCGAAGTTATAAGCCATTCAAATAGCCTATGAGAAGAATGTCTAAGGAAGTAGAGGAGTTAGTCCTAAAAGAAATAAAAAGACTACTTGAGGTTAGATTTATTAGAATAGCTACCTATGTGGAATGGCTTTCTAATATCTGTAAACACCTAATTTTGCACTTTCATGATACGATTGCAGCTTGATACATGCTAAGATTAGTGCACTACGCAGAGTCGGTACAGGTAGCACCCTATTAAGAAATAAATTTCCTTAATTTTGAGTCTCTAGTTTGCATTTGAATCTTAAAAGCATGTAGGCTTGATAAACAGACCTTTGGCAACAGAAATTGCGAAAATCGAGAAAATTAGGAAATAAAAGCTCAAGAACTAAAACGTATCTCTTTGACTTTTGAACCACCCTCAAATAATTTGAGATTGAATAATGATCACAATGTGACTGAAATAATGAAAAATAGATGAGAAATTAGTGAGAATAGATGAAAATGGATTGAATGAATGGAACTTGAGCTAATGATTGCAGGAGCCCCTACAGTGACTGCGCGGTTGCCAAATGGTGACCACACGTGACATGTGCATAATTGCATAGTGCATGTGTGGTGACCTATACTACTCCAAAATCCCATGTTAGAAATGTATAAAACTTTTCCCTAGCCTTTCTCCTATATATAGGGTTGCTCTCACTCAGTTTTCTTGACATCTTAACCTCTTGGCTTGCTTGATTAGTCTTTGCATCAAGGGCTCACCAATATATTGGAGATTTTGCCAACTCAAACCATCTCTAGAAACTTGATCCACCAAGGAAAAAGCTCTCTAGTTTAAAGTTTTCTTTTATTTTTATTTTACCTTTGCTATTGCTCCTTGCTTTGCAAAGCAAGTTGGGTTGCGACTTTTTGAGCCAACCCATCAAGTCAAAAGCTTGCTTCCGTTTAAGGCAAGCTGCAGCCCACCCTGCTTAGTCGTCACTAGCTGTCTAAGGTAAGTTTCCTTTCCCTTTTCTTTTCCTTTTCTTCATTTATTTATTTAATTCATCTTATTCTCCCTCCTTAGGAATTCCTTCCTTAGGATCTCTTCTCCCTCCAATGCTCTTTGCCTTTTCTATTTCTTTTCCACCACACACTCTCTAATTAATTAGTTTAATTTGATTCATGTTAGTTAAAATTTGACCAAATTAACAATGTGGTAATCTATTAAATTGGTCAAATCAATTAATTCAGCCCTTTTTTTAATCAATAAATTGAAACATGATAAAAGGCTGAGACTAAAACTAATCCCTTTCGCAAGAAAGGTGAACTATGTGGATTTTAATTTCTATTCAAAGGGATACGTAGGCATGCTTGTTCTAAGCATAAAATCCAACTAAAATACATAACAATATTCCCCCTTTTCACCTTTTTCATATAGATTAGGGCTTGTTTTATGTTCTTTGCTTTATTGTATTACTTTAGAATTTAGTTTGGGAATTGTGTGACTTTCCTATAACCCATAAGGGTTAGAGGAAGTATCCCTATTTTGGTTTTTTTTTAAATGTAAATTTAATTTATATTTTTTCTTTTACTTTCCTTTTTGCTACTTTACTTATTGAATGGATGAATGAATGAATGAAATAATCATGCATATATACAATTGCTCATGCATTTATAAACTGTTCATAAAATTTATTTTTAGTCATTTTATATTAAACTTGCCAAACTAATCTTTTCTAAATAAACAAAAAATCGGGTCTCTGAATCCTCTTTGGTAATCAATGATCAATGTATTTCTATTAGGATGCATAAATTGGAGCCATCTAAAATAGGTTTTTCTCTTTAACTTCCCAAATTAAAAATAAAATTAAGGTGGCAACTATAAACCATTTTTCAAAATCAATCGATTTGAACATGAGGGTTCCATTATGAGTTTAACCCAATTAAGCATTTCAATTCTCCTTAGCAAATTGAACTAGTGCTCAGGCGAGGCCTCACAATTGGCGACTCCATTGGGGACCACCTTCTTTTTAATAAAAGAATAAGAGGACTACCACTTAGTTTAAATCAAAGTTAGGCACTTTAATGCAAAAATGATTTTCATGCATCATATGTATAGGCTCTTTGCCTCTAAACCTAGTTTTAAGAAGACAATAGATAGTGAGTAGCATTGAGTGGGTAACCTTCATTGGATCTATTCATTAATAGCAAAATCATCCACCCCGTGATGAATTCTTTAATCCTTTTGAAGGTGAAATGAAAATGCACATACTGTTGGACCCACGCGAGGCTCCTTGACTCATATGTGGTTAGGTATATCACTATTCTAGTGTGACAGGTACCCTATATAAGTCACCCTTACCCTCTCATGTAATGAACCTAGATTTTGACCTTAGGTTATATGTACCACAATCAAAGCCTTTGTAATTGCATCTTCATTAATTTTTTTTTGCATATCATGCATCCATTGTGTACAAAAAATGCATTCATTTCAAATCCAGATCAAACCTTGAACCAAAGAAGGGTCAAACAATCTTGCTAATATTCAACCCTCACCTTTAACCCCTCTAAATAGTCTCACATCTATCCAACTGTCACCTTTAACCCTTAAACACTCTCGCTAATATCCAACCCTCACCTTTAACCGCTAAATGCTCTTTACACTCACCCTTACTTTCAGCCTTAAATTCTCTCACTTCTATCTAAACACCCTCACCTTCAGCCTTAAACTCTCTCACCTCTATCCAAACACCTTTGCCCATAAAAGCACCTTACTTTAACCTCTAATCTAACCCTAACCTTTAACCTTACCTTAGCCTTTAACCCTAAACAACTTAGCTTAACCTTTAACTTAAACATCTCACCCTAGCCTTACCATAAACACCAAACACCTAAACTTCACACCTTAAGCCCTCCTCCTAAGTGTGGACCCTAACTACCTTTAACCTTAAGCCTTAAACCTTAAATCCATAATGACATTACCCATATCCAACCACAAAACTAAAGTTCCTCTACTCAAACCCAACCTGACAATAAGCCTATCCCACACCCCTTACACTTCTCAAAAAAAAAAAAAAAAAAAATAGACACCTTAGGTTCTCAATACCAAAACCATTATCTTAATCCTATCTTTTATTCAAAATTAACCCATTATCCTTAAGCTTAATACCCTTGGTCCATTAGCTTCACAAACTGACCTATTACCTTAAACCTAATACCTCCAAAGCCTTAAGCCTAAAATTCTTGGCTTATTATGTCTTAAACCCAAAAATAATTGGCCCACTAATCCATAGGGAATCTTTTTCACTTAGAGTCTGTTTGCCCATATTTTCATCACCTTTTCTAGTTTACCCATATACTTATTGGGTTTCTTTTGCTTTCCTTTAAGGTACTAATGGTCAATCAGGTTGACATGAATGCCCTGACCTCACTTATGACCAGCCTTCTTAAGAACCAAAAAGAGCATTTCCCATCTATCCTAGCTGCTTAACAATTCCAATTTAACGAAAACATGAAGGAACAAAGGCAGTTCATCATTGAGGAAGTTTAGGCTATTATTAATCAAGCCAACCTCAACCATAATCTAAACTAGACCTATTTTGAGAAACCTACCAATACTCATGCCCTAAGCACTACTACCTACTCTAGCTCTTCCTCTTTCTTAGATCCTTTTTAAGGTGGGGACATTTTCTCTCATTTAGACAATAAATTGCCAATGGATAAACTTGAAGCTATAGTGAAAGTCATTAAATCCCTAAAGCATCATAGTGACTTAATTGATGTGGATAGTTTGACCTTGTTCCCTAATGCCAAGCTTCCTCCCAAAATCAAAATGCCTGAACTAGATAGATTTGATGGAACTACTTGCCCCAAAACCCATCTAAAGATATATCTGGGGGCAATGAAACTTTTAAGACTTAGTGATGAGCTCTTTACTTAGCTGTTTCAACAATCCCTAACTAGTACTGCCATGAGAATGTTTCTTTCACTGGACAAGAGCTAGAAAAGGATATGGCATGTTATCTATCATGCTTTTGTTAAGCAATATCACTACAACACTAAAGTGGATTTCACTAGGCATGATTTGGAGACCACAAAGCAGCTTCAAGATGAGTCTTTCTCCATATTCCTTACAAGGTGGAGGGCTAAAGTTGTTTAGATGATAAGTAGGCCAATAGAGCAAGAACAGGTGGACATCCTTGTTAAGAACCATATTTCCAGCTTATCGAGCCCATTTGCTAACTTGGTACTTGCCCACCTTTAAAGCTTTGGTTATAAATGCATCAGGGGTTGAAGAATACATCCAAAGTGAATCATTTCAACTAGAATTCCCAACCATTAATCTAAACAGTAATGGAGAACCCAAACCCAATTTGACCTTACCTTACCTTAGCCCTAAGTGGCATGACATAGAGGAGTTCAAGCCTACCTAATCTAACCTGTCTAAGATTGAATTCCAAGTTTGAGTCCAAATGTCAAAGTCTGAGTGTAAATCCAAGTTTGAGTTTGTCATCTTGTTTTCTTTTTTCATGTATTTTTGTCAACCATGTCAATCTTTTTTCATTATCTTGTAATAGAGTTTCCTTTTTGTAATAAAATATCCATTATTCTCTTTTCATTATTTGTACATCAATTTTCTTATAATTCCTTATTTAGTCCAATATGGACGAGCTTAAAAAAAAAAGAAGAAGAAAAGAGAGAGAAATGAACAGTCAATTAAATCCACCATAATTAGCATAAGTTAGAATTTAAGGTTCCCTTATTCTCACAAATCAATAATTGCTTCATCAGCTCTTAATCGGAGAAGGTCAAGAAATGGACCTCTCATTAAACAACTAAAGTGCAAAAAGTAATTCAATATAATTACTCATTGCACTTTGGGTAATCAAACGGCATACCTCAATAAGGGGTAATAAATTCAAATGAGGCTTTCATCAAATCCAGAATTCAAAGGTTAGAGCCCCTCATAGAAAAATAGCAGCCCAAATCATGGCAGAATATTTTCTTCCATTTCATACCAAATTTCATTAATTCAAACTTGTTTAGTTGAAAACCCAAAATGGTAACTTAGGTAGAAGTTAGAGCTAAGAGAGGGGGAGAGAAAGAGTTATCACTCCTTTAGTGTCATCTTTATTTCTATTCAAATCATCCTTTAACTCAAACCCTTATTCCTTATGAAGGGCACATCCTTTAAATTTGTCAAATTGTCTTTTGTTGATCCGTGTCGTCTCTTTTCTTTCAAAATCATCCTCCCTAATTATGAGCTCGTCATTTAAAATTGCACCTTCAATCCATCCTTATCCCATATTAAGGGCATATCTTTTAAGCTTATCATCCTTTTTTGTCAATTTATCTAGTCTCTTAGCTCAAACAGCCAAGACACAATCTACCACATTGCCTGCCATTAATCTGTTATGTCTTTATCTCTTAAGTTGTCTTTTTTCCACTAACCTTTTCGCCATTCTTAAGGGCTCTTTCTTTTAGTTAGTGTGTCATTTACATTAAGTCAAAGGAATATAGTGTCACTATAAGAGTCTCTTCAATCTCAAAAGAATATCTTAACTTGCTCTTTTCTATGAATCATGCTGTAAATAGCAAAACCATACAACTTACCTGATCCTCTTCAGAAGATCTAACCTACCTTCAAACTATTCACAAACCTCATGAAATTATACTATTCCATCTTAAGCCTCATTGGCAAATCATACCATCCTTTTAAGTCAATGATGGGAATCTAATAGCCCTACAAGAAGTATACAAATATATGCACAAAAAGGAATTTAAGAAGTCCCTTCAAAGTGATGATGAAACTACGTGGAAGAGGCTCGAAGGGCAAGACTTGGAAATACAAGCTTCAAACATGGTCAAGAGAAGAAATTGCATAAAAAGCTTGCTAACATGATCAAGTAAATGCCCATATACCAGGGCATGTTCCCTTTTGTATGAAGAACCATGATCAACACTCCTAGCAATATGGGTATATCCTGGGGCGTGTAGGCTACTGTATGATTTATTTTTTATTTTTTGAATTTTATTATTTTTAATGTTTTTGAGCCCCTATCAATATGATGTAAGTCCATATTCAATTAAATTTGGTTTGCTTAGGTAATTAGTAAGTTTTGTGCCTATTTATGTTAGGTTTAAAGCCCAAAACTAGTTTAGCTTTATTTCTTATTTAGAAATCAGTTTCCTTTCTTGTTTAGGAATCCTCAATAGGAAGATTTCCAATTCCTTAGCTAATTCTAATTAGGGTTTTGTAACCTAGCTAAGATACTATAAATATTTAGCTATTCATTGAATAAAGAGATAAGTTGATTTCCCCAAATTTAAGCTTTAAGCTTGTGAGAGTTTTCTCAAATATGGTTCTTGGATTAGAATAAAAAATCCAAACTTTCAAAGCTAATTACTTTGCTTGCTCATAACATACCAAGGTTCCTTGATATAAGTTCATCATTGAGTTGAGGTTTTTTCCTGCAAACTTGATTTGGTTTTTTAAGGGAGTCACTTCCAAGTGTAAAGGTATTGGGTCTCAAAGTAGGTTGTTTGGGGTTTATATTAGTTTGGTATCAGAACTTAGGCTCTAAATCAGATTATATCCTTCCATTTTGTTTGTGTTTTCTGTTTTCGTTTATTTCTTATTTCTGTTCATTTTCATTTGTCATTAAATTCCTTCATTTTCATTTTCGTTAATTCTGTTTCCTTGTGTTTTTAAGTCTGAAATTCAAAAATAAAAAAGAAAAAACCTAAAATTGTTTACCCTTTTTTATTATTGGTGTCATGTTTTCATTGTCTCTTTGTTCTTTTTATCATAGAATCCTTATTGTTTTGTTGAAAAAAAGAAAGAAAGAAAGAAATCAACCAAGGAAAAAAAAAAAAAGAGGAAAGAATCTTTGTGAAATTAGATTATATAGGATATATATAGTGTTTGTTTCAATTTCTAGGTGGAAAGGAAAAAGAAGATTGCTAGGAATTCCAATCAAATAAAGGGGAATCTAAGATTTCAACCTATAAATAAGGAGTTTGACCAAATCAAGCCTACCTTCCCAAACAAGCTAGGATTTGATTCCTACTCCTCCTCCAATTTCGGTTTGAGTTTCCTTTTCCCATTCTGATTTTATTTTTATTTTTCTTTTATTCCTTTTTCATATTCATTAGTTATCTTGTTTCCATTTTTCATTTTCTAACCCTAGTCCTAGAGCTATCTATTTTCCTTTGTATTTTCAACTTGAAAATTTGATTTTTTGCTAGTATTGAGAAAGTCATGTTTTTTACCCTTTTGGGTGCACAATTCAAAGGGAAATAGGCCAACGATCAAAACTCATGAGCTTTGCTCATGATGTCTACCATTTTTCAGCTAAATTCTATCGTTTAAGTCTCAAAATTTGCATTTTTCAATTTTTCGGCAAGTTTCGTTTGGTTATAACTTTTGTAGAAAACTCCATTTTAAGTGCTGTTAGTTGCATTCTTCTTGTTTCATTATCTATTTTATTTTTGTCTAATTTTATATTTTTTCTAGTCTTTGGCAAAATTCGTATTTGATGTCTTCATCTTGTCATTGTTGAAATCATCTAGGATTATTATTCCAAGTATTTTTAATTTTTTTTTTGACTTTATTTTTATGTCTTTAGTTCATTTTAAGTATCAAATAATTTTCTTGTTTTCTTTTCTTTCAAAGTTATGTGAATTTCTTCATTAACTTTTGGTTGTTGTGAACCATTCAAACATTAAATTTTGTGTGGGTTGAATTGAGAATTGAGTGGTAAAAGGCAAGAGAGTGAGTTTATCTAGAGAAAAACCTATTGATTTGTGTAATAATAAACATGAGTGAACTTGAGTGATTTTGAGTGAAACACATGAGGGAGTTAAGTAAGGTTATTTTTGCTTTACTTACCTTATTTTTCAAGTTCAAAATGGCTAATACTCAAGATAATGATCAAGCCTTCAATATGCAAGCTATTTAACAAGGCTTCTAATGGTTGAATACTCGGTTGGATGACATGAGGGACACCATAGAAAGATATAGTTCTGATCTTGATGAGTTAAAAAGAGCAAGCTCACAATTGACTCCACCTAAGAGAAGAGTCCAAAGAAGGCGAGATGATGGAGATTCTGAATCTAGTAATGACTATGAAGATGCTGCCATAGAAAGAAGAGGGAATAGAAAGGAAAGAAGGAAAAAAGGTAATGGGGTATCAAATTGAAGATCCCTACTTTTAGAGGTAGAAATGATCCCAAGGCATATCTTGATTAAGAAAAGAAAGTGGACCTAGTGTTTGATTGCCATGACTACTCTGAAACTAAGAAATTGAGGCTCACCATAGCTGAGTTTGATGACTATGCTATCACTTGGTGGGATGATACCAAACAAAGAAGAAGAAGGTAAGGCGAAAGACCAATTGAAGTATAAGAAGATCTTAAGGCTGTGATGAGGAGGCGATTTGTCCCCACTTATTTTTATAGGGATTTGCACAATAGATTACAAAGCCTTACTCAAGGATCTAAGAGTGTGGATGAGTACTACAAAGAGATGGAAGTTGCTATGATTCGAGCCAACATTGATGAAGATAGAGAGGCCACTATGGTTATATTTCTACATGGGTTGAATCGTGAAATTGCCAACATTGTAGAATTGCAGCATTATGTAGAGCTTGAGGATATCCTCCATATGGAAATCAATGTTAAGAAGCAACTTCAGTATAAGGGCAACAATCAAAGTTCATCTTTTTCAAATTCATCCAAACAATGGAAATCAAGTTGGAAGGAAGATGAGGGGATTGATTCTAAGTCCAAATTCGATTCACGAAAGGGACAAGTTGTACTAATATCAAAGGAGAAGGAGAAAGGTAAATCTAAAACTCCAAACCATTCTCATGATATTAAATTCTTTAAGTGTTTAGGTTCAAGTTATATAGCTTCCCAATGCCCTAACAAGAGGCTGATGATTTCATCCCATGGAGAGATCTTTTCTAAAAGTGAACAAGAAGATGATAGTGACAGCATGCCATCTTTAAAAGATGTAAGTGATCAAGAAAATAGTGGAGATAAGATCATAGCAAGGCCAGAATGAGGAGAGTCATTGATCACAAGGAGACTATTGAGTTCTCAAGTTCAAGTAGAAGATAACTAACAAAGGGAAAACTTGTTTTACACTAAGTGCCTTATTCAAGACAAAGTTTGTAATTTAATCATTGATGGTGGTAGCTGTATTAGTGTGGCTAGTTATAGCCTTGTTGAGAAGCTTAAATTACCAACTTTGAAGCACCTTAATCCTTATCATTTGAAGTAGTTTAATGAAAGTGCTAGTCTTAATGTTACAAAACAAGTTTTAGTTGCCTTTTCAATAGATAGGTACAAAGATAAAGTCTTGTATGATATTTTACCTATGCAAGCTGGACACATTTTTTTGGGGAGGCCTTGGCAGTTTGATAGAAGAACCATACATGATGGTTTTACAAATTGATACACTTTTGATAAGGATGGGAAACACATTACTCTTGTACCTCTTTCTCCTGTAGAAGTATTTGAGGATGAGCTAAAAAGAAAAGAGAGTGATGAGTTGAAACAAAAAAAAAATGAGTGTAAAGATTTGAAAAGAAAAAAGAGAGAAGAATTAAGTAAAGAAAAAGAAAAAGAAAAGGGAGTGTGTGTGATTAAAAAAGAAAAGAGGATGTTATTCACTAACAAATTCCTTTACCTTCCTCTATTTTTCTTGTTTTTCTTTTTTTGGATTTCAAAGAAGGATTGTCATGGAGAAAGCATGATGGTGATTCTACATTCACTACATTCCAAGAGAGATCTTATGTTACTTCTTTGCACTTTGTTTCAAATCCTTATCTCTTTAATGGAAGTATAGATTCAATGTCGAATCCTTTTGAGGAGGAAGGTAATGATGGGAATCTGATAGCCTTGCAGGAAGTGTTATGTGTATTAAGATGATTGTTAAAGTGAATTGATATAAAGATAATGATATTGTGTTGACCTTAGAAATGTATAAACATGAGTTATAATGTGCTTTCATATGGGCCTATTAAGGCTAAGCGTGCAAGACTTTTAAAGTCAACATGTTATATGCAAGTGATGAGTGCACTTCTATGTGCAACTCTAAGTGTATGTGAATGTTATATGTGCATGGGGTAGTTATGGGATAGGATAGCATCATGAATAAATAAATACTAAGTATTGAATTAAATATTATGTTAGAGTTTGAGGAGCTTTAGAAGTTCAAAAGGGCTATGTATACTAGGAGCAAAGGAACCACAAGGTGAGTGAACATTATGATATGTTTACAAGTTCAAGCTATCATGATTATCTTATGGGAACCTTTGAGATTCTTGAAACCCAAGTTCACTTCCATTTTAAATTTGACAATGTGATTTCTTTATTAAGCTTAGGTTGCCAAAGGACATTTGGTCCAAAACCATTTTTGACTATCCAATGATAATACCTTTGTGATTATTACCCTAACCTATATTCTTTTTGGAACTACACTATTATTGTATCTTTTGCTCAAAAGTTATATTGCCATTATTATTATGACATATGTTATTATTGCCTTAAATGTTATTGTTATATATGAATACTAATAGCTCTAGCTGTGGTACCTTTAACCCTTTATGCAAAAGTCCTCATGCCGATGCGGGTAATCATCGGAACCTGTGCACACGGTCTTAACCTAATGGATAGGGGTTGTGTATCCACCTTAACTAGAAGGGATGGTTCTAGTCGTGGGGCTTGATCAGCTTCACACCTTTTATATCATAGGAGTTGGAATTTGGTATAAGGCCACCTGTCCTCTATGTATTCGTGTGACAGAGCAATAGCCTTCACTCATTACATATCATATGTGTGATTTCTGCAAACTTGCTAAATTGAACCCTTAATAAATTGCAACATGATTCATGAATTGTAATTCATGACTATGTGTATAAGTTATGAGTTTCCTTTTCAAAGGAATATGTGTTAATATGTGTGTTTATTCGTTTACTCTTTAAGATCATCTATCTTACCCTTTTTTCTTTCCTCGTGTGGTTCCAGGTGAGCAGTATGAGGAGGCAAGATGATAACTCAAGCACTTCTACTCCACTTGGGGAATTCCTTGTTTGAAGTTTTTAATAATACTGTGATATGAAGGATAATCATTAGATGCTCAGGGAATAATTATTTTGATGATAATGAGTTCATGTTTTGTTAAGATTTCAACTAGATTATAAATATTCTTTTCTTGTGGATTATATGTGAAATATCTAATTAATGTCTTCTGCAACTAAAGGTTTTCACATAAATGTTTTAAATGAGTTATTATAAGAGGTTTAGTACGATCCTAGGCATGATTTGTATATGTGTAAGTGGGTTCTACCAGTGTGGGTGACCTTATGTCTCCCTATGTTCTAAGACTACCATTTCTCTAAAGTTGGGATGTAACAAAGTTGGTGTTATGGATCAGCCTACACACCAAGTGGAGTGGATTCAACATCATGAAGATGAGAGATCAAGAAGGCAAGGATAAAGTTCAAGAGGTTTCTAGTTCAATCAGTATGCCTCAAGGACCTATAACAAGATCTCATTCTAAAAAGCTTCAACAAGCCTTAATCCATCATCTACAAGGCTTAGTGAATTTGGCTAGTGAGGGTTTGCAAGGACGCCAAAGCTTTGGAGCATGTACAGCCCAAGTTCCTTACAACTTAATTCAAGTCCAAGTTACTAATGGGTTTAATTAAGTTTGTAATGGGCCATATTAATTATGGGCTGATTTTAATTAGGTTTAATAAAATCAGATTAGTTTCTTAATGTTGCTCTACAAGAGTTTGATTTGTCAATGCTTGTCATTAATGAGAACTTGCTCATTAGGGTTTCTTTGTAAAGGCTATTAATAAGCCTTGGCTGCATGTTTTTGGACAGATTATGATTGAAATATTAAACCTAAAGTCTGTTTGCTTTTATCTTTGTGTTCTTATGTAGAATACATGCTTTAAGGAACATTCAAGTAGATTGATCATCTTCTTGTGGAGTGTTTCAAAATTGCAATTCAGAAACAAGTTTTCCTTATTCCAATTCTTTGATCATCTTATCTAAGCAATATGAATTCTAACCTTTCTTAGGGGTTGTGCTGAATTGAGTATTGGGGTTTTCAAGTTAATGCTTTGGGGGTTCAAATACATAAAGGGGTTCTCAAGCTTATTCTTGGAGGTTTTGTATCATTTGGTATTAGAGCTTAGCTCTAGATCAGGTTTTATCTTTCTATAATTCACATTCTTTAATTCTGATTTCTTGTGTTTGTTTTGTTCTTGTTCTTCTTTGAATTAAATCAATTGTTTGCAATATGAAATTCTGATTTTTGTGATTAGGTTTTATCTTTCTATAATTCACGTTCTTCAATTCTAATTTCTTATGTCTGTTTTGTTCTTGTTCTTCTTTGAATTAAATCAATTGTTTGCAATCTGAAATTCAGATTTTGTATTTATAGTTGAAGGTTAAAATAAAAAAAAGAAATTCGTTTTACAAAAAAAAAAGAAAAGAAGAAAGTATTCAAAAAGGAAGAATCCATAATTTGTGGGTGACTGATATACTAATCAGATTTGCTACTCCTACCTAGTTTATATTTGACATATCTGAATAGATTTTGTTATGTCTTCTATTGGATTTTTCATATCATTACATTCCTTGCTCATTTAAGTGATATCAATTATTAGGGCAAATTTGATATTTTATCTTTTCTCTTTCAAAATACCTTCTAAAATCGTTTCTTTCCTATTCTAGTCAGATCCTTTTTATTTTTTTTTTCATGTCCTTTGCTTCTATTTGAGTTTTCCTAATTTTATTACTTCTTATTTGTTATTTTTCTTATTTGGTTGAATTGTTTCAAATTTGTTTTTGCAATTTCAGTTTTGAAATTCTACACATTACAAGCTATTTGAACAGTTTTAAAAGTGTGATTCACCTAAGAACATAAAATAATTAGCTAGAGTGGTGTGAGGAAACTGTGAGTGAAATATTTGCTTGAGTTAAACACGAGTGACCATCCCCATCATTTGAGTGCAAAACACGTGAGGGAGTGCTTGTGAGGTCCTTTGAATTATTTTTCTTTTTTTTTTTCTAACGTTCTTTTACAGCAATGTCAAACCAAAGTGGAAATAATGAGGCTGTTCATGTTGACGAAGCTAGACTACGTGAGGCTCAATAAGGAGAGTTTGCACGTTTTAATAGAAATATGGAGGCTATGAGGGATGCATTAGAGCGCATGGATGCAAGGTTGCAAGCGGTTGAAAGAGCAACTCCAAACCGTAATGAGGTGCAAGGGGGAGGTAGAAACCAAATACCCCAAGATGATGGAAAGATGAAGACCTTGGCTACCATGATGATGAAAATGTTCCTATTGTTATGATGGGCAGAAATAGAGGTAGAGGAGGCTGAGGGTTAGGTAGAGGTAGAGGAGGAAGGCAAGAGAATCCATACTATGGTAGAAACTAAGGTAATGAAGATTTTGTAGATAGGAATTTGGGGAGTATTAAACTTAAGATACCTACCTTTCAAGGTACAACAGATCTAGAGGCTTATTTACAATGGGAAAAAAAGGTGGAGCTTATATTTGATTGTCACCATTTTAGTGAGGAAAAGAAGGTCAAGCTTGTTGTTTCACAATTTGTAGATTATGCCATAGCTTGGTGGGAACAATTAGTGACTAGTCAAAGGAGAAACTTGGAGTACCCAATTGAGATGTGGCATGACCTTAAGTCTACAATGAGAAAGAGGTTTGTGCCTAGAAATTTTCATAGGGAACTTGTGCAAAAACTTCAAGTTCTTAAACAAGGTAGTAAAAGTGTGGATGATTACTACAAGGAGATGGAAATGCTTATGACTAGGGCTGATATAGAGGAGGATAGGGAGACTACCATGGCATGTTTCTTGGTTGGTTTGAACAAAGACATAGCTGACCGAGTTGATTTGCAACCATATGTGGAATTAGAGGAGATGGTGCACATTGCGGTCAAGGTAGAAAAACAACTCCAAAGAAGAGGACCAGCAAGGTATGTTTCTAAGCCTTTTTTCAACTCTAATTCTACTTAGAAAAAGGATGGAAAGGGTGAATTTAAAGGTGGGAACAAGGCTGCCTATGATGTTGCAAAAGGAAGGGCAGATTCAAATTCCAAAGAAAAATCCAAACCCGAAGAGCATAAGGGGAGAAATAGAGATATTAAGTGCTGGAAGTGCCAAGGAGTAGGTCATGTAAGCAGGGAGTGTCCTACTAGATGAACTATGGTCATTAAAAATGGAGAAGTAGTGACAGATGATGAAAGGGGTAGCAATTATAGTGAAGAGGAAGAGATGCCTGAATCAGAGGATTGTAGTGAGGGGAGCATAGAGGAGCCAATAAGAGGTGATTTGCTGGTCAAAAGGCATGCTCTTAGTACTTAATTGAAGGAGGAATGTCATGAGGAGCAAAGGGACAACTTGTTTCATACAAAGAGTCATGTTCAAGGCAAGGCTTGTAGTGTGATAATTAATAGTGGGAGTTGCACCAATGCAGTGAGTACTCTTTTAATTAACAGGTTGAGGCTACCTACTATACCACACTCACATCCATATAAGCTCCAATGGCTTAATGATTGTGGTGAGGTAAAGGTGAATAGACAAGCCATGATTTCATTTTCAATTGGAAAATATCATGATGAGATGTTATGTGATGTAGTGCTTATGCATGCTGGAGAAATATTGCTTGGGCTACCATGGCAATTTGACAGAAGGGCTATACATGATGGGTACCTCAATAGGTATTCATTTGCCAAGGATGGTAGAAAGACAATCTTAACACCACTTTCCTCAACAGAAGTGTGTGAAGAGCAATGTAAAATGGAAAGGATGAGAGTTGAGGCCGAAAAGAAAGAGAAAGAGAGTAAACAAAGTACTTTAGAGAGTGAAAATAAAAAGAGTGAAAAGAAAGAGGTAAGAGAAAAAAAAAAGAGCAGATTCAGCCTAAAGAGAAAAATGCCAAGAATATGAGTTTGATAGCTAGGACAAGTGTGGTTAGGCAAGCTTTATATTCCAATCAGCCTATATTTGTCTTTTTGTACAAAGGAGCTTGTTTAGCAACTAATGAACTTAACTCGTCTTTGCCTAGTGTGTTTGATGATCTTTTGCAGGAATTTGAAGATGTGTTTCCCGAGGAGATGCCGAGTGGTTTACCACCAATTAGAGTCATAGAACACCAAATTGACTTCATTCTTGGAGTTGCTATACCCAATAGGCCAGCATATAGAACGAATCCAAGTGAGACAAAGGAGATCCAAAAATAAGTGGAGAAGTTGCTAGCTAAGGGGTATGTGAGGGAGAGTCTTAGTTCGTGCTTGATTCCTGTTATTCTTGTACCAAAGAAGGATGGAACATGGAGGATGTGTGTGGACTATAGAGCCATTAATAAAATCACTGTAAAGTATCGTCATCCTATTCCTAGATTAGATGACATGCTTGATGAGTTATATGGTTCTTGTTTGTTCACCAAAATTGATTTGAAATATGGTTATTATCAAATTCGAATGAATGTTGGTGATGAATGGAAAACAGCCTTTAAGACCAAGTATGGGTTGTATGAATGGCTTGTCATGCCATTTGGTCTTACTAATGCACCTAGCACATTTATGCGATTAATGAACCATGTGTTGCATGAGTACTTGGGTAAGTTTGTTGTTGTTTATTTTGATGATATTCTGATTTACTCTAAGTGCTTAGATGATCATGTCATGCATGTGCAACTTGTACTAGAAAAACTTAAGCAGGAAAAGTTGTATGCTAACCTTAAGAAGTGTAGCTTTTGCATGGATAAGGTTAATTTTCTTGGTTTTGTTGTATCTAGTCAAGGTATTGAGGTTGATGAAGACATGGTTAGAGCCATTAAAGAGTGGCCGAGACCTAAAAGTGCTAGTGAGGTGAGGAGTTTTCATGGGCTTGTTGGTTTCTATAAGAGATTCATTAGGGATTTCAGCACTATAGCCGCACCTTTGAATGAGTTAGTTAAGAAAAATGTTGGATTTGTTTGGGGTGATGCACAAGAACATGCATTTAATGAGCTTAAGGTTAAATTGTGTAATGCACCTTTGCTTGCTTTACCTAACTTTGATAAGACTTTTGAGATTGAATGTGATGCTAATGGCATAGGCATTGGAGCTGTTTTGATGCAGGATCAAAGGCCATTAATGTATTTTAGTGAAAAGTTAAGTAGGGCAGCCTTGAAGTATCCAACATATGATAAGGAATTATATGCTTTGGTTCGAGCTTTACACACATGGCAGCATTATTTGTGGCCTAGGGAGTTTGTGATACACACTGACCATGAAAATTTAAAGCATTTAAGGGTCAAGATAAGCTGAACTATAGGCATGCTAAATGGGTGGAGTTCATGGAAACATTCCCATATGTGATTAAATACAAACAAGGTAAGGAAAATGTGGTTGCTGATGCATTATCTAAAAGTTACACTTTACTTAACTCACTTAGTGCTCAATTGCTAGGTTTTGAGTTTATAAAAGAGTTGTATCATCATAATGCTGATTTCGGTGATATATATATTTCTTGTAACAATGGGGTTGTTTCTAAAGATTTTTACTTGTTTAATGGTTTTTTGTTCAAAAGAAATAGATTGTGCATTCCTAAATGTTCTATGAGGGAATTGTTGATTAAGGAGGCACATAGAGGGGGCCTAATGGGACATTTTGGGGTCAATAAGACCCATGATATACTATTAAAACATTTCTTTTGGCCTGGTATGAAACATGATGTGCATAAAGTTTATGATCATTGCATTACATGTAGAGAAGCTAAGTCTAGGTTGAAACCGCATGGGTTATACACACCATTACCTGTTCTAATGAACCTTGGACTGATTTGTCTATGGATTTTGTGCTTGGATTGCCTAGAACTAGGAAAGGTCGTGATAGTATCTTTGTTGTGGTTGATAGATTTAGTAAAATGGCTCATTTTATACCATGTCATAAAACTGATGATGCTCAATTGATTACTGATTTATTTTTCAAAGAAGTTGTGTGTTTACATGGCATACCTAAGAGCATTGTTAGTGATAGAGATGTTAAGTTCTTAAGTCATTTTTGGCATGTGTTGTGGGGAAAGTTAGGAACTAAGCTGATATTTTCAACTACTTGTCACCCTCAAACCGATGGGCAAACTGAAGTAGTAAATAGGACTTTGATTACCTTGCTTAGAGCAATCATAGAAAAAAACATTAGGACATGGGAGGATTGTTTACCATTGGTGGAGTTTGCTTACAATAGGGCTGTTCACAACACTACTCATTATTCTCCATTTGAGATTATTTATGGATTTAATCCACTTATTCCTATTGATTTATTACCATTGCCACCTAACAATTTTGTGAGTGTTGATACTGATTCTAAAGCAGATTTGGTGAAGAAGTTACATAAGCAAGTTAAGGAAAGGATTGAAAAGCAAAATGCTAAAGTAGCTTCACATGTGAACCAAGGAAGGAAGCCAATGATTTTTTAGCTTGGGGATTGGGTGTGGGTACATCTTTGCAAAGAGAGGTTTTCGCTTCAAAGGAAATCTAAGGTAAACCCAAGAGGAGATGGTCCTTTTCAAATCCTTGAAAGAATTAATGACAATGCATACAAAGTGGACTTGCCAAGTGAGTATAATATTAGTACTTCATTTAATGTGGCTAATTTGAGTCCTTTTGATATAGGTGATGCTTTCGATTCGAGGATGAATCCTTTTGAGGAGAGGGAAAATGTTATGGATCAGCCTACACACCAAGTGGAGCAGATTCAACATCATGAAGATGAGAGAGATTAAGAAGGCAAGGATAAAGTTCAAGAGGTTTCTAGTCCAATCAGTACGCCTCAAGGACCTATAACAAGATCTCATTCTAAGAAGTTTCAACAAGCCTTAATCCATCATCTACAAGGCTTAGTGAATTTGGCTAGTGAGGGTTTGCAAGGACGCCAAAGCTTTGGAGCGTGTACAGCCCAAGTTCCTTACAACTTAATTCAAGTCCAAGTTACTAATGGGTTTAATTAAGTTTGTAATGGGCCATATTAGTTATGGGCTGGTTTTAATTAGTTTTAATAAAATCATATTAGTTTCTTAATCTTGCTCTCCAAGAGTTTGATTTGTCAACTCTTGTCATTAATGAGAACTTGCTCATTAAGGTTTCTTTGTAAAGGCTATTAATAAGCCTTGGCTGCGTGTTTTTGACAGATTATGATTGAAATATTAAACCTAAAGGCTGTTTGCTTTTATCTTTGTGTTCTTGTGTAGAATACATGCTTTAAGGAACATTCAAGTAGATTGATCATCTTCTTGTAGAGTGTTTCGAAATTTGAATTCAAAAATAAGTTTTCCTTATTCCAATTCTTTGATCATCTTATCTAAGCAATTTGAATTTTAACCTTTCTTAGGGGTTGTGCTGAATTGAGTATTAGGGTTTTCAAGTTAATGCTTTGGGGGTTCAAATACATAAAGGGGTTCTCAAGCTTATTCTTGGAGGTTCTGTATCAATTGGTATTAGAGCTATAGTTTTTAAAAGTCTAGTTTAGACTTACCTATGTATTGGGTTAAATAAGTTTAATCCTAGAGCATAAGAATTTTTTCTGTCATGTCACTTACAGTCTATCGCTAGTATAGTTCCACGAAATCTTAATAAGTTATAGTACTCTTTTGTTATTGTTTGTTTGTGTGCCTTATGATTTTTTTATCAGATGACCAGGAAGATTATCCCTGCTCAAGGACTGTGACCTAGAGCACTACGTGTGGCCTGTAAGAGGACATAGAGAGAGATGTTTGAGAAGGCTATACCTGTGATCCACTTAAAGAGAAAAGGGCTCTTGAGGAGGAGGACCCCATAGAGTGTCTAGGTTACAAATGGATTCAGAGTAAGATGCAGAGGTTTGAGAGAGACTGTTCGAAATTGATGGAAGAAAGTCAATGTCTTAAGTCCCTAATGTATGCTTTGAGAAGGGACGTGGAGAAGAGGCATAAGGCCAAAAGACCTGAGCGTGCTAAACATGAACAGAAGAGTAGGCATAAGGGCAAGGGTCACATAGGCCAGCATAGAGGGGGAGGAGGAGGTCCAAGAAAGGAATCCTCACTTACAACTTCAACACATGGAAAGAATAATAGTCAATTAAAGCAGCTTCATGCTTGTGGCCATTGTGGCAAGAAACATTTTGGAATTTGCTGGAAAACCTCTAGTGAATGTCTTAGATATGGTTAAATGGGCCACTTCCGCAAAGACTGCCCCTAAAGGGGAAATTCAAGAAATGCGACCTCGACAGCTCCACCACCTGGACCATCGCAACCTCAAGGGTAAGGAACAAAGAATAAGAGACATAATTGAGACTCCTGCTAGTAGATGGTAACAATTAGCTCAGGGGCATAAGACTTAGATGATATGAATAATATTGTTTGATTGCTTAGTGACTTAGTATAGATTAATTTTTTTTATTGCCTATGAGATGATTGACTTTTAAAAATGATAGGAGAGCTCATTGTACTATAGGTTATGTGCTACATGATTAGGATACATGATACATGTCATGATATGTGATATATGCTAGGTGATTTGTGTCCTATGATGTGATATTATATGATGAGTACTAATGTTAAATGCATGGTAAGTAGGATGATTTGATAGTGGGGTTAAGTGGATTAGAAAGAGAAGTTGACTAAGTTTTGATCCAATTTAGATTAATGATTGATAGGTATAATGTTATGAGGTATGAAATGCTTACATATTATGATGGTTTGATATATGAATTAAATGGAGTTATTAAATGGTAATTTTGATTGATGCCATAAAAAGAGGAAGGATATTTAACAATTAGTAGGAGAATGAAAGGAATCAGTTACATTATGTATAAGTATACAGTATGAAGTAAGTGAAGTACACTAAGGAATTTGTGGCATAGATGCTACCCTATAGACAAAAACAATAAGAAAGCTAAGGATTTCTCTATCACTTATGTAGATATCGAGTATAGCTGAAGGAAAAATTTTTATCTAGTGTGATTTAAAAAGAAGAAGATATTATTCCCATTTGAATTTTTAGTACAAGATGCTTGATTGATTTTAGTGCTACACATTCATTTGTGTCTCTATATTTTGCTTGGAGTCTCGGCAAGGATAAGGAATAAATTAATGAACCCTTAGTAGTTTTGACCCTTTTGGAAGAAATGATGGAAGTAAGGTATTATTTAAGGATTGTAAGGTAGACATTGATGGACGAAAACTTCTTGTGGAGTTATTGGAACTTGATGTCCTAGAATTCAATGTGATCTTAGGAATGGATTGGCCATATAAGTATGGTGCTTCTATTGATTATAGAGGAAAGCAATTAATTTGAACTAAGGATGGGAGATATTGGTGTATTAAGGAGATATTTATGATTAAGGTTTACTAGCGTAATCATGGAATGGATGAGTATACTTAGGACACTGAGGAAGGGATGCGGTAGAAGCATCCCTAGTTTTTCGAGAATATGTGAGTAAGTATTGAAATTCGAGGATGAATTTCTTTTAAGAGGGGGAGATATTAAGGGATAAGTATTCTCAGACTTGTAATGATGATAAAAGGATAAGTATGATGCTAGTAGAGATTCTTTAGTGATGAGATTCCTTGGAGTATATAGGTTGCGATTAGAGTATAAGGATTTGAATTTTTATAAAGTAATGGATGTTAAGGCCATATGAACTATAAATTTGAGGATCCATATGGATTTGATCTATAAGGGTATAAAATGATTTTAAGATAAAATGTTCTAGATTTGATTTGATTGTGTACTTATGTCTAGTATGTCTATCTATATGCATTGAGTTTTGCTTTACGAAATCATACATCACGAATTGCATCAAGCATTATAATAAGGTTGCATGTTACATGCAAAGATGAAAATGTTTTGATTCTTACAAATGATTCTATGTAGTTCTGAAAATTTAAATAGTTTTGAACATACCTAAAAGGGATTGGAGTCCTCTGGATGAGAAATGTTCTAAGGCATTAGATACAATAATTTCCAATTAAGGTTACGAGAAAACTTGGTAGTGATCTTTAGTATGAGAAGAATTTTTATTGAGATAACCTAAAATGGCATAGATTTAAAAAGATATAAGAGTTGCATAGAGATTTCATTTAATGGCAATGGTATTTGAAGGTTTATTATTTTAATATGGATAAGTTAAATGATCAGAAATGTGAAATATAGCAAGATGTAAGTGGAAAATCTAAAGTGAGATGACATTATGAGCTAAATGTACAGAAGTTATGGGGCATTAGGTAATTAAGTCATGATAATGATGTATATACTATACAGAAGAGAGTAAGTCTGGAATAGTTATGAGAAGTTGATTTGGGATTGTAAATTAATAGAATGCAAGTTCATTTGGGATATGATATATATAGGAATGTTTGTTAAGTTTAAATATATTTTAAATTGATAGATGATGGGAGTGTAGAAATCATAATGTCAACAAAGTATTAAATATGAAAATATTTATTGAGGTTATAATAGATTAAGTAATAATTATTAATATGAAAAGAGAATTATCGAATATCAATTAGAGTTATTAATTTGGAATTATCTGTTAGATTTTTATATGACTAATGAGATAAATAATGAATGGAGGTGGTGATTAAGGTATTAGTATAGATGTTAATAATAATAGAGATATAAGGAAAAAAAAATGCTTGGGATTATATTTAATTAAAGGCAAAATTAAAGATTCTATTACTTTTGTTTGAGGCTAAGGGATACAAAAATTATTAAGGATTAGTTAAGATTTGTTTAAACAAGATATTAACATAGGTATAGCTTAAGCTGAAGATTTATCAGTGTGATTTTGATAGATTGTGAGTATATGTCTTACTGTATTCGATATGTTAATTATAGTTAGATATTGAATTTGAGTGGCGCAGCAGAAGCATGGCAGAGAAGTTAAGCAAAGTATGTTGTGCTATTGGATTTGAAAATTCGAGGACAAATTTTTTTTAAGGGGGAGAGAATGTAATGACTCACATCTACCCTAGGAGTTTTCATGACAAATTGTGTGAATTTAGGGTTATTGTGACAAAATGTATGACTTTATGAAAATTCATGTTTGATGTGATTTATGGGTTTGTGGTGTAACATCCTAGAAATTAGCTTTAGTTAGACAGTGAATTTTAGAATTTTAATTCGAAGTTGATATTAAAGATTTGCATAAAATTTTTGCATAGCATTTGAATATATGAAAAGTATAAGAAACCTAAGTAAAACCAAAGAGAACCATAAATGAAACCATATATATACCAAATTGTAAACGTACTTAAAGTACCATATTTTCTGAAATTCATTTAGTGAAATTTATAATTTTTGAAAAATAATCTAAAAGTGAATAAATACATTAATTAAAGCTTAATTAAGTTTAATATTAATATTTAAAAATGTATGGAGAAGGACCAAACTATAAATTTGCAAGGACCAAATTGCATAACTTAAAAGAATTGGAGGACTAAATTGTAATTTGGCTAAAAACTGCCCATATAACATATTTCTCCAGAATTTTCTATACAAAAATCAGATTTTTCTCTTCTCCCTTCACCTCTTGGCTGAACCTCTCTAACCCTTCTTCTCCATCTTTCTTTTTTCAATTTTCTTTAGAAAAATTATTGAAAACCTATAGCAAATAACCTCTTTTCATCATCCAAATTACTTCCACCAAAAAATAAGCAAGAAATTGAAGAAGTGGAGATTGGAAGAAATCTGCCATTTTAAGAAAAGCAAGGTTAGTCCACTTTCCTTGATTTTAATCCATAGAAATAGATGTTAGTGAGTGGAAAGGATGATTTAGTATGAGAATTATGTGATAAATTAGTGTATTTGGCATGGAAACTTCATAACTCTTCAAATGCACCTTAAATCAAATTGTTGCTAAAACTTTGAATTCACCAAAAAGGACTTAAGAATAATTAAACCTAATGCTTAAGGAATGGATTCCAGCAATTGGAATAATTGAATTTGAAGAAAAATTCATAGGTTGCTTAAAATCATAAATTCTGCTCATATGTTCAAAGTCTCACTTCAAGGCTGTTCTTTTCCAATTTTATTGCTTAAATGTGTTAGTTTAGTGTCAAATAACATGGAAATAACCTTAGTTTGAATTATAGAAACTCCCTTGAAAAAACCATACTTGGCAGAACCATAGGAGGCAGAATTGCCTTTGTTTATGCTTGACTTTTTTCATAATTTTCCATGCTGAAATGAACCCTTTACTTGGCCTTTAAATTCCAAATGAGTTGTGGAATATATTGTTGGCAATGTGAATTTATGTAGGGCAATTTGGGCTTCTTCCAATTTGCCCCAAAACTCTTCTAAAATGCAACCAAAGTCATGTCCACCAAGTGTTCCATAAAATGTCCCAAAGAAAATCCATGAACAAATGCCAACCAATACTTGCTACAAAATTGCCAAGAAAATACCTAATATGTAAATTCCATAATATGTCATCCCTAAAGTAATAAATAGGTTATGTATGCCTAAATTGCTAATAAACATAGATGTAGTTAAATTAAACTAAAGAATTAAAGAAAACAAATTAAATGCTCAAAACAGAAAAATAAACATAAATCATGCATTTTATGCTATTAGTTTAAGTATTTTCAATAATGTTTAGTATTAAAACAATGTATTCTGCTTCTTTAGCTTCTAAGGATCAAGAAAAGGAGGTTGAGGACTAAGGGATAAAGCTTCGGGTTCCATCTTTCATTGGTGAGTAATATATGCATATGTATATATATGTTTATCCCAAAATGAACTTATACCCTTATATGATATTTGCTTGTGAAATGCTCCTTGATGATCCTTTTGAATCTGAATTGCTTCCTTTTCATTGATTCCTTCTTGCTTTGGAATACCTTATTGCTTATATTGAATTTCTAATTGTTCATGGCAAACCTTTGAAACCTGTTTTGCTTCTTTGTAATTACATTGTTCGGCTTTGTAGCACCTTGTGATATGTTCGAATGACTTGATTCTTTAAATGAACTTATGTTGTTTAATTCCGTTTCTTTGAATTTAATTATTGAGTAAACCCAGCGATTTGATTGGATATCAAATGATAGAGCTACTCATCTGATGGAGTAGCATAAATTTTGCATCAGACATTGTGCACAATGAATTATAAATCCAAGCTAGGGAGGGTTAAGCCCCTGGCCATATAATCTGATCAACTATATGTGGGAAAAGCATGCTACCAAGATAGTAGCCTCTACTTATTATAAATGTGTGATTAAGTGAAGTTTGTCATTTGAGAGCCAATATGATTGTCACCTTTACTTTCATGCCTTTATTTAAACTATTGCTTCTCTTACTCTTTTATTTTATATATATATATATGTATGTATGCATATATTGTTCACTGGGATTTTATCTCATCATTTTAGTGGTTTAACAATTTTCAAGTGGTGAGTAGACCAGTGGTTCCAGCAAAGCTTCTCCCTCCTGCACGGAACCTATCATGTAATATTCGTATTTATTTTGATGGTTGTAAATATTAGAAAGTACTTGGTGGTTTAGTATAGTTTAGACTGAGAATTGTAATAAATATTAAATGTATAAATTATATGTAAATTAAATGAATATTAATAAATATCAGAATGTTTATTGTATATTTGTGGATGCTAATTGTTTAATATAATAATCTGGGGTTCTACGGGTTTAGGTGGCTTTAGGCTTACCCAATCCCTAGGACCGTCCATCCCTAGAGTGGGATGTGACATGTGGCATGTTAAATTAATTTTAATATGCCTAATATGAATTATTATTGTGAAATAAATAATTTAAATGAAGTGCATTAGTATGAAATAATTTATTTTTCATAAAATGAATTTTCATGCAAAAGGGCAATTTTTAAGCATAAATTAATTTTATGAGTATTTTTAAATAAATGTTTTGGGAGAAATTTTAATAAAAATAATAAGAAAAATATTTTATTTTTAATTACTTATAATCAGCCCTAAATTAATTAAAAAGCCCAAATACCCAAAAGCCCACTACACTAAAACACTCCTAACCTATCTCATTAAGGATAATCTTAGAAATTTCACCCAAAACCCTAATATTTAACCTAAAATTTAGCCAGCACTCCATTTTTAGTAGTCATCACTCTATTTTTCTGTATCTTGATAGAAAAAATTCTTCCAAAATATTTCTCTTTACCGAAATTCTCAAAAGCACTTTCAACTTTCCAATTTCATGACTGTTAGTAAGTTTTTTTCTTCCTTTCAATTTGCTATTTGATTCTTATTAAACTAATTATGAGAAAATTATTTTGACCTAGTTGTCTACTGATTTATTTTATAGAATTAATTTAGTTTGGGTGTGTTTTTGAAAAAGAAATTTAATCTACCGAAAACACAAATCTTTTTGCGTGATTTTTCTAAAGGTGAATCCTGCAACTTAAAATTGAAATTTTTATGCATAAACACTATAGGGGGCGGCAATTCTTGCATGAATGATTTCTAAACTGATTTTTGATGTGTTTTGATAAAAAATATTAAATTAAATTATATTTTTGCATATTTCTGTGATGACCGAAAAGTTTCAGAAAACAAAAGAATTCAAGGTTTTGTGCTAGAACTTAGAAGTTAGAAAATTTTATTATTAACTAAACATGTGACTACTGATTTGTATGTGAATGGATTCTAATCTAATATTTGTTTTGTTTGAATGAAAAATAATGATTTCAATCTTGTGTTTGCATATTGCTGTAATAAATGGAAAGCCCGGAAAATGCGAAAACTTATGATTTTCACCCTAAGCCTTAAAACTTGAAATTTTTTTTTTAAATATTATCTATGGCTGCTGAATCATATATGAAGATGTTCTAAACTGATATTTTTTGTGATTGAATGAAAAATAATGATTTAAATCACCTGTTAACATATTCCTGTAATGACCGAAAAATACCGAAAATAAGAAAGCTCATAGTTTTGCATCCTAAAACCTAAAATTTGAATTTTCATGTATGAAGCATACCTATTGCTGCCAATTCATGTAGATTAATATTCTAAAATGATTTTTGTTGTGGTTACATAAAAAATCTTAGTTCAAACCATATTTCTATATATTACTATAATAGACAGAAAGTGCGAAAAGTAAGAAAAATTCAGTTTTTCCGTTGATGATGTATTCGGCCTATCATGGGATTTTTATCCCAATGTCTATAATTTTTATGTAATGTATTTTGATAATTATTGACATGTATGTATGTATTATAAATGATAAAATTACATGTTAGTTGAAAGTATGACCCTACGCAAGCTTAAAGGCACTTTAGTATACTTAAGGTATCTTAACCTTATGTCGTGATTAGAATGTGAATGTGATTGCGAAATATGGAAATGGGCTTTATGATGACTTATAATGAATTAATATATTAAATTGATGAAGAGATTGATTGAAGGAATTGGTCATAAGAGATAAGCATGAAGCTTGATAGGCTATTGGTAAATTAACATATATGGAAGTGTTATGTGTATTAAGATGATTGTTAAAGTGAATTGATATAAAGATAATGATATTATGTTGACCTTAGAAAGGTATAAATATGAGTTATAATATGCTTTCATATGGACCTATTAAGGTTAAGCGTGCAAGACTTTTAAAGCAACATGTTATGTGCAAGTGATGAGCGCACTTCTATGTGCAACTCTAAGTGTATATGAATGTTATATGTGCATGGGGTAGTTATGAGATAGGATAGCATCATGAATAAATAAAGAGTAAGTATTGAATTAAATATTATGTTAGAGTTTGAAGAGCTTTAGAAGTTCAAAAGGGCTACGTATACTAAGAGCACAGGAACCACAAGATGAGTAAACATTATGCTATTTTTACAAGTTCAAGCTATCATGATTATGTTATGGGAACCTTTGAGATTCTTGAAATCCAAGTTCACTTCCATTTTAAATTTGACTATGTGATTTCTTTGTTAAGCTTGGGTTGCCAAAGGACATTTAGTCCAAAACCATTTTTGACTATCCAATGATAATACCTTTGTGATTATTATCCTGACTTATATTTTTTTGGAACTACACTTGTATCTTTTGTTGAAAAGTTATATTGCCATTATTATTGTGATATATGTTATTGTTGCCTTAAATGTTATTGTTATATGTGAATACCAATAGCTCTAATTATGGTACCTTTAACCCTTTATGCAGAAGTCCTTGTGCCGATGTGGGTAATCATCGGAACCTATACATACAGTCTTAACCCAATGGATAGGTGTTGTGTATCCACCTTAGCTAGAAGGGGCGGGTCTAGTTGTAGGGCCTGATCAGCTTAACGCCTTCTATGTGATAGTAGTTGGAATTCGGTATAAGGCCACCTCTCCTTTATGTGTTCGAGTGACAAAGCAATAGCCTTCACTCACTATGTGTTATATGTGTGATTTCTACAAACTTGCTCAATTGAACCCTTGATAAATTGCAACTTGATTCATGAATTGTAATTCATGACTATGTGTATAAGCCATGAGTTTCCTTTTCAAATAAATATGTGTTAATATGTGTGTTTATTCATTTAATCATTGAGAACATCTATCTCAACCCTTTTTCTTTCCTTATGTGGTTCTAGGTGAGCAATATGAGGAGGCAAGATGATAGCTCAAGCACTTCTACTCCGCTTGGGGAATTCCTTATCCGAAGTTTTTAATAATACTGTGATATGAAGGATAATCGTTAGACACTCTGGGAATAATTATTTTGATGATAATGAGTTCATGTTTTATTAAGATTTCAAGTCGATTATAAATATTATTTTCTTATGGATTATATGCGAAGTATCTAATTAATGTCTTCCGTAACTAAAGGTTTTCACATAAATGTTTTAAATGAGTTATTGTAAGAGGTTCGGCATGATTTCTAAATGTGTAAGTGGGTTTTATGGGCATTGGTGACCTTATGTCTCCCTGTGTTCTAGGACTATCATATCTCTAAAGTTGGGATGTGACACTCATCTACACCCCTTTAACCTTGGTTAGCTATTTTTATCTTTAGTTAAGTGTATGTTCATCTATTCTTGGGCCTTGTGGGCTAGCTATCTTGGCTTAGGCTTTAAAGTTCAAAAGCCCATTAACAAATTCACATATGCATATTTAAACTTGGTAACTAAATACATTTTCCATTTCATTTCTTTCACTTTAGTGTATACATTTCTACCTTCTAATATCACTACACACTCTAGGAATTGCTAGATAAATTTTATACACATTATAATGCACATTTACTAGCCTTTCAATTGCATTGTTCAAGTATGTACATTATGTAGGCTCAATAGGTCAAACTAAGTTTGACTTCTATTGTATCATTGTAACTTTGATTGAAATCAACTCCTCATGTCACTATTATTATCTTCTAATGACTTAGAAGATGCTAATTCCCATTCACTAGCACTTTCGATTCACATTTCAAATAAATAATTAACATAGTCACATTAAGTTAAACTTGGTTTGACTTTCATTTTATCATAAAAGTGCTTATCAAAATTGATTACATTCTTTACTCATTGTCACATTATTCATTAAATTACTTCTTATGGTATTTTTATTATCCTTAATATGCTAGAAAGGCCTTGAATGGTATAGTAGATGAATAATATAGTGTCACCATTACTGACTTCAATAGGTTAGGGAAACCTTGAGTATTACATTCTACCCCTGATACAAACCCTAAGTATATTAAACTTGAGACCCAATTATCTTTACGCTTGGAAGCAACTCCTTGGAAAGCTAAATTAGGTTTTCCCCAAGTTCGCGACCCAAATCCAACCAGTGATAGAGCACCTTGGAATATGATCACCTTTGGATGATGATCTCCGTGACACAATACCAACTCGTGAAAGAGAACCTTGGAATAAATACGCACAAAATAATTAGCTTTGATCGTATGAACTTGATTCAAGTAAGAATCAAAACCAAGATATCACACTCTTAAGAAAACTAAATTTTATTAATCAAAAATTTTTTTCTTTTTACATGAATGGTTGAGTTTATATAAAGGCTCAATCCTAAATTAGAAGTAAACATGGACTAGGAAATCTTCCTAAACAAGGATTGAAGTTTCCTAGTTAGAAATGGATTCCTAAACTGACTTTTAAATAAGAAATAAACTTAAACTCGTTTTGGGCTCTAAACCTAACATAAATAGGCCCAAAACTTATTAATTACATAAGCAAACTTAATTTAATTGACTATGGGCTTATATCATATTGATAGGGGACCAAAAACATCTAAAATTAAAGTAAAATAATAAAAATTAGAAAACAAAATGAATTACATAGCTCCAGCTTTCGTTGCGCTCACAACGTCATCACGCTCGCAATAGGGAGCTTTCAATTTGCAGTCATTGCGGGTGTGACGCTACTAGTTTTCAGCTTTTGTGCACTTTCATCTCATGGCCATGTTTTAAACTTGACTCTTCATGTATTTGACCCCAATCACTTGGAATGTGTTTTAATCTCTTCATTTTGACATTGGGTTTGAATATGTTGATAAAATCCTTGAAGCTTCCTTGAATATTATTGGATCCATATGCAAAGCTTGTGATCCAAATTTCCTTGATTGGATTGTAGGAAACTTCATGCAATCTCATATTCTTCTTAGATGATTCACTAATCATGTACAATGGTTGGATTGCATGTCTTTGTAGGCTATCTTGGTAGAAGTGACAACCTTGAAGAACCTTCGTGAAATCTTTATCTTGTAAATATTTGTAGGATTCTTGCAAGGCATCTTGATTCTCATCATTCCCTCCCTCCTCAAAATGATTCATCCTCAAATCTTTGCTTGAGCACTTGGAAGTAGGAAATGCATTGCCTTTATCACCTCTTTTATTCCATGACAAGCCTTCTTTAAAATCCTGAAAAAGAGGAACAAAACTAAACAAAGAAAATTCAAGCTTATTAGTGTTAGAAAACAAAACATTCTCAATACTTTCTTTTTCCACTATGCTCACTTGTTTTCTCTCTTCACTTTCAATCTTTTTATTTGAACTTTTTGATATTTCTTTTCTCTCATTTGAAAGTTCTCTATTTTCTTCCTCACTCACTAATTCTTTCTTTTCATACTCACTCTTTTTCTTTTCATTCTCACACTCTTTCTTTATGCACTCTTTTTCTTGTTCTTTTTCTTTTGTTTCAACAAAGTCAAATTTATTTACAACAACATCTTGAGGAGGATCATAGGCTGGAATTTCTTCTTGTACAATAACTTCTTCAACCTTGAATGAGGACTCTTCTCTTGTAAACTGCAAAGGTATTAAGTCATCTTTATGAATAACTTCCACAACATGATTAATTTCTTCAATATTTGTATCCACCCAATTAGATTCACAAGTAACTTGGATAGGATAACAAATTATTTCCTTAACTTCATTACCATTATTCTTTGTCTCTTCCAATAATGGCTTAGATGATTTCTCTCTTTTTCTACATTCAACCTTAATTCTCATTAAAGTCTCCTCATATGAAAGCCATTTAGGAGCATTACTATGAGATTCTTCTCTTACTTCTTGTTGCCTTCTTGAAATTCTTTTAGATTGTCTTGGGAGAATTTGAGCAATTGATTGTTGCCTCCTTATAATAGAAGCCTTTAATTGATTCATTCACTCAACACTTTGCTCAAATCGATCACTTCTTTGCTCAAGTTGGTCCATTCTTTCATTGGCCCTTCTCTCCATCGTTTGGAGCAAATCATATAAGGCTTGGAATCTATCTATTTCCCCATGTGGATTTCCTTGGGTTCCATTTATCTTTAAGCTGCAAAACAAAGTTAGCAAAGTAGAAAATAAATTCCTCACTTCACTCCCTCACATGTTTCACTGAAGTAATTTTGTCACTCATGTTCACTCGTGTTTAGTTTTACTCTCAATCAATGGCTTTTCTCTAGATGTGTGAGCCCTTTTCCACACAAATCTCTTGTCAAGATTAGTTGCAAAAATCAAATTAGTACAATTTTTACTAAGTTACAATGTGAATAAAATTCCAAAGACTCAAAATGAAACAAGAAACAAGAAATAAGAAATCCTAATGACACTAGGAAAACGAAAATCCTAATTAAACTAGGAAAACAAAATTAGAATTTTGACTCAGAAAAATAGAAATAGAAATCCTAATTGAAATTGGAAAACAAAAGTTAATGATACGATCCTAGCTAGCTTACATAAGGGTTTTCAATCAGATTAACCAAATACAAAGGACTTCAAGGAAGCTATGCAAGGCATATTCATGGAAACAAAAGTCAAAGAACATATTCTAGAAGATATTCAAGCTTTCCAAGAGGTTTCTAAAGCTATACCAAGAATGAAAACTTACCTAAGGATGCAAGATGTTGGAAGGGCTTGGAATTAGAGGGATATGCTAAAGGTTGAGGTGTCGCGGTCGCAACACACCCGACGCGATCGCGACGAGCCCATATCATAGATCGTCGTACGAGCACACCATTAGTATGGGTGCAACAGTGGGCAAGCTTTTGCTCACATTATGAGCACAACGGGCTTCCAGCTGTTATGTATGAGTTTTTATGTTTTAAATGTACTCTTTGCAATTGTGGGCCCTTTACTTGATTTAGCTTGATATTAGTAGGTCCACATCATATTTATTTTTATTTGGCTTGATTTTAGGACTTAATCTCTTAATTAGGAATCTATTTTCAATAAGGATTTCTTAATTAGGATTCTGTTTTCAATAAGGATCCTTGTTTCCATAAAGAATCAAATTTCTTACTCTTATCTGACTAAAGTTAGGAGGTTAACTTTTATATAAATTAAAACCTCCATTGTAACAAAGAGAAGTTTTATGAATAATAATAACCTTCTTTGAATTTTCTTGAAGTGAGAGATTCTTTCAAGTTCTTATTTAGAACTTAAATTTGAGCTTATCAAGGTAACTTATGGCACTCATCTCTTTATAGCTTTAGTTCTCTTCAACATGTGTGAATTGGGTCAAGCTTATTTCTTTATTCTTGTTTGTTCGATCCTTGGGTTTGAATCAATATAATCAGTTCCTAGCTTTCTATAGCTAGCGGGTTATATCATTTCATATCAAAGCTTTGGCTCTTTAAATCAAGAATATGTATCCCTTATTTTCTTGTTCCTAAAATTGCCAAAAAAAAAAAAAAGAGAGGAAAGAAGGTAATATGAATTCTTCTTGTTCTTGTGCTCTTATAGATCTAAATATATTAATAAAAAAAATTCAAATTTGAATTCTTTGTGTTCTTTTGCCCTTATTGATATGAATATATTTGGAAAAAAAAAACCTGCACTTTTAATTCTTTCGTCACACCTTTGTTCTTTCTTTAAAATTTCAGGCCTCAAATTCTTTTGTCACTTGTTATCTTGGTAAGAGTATTGATAGAGTTCTTTATAAAAGCTAGTGCAAGGATCTAAAAGAGTGCTAAAAGGCTTGAGTGGTGAGTTTAATTCAGAGAAAAGCCATAAAAGAAGAGTGAAACATGAGTGGAGCGAACGTTTCATCAATGAAACAAGTAAGTTGAGTTGGTGAGGAACCAATATGTTCTTGGGCTAACCCTTTTCTTTATAGGAAAACTCATAAGGAGCAATAGTGGGAGTGAACATCAAGATCCTGAGATGAAGTTGTGGATAAAGGCTATGATGGATCAAATAAAGACACTTAGTTCAAGGATAGATGATTTGCAAACTCCAAACAAATCAAAGCCTTCGAGAAGTCGAGAGTATGAGGAAGATGATGAGGGTGTATCAGATGAGGGAGAATCTCACTTTAGAAAAGGAAAGAGAGTTGTTGATAAAAGGGACAATAACTTAGAAAACATTAAAATGAGGATTCATGAATTTCAAGGGAAAAATGATCTTGAGTTGTATTTGGAATGGGAAAGGAAGGTTGAGCATGTATATGACTGCCATAACTACTTTGAAGAGAAGAAGATGAGGTTGGTAACCATAGATTTCATCGACTATGTAAGCATTTGGTGGGATGATCTCTAGCTGAAGAGGAAAAGGAATGGTGAAAGGGCCATCTGCACTTGGGAAGACATGAAAGTTTTAATGAGAAAAATGTTTGTTCCTAGTCACTACTACAGAGATATACAAAGAAAGCTATAAAGTCTAGTTCAAGGCTCTAAGAGTGTATATGAATATTACAAAGAGATGGAGGTTGCTATGATTAGAGCAAATGTAGAGGAGGACTGTGAAGCAACCTTGGCACGATTCATTTGAGGATTAAACAAAGAGATAGCTAACATAGTGGACTTGCAACACTATGTAGAAATGGAGGAGTTGTCACACATAGCAATTAAAGTATAGAAGCAACTCAAGTCAAAGGGGTCTAAGCTACATGGAAGCAGCACTGGAAAGACTGCTAATCTAATCCAAAGGAGGAGGAAGAAGAGGCTACACTAGTTTTAAAAGAAAAGGAAAAAGGAAAATCTGAAGCTAAGTCCTCTTTAAAAACCAAGTGCTTTAAGTGTTAAGGATTTAGGCACATTGCTTCCTAATGCCCAAATAAAAGAGGAATGGTAGTGATGGAGAATGGTGAATTTGAGAGTGTGAGCTTAAGTGAAGATGAGATGCCACCATTGGAAGATTACTCCGATGTTGAAGTCTTAGCACCCATGAAAGGAGAATTATTAGTTACAAGGCAAGCATTGAATATTCAACCTAAGGAAGAAGAAGGTGAAGAGGAGTAGCGTGATCAAATCTTCCATACTAGATGTTTGGTGAAAGATAAGGTATTCACCCTCTATGTACTTTGTTGGTGGAAAAATTGAACTTGAACACAAAGAAGCATTCCCAACCATACAAGTTGTAATGGTTAGATGATCGAGGAGAAATAAAAGTAACTAGTCAAGTGTTGGTGTCTTTTTCAATTGGTAAATATAAGGATGAAGTTCTTTGTGATGTGGCACCAATGCAAGCTGGCCATATTTTACTTGGTAGACCATGGCAATCTGATAGAGAAGCTACATATGATGGGTTCAAGAACCAGTATTCTTTCGCATTCAATGGTCAAGTTGCTATGTTAACACCTCTTAAACCATTAGAAGTGTATGAAGATCAGAAGAGGATAGTAAATGAATGCAAAATAAGAGAAAAATATTTATGTGGGCTTGAAGGGAAGAAAGAGAAAGAGAATGAGCTAGAAAGAAAGAAGGGTGAGATTGAGAAGAAAAAATAAGAAAATGTGTATGTTTACTGGAAAAATAAAGGTTGAGTTTACTGATGAAATATAAGAGAAAGAGTGGATAAAGTGTGAAAATGAGAAGATTGTGAGTGAGGAGAGAAAAGCAATTAGTTCTAATAAGAAAAAAGAGAGTTTTCTCTACTAACACTAACAATCTTGAATTTTCTTTATTTGGTTTTGGTTCTATCTTTGAGGACTATAAGGAAGGATTGTCATGGATGAAAAGAGGACGAGATTCGAGGATGAATCCTTTCAAGGAGGGAAGGAATGATATGATCCTAGCTAGCTTACAGAAGGGTTTTCAATCAGATTAACCGAATACAAAGGACTTTAAGGAAGCTATGCAAGGCATATTCATGGAAACAAAAGTCAAAGAACGTATTCTAGAAGATATTCAAGCTTTCTAAGAGGTTTTTAAAGCTATACCAAGAATGAAAACTT
The DNA here is from genome assembly GCA_947687605.1 of Reutealis trisperma. Lineage (NCBI taxonomy): Eukaryota > Viridiplantae > Streptophyta > Magnoliopsida > Malpighiales > Euphorbiaceae > Reutealis > Reutealis trisperma. The sequence goes on along the minus strand of CANTUT010000067.1, from coordinate 2,553,438 downwards.
ACCTAAGGATGCAAGATGTTGGAAGGGCTTGAAATTAGAAAGGTATGCTGAAGGTTAAGGTGTTGCGAGTGCGACACACCTATCACAATCGCGACAAGCCCAGATCATAGACCATTGTGCGAGTGCACCATCAGTGTGGGTGCAACAGTGGGCAAGCTTCTACTCGCATCGCAGGCGCGATGGGCTTCCAGCTGTTATGTCTGAGTTTTTATGTTTTAAATGTATTCTTTGCAATTGTGGGCCCTTAACTTGATATATTAGTAGGTCCACATCATATTTATTTTTATTTGGCTTTATTTAGAAGTTAATCTCTTAATTAAGAATCTATTTTCAATAAGGATTTATTAATTAGGATTCTATTTTCAATAAGGATCCTTGTTTCCATAAAGAATAAGATTTCTTACTCTTATCTGATTCTAGGGTTAGAAGTTACAAGGTTAGCTTTCATATAAATGAAAACCTCCATTGTAACAAAGAGAAGTTTTATGAATAATAATAACCTTCTTTGAATTTTCTTCAAGTGAGAGATTCTTCCAAGTTCTTATTTAGAACTTAAATCTAAGCTTATCAAGGTAACCTGTGGTGCTCATCTCCTTATAGCTTTGGTTCTCTTCAACAGGTGTGAATTGGGTCAAGCTTATTTCTTTATTCTTATTTGTTCGATCCTTGGATTTGAATCAATATAATCGATTCCTAGCTCTCTATAGCTAGCGGGTCGCATCAGTTAAAATCCTAATAGAACTAGGAAAACAACATAGGAATCCTGATGGGATTAGGAAACCTAATGAGATACGAACAAGGATTGAAATAAAAAAAAAAACAAAACAAAACGAATTAGGAAATAGTTAAATTAGCAAGAAATCATAATGAAAATAGATTTAGAAAAGTCAAACCAAAATTTGGAAAGGCGTAAGAAACCAATTCTAGCTTGTTTTGGAAGGATGCTTAGACTTGGTCAAACTCCTTGTAGAATGCTGAAATCTTTGATTCTCCTAGTATAATCTTGAAAATTAGCTTCTTTCCTTGTCCTTTTCACTCTAGGAACTAAATAACTTCTATAAATACACCGAAAAGTCAGATTTCAACACTTTTTGCTTCTTCTTTTCTTTTTGGATGAATTTTCCCTTTTTTTTTTCTTTTTTCTAATATTTTTTTCTTTTTTTTTTTAATAATTACAGCAACAATTCAAAAGAAAAATTAACAAATAAATTGAAGATAAAATACAAGAAGCCAAACCGAATTTGAAGTCTTCAAGCTTGTGATGGATGAATCCTCCACTTTCTTCTTTTTGAATTCGAATTGGTTTCCAAGTAAGCATGGATGAATTTAATCTTCCAATGAAACAAGGAATAGAAATACAAGTAGGATAGAAAAAAAAAGAAACAAAAAGAGACAAATAGAATTAGGTAGACGATCTAGTATTTTTTTGTTTTTTTGAATTTTCAAACATGAAACAATAACAAACAGAATTAATGAGATGAAAACGAAAGAATTAAACAAAAAGAAAAAAATGAAAACAAGAAAACAAATGAAAATAGAAAACACAAATGAAATAGAAAGATACAACTTGATTTAGAGCCTAAGCTCTGGTACCAAACTGATATGAACCCCAAGCTTATTAAACATGAGACCCAATTATCTTTATGGTTAGAAGCAACGCTTTGGAAAGTTTAATCAAGTTTTCCCCAAGTCCATGACCAAATCTAACCTGTGATAGAGCACCTTGGAATATGATCACCTTTGGATGATGATCTCTACAACACAATACTAACTCGTGAAAGAGAACCTTGGAATAAATACACACAAAGTAATTAGCTTTGATCGTATGAACTTGATTCAAGCAAGAATCAAAACCAAGAGATCACACTCTTAAGAAAATTGAATTTTATTGATCAAAACTTTTCTTCTTTTTACATGAATGGTTGACTTTATATAGAGGCTCAACCCTAAATTAGAAGTAAACATAGACTAGGAAATCTTCCTAAACAAGGATTGAAGTTTCCTAGTTAGACAATGATTCTTAAATTGACTTCTAAACAAGAAATAAACTTAGACTCGTTTTGGGCTCTAAACCTAATATAAATAGGCCCAAAACTAATTAATTACATAGGAAAACTTAATTTAATTGAATATGGGCTTATATCATATTGATAGGGGCCCAAAAACATCTAAAATTAAAGTAAAATAACAAAAAATTAGAAAACAAAATGAATTACATGGCTCTAGCTTTCATTGTGCTCACAACGCCATCACTATCACAACAGAGAGCTTTCAATTTGCAGTCATCGTGGGTGTGACACTGCCAGTTTTCAACTTTTGTACACTTTCATCTCATGGCCATGTTTTAAGCTTGACTCTTCATGTATTTGACCCCAATCACTTGGAATGTGTTTTAATCTCTTCATTTTGACATTGGGTTTGAATATGTTGATAAAATTCTTGAAGCTTCCTTGAATATGATTGGATCCATATGCAAAGCTTGCGATCCAAATTTCCTTGATTGGATTGTAGGAAACCTTATGCAATCTCATATTCTTCTTGGATGATTCACCAATCATGTACAATGGTTGGATTACATGTCTTTATAGGCTATCTTGGTAGAAATGACAACCTTGAAGAACCTTCTTGAAATCTTTATCTTGCAAATATTTTTAGGATTCTTACAAGGCATCTTGATTCTCATCAACCCCCCTTTAGAAAATTCATCCTTGAATTTTCAAAACAAATACTCTTGATTCATAAGGCAAATGACAATACTTAGGTTAAATATCTTAGTTGTTTTCCCATATACATTTATTATCCCCATGAATTTTTTTATCATTTTCTCGCTATCTTAATTATTCAAATTTTTTTGATAATTCCTCTTTAACAAGAACTCTTATATCATAATATCCATTATGAAATCAATGTTACCCCAATCTTCTAAGCTATCAAATGTGTAATATCTCTTTTCTCACTTTGTGTAGTATAAGTCTATTATCTCATGTCAAACTCATCATGGACTTAAGAATCTTAGGTTAATATAAATACCTTTCATAATTCTTTTAGACACTTTATCTTGAATTATAATATTTAAAGCACTATACAAAGATCATATTATTTCATTCTAAATCTTCATAAGAGTAATTTAAAAGCTATAATCTCATGTCTGGTGGCCATAGTCACTCTTAATATTCATTATAAATTACAAGTACCAACTCTTTAGATAAATTATCTTCCATTTCTGCTGTTCACTTACTATTGAAGAATTCATTCCAAAATTAATCAATCCTTAACCATAGATGTCTACATGGAATAGATTATTTATTTTATCAAACCAAATTTTCAATCAATTTGTCCTTTGTTAAAGTTTTTCTATAACTTTGATCATTTTATCATCTTTTGAATGCATAATAACCATACAATATATGCATAGTTATTTACAAATGAAAAATATAACAAAGCTCATTGTAAATCTTTTATTAACTTATATGCCCAATCTCCATATACCAATTTCACAATTAGATTCTTTATCATTACTAATTGTCCCAATTACACCAAAATTTAATATTCTTCTCATTTTCATACTTGCCCTTGTATACATCTATATGCACACTTATACAGTCAGATATATAGTTATTTTCTTGTATACACAGTTCATCTTTGTCATTCTCACACTTACAAGCATTATCCTTTACTTCAAATTTAGAATTTGATTCTTTTTCCCCTTTTTCTTTAATTTCATCAATTGTAGTTCCTTGTTCTTTAGTCTTGTATTTCGATTGTGACCTTCAACTTTGCATAGAATGATTTAACAATATTTGAGCTTCATCTTTCTTTAATTATAATCCTTTGTCAGGCAGTTATTTCCAATTTTCTTGTAATAGATCTCATTGCACATTATTTTATGGAGGGGTCTACTTATTGATTTCCTATTTAAAGTATCAATCATCATATCAATTATATTAAGGCGACAAGATATCTACTGTAATTATATTTCATCATCAACTCAATTTCAATATAATATATTTCTCTTAGATAGGGTTTTTCTAATAAGTTAGCTTCATAAACTCCTTTTATGTCATAAATTTTGTTTCCTTTAATTCTCTTTAATTCAATTACTTCATATATCTAGTATTTCTTTATACATTCTTTGCCTTATCATTCACTATTTTTATCTTTCCACATCTCACTTACTTTGCTTTACCACATTGAAGTTGTTTTCCTAACTAACATATAATTCTCCAATTTCATACCTATCTTATTTTATAAGTATTCTTCCCATTGTGAACTCATTCCCAATATAAGGTAATTTGTCCAAAATCAATCCATGTTTTTACACCAATTCATTCTTAGCTTATACATATCCCTTTTAAGTCAAATCATCCTTAGCTCCTTACTTTCTTTTTAAAGACTATTCCTTAATCATATATACCTTGTTATAATTGTCAATTTCATGCACCTTTCTTTTGGAATGATCCAACATCAAGTCATATTCCACTTTGGTCCTTTACTGACCTCACAACTTTATTCCCTTAGTGGTTTAAGAACTTCCCTATTATACATACATAATTGCCTTTCCTAAGGTCACATTAACACATACACGATTGATCGCTTTCTTCTTTGATTACAAAGTGATCTTCTCTAGATCACACTAGACTAATATTCTTCCTTTGACTATACTTGATATTTATATAAGTTATAGAGAAATCCTTACCTTTCTTGATGTTCTAGTCAACAAGGTAGCATCTAAGCCACAAATTTCTCAATATAGTTCACTTAATTCATACCTTATATATATAAAATGTAACAGATTTATTTCATTCTTATATTGATCATTACTAAACATCATTTCTCTTCTTGTGGCATCAATCACAAATATCATTTAATAATTCCATATAATTCACATATTAAACCATTATCACATGTAAGCATTTTGTATAGCATAACATTATACATATCAATATTGATTTAAGTTAGATCAAAACTTAGTCCACTTCTCTTTCTAATCCTGGCAAATCAACTTAAAATTATTGAACATTTTTGCTAGGTGTTTATTCCATAGATATAATTCATTAAAAGATCATAATTTCCAAAAGATTCAAAAGTCCCTTAAGTCAAGAAATGAGCCTTAGAATCACGAGTGCTACATAATTTTTGCAACCGCACTCCAAATGTTGTGATTGTGACTAATTTAAAGAACCAAACATCAAATTTAAACCTTAAGACACAGTGTGTTTCACAACCTTGATTGCGACCATGACTTAGTGAGTGACAGAGAATCGCAACTGCTATTAAGAAGTTGTGACCGCGACTCAATTTCAATAGGTAGCGAACATCATCTTCCCACACATGTCAACTTTGAAAGGCCATAACTTTCAGCTATGAATGAGTTATTGGGCCCATAACATATCATATCGAAGCTCATTGAGAGATATATATTTATATAGGGGTTTATCCAATACCACCCACTTTTGGGCCCAAATTCAATCTTTTGAAGCTGTTTCAAAGGCTCTAAAGTTTTTCATTCAACTTTTCATGCACTTTCATGGTCTATTTTGTTTGGTTCTATTATGAGGCCTTATTTTAGCCTTTTCTAATATTAGGGTTTCATCATTAAGCAAATAATATATTTGTTATTGCTTTAAAAAGTAGTTTAAACATCAATTATTCCAACTTTCATACAATAGTCACATATTGTATAGATACAAAACAACTATGGTATTGTATCAGTTATTTCCCAATTTAAACTCTTTACTAAATGTAAATAATTCTATATTCAAAATCTAATCAAAATCTATCTGTTTATAATCTAGTCTCATTAATTCCCAGAGTGTCTCTCATTATTAGTATACAACTTGCCTTATGATATCACTTATCCTAAACATCGCACATACTCTAGTATATGTAAGGGTAAACATATTTGCATCACTATTCACCTTTCATGAACTTTTCATGAAATCACATTTAAGTTTTCACTTAATAGCATTTAGCTAATAGTTGTTGCACACATACATCGTAAGCATCAAAAGCACTAAGAATGCAGTATATCTTCATCCTTATTCACATTATGCAAATATTTTTCAGAACATCAATTGCACTAAACCAAATCAATAATTGATAGTTAAGTATAATAGGAAATTTATTCCTAATAAAATACATATACATATTCATTTATACTCTTTTACATATATGTAATCATTTTCTCCTACACATGTTTTATCCTTTTCATCCCATTTCCATAGCATATAATTCAGCCACATATATTATTCATATTTCTTCGTCCATAGTCATTACAAATATATCAAACATCAAAATAAAAGAGTTAAACTTTTATGAGTAGCATGGATCTAAACTTAATGATAGACTTCAAATGACAAGAAGAAATTCCTATGCTCCATGGTTTAACCTATAACCCATAATAGTTATAAAGTCTAGAATAGACATAAACCCTTGCTTTGATACCAACTTTGTCAAGACCCATTTATTAAGCCGTGAAGGTCTTAGGGCATAAGGAGACATAAAGTCACCTAAACCCGTAGAACCCTATTTAACTTATAATTCTTTTCCATGTTGAACCTTATCCCAAGATTGAATCCTAATTACCTTATTACCAACTACTATTTTGTCATCTTACATATAGCCAAATGTTCATTAATATCATTATAATATTCATCTCATTTACATATGTTCATTACTAATTATACCAACATAAATATAATTACATTATGGTTCTCAGTACATGTCAATCCCATATCACATTAGTACTAACTTTCAGTAACCATGGAGCTCTAAACCGATGATCTTCATAATCATATAACCAGGATTCACAACACTTGAAATTTGCATAACAACTTTCAAGCAGAAGAATAGGACTTGGAATTTACCTTGCTGACTCATCAACCTTACCTGAAAATTTTAATCAACTAAGAAATTAGACAAAGCTCAATGAATACATAATAATACAATATGGGGTGAGTATTTGGGTCCTTATCAAGATGGGCTCATTATGACAATGGAGCGATTTTAATGAAAATTGTCATTATGGATCAATTTCTCATTTAAGATAGAAACAAAATCTTTAGCAAAAATAGTAATCTCTTAGAAGCGGAATGCTTTCCATAGTAAGACTAATCAGATCTTATGATTAAGCGTTCCCCCCTAACAGAGGTTGGGTACTCTCGCGCTACCCACAAGCTTATACTAAGCACACAAGGTCCGATGTGTTAGCCCACATTAGAAGGGTATTTTTACTTATCAGTAGGCATCAATAGAAGGTTCATAGGGAATTCACAATAGAGAATTCAATAAAAAATATGCTAATATAGGAATAATTCTCATCAATCATCATATTGTGAAATCAATATGTAAGGGTTTGCAACCACCAAATGCCATAAAGAAACATCATATTTAATGACTCAATATTCAATATGCAATTCATGATCAACATGGAATTGGAGTATTTAATGAAAATAGTTTCATCAATAATGGTTCATAGAATATGGCATGTCATATTATATTATTAAGCACTAACCTTAGACTCCTTTGCTCCTATTTATGTTTAACTTTGATGATAGTAGTACTCCTCACACTCTTGGACAATGTCCTTGTCATTGTCTTTAGATTTTACACATTTGTATTTTAATTACACATTAATCACTTCCTTGTTATGACATTAGTTTAAATTTAGCTTAACTTGTTTATATTGATCATTGCAATACTAACTTATTACTTTTAAGGTCAAGATACACTATAAATATACTAGCCACTAATTTTAACATTGACCCTTAGTTGTTTTCCAATGGCCAAATATATTCACTTAAGGAAAGATAATTCCTTTCCTCTCAATTTCCTTTTTCAACTTTATATTACCCAATTAGAACCAATTAAACAATTTCCAATATTCAATAGGATTAATTCCACTTTCACCTTCCAATTCAATAAATGAACCTAATTTATTAAATTTGGGGAAAATTATTTCTATCAATTGAATTTTGAAATTAAGACTATACAATTCATGTTACACCATCTTTAAGTTTAATTCGCCCTTCAATTCCATAAATTCAAGTTTAGTTCTCAAAATATCCAATTTGTCCATAAACCCTAAAATTTGGGGAAAACCATTAATTCCTCATCCAATCTTCAATTTTCTCATAGAATTATGAAATTAACATGTTAAAAAGCCTATATCATCAATTAAAAATGGAAAATAATGATTAGATCTTGAACTTCCTCTTTTAACCTAAGTTATGTCTTCAAAATTTCAAGTGTTGAAATAAGCTTCTATAATTCAATTTGACACTTCCAAACCACCATTCTCCATCCCAAGTAATCATAGATAACATCAAATAAATTTTAGAACAATCATTTATACCAAATCAAAGGGAGGCTAAAACCTTGCTCTCATTGTGCCTTGACAATCTCTTTTGAAATTTTTGTATGTAATTGTTTGGCTTGTAGTAAAAGAATAGTGAGCTATATATATATATATATATATATATATATATATATATATATATATATACACACACACACGTACCCCATTGTGGTTGGTGAAGTAAGAATTGGAGATCGTAATTGCAATGGATGCTTCAACCACATCAATAAGTCCGTCAAAGCAATTAGACATGGAGACATGATCAATCCAAATATTAGTGGATCCACAAATGGAGATACCATCTCCATCACTATGATCTCGACGTCCATAATGAAACACTGAGTCTCTAATGAAGCCGCCATTTCCTTGTTTAATATTATAAATATGGATTCCATGAATTATAATATTGCTCACTAATTGTATAGTAAATTGAGCTCCAAAACATATATGAACATCAACTCCATGCCCAATGGTCTTATTAGAGGTCATCATTAGCTCTTCCCTTAGATTGATTCTCATGTCTCTTTCAAATATAATCCAAAGTGGTCTCTTCTGGATTGCTCCAAAGCGCAAGGTCCCTGGTTTAGGGTTCACCACATCATAGTTTGATTGGTCTGTCACCACATAATAGTCTCCATCTTTGCCTCTTCTCGTGTTGCGGCCGAATCCTAGGCCGCAATAAGCTAGCCTCTTGTGGTGTTTAGCCCAGTTTTTGTCACATCTCCAACATTTGTCAACTGGATTTGTGGCTTCACAACTCTTATTATTGTATCCATTTAGGTGTGGTCTTGTACTATTGGAATCCTTCAAGAACCTACATCAACACACTCAAAATTATTAATTACATTAATGCTAAGCTGTCAAAGTTTGAAACCTAACCTCAGTATAGAAAACCTACTATAATGAATTATTTTTACATTATTCATGTGTAGATTTTGTATTATGGTGATTACATGATTTAACTTACTTGTAAACTTGATTGTTGAGATGTTCATTGACTTCCTTAGGATTTGAGTGGTAAGCTTCTTGGGCAGCTTGATTCACTTCTTTAGCTCGATGTTGCCAAAACTCATCCAAATCATTAATGTGAGCCTTCAAGGTAGGAGTTATTATAGCAAATATGAACAAAAACAACAATACGTTCTTGATAGCTTCCATTTCTCTTTCTTTTTCTGTCTTCATGTTGGGATTGAGGCAAAAACTATATATGCTATGGTAGTATATATTTTAGGTTTAAATTTCTAATATGAACTAAGTTCAAAGGATTTTATAATATTTCAGTGAATGGAGTCTTTTAAATACTAGTAGAAGAATTCTTGCTAAACAAAGGGAAGAAAGTGAAGATAGTTGCAAATAACAAAGGCAAGAAACTCAAAATGTTGTCTCTCATTTGATAAGTAATTTTTTTGAACTCATTTGAAAACTCTTTGGTTTTTATTTGTAATGGCTATTTATTATCAGAAAAATTGTATATTTGTTAATTTCAAAAGTATTTTTTTAAATTCATTAATTTGAAAACTCTCTTTGCTTTTCTTTGTTATTTATTTACAAGAAAGATGGTATAGTTGTTAGTTTGAAAAAACAAAATTTTTTAAACCCATTTGAAAAAGTAATCATCCAATCAATTTTAGATTCTTTTAGATAAAATGGTTTAGTTCAAAATACAAACTTTATAGACTTTTAGTAAGCATTGTGTGTAAGAAGTTAAAAAAAAAAAAAAAAAAAAAAAAAGAGAGAGAGACCTAATCATAAAACAAGTGAAATATATTTAATTAAATGATAGCATTTGAAATCTATTAACAAGAAAATCTTTAAGTTTGAAATTTAGTTTAAAACCGATAACTGTTTTTGTTTTTCATATACAATCCATGCCACTAATTATTATATCATGCTATTAGGATAATAATGTCCTAAAACTATATATATTAAATAGAACAGAGATTATGTATACAACTTAACAATGCCTTGAATCTTATACACACTTGCATTACTTTATTTATTTCAAAATCCAACCGGTTTTAGTTTTCAAATTTTTTGCACATGCAGTTTGAGGATTTCCTCATAATTGATGGAGCAATTGAAGTTTGAAATTATTAACCATTAAGGAGAAACTCAATCATAAATGATAGCAAAATTTAGTTGAATTTAATTTGAAATCAATGTCATACATCTATCTTTGTTAATTAGTATAACAAATAATTTCTATAACGAAATAATTAATTTTATCCAATATCTTAGAAAAAAAATTAAACTACATTATTAATTAAGAATTTCTCTATATTATTTTTTTAGAATAAATATAATCTTTATTGCTAATATAATAGCATTAATGCAAATTGAAAAATTGTGATCATATATATATATATATATATATATATATAACATACAATACATTAGTCATAAATATAAAATTTGTGATTTTGAAAATTTGCAGTTAGTTATTGACAAGTTGTTTGTATAAAATTTAAGTCATACAAATACTGGTAAATTAGCATCCTCATAGATAATCTATGATAATTTAATAGGGAAAATACGTGTGATCAGAGAGTTAATTAGGAAAAAGATGGAAAAAATAAAGAGTTATGGAAATATTTTTACATATATACAATTAAATTTACAATTGATATTATAGTATGTAGTTAAGATTATTTGTTAATATCTTGAGTGATACATGAAAAAAAATAAATAAATTCTTTTGGTCTGATTTTTATTCAATAGTCAATTATTTTAACATCCTTACCTACATATATAATTTTATTAATTTTATGATTGTGATGGCTTTTAATGCATCTTTATTACAGTGATCAATATATGTAAAGAGAATTTTTTTTTTTTTACTAATTCACCAAATACATGCTTAGAACAAAGAAGGAAGGAGATAAGCATGATTCCTTACTTTGGAAAGCCTTGATTTGTACTTCTAAGAGGGTGGCCAAAATTTAGAGAGTGTTTTCTCTAGAAGTTGTGTTTTTGTATTTCTTTTGCAAAAATGAAGAAAATTGCATGTCTTTTTGTTTATATATGCAAGTTGAATGTTGGTGATTTAATCACACTTAATCCAATGGCTAGGATTTAGTCAAAATGGATGGCTATGATTTAATTAAGTTGAATGACCAGGATCTCATTTAGGTTAATGATGTTCATCATATGGTATGGAAAGAGCAAAAATGAATGTAGGTTTTGGTGTAGGAAAAGTGAGAATTCAAGTTGGAAAATGATTTGACATAGTAAAAAATGATGGTTTTCAAGTCAAAATTTGATGGCTAACTCATCCTACACCCATTTAACCTTTGGTTAACTATTTCTAACTCGAGTTAAGTGTATTTTCATCTATTCTTGGGCCTTATGGGCTGGCCATCCAATGGGCTTGGGCCTTAAAGTCCAAAAGCTTATTAATAAATCCATATATGCACATTTCAAACTTGGTAACTTAATACATTTTCCATTTCATTTATTTCACTTTAGTATACATATTTCTATCTTCTAATATCACTACACACTCTAGACATTGCTAGGTAAATTCTATATATATTATAATGCTATCACATCCCGACTTTAGAGATATGATAGTCCTAGAATATGGGGAGACATAAGGTCACCCATGCCTATAGAACCCATTTACACATAAACAAATGATGCCTAGGATGGTACCAAACCTCTTACAATAACTCATTTAAAACATTTAGATAATTACCCTTAATTGCGAAGGTCTAAAATAAATCATTACACATAAAATCCATAAGAAAAATAATATATCTAAAAAGAGTGTCAATCAACATTCCTGGAGCATCTAATGACAAGACTTCATAAATTAGTATTATTGATAACTTAGACAAGGAATCCCCCAAGCGAAGTAGAATGCTTGAGCCATCACCTTGCCTCCTCACATTTGCTCACCTGGAACCACACAAGGAAAAAGGGGTGAGAAAGATGATCTCAATGAGTAAACAATAAGGCACATACATTATCACATATTCCTTTGGAAAGGAAACACATAGCTTATACATATAGTTCATGATTTATAATTCATGAATCAAGTTACACTTTAGCAATGGTTCAATTTTGTCAAGTTTGCAGAAATCACACTTATAACTTATAAAGAGTGAAGGCTATTGCTCTATCACTCGAACTTATAAAGGAGAGGTGGCCTTATACCAAATTCCAACTCCTATCACTTATAAGGTATGAAGCTGATAAGGTTCTATGGCTAGAACTGCCCATTCTAGCTGAGGTGGATACATTACCCCTATCCATTAGGTTAAGACCGTGTGCACAGGTTACAATGATTACCCGCATCGGCATGAGGATTATGCATAAAGGGTAAAAGGTACCATAGCTAGAGCTAATGGTAATCATAATTAACAATATCACATAAGGCAACAACAACATGTATTCCAATAACAATAGTGGTTTAGCTTTCAAACAAAAGATTCAATGATAGTGTAGTTCTAGAAAGAATATAAGTTGGGGCGTTAATCACAAGAAATTCTCGGGGTGTTAATCACAAGAAATTCTCATTGGATAACTAAAATAGTTTTGGATCGAATGTCCTTTGGCAACCCAAGCTTGTCAAAGAATTCATATGATAATATTTTAGAATAGAAAGAACTTGAGTTTCAAAGATCACAAAGGCTCATATGTCATGATATCACATATTTGTAACATAACAAAATGTTACTTGCACTTGTAGAATGAATGCAATGTTTACTCATACTGGAAACAAGAATATAGAGTTTACTCACACTTGTAACATGAACATAGTGTTTACTCACCTTGGAGTTCCTTTGCTCCTAATATATGTAGTCTCTTTGCACTTCTAAAGCTTCTCAAACACTAACATAATATTTGATTTAATACTTAGTATTTATTAACTCATGATGCTCCTATCCCATAACTATCCTATGCACATATATCATACACATACACTTAGAGTTGCACATATAAGTGTACACATCATTTGCACATAATACGTTGACTTTAAAAGTCTTGCATACTTAGGCCTTATAAGCTCACATGAGTACACATTACAATCATATCAATATCTTTTTAAGGTCATCACAATAGTATTACCTCAATATCAATTTACTTTAACAATCATCTTAATACACTTTACCCTTCCATACATGTCAACTTAATAATTAACCTTTCAAGTGTCATGCTTAACTCTTATGCTCCTTTTTATACAATTGTCACTTCATCAACTCATAACATGTGTTCATCACCAAGTCATCATAACATCTAGTTCCAAATTTCCCAATCACATTTGCATTCTAAACACAATATAAGGTTAAGATACCTTAAGTATACCTTGAGTATACCAAAATACATTAAAGCTTATTTAGGATCATACCTTCAGCTAACATGTAATTTTATCATTTATTATACATACATACATGTCAATAATCATCAAAACACATCACATAAAAATTATAAACATTGGAACAAAATACTTATATAGGACGAATGCATCACCAAAGTAAAAACTAAATTCTTTTTCTTTTTGCACTTTCTGTCTATTTCAAAAATATGTAAAAACATAGTTTAAACCAAGATTTTTCATATAAACACAACAAAAATCATTTTAGAATTTTAATTCCTATGAATCGGCCACACTTGGTGTTGTTTATCCATAAAAATTCAACTTTTGAATTGTAGAGTACAAAACCATGAGTTTTCTTATTTTCGGTATTTTTCGGTGAATTCAGAAATATGTAAACAGGTTGTTTAAACTATTATTTTTCATTCAATCTTAGCAAATATCAGTTTAGAAGATAACCAAGCATGATTCAGCAGCCATAGATAGTATTTATACAAAAAAAATTCCAAGTTTTGAGGCTTAGGTGAAAAATCATGAGTTTTCGTACTTTCCGCGCTTTTCGTTCATTACAGAAATATATAGATACATGATTCAAACCATTATTTTTCATCAAAGCAAAACAAATATCACATTAGAGTACTTTCTCACATAAATTAGCAGCCACATATCAATTTAACAATAGAATTTTCTAACTTCTAAGTTCTAACACAAAAACCTTGAACTCCTTTGTTTTTCGAAACTTTCCGGTCATCATAGAAATATGTAGAAATATTATTTAATCCAATATTTTTTATCAAAATAAATCAAAAATTAGTTTAGAAAACAACAATGCACAAATCGCCCCCTAGTGATGTTTATACATAAAAATTGTGATTTTAAGTTATAGAATTCACCTTTGGAGAAATCTTGCGGAAAGAATTGTGTTTTCGATAGAAAATAGATTTTCTCTCCCAGAAACTCACCCAAACAGAATTTAATCTATAAAAATCAATAATCAACCAGTTCAAAATAATTTTTCCATAATTTATTTTATAGAAATCAGTTTAGAAATCGAAAGAGAAGAAAAACTTATGATTATGGTCAAGAAATTGCGAAACAAAAAGGTGTTTTCTTAATTTTGGTAGAGAGGAATATTTTGAGAGGATTTTTCTGCCAAGATATAGAAAAATTAAGGTGATGGCTTCTGGAACTCTATTTTGGCCAAAATTTAGAATATATACTAGGGTTTGGATGAAATTTCCACTAATACCCTTAATGAACTAGGTTATGAGGATTTTAGTGTAGAGGGCTTTTGGGTATTTGGGCTTTTTATTTAAATTTTGCACTGATTATAATTAAAATAAAAAATGTATTTTTCTTATTATTTCTATAATATTTCCCCCAAAATTATTTTAAAATACTCATAAAATTATTTTATGCTTAAAAATCGCCTTTTTACCTAAAAATTCATTTTATGAAAAATAAATTATTTCATGCTAATGCATTTTATTCAAATCATTTATTTCACAATAATAACTCATATTAGACATATTAAAATTAATTTAACATGCCCCAAACTCATAAATCACGTCACACATGAATTTTCATAAAATCAAATATTTTGTCACAATAACTCTTAATTCAAGCAATCTGTCACGAAAACTCCTAGGGTAGATGTGGGTTGTTACATTCTCCCCCCTTAAAAGAAATTCATCCTCAAATTTCCAAATCTAGCGACATATCACACTTTACTTAACTTCTCTGCCACGCTTTTGCTGCGCCACTCAACCTCAATATCTAACTACAATTAACTTATCAAATATAGTAGGGCACATACTCACAATCTGTCAAAAGAATCACATCGATAAACTTTTAGCTTAATCTACACCTATGTTAATCTCTTGTTCAAACAAATCTTAAAACTAATCCTTAATAATTTGTATCCCTTAACCTTGAACAAAAGTAATAGAACCTTTAATTTCACCTTTAATCACATATAATCCCAAGCATTTCATTTCCTTATATCTCTAGTAATGTTAACATATATAATAGCACCTTACTCACTACTTCCATTCATTGTTTATCATATTAGTCCTATAAGAGTCTAGCAAATAACTCCAAATTAATAACTCCAACTGATATTCGATAATTCTCTTTCCATATTAATAATTATTACTTAATCTATTATATCCACAATAAATGTCTTCGTGTTTAGTACCTTGCTAACGTTATGATTTCTACACTGCCATCATTCATCAATTAAAACATATTTAAACTTAACAAATATTCCTATATATATCATATTTCAAACAAACTTAAATTCTTTTAATTTACAATCCCAAATAAACTTCTCATAACTATTTTAGACTTACTCCATAATATATACATCATTATTATGACCTAATTACCTAATGCCTTATAATTTTCGTACCTTTAGTTCATAATATCATCTCACTTTAGGTTTCCACTTGCATCTTGAAATACTTCACATTCCTAATCATTTAACTTATCCATATTAAAATAATAAACATTTTAATACCATTGCTATTCAATAAAATCTTTGTGCAACTCTTATATTTTTCCAAATCCACGCCATTCTAGGTTATCTCAATAAAAATTCTTCCTGTACTAAAGATTACTACTAAATTTTCCAATAACCTCAATTGAACATTATTGCATCTAATGCCTCAAAACATTTCTCATCCAGAGGACTCCAATCCCTTTCAGGTATATTCAAAACTATTTAAATTTTCAAAACTGCATAGGATCATTTATAAGAACTAAAACATTTTTATCCTTGCATGTGACATGCAACCTTAATGCAATGCTTGATGCAGTTCATGATGTATGATTTCGTAAAGCAAAACTCAATGCATATAGACAGACACACTAGACACAAGTACATAATTAAATCAAATCTATAACATTTTATCTTAAAATCATGTTATACCCTCATATATCAAGTCCTTATGGATCCTCAAATTTATAATTCATATGACCTTAACATCTATCATCTTATAAAAGTTCAAATCCTTATACTCTAATTGCACCCTATATACTCAAAGGAATCTCATCACCAAAGAATCTCTACTAGTATCATACTTATCCTTTTATCAACATTACAAATATGATAATACTTATACTTTTATATCTTCCCTCTTAAAAGAAATTCGTCCTCGAATTTCAATACTTACTCACATATTCTCGAAAAAGTAGGGATGCTTCTACTGCATCCCTTCCTCGACTTCCTAAGTATACTCATCCATTCCATGATTATGCTAGTAAACCTTAAATCATAAATATCTCCTTGATACACCAATATCTCCCATCCTTAGTTCAAAATTTTAATTGCTTTCCTCTATAGTCAATACAAGAAGTTGCCATCCATCAATGTCTACCTCAAAATCCTTAAACAATACCTTACTTCCATCATTTCTCCCCAAAGGGTAAACACTACTAAGGGTTCATTAATTTATTCCTTATCTCTGCCGAGACTCCTAACAAAATATGGAGACACAAACAAATTTGTAGCATTAGAACCAATCAAACATCTTGCACCAGAACTTTAAATGGGAATAATACCTTTTTCTTTTTAAATCACACTAGATAAAAATTCCTCCTCTGACTATACTCGATATCTATATAAGTGATAGAGAACTTCCCACCTTTCTTGCTATTCTAGTCTATATGATAGTATCTAAACCCCAAATTCCTTAATATACTTCATTTACTTCATACCATATACTTATGAATATATAATGTAACTGATTTATTTCATTCTCCTGGTAATCATTACTAACTATCATTTCTCTTCCTATGTCATCCATCACAATTATTATTTAATAACTCCATATATTTCATATATCAAACCATAGTAACATGTAAGCATTTCATACCTCATAACATTATACCTATCAATCTTTAATCTCAGTTGGATCAAAACCTAGTCCACTTCTCTTTCTAATCCATTTAACTCCAACATCAATATGTCATACTTAGCATGTCTTTAACTTTAGCACCCATCATATAATATCACATCATAGGACATATATCGCCTAGCATATATCACATATTATGGCAAGTATCAAGTATCCTAGTCATGTAACACATAACTTATGGCATAATGGGCTCCTCTATCATCTAAAGTCAATCATTTCATAGAATCAATTCATACTAAGTCACTAAGCAATCAAATAATATTATTCATATCATATGAGTCCTATGCCCCTAAGCTAACTGTTACCCTCTACTAGTGGAAGTCTCAATTATGCCTCTTATTCTTGGCTCCTTGCCCTTGAGGTTGCGATGGTCCAGGTGATGGAGGTGTCGAGGTTGCATTTCCCAAAATTCCCTTTTGGGGGGCAGTTCTTGCAGAAGTGCCCCATTTGACCACATTTGAGACATGCACCAGAGGCTTTCCAGCAAATTCCAGAATGTTTATTGCCATAATGGCCGCAAGTATGAAGTTGCTTTAATTGACCATTGTTCTTTCTAGGTGTTGAAGTTTTAAGTGAGGATTCCTTTCTTGAAGCTCCTCCTCCCCCTCTATGATGGCCTTTGTGACCCTTACCTTTATGCCTACTCTCTTGTTCATGTTCAGCTCTCTCAGCCTTGTATTGCTTCTCCACATCCCTTGTCAAAGCATACATTAGGGACCTAAGACACCGACTTTCTTCCATTAGTTTTGAATAGTCTTTCTCAAACCTCTGCATCTTACTCTGAATCCATTTGTAACCTAGACACTCCACAGGGTCTTCCTCATCAAGAGCCCATTCTTTCTTTAAGTGCATCACAGGTATAGCCTTCTAGAACATCTCCCTCCATGTCCTCTTATAGGCCACACGCAGTGCTCTAGGTCGCGGTCTTCGAGCAGGGATAATCTTCTTGGTCATCTGACAAAAGAATCATAAGGCACACAAAAAAATAATAATAAAAGAGTACTATAACTTATTAGGATTTCGCAGAACTATACTAGCGATAGACTGCAAGTGACATGACAGGGAAAATTCTTATGCTCCAAGATTTCACTTAATTAACCCAATACATAGACAAGTCTAAACTAAACTTTTTTTTAAAAAAAACTACGGCTCTGATACCACCTTTATCACATCCCGACCTTAGAGATATGACGATCCTAGAATATGGGGAGACATAAGGTCACCCGCGCCCGTAGAACCCACTTACACATAAACAAATCATGCCTAGGATGGTACCAAACCTCTTACAATAACTCATTTAAAACATTTAGATAATTAGCCTTAATTGCGGAAGTCTAAAATAAATCATTACACATAAAATCCATAAGAAAAATAATATATCTGAAAAGAGTATCAATTAACATTCCCGGAGCATCTAATGACAAGACTTCATAAATTAGTATTATTGATAACTTGGACAAGGAATCCCCCAAGCGAAGTAGAATGCTTGAGCCATCACCTTGCCTCCTCACATTTGCTCACCTGTAACCACACAAGGATAAAGGGGTGAGATAGATGATCTCAATGAGTAAACAATAAGGCACATACATTATCACATATTCCTTTGGAAAGGAAACACATAGCTTATACACATAGTTCATGATTTATAATTCATGAATCAAGTTACAATTTAGCAAGGGTTAAATTTTGGCAAGTTTGCAAAAATCACACTTATAACTTATAAAGAGTGAAGGCTATTGCTCTATCACTCAAACTTATAAAGGAGAGGTGGCCTTATACCAAATTCCAACTCCTATCACTTATAAGGCATGAAGCTGATTAGGCTCCATGGCTAGAACTACCCCTTCTAGTTGAGGTGGATACACTACCCCTATCCATTAGGTTAAGACAGTGTGCATAGGTTTCGATGATTACTCACATTAGCACGAGGATTCTGCATAAAGGGTAAAAGGTACCATAACTAGAGTTAATGGTAATCACAATTAACAATATCACATAAGGCAACAATAACATGTATTCCAATAACAATAATGGTTTAGCTTTCAAACAAAAGATACAATGATAGTGTAGTTCCAGAAAGAATATAAGTTGGGGTGTTAATCACAAGAAATTCTCATTGGATAACCAAAATAGTTTTGGACCGAATGTCCCTTGGCAACCCAAGCTTGTCAAAGAATTCATATAATAATATTTTAGAATAGAAAGACCTTGGGTTTCAAAGATCACAAAGGCTCACATATCATGATATCACATATTTGTAACATAACAAAATGTTACTTGCACTTGTAGAATGAATACAATGTTTACTCATACTGGAAATAGGAATATAGAGTTTACTCACACTTGTAACATGAACATAGTATTTACTCACCTTGGGGTTCCTTTACTCCTAACATACATAGTCCTTTTGCACTTCTAAAGCTCCTCAAACACTAACATAATATTTGATTTAATACTTAATATTTATTAACTCATGATGCTCCTATGCCATAAATATTCCATGCACATATATCATACACATACACTTAGAGTTACACATATAAGTGTACACATCATTTGCACATAATACATTGACTTTAAAAGTCTTGCATACTTAGGCCTTATAAGCTCACATGAATACACATTACAATCATATCAATATCTTTTTAAGGTCATCACAATAGTATTACCTCAATATCAATTTACTTTAACAATCATCTTAATACACTTTACTCTTCCATACATGTCAACTTAACAATTAACCTTTCAAATGTCATGCTTAACTCTTATGCTCCTTTTTATACAATTGTCACTTCATCAACTCATAACATGTGTTCATCACCAAGTCATCATAACATCTAGTTCCAAATTTCCCAATCACATTTGCATTCTAAATACAATATAAGGTTAAGATACCTTAAGTATACCTTGAGTATACCAAAATGCATTTAAGCTTATCTAGGATCATACCTTCAGCTAACATGTAATTTTATCATTTATTATACATACGTACATGTCAATAATCATCAAAACACATCACATAAAAATTATAAACATTGGAACAAAATATTTATATAAGACGAATGGATCACCAAAGTAAAAACTAAATTCTTTTTCTTTTCACACTTTCCGTCTATTTCAGAATATATAAAAACATAGTTTGAACTAAGATTTTTCATGTAAACACAACAAAAATCATTTTAGAATTTTAATTCCTATGAATCATCCACACTTGGTGTTGTTTATCCATAAAAATTCAACTTTTGAATTATAGAGTACAAAACCATGAGTTTTCTTATTTTCGGTATTTTTCGGTCATTTCAGAAATATGTAAACAGGTTGTTTAAACTATTATTTTTCATTCAATCTTAGCAAATATCAGTTTAGAAGACATCCAAGCATGATTCAGCAGCCATAGATAGTATTTATACAAAAAAAAAAAAATTCCAAGTTTTAAGGCTTAGGTGAAAAATTAGGAGTTTTCGCACTTTTCGCACTTTTTGTTCATTATAGCAATATACAGACACATGATTCAAACCATTATTTTTCATCAAAGCAAAACAAATATCACATTAGAGTACTTCCTCACACAAATCGGTAGCCACATATCAATTTAACAATAGAATTTTCCAACTTCTAAGTTCTAACACAAAAACCTTGAACTCCTTTATTTTTCGAAACTTTCCGGTTATCACAGAAATATGTAGAAATATTATTTAATCTAATATTTTTCATCAAAACAAATCAAAAATCAGTTTAGAAAATAACAATGCACAAATCACCCCCTAGTGATGTTTATGCATAAAAATTGTGATTTTATGTTATAGAATTCACCTTGGAGAAATCTCGTAGAAAGAATTGTGTTTTCGGTAGAAAATAGATTTTTTCTCTCAAAAACTCACCCAAACAGAATTTAATCTATAAAAATCAATAATCAACTAGTTCAAAATAATTTTCCCATAATTTATTTTATAGAAATCAGTTTAGAAATAGAAAAGAAGAACAACTTACGATTACAGTCAAGAAATTACAAAACGGAAAGGTATTTTCTTAATTTCAGTAAAGAGAAATATTTTGAGAGGATTTTTTTGCCAAGATACAAAAAAATTAAGGTGATGGCTGCTGGAACTCTATTCTGGCTGAAATTTAGAATATATACTAGGGTTTGGGTGAAATTTCCACTAATACCCTTAATGAACTAGGTTAGGAGGATTTTAATGTAGTGGGCTTTTGGGTATTTGGGCTTTCTATTTAAAGTTTGGGCTAATTATAATTATAATTAAAATAAAAAGTATATTTTTCTTATTATTTCTATAATATTTCCCCCAAAATATTTATTTTAAAAATTATTTTAAAATACTCATAAAATTATTTTATGCTTAAAAATCGCCTTTTTACTTGAAAATTCATTTTACGAAAAATAAATTATTTTATGCTAATGCATTTTATTCAAATCATTTATTTCACAATAATAATTCATATTAGACATATTAAAATTAATTTAATATGCCCCAAACTCATAAATCACGTCACATATGAATTTTCATAAAATCAAATATTTTGTCACAATAACTCTTTATTCAAGCAATTTGTCACGAAAACTCCTAGGGTAGATGTGGGTTGTTACAAATACCCATTTACTAGCCTTTCAATGGCATTGTTCAAGTATGTACATCATGTAGGCTCACTAGGTCAAACTAAGTTTGACTTCTATTGTACCATTGTAAATTTAATTGAAATCAACTCCTCATATCACTATTATTACCTACCAATGACTTAGGAGATGTTAATGCCCATTTACTAGCATTTCAGATTCACATTTCAAATAAATAATTAATGTAGTCACATTAAGTCAAACTCGGTTTGACTTTCATTTTATTATAAAAGTGCTTATCGAAATTGATTACATTCTTTGCTCATTGTCATATTATTAATTATAATTAATTCTTATGATATTCTTATGATTCTTAATATGCTAGAAAGGACTTGAATAGTACAGTACATGAACAATATAGTATCATCATTATTGACTCTAATATGTTAAGAAAACCTTGGGTATTACAAATTCATAAATAATTAGTTGAAAAAAAAAGTCATCTTTCTAGGTGGCTTGTTTCAATCACAAAGAATGATAATCTAATATAATTGCCTTTAAATTTCTTCATCTTGTTAGCTTTTACTGATAATTTCTATGTTTGCTTTGCTTGTCCATAGCTTATTTGTCCCATTTACTTTATAGCCAAAATTTTCTTACATGTCTTACATTTTACTTTTGTCAAATGAAATCTTCTAATCATATTGGTCCATCCTTCACATTAAGATTTATTCATCCTTATGATCCTTTTACTTTATTATCTTTTAGACGTTCTAACTTAATACTTATCACTTCATTCTATTATATTATATTTTTCTTATTTTCTCTGTTCAATATTATTCAACATTATTTATTGAATTTTATCTCAATGTCAACTTCCCATTGTTATCAAACACTTTTCTTAAACTTACTTTGTTTATTCAATTAGACCTCATTACCACATAATTTTTTTGAAAATTTCTTTCTATCATATACATCTATACATATACTTGTATATCTTTGCACATGCATAATCAATCTCTCCCATACACAATAACTTTTGTCACTTCATGTTTATAGCACATTTTAATTCATACTTATTACTTAGAAAGTCATCTTAATTCTTATACAAATCTTGATCACATATATCTTTTAGAACACATTACCTAACATATATATTTTTCTTTTAGGAAATGCACACTTCGTGTGGGTAGTCCTTTATTTTGATTCACTTTATAACCACTTAATTACTTCCTTAACCATTTCACACCTTCTGTTTTATATCTATCTCATTTAAATATGGTATCATTTAAGCTTAAATCTTATTCATAATAAAATTATTAAACCCCTAGTTACACAAGCTTTTAAAACTTTATTATAGTCATTTAGAATTGCATTTTCCTTATGCACTTCATCATGTCATTTCTAGTATTCAACCATTAAATAGATTGTCATACAAAACCTAACTAGAAAAATTCACACAATTATTACCGCGTCATGGATTATATTATAATACACATTCAAAATGCCATTTATAAGGTGTGTGAATATATTTATTGATAAGTTAAACTTTATCCAAGCAAAAGGTAATATTTATTTTTTTTATCTATCTATTTATTTTTATATATATAGTCACTTTCTCTTATGCAAGTTTCATCCTTACAGCACATTCTCTAATAACATATTTCCTTTAGAACATATCATTTAGTACATATCACTTAGCACATATTTAGCACATATCATTGAGCACATTCTTTAGGTTCTCACATCACATATATCTACTCATAATTACATATATTTACACATATTTTTCTCATAGTCAAAACATATGTATCATAAGATGTGATAAGTAATCAAACATATATGGATAACGCGAAACTAAACTTAATGATGAACTTTCAATGACAAAAAGAAATTCCTATGCTCCATGGTTTTACTTATACCTTATAACTCATATAAACAATTAAAGTTTATACTAAAATTATAAATTTGCTCTAATACCACCTCTATCACGATCTGACTTAGGAGTTGTGATTGTTTTAGGGCATGGGTAACCAACATGGCAGCAAAAATCTATAGAATACATGTACTAACATCAATCAAATGAAAATTTGGCGAAATGCTAGCTAAAAATAGCACTTTACCAAGACACACAACATGCATTAGACTAATGCTTAATTCGATCACCTTATAATTGCAACTTTAGTTTATCATTTTCATATACTTCTTAACTCATAACTCACTTTTCACATCCATTCCTTTTATTGATGAGAATCAAGATGCCTTGCAAGAAGATCTTCGATGTATGCATGATAAAGATCTCAAAAAAGTTCTTCAAGGTTGTCCTTTTCATCAAGCTAGAGTGGAGAGAGAATCAGTAGAGCTTGAATTCATGTTCAATGGCTCTTTCAAGAGAAATCCAAAGAAATACAAAGCTTTCTAAAATGTTATCAAGAAGACTTGCATAATGAGTATCATTTTTGGAAAGCATTGCATTCAAGGAAGTTTCAAGGTAAGATTTAAATTCATGAAATTCTTTGGAAAGAGCTTTAGCCCTATGTTTGAAGAAATTCTACAAGTGAAGAAATTTTGCAAAAAGCTAAAAAACTGAACCTTTCACAACCGTGATAAAAGATTAGCACCCTATTGCGAGCGTGACAAGTGTTGCAAGCACAACAAAGCCAAATGAGCTGCAACATGCCTACACAATAGGCTGACTAACTATGCTTTATATTTTTCAAATTTAATTATATTTTACTTTAGCTTTTGATTTTTTAGGCCCCTATCAATATGATATAAGCACATGTTCAATTAAATTAAGTTTGGATATGTAATTAGTGAGTTTTGGGCTTGTTTATATTAGGTTAAAGCTTGTTTTCTTGTTTAGAATTAGTTTTATTGTATAACAAGTAGTTTAGGAGTTATTTCTAATTAGGAATCTTCAATCCTTGTATAGAAAGATTTCCTAGTCCTTAGTTATTTTTATTTAGAGTTTTTGTAACACTATAAATACTTAGCTATTTATTCAATAAAGAGGTTAAGTTGATTTTTCACAAATTTAAGCTTTAAACTTGTAAGAGTTTTCTCAAATCTAGTCACAGGATTTAGAATCATCCCAAACTTTCAAAGCTAATTACTTTGCTTATTCACAATAATCCAAGGTTCCTTGACATAGGTTTGTCATTAAGTTGAGGTTTTTCCTTGCAAACTTGATTTGACTTTCCAAGGGAGTTGCTTCTAAGTGTAAAGGTATTGGATCTTAAAGCAGTCGCTTGGGGTTCATGTTATTTATATTGCTTTAATCTTGAACATTTTCAACATAAACTTAGTACTTATCATAAATATTAACTATGAACATATGATGCAGGCCATAATTCAAAAAAAGTACAAAATATTCTACATCTAATATGACCATGAAGCTCTAAGAACAAATTCAAATTATGGAACCATTTTGAGATTGAAAGGACAAATTATAGTACTTCAATATCTAAGCTTTTTCTCAAGTGAAGATGATAACTTAAGAATTACCTTGACTCTATCTTCTAAGTACCTAGAAAATATTAACAACCGTGGAGAGACAAATAATCTCAGTGCATAAATAATATACTAGCATGATATACATGTAGGAATGAATAAGTAATATATTGTATTATATCTAGTAATTTCATTATAAAATGGCAATTTAGAATATCATTATGGAATGGCATTTATAGATATCATATATTTTAGCAAGAATGAAATAATATTAGGCATTGT
Source organism: Reutealis trisperma (assembly GCA_947687605.1). NCBI lineage: Eukaryota > Viridiplantae > Streptophyta > Magnoliopsida > Malpighiales > Euphorbiaceae > Reutealis > Reutealis trisperma. Next base: position 2,527,540 of record CANTUT010000067.1, on the reverse strand, counting down.
TATCAAATCGTAATACCCAAGGATTTCATAGGTCATTTGATGAGAATCAAGATTCCTTGCAAGAATCCTATAAATATTTGCAAGATAAAGATTTCAAGAACGTTTTTCAAGGTTGTCATTTCTACCAAGATAGCCCACAAAGACATGCAATCCAACCATTGTACAGGATTAGTGAATCATCTAAGAAGAATATGAGATTGCATAAAGTTTCCTACAATCCAATCAAGGAAATTTGGATCATAAGCTTTGCATATGGATCCAATCATATTCAAGGAAGTTTCAAGGATTTTATCAACATATTCAAACCCAATGTCAAAATGAAGAGATTAAAACACATTCCAAGTGATTAAGGTCAAATACATAAAGAGTCAAGCTTAAAACATAGCCATGAGATGAAAATGCACAAAAGCTAAAAATTGGCAGCATCGCACCTGCAACAACAGCAGGTTGAAAACTCTTTGTTGCGAGCACAACGAAAGCTGAAGCTATGTAATTCTTTTTATTTTCTAATTTTTGTTATTGTACTTTAATTCTAAATGTTTTAGGCCTTAAAGATTATCATATTTAGTAGCCCAACTTAGTTATATCTTATTATTTGTTTACAAATCAATTTCTAACTAAGAAACTTCAATCCTCATTTAGAAAGATTTCCTAAGTTGATTCTAATTTAGGAGATTTCCTAATTCTTAGCTAATTCTAATTTAGCATTGAGCCTTTATATAAACTCAACCATTCATGTAAAGTTAAGTGAAGTTTTGATTAATAAAATTCAGTTTTCTTAAGAGTGTGATCTCTTGGTTTTGATTCTTGCTTGAATCAAGTTCATACAATCAAATCTAATTACTTTGTGCGTATTTATTCCAAGGTTCTCTTTCACGAGTTGGTATTGTGTCGCGGAGATCATCATCCAAAGGTGATCATATTGCAAGGTGCTCTATCATGGGTTGGATTTAGGTCGCGGACTTGGAGAAAATCTGATTTAGCTTTCCAAGGAGTTGCTTCTAGGTGTAAAGATAATTGGGTCTCAAGTTTAATACACTTAGGGTTCGTATCAGTTTGGTTTCAGAGCTTAGGCTCTAAATCAGGTTATATCTTTCCATTTCGTTTGTGTTTTCTATTTTTGTTTATTTTCTTATTTTTGTTTCTTTTCATTTTTATTAAATTCCTTCACTTTTGTCTCGTTAATTCTATTTGTTATTGTTTTAGGTCTGAAAATTCAAAAAAAAAAAATCCAAATCATTTTTCCTTTTCTTTTTTTCTTTATTCGTTTGTTCCTCTATTCATTCCATCCTATTCATATTTCTATTCCTTATGTCATTGGAAGGTCAAATCCATACTTACTTAGGAACCAATTTGAATTTAAGAAGAAAGAAGGGAGGATTCGCCCAAGCTTGAAGACTTCAAATTTGGTTTGGCTTCTTGTATTTGATTTTCAATTTGTTTGTTAATTTTCCTTTCAATTTTTTGCCGTAATTATAAAAAAAATGAAGGAAAAAAAAAGAGAAAATCAGTATTTAAAAGAAAAGCAAAAAAAAAAAAGAAGGAAAATTCATCCGAAAAAGAAAAGAAGAAGCAACAAGTGTTGAAATATGAATTTTTGGTGTATTTATAGAAGTTATTAATTCCTAGAGTGAAGAAGACAAGGAAAGCAGCTGATTTTCAAGATTATACAAGGAGAATCAAAGATTTCAGCATTCTACAAGTAGTTTGACCAAGTCTAAGCATCCTTCCAAAACAAGCTAGGATTGGATTCCTACTCCCTTCCAAATTTGGTTTGACTTTTCTAATCCAATTTTCATTATGATTTCTTTCTAATTTAATTATTTCCTTTTAGTTTTCATTTTATATTTAATTAATTTCAATCCTTGTTCATATCTCGTTAGATTTCCTAATCCCATCAGGATTCCTATATTGTTTTCCTAGTTCTATTAGGATTTCAACTTTTATTTTCCAACTTCAATTAGGATTTCTAATTTTATCTTCTAAGTCAAATTCTAATTCTTATTTCCTAGTCTAATTAGGATTCTTGTTCTCCTAGTGTCATTAGGATTTCTTGTTTCTTGTTTCATTTTGAGTCATTGGATTTTATTCACATTGTAATTTAGTAAGATTATGTTAATTTGATTTTTGCAACTAATCTTGGCAAGAGATTTGAGTGGAAAAAGGCTAAGTGTGAGCACATCTAGAGAAAAGCCATTGATTGAGTGTAAAACTAAACACGAGTGAACTTGAGTGACAAACTTACTTGAGTGAAACATGTGAGGAAGTGAAGTGAGGAAATTATTCTCTACTTTTACTAACTTTGTTTTACAGCTTAATGATGAGTGGAACCCAAGGAAATCCATATGGGGAAATCGACAGATTCCCAGCCTTCCATGATTTGCTCTAAGCGATGGAGAGAAGGACCAATGAAAGAATGGACCAACTTAAGCAAAGAATTGTGGAGATAATGGACCAGTTAGAATCTTCATTCATGAGGGGACAACCATCAAATTTCCCTAGACAAGATAGGCTTGTACTAAGGAGAGTGTGGGATGAGATTGAAGATGATGGTGAATCATTTGGTGATGTTGATGCAGTAGAAGAACTAAGGACAACAGCTAGACAAGATGATAGCAATGGTGGAATAAAACTAAAAATTCCAACATTTTATGGAAGAATAAATCCCAAAGCATACTTGGATTGGGAAAAGAAGATTAAATTAGTTTTTATTGTCATAACTACACCAAATCCAAGAAATTGAAACTTGCTATTGCTGTATTTGATGGATATGTCATTACTTGGTGGGATGATACCGAGCAAAAGTAGAGAAGAAATAGAGAAAGACCCATCGAAGAATGGAGGGACTTAAAAGCAATCATAAGAAGAAGATTTGTACCAAGTGACTTCTATAGGGAGTTGTACAATCGTCTTTAAAACCTAACTCAAGGGTCCAATAGTGTTGAGGAATACTACAAGGAGATAGAGGTAGCCATGATTCCAGCAAATGTGGAAGAAGATAATAAGGCTACAATGGCGAGGTTCCTTGATGGGTTGAATAAGGAGATTGCAAATGTGGTTGAGCTAAAAGCATATATGGAGCTTGAAGATTTGCTTCATCTTGCTTTGAAGGTTGAGAAGCAATTGAAGAAAAGAAGTACCAATCAGCTATCTACCTCCTCCATTGCATTATTCAAATTGAATTAGAGAAAAGATGACAAGGCTTTTCCATCCAAGCCTAAGGCCAATTTCAAAGAACCTCTAAAGACACCCTTCCTAAGCAAGGACAAAGGTAAAGCTATGCCTTCTAGTTCTAGAAATATTATATGCTATAAATGTCAAGGTCGTCATTACAAGAAGGATTGTCCAAACAAGAAGATAATGTATATGCAAGATGGAGAGTGCTATTTGGCTAGTGAAGAAGAAGCTGAAGAAGAAAGAATGCCACTTCTTAAAGATGCAAGTGACAAAGAGGAGGACAATTTGCCTGAAATAGTCAAAGGTGGGAGGTCTCTTGTTACAAGGAGAACTTTGAACATGCAAGTCCAACATGATGATAATGTACAACAAAGGGAAAATATGTTTCAAACTAGATGCCTTATAAGAGATAGAGTTTGTGATGTGATCATAGATGGGGGTAGTGTAACCAATGTAGCAAGCACCACTTTAGTTGAGAAACTAGGGTTACTTACTACTAAACATCCTCACCCTTATAAACTAAAATGGCTCAATTATTGTGGGGGAAATTAGGGTGACAAGGCTAGTTCTAGTAGCTTTCAAGATAGGCCGATATAATGATGAATTTTGTTTTGATGTTGTGCCTATGCAAGCAGGTCATTTATTGCTGGGACTCCCTTGGCAATTTGATAGAAGGGTGATGCATGATGGCTACACCAATTACCACTCTTTTGAAAAGGATGGAAAGAAAATAACTCTTGCACCACTTTCACTTAGAGAAATCTATGAGATTGAGTTGAGAAGAATTCAAAAGGAGAGAGACAACAACAGTGAAGAAAAGAGCATGAGTGAAGATGTTTCAAAAGAAAAAGAGAGTGCTAAAGTAAAAAGAAAAAATTCAAGCCAAGAGAGAGAAAATTTGGAGGAAAGAAAAAGAAAGAGTGATGATTTGAACAAAGAAAAACAAGTTTGCATAAGTGAAAAAGAAAAAAGGGCTTTGTTTACTAACAAACTTACTTTTTCTTTGTCTAGTTTTCTTGTTTCTTTCTTTCAGGATTTCAAGGAAGGATTGTCATGGAGCAAACAAGATGTAAAGTCTACAAACAATACAATTCTAATAATCAAGGAGAAAGGAGCTAAGATAGGTATTATTTTTCGAAAAACTTGCTTACAAGTATTGATTGTACAAGTTCCTATCTATAGGCATAGAGCTTTGAGCTTTGATAAATTGGCCCTCAAGTTGCAATCTCAAGGTGAGTATTGTGATATCTCTTCAAATTTTATTCTAATTACTATTTCCTTCATATAGGTACAGATTCGAGGTCAAATCATTTTGAGGAGGGAGGGAATGATGAGAATCAAGATTCCTTGTAAGAATCCTACAAATATTTGCAAGATAAAGATTTTAAGAAGGTTCTTCAAGGCTATCATTTTTACTAAGATAGCCCACAAAGATGTGCAATCTAACCATTATACACTACTGGTGAATCATCTACGAAGAATATGAGATTGCATGTAGTTTCCTACAATCCAATCAAAAAAATTCGAATCATAAGCTTTGCATATGGATCCAATCATATTCAAGGAAGTTTCAAGGATATCAACATATTCAAACCAAATGTCAAAATGAAGAGATTAAAACACTTTCCAAGTGATTGGGGTCAAATATATGAAGAGTATATCATAGCCATTCATTAAGATCAAATCTTAGTCATTGGATTAAGCTCAATCAAAGCCTCACCATCTAACCCATCTATGCTAATTCATTTTATGTGCACCATTTACAGTTCTCTACACCAAAAAAAAAAAAAATGCTCCACTCCAACCAAAAGAAATTCTCTCTACACAAATAGCAACAAGAACTTACCAAAAGAAATTATGTTCTTCTTTTCTTTTATATGTTCTAAGTATAATTTTAGTATTTAGGTTGCATAATTTTCCCCTAGTAATATATAAAATTCAAACAAGATAGAAAGTGAGCAAGGAAATGTTCTAAATTCTTATTGAAGGAATCTAAGGTTATTTTAGATGGAGAAAAATGATTTAAAGGTGTTAAAATGAATTTAGGAAACTTGGTTCAAGACTTGGGAGTCTTAATGCAATAAACTTAGTTAACGGGAACTTGGTGTTCTAGTGCTAGATTTTAATAATTGAATAATCATATATATTTTATGTTATGTTAATTTCACATTCTATAACTAATTTGAAGATTTAATGAGAAATTTTAAGTTTTCCCCAAATTTGACCTAACTGGGACAAGTTAGGGTTCTTATGAATAAGACTGAATTAATTCAAAATAATTGATGGGAATTGATTTCCCAGGTGTTAATTTGATAAATTTATAGTTAATTTAAGGTTTGAAAGGGAAATTGATAGTTTTCCCCAAATTTTAGGGTTTATGGATCAATTTGGAAATTTTGAGATTTAAACTTGAATTCATGAAATTGAATAAGGAATTTAGCTTGGAAATGATTAGAAACAAGAATAAGTATCAGTATGAATATGACATTATTAATACACCCCTATTGTAAGTTGAAATAATAAAATAAGTATAAGATAGGTAATTTGATGAGAATCCATATGCCTTGAAAGAATCCCACAAATACATACAAGTTAAAGATTTCAAGAAGGTTCTTTAAGGCTGTCATTTCTATCAAGTTAGCTTACAAAGGCATACAATATAACCATTGTGCATGATTGATGGATCATTCAAGAAGAAAATAAGGTTGTATGAAGTTTCCTATAAACCAATCAAGGATATTTAGATCATGAGCTTTGCATATGGATCCAATTGTATTCAAGGAAGCTTCAAGGGCTTAATCAATCTATTCAAGTCCAATGTCAAGATGAAGAAGCCAAATTACATTCCTATTTGCTTGGGCGTAATCTATTCAAGTGTTTACAAGGTTGCCATTCTTTATTTACATTGGACCCTCCATATTTGGACTTTTCAAATTCAATTTATCATGTTTTATTTAGTGTTTGGGCTACCTGTGTTATTTATATAGCCCAAGAGTTGTTTAAACTACTTTATTTTCATGTGTTAACTAGTTTTAGGCCTATTTTATGTTAGGTCAAAGGCCCATCAGAATTTTATAGTTTAATGAATTAGATTTCAGTTTCTAGTTAGGAAACAGCTTCTCTTGTATAGGAAGGATTCCTAACTTGTTTTAGAATTCAATTCTAACTTAGTTTTTATTTAGGAATTATTTTCTAATTAGGAATCTTCAATTCTTGTATTGGAAGATTTCCTAGTTCTCAACTAATTCTAATTTAGGGTTGAGCTTCTATATAAACTCAACCATTCACGTAAAATTAAGTGAAGTTATGATTAATAAAAATTCAATTTTCTTAAGAGTGTGATCTTTTAGTTTTGATTTTTGCTTGAATCATGTTCATACAATCAAAGTTAATTACTTTGTGCATATTCATTCCAAGGTTCTCTTCCACGAGTTCAGTATTGTGTCATGGAGATCATCATTTAAAGGTGATCATATTCCCAGGTGCTCTGTAATGGGTTAGATTTGGGTCGCGGACTTGGGGAAAACTTGGTTTAGCTTTCCAAGGAGTTGCTTCCAAGCATAAAGATAATTGGGTCACAAGTTTAATATACTTGGGGTTTGTATCAGATTGGTATCAGAGTTTAGGCTCTCAATCAGGTCATATCTTTCTATTTCATTTGTATTTTCTATTTTCATTTATTTTCTTATTTTTGTTTCTTTTCATTTTTGTTAAATTCCTTCATCTTCGTCTTGCTAATTCTATTTGTTAATGTTTTAGGTCTAAAAGTTCAAAAAAAAAAAATCCAAATCATTTTACCCTTTTTCTTTCTTTGTTCATTTTGTTCCTATGTTCATTCCATCCTAGTCGTATTTCTATTTCTTGTTTCATTAGAAGGTCAAATCCATACTTACTTGGGAACCATTTTGAATTCAAGAAGAAAGAAGGCAGGATTTGCCCAAGCTTGAAGACTTCAAATTTAGTTTGGTTTCTTGTATTTGATCTTCAATTTATTTGTTAATTTTCCTTTCAATTTTCTGCTATAATTATAAACAAAAAAAAAGGAAAAAAAGAAAGAAATAGGCCAAGAAAAGAAAAAAAAGAACGAAAATTCGTCCAAAAAGAAAAGAAGAAGGAAAAAGTGTTGAATATGACTTTTTGGTGTATTTATAGAAGTTATTTAGTTCCTAGAGTGAAGAGGATAAGGAAAGAAGTTGATTTTCAAGATTATACAAGGAGAATCAAAGATTTCAGCATTCTACAAGAAGTTTAACCAAGTCTAAGCATCCTTCCAAAACAAACTAGGATTGGATTCGTACTCCTTTCCAAATTTTGGTTTGACTTTTCTAATCCTATTTTGATTTTGATTTCTTGCTCATTTAACTATTTCCTTATTCATTTCGGTTTTCTTTTATTTCAATCCTTGTTCGTGTCTCATTAGGTTTCCTAATCCCACCAAGATTCCTATATTGTTTTCCTAGTTCTATTAGGATTTCAACTTTCATTTTCCAACTTCAATTAGGATTTCTAATTTTATTTTCTGAGTCAAATTCTAATTCTTGTTTCCTAGTCCAATTTGGGATTCTTGTTCTCCTAGTGTCATCAGGATTTCTTGTTTCTTATTTCATTTTGAGTCTTTGGATTTTATTCACATTGTAATTTAGTAAGATTGTGTTAATTTGATTTTTGCAACTAATATTGGCAAGAGATTTGAGTGGAAAAAGTCTAAGTGTGAGCACATCTAGAGAAAAGCCATTGATTGAGTATAAAACTAAACACGAGTGAACTTGAGTGACAAAATTACTTGAGTGAAACATGTGAGGGAGTGAAGTGAGGAAATTATTTTCTACTTTGCTAACTTTGTTTTACAGTTCAAAGATGAGTGGAACCCAAGGAAATCCATGTGGGGAAATAGATAGATTCCAAGCCTTACATGATTTGCTCCAAGCAATGGAGAGAAGGGCTAATGAAAGAATGGACCGACTTGAGCAAAGAAGTGATTGATTTGAGCAAAGTGTTAAGTGAATGAATCAATTAAAGGCTTTTATTATAAGGAGGCAGCAATCAATTGCTCAAATTCTCCCAAGACGATCTAAAAGACTTTCAAGAAGGCAACAACAAGTAGGAGAAGAATCTCATAGTAATGCTCCTAAATGGCTTTCATATGAGGAGACTTTAATGAGAATTAAGGTTGAACATAGAAAAAGAGAGAAATCATCTAAGCCATTGTTGGAGAAGATAAAGAATAATGGTAATGAAGTTGAGGAAATAATTTGTTATCTTGTCCAAGTTACTTGTGAATCTAATTGGGTGGATGCAAATATTGAAGAAATTAACCATGTTGTGGAAGTTATTCATAAAGATGACTTAATATCTTTGGAGCTTACAAGTGAAGAGTCCTCATTAAAGGTTGAAGTATTGTACAAGAAGAAATTCCAGCCTATGATCCTCCTCAAGAATTTGTTGTAAATAAATTTGACTTTGTTGAAATAAAAGAAAAAGAATACATAAAGAAAGAGTGTAAGAATGAAAAGAAAAAGAGTATATGTGAAAAGAAAGGGATTTCACATGAGAGAAAAGAAATATTAGAAGGTTCAAATAAAAAGATTGAGAGTGAAGAGAGAAAACAAGTGAGCATAGTTGAAAAAGAAAGTGTCAAGGATGTTTTGGTTTCTAACATTAATAAGCTTGAATTTTCTTTGTTTAGCTTTGTTTCTCTTTTTTAGAATTTTAAAGAAGGATTTTCATGGAAGAAAAGAGGTGATAAAAGCTATGCATTTCCTACTTCCAAGAGCTCAAGCCAAGATTCGAGGATAAATCATCCTGAGGAGGGAGGGAATGATGAGAATCCATATGCCTTGAAAGAATCCCACAAATACATACAAGTTAAAGATTTCAAGAAGGTTCTTCAAGGTTATCATTTCTATCAAGTTAGCTTACAAATGCATACAATACAACCATTGTGCATGATTGATAGATCATTCAAGAAGAAAATAAGGTTGTATGAAGTTTCCTATAAACCAATCATTTGGATCATGAGCTTTGCATATGGATCTAATTGTATTCAAAGAAGCTTCAAGGGCTTAATCAATATTCAAGCCCAATGTCAAGATGAAGAAGCCAAATTACGTTCCTATTTGCTTAGGTGTAATCTATTCAAGTGTTTACAAGGCTTCCATTCTTCATTCAAATTGGACCCTCCATATTTGGGCTTTTCAAATTCAATTTATCATGTTTTATTCAGTGTTTGGACTGCCTATGTTATGTATACAGCCCAAGAGTTATTTAAACTACTTTATTTTCATGTTTTAATTAGTTTTAGGCCTATGTTATGTTAGGTTAAAGGCCTATCCGAATTTTATAGTTTAATGAATTAGATTTCAGTTTCTAGTTAGGAAATAGATTCTCTTGTATAGGAAGGATTCCTAACTTGTTTTAGAATTCAGTTCTAACTTAGTTTTTATTTAGGAATTAGTTTCTAATTAAGAATCTTCAATCCTTGTATTGGAAGATTTCCTAGTCCTTAGCTAATTCTAATTTAGGGTTGAGCTTTTATATAAACTCAACCATTCATATAAAATTAAGTGAAGTTATGATCAATAAAAATTCAATTTTCTTAAGAGCATGATCTCTTGGTTTTGATTCTTGCTTGAATCAAGTTCATACAATCAAAACTAATTGCTTTGTGCATATTTATTCTAGTGTTCTCTTCCATGAGTTTGGTATTGTGTCGCGGAGATCATCATCTAAAGTTGATCATATTCCAAGGTGCTCTATCACGGGTTGGATTTGGGTCACGGACTTGGGAAAAACCTAGTTTAGCTTTCCAAGGAGTTGCTTCCAAGCATAAAGATAATTGGGTCTCAAGTTTAATATACTTGGGGTTCGTATCATAATTTATAATTAGTACCATCATTAGTTACTAATTGATATGTAATTAAAATGATATGGGTGCAGAACATCAGGGCAAGGACAAGTAATTAAAATTTCATCATTATATCGGCCTATCTTGAAAATACTAGAACTTGCCTTGTCACCCTAATTTCCCCATAATCATAAAGCCATTTTAGTTTGTAAGGGTGAGGATGCTTAGTAGTATGTAACCCTATTTTCTTAACTAAAGTAGTACTTGCAACATTGGTTACACTACCCCCATTTATGATGACATCACAAACTCTATCTTTTACAAGGCATCTAGTTTGAAACAGATTTTCCCTTTGTTGCACATTATCATCATGTTGGACTTGCATGTTCAATGATCTCCTTGTAATAAGAGACCTCCCACCTTTGGCTATTTCAGGTAGATTGTCCTCCTCTTTGTCACTTGCATCTTCAAGAGGTGGCATTCTTTCTTCGTCACTAGCCGAATAACACTCCCAATCTTGCATATACATTATCTTCTTATTTGGACAATCCTACTTGTAATGACCTACACCTTGACATTTATAGCATATAATATCTTTAAAAATATAAGGCATAATTTTACCTTTGTCCTTGCTCAGGATGGGCATCTTTAGAGCTTCTTTGGAATAGGCCTTAGACTTGGATGGAAAAGCCTTATCATCTTTTCTCCAATTTGATTTCAATGGTGCATTTTAGGAGGTGGATAGCCAATTGGTACTCCTCTTCTTTAATTGCTTCTCAACCTTCAAAGTAAGTTGAAGCAAATCTTCAAGCTCCATATATGGTTATAGCTCAACCACATTTGCAATCTCTTTATTCAACCCATTGAGGAACCTTGCCATTGTAGCCTCATTATCTTCTTCCACATTTGTTCAAATCATGGCTACCTCCAGATGTAGTATTCCTCAACACTCTTAGACCCTTGAGTTAGGTTTTGAAGATGATTGTGTAGCTCCCTATAGTAGTGACTTGGTACAAATCTTCTTCTCATTTTTTTTACAGCAACAAATTGAAAGGAAAATTAACAAATAAACTAAAGGTCAAATACAAAATAGCCAAATCGAATTTAAAGTCTTTAGGCTTGTGATTGATGAATCCTCCACTTCTTTCTTCTTGAATTCAAATTGGTTTACAAGTAAGTATGGATGAATTTGACCTTCCAGCACTTGAATTTCAATGAAACATAAAGGATACAAATAGGATAGAAAACAAAGAAACAAAAAGATACAAACAGAATTAGGTAGATGATCTAGGCATTTTTTTTCTTTTTAATCTAGGAATTTTTATCTTCATTTTTTTTTTAATTTTCAAACCTAAAACAATAACAAACATAATTAATGAGACAAAAATGAAGGAATTTAACAAAAAAGAAAAAACAAATAAAATGAAAAGATGTAACCTGATTTAGAGCCTAAGCTTTGATACCAAACTGATACGAACCCTAAGTATATTAAACTTGAGACCCAATTATCTTTATGCTAGGAAGCAACTCCTTAGAAAGCTAAACCAGGTTTTTCCCCAGTCCGCGACCCAAATCTAACCCGTGATAGAGCACCTTGGAATATGATCACCTTTAGATGATGATCTCTGCGACACAACACCAAACTCATGGAAGAGAACGTTGAAATAAATAACCACAAAGTAATTAGCTTTGATTTTGTGAACTTGATTCAAGCAAGAATCAAAACCAAGAGATCACACTCTTAAGAAAACAAAATTTTATTGATCATAACATAACTTAATTTACATGAATGGTTAAGTTTATATAGAGGCTCAACCCTAAATTAGAATCAGCTAAGGATTAGGAAATCTTCCAATATAAGGATAGAAGATTCCTAATTAGAAACTGATTCCTGAATTTCTAAAACAAGTTAGGAATCCTTCCTATACAATAGAAGCTATTTTCTAACTAGAAACTGAAATCTAATTAATTAAACAATAAAATTCAGATGGACCTTTGACCTAACATAAAATAGGCTCAAAACTAATTAAAACATGAAAATAAAGTAGCTTAAACAACTCTTGGGCTGTATACATAATATAAGCAGCCCAAACACTAAATAAAACATGATAAATTGAATTTGAAAAGCCTAAATATGAAGGGTCCAATTTGAATGAAGAATGGCAGCCTGTAAACACTTAAATAGATTAGGCCCAAGCAAATTACAATGTAATTTGGCCTCTTCATCTTGACATTGGGCTTGAATAGATTGATTAAGCCCTTGAAGCTTCCTTAAATACAATTGGATCTATATGCAAAGCTCATGATCCAAATATCCTTGATTTATTTATAGGAAACTTCATACAATCTCATATTCTTCTTGGATGCTTCACCAATCATGTACAATGGTTGGATTGTATGTCTTTGTAGGCTATCTTGGTAGAAATGACAACCTTGAAGAACCTTCTTGAAATCTTTATCTTGCAAATATTTGTAGGATTCTTGCAAGGAATCTTGATTCTTATCAAGTTGGGTGGTTTAAAGTAGCACCATGGAGTTTTTCACAAAAGTAGGCAATCGGCCTCCTTTCTTGCATCAAAACAACTCCAATCCCTAAACCTGAAGCATCACCTTCAATCTCAAAAGTTTTTGCAAAGTTAGGCAAAGTCAGAATAGGTGCCATACTCAACTTCTCCTTAAGTGAATTAAATGCAATGTCTTGCTTATTACCCCACTTAAAATTAACATTCTTTTTTACGATTTCGGTGAGTGGTGCAGTAATTGTGCTAAAATCCTTTACAAAATGCCTATAAAAACTAGCCAAACCATGAAAACTCCTTACCTTAGAAATTGTTTTTGGGGTTGGCCAACTTTTAATCGCACTTACCTTTTCTTCATCCATTTCAACACCTTGTGCACTTACCATGAAACCTAGAAAAATAATTCGATCTAAACAAAAAGAACATTTTTTAATGTTAGCATACAATTTTTCTTTCCTTAAAACATCAGGTACAAACCCTAAATTTTCTAAATGCTCATCTGAATTTTTTGAGTATACAAGGATATCATCAAAATATACAACTACAAACTTACCAATAAAAGGTCTTAAAATGTGGTTCATAAATCTCATAAATGTGCTAGGTGTATTAAACAAACCGAAAGGCATTACTATCCATTCATAAAAACCATGTTTTGTTTTAAAGGCAGTTTTCCATTCATCTCTTTCTTTCATGTGAATTTGATGATACCCATTTTTCAAATCAATCTTGCTAAAAACACATGACCCATACAATTCATCCAACTTATCATCTAACCTAGGAATGGGATGTCTATACTTTACCGTTATGTTATTGATCACTCTACAATCAACACACATGCACCAAGTACCATCCTTCTTAGGAACAAGAAAAACAGGAATTGCACATAGACTCATGCTCTCGCGAATGTATCCTTTTGACATCAACTTCTCAATTTGCCTTTGTAACTCCTTCGTGTCCTCAAGATTACTCCTATAGGCTGGTTGATTTGGAATTGGTGCTCCAGGAACAAGATCAATTTGATGTTCAATGCCTCGAATGGGTGATAATCCATTTGGCACTTCCTCAGGAAATACATCTTTAAAATCCTGTATCAAAGAAACAAAAGGACTAGGTAAAGCATTATTAAGATCATTAGTACAAAAATAAGCTTCCTTGTACATAAGTACAAGTATGGTCCTATTACTATACAGCATCTTTGATACCACTCCCCTTGGCATAAAAACTCACATGTTTCTTTTGACACTCAATTTCCTTTCCCATACTCGAATCTGCCCCTCTCTTTTTTTCTTTTGTTGAATTTAATTTTTCTTTTTACTTACTTTCTCATCTCTTGCCACTTTATCTTTTAATTCACTCAATTTTTCTCTCTTAGATTCGGGCACTCTTTGTCTTTCCCACTCTTCAAGTTGTCTCATTCTTTTGAGGTCATCTTCATACACTTCCCTTGGATACAATGGATTAAGGGTAGTGTGCTTGCCATCTTTCTCAATCATATACTGGTTAGTAAATCCATCATGTTTAGCCCTTCTATCAAATTGCCAAGGCCTTCCCAATAGTAAATGACTAGCTTGCATAGGTACTTCATCACATAGAACTTCCTCTTTGTACCTATCAATAGTAAAGGAAACTAAAACTTGCTTATGAACCCTAATTTCACCACATTCATTTAACCACTTCAGCTTATAGGGTTTTAGGTGTTTGATTATGGGTACATTAAGCTTTTCAACTAAGTAGTAGCTTACTGCATTAGTACAACTTCCCCCATTAATGATTACATGACAAACCTTATTTTGTATAAAACACCTAGTATGGAACAAGTTTTCTGCTTGCTGATTGACCTCATTTTTTTCCTTCACTTGTGCACTCAAAGCATGCATGGTGATAAGCATTTCTCCACAAACTGCATCTTCACAATTTTCTTCTGGTTCATGATCACTTGCATCTTCCAAGGAGGGCATGCTATCACTATCATCTTCTTTTTCACATTTTGAAAAGATTTCTCCATGGAATCTGATCATTACTCTCTTGTTAGGGCATTGAGAAGCTATATGACCTGAATCCAAACATTTAATATCTCGAGAGCGATTTGGGAATTCAGTTTTATCTTTTTCTTTCTGTTTTGAAACTAGTTTAACCTCTCCTTTGATTGAACTGAATTTTGGCTTGAGAAAAGCCTTATCATCCTTCTTCCAATTAGATTTCCATAGCTTGGATGTATTTGAAGAGGATGAGCTCCGACTATTGCTACTCTTATACTTAAGTTGCATTTCAATCTTGATGGCCATATGAAACATCTCTTCAAGCTCCACATAATGATGTAATTCAACAACATTAGCAATATCACGATTCAACCCATGTAGAAACCGAGCCATAGTGGCCTCCCTATCTTCATCAATGTTGGCTTGAATCATAGAAACTTCCATCTCTTTGTAATAATCTTCCACACTTCTGGACCCTTAAGTAAGGCTTTGTAATTTGTTGTGCAATTCCCTATAATAATTTGTAGGGACAAATCGGCTTCTCATTAAAGCTTTAACATCTTGCCAATCTTCAATAGGTCTTTCTTGATTCCTTCTTCTTTGCTTGGTGTCATCCCACCAAGTAATGGCATAATCTTCAAATGCAGCCACATTAAGCCTCAATTATTTTATTCCAGAGTAGTCATAATAATCAAACACTAGCTCCATCTTCTTTTCCCAATTAAGGTATACTTCTAGATCTTTTTTGCCTCTAAATGGCAGAATTGTTAACTTGATACCCCCATTACCTTCTTGCCTTCTTTCCCTTTTGTATCCTGTTCTTTCTGTGGTATCATCTTCAAGGTCATTATTGGATCTATAATCTTCATCATCTTGCCTTCTTTGGACTCTCCTCCTAGGTAGAGTTTATTGTGAGCTTGCTCTTTACAACTCATCAAGATCAGAATTGTATCTTTCCATGGCGTCCACATGCCATCCAAATGAACATTCAACTGTTAGAAGCTTTGTTAATAGCTTGCATATTGAAGGCTTGATCATTATCTTGATTATTAGTCATTTTTTTAACCTGTAAAATAAGGTAAGTAAAGCAAAATAACCTCACTTCACTCCCCACATGTTTTCACTCAAGTAATAAATCACTCAAGTTCTCTCGTGTTTATTTTCATGCAAGTCAACAAGCTTTTCTCTAAATAAACTCATACTCTTGCCTTTTACCTCTCAATTCTCTCTTTTAGTTCTTACAAGAGCTAATTTCCAAAACTATACAAAATTAAATTTTTTTTTTTGCTCAACAATTAACCAAGACTTAAAAGTGATTGGACACAAATTTAAAACAAAATAGAAACCCTAGATGATTTTGACAAGGATGGGATGAAGACACAAATCATGAATTTTGCCAATAAATTGGGAAAATTATAAAATTAAATAGAAATAAAATAGATAACAAGATGAGAAGAACGCAACTAATAACACTCAAAATGGTGTTTCCTATAGAAAGTTATAGCGAAATGAAATTTACTGAGAAACCGAAAAATGTGAATTTTGAGGCCTAAACATTGGAATTTGGCCAAAAACAATAGACATAACAAGCAAAGCTAGTGACTTTTGATTATTGGCCCATTCCTTTGGAACTGTTACTCAAAAGGATCAAAGAATGTGATTTTCTCAACACTAAAAAAAAATTTTTGAATTTTCAAATTGCAAATACAAAGGAACATATTAGGGTTAACAAACGAAAAGGAAAGCAAAGAAAATACTGCAAATGAAAAAGGAAACAATAAAAGAAAAGTTAGAACAAATCAGGATGGAAAAAGGAAACTCAAACTGAAATTGGAAGCAAATCCTAGCTTTTTTTGGAAGGTAGGCTTGATTTGGTCAACTTCTTGATTCTCTTTGATTTGGTTAGAATTCCAACAATCTTCCTTTTCCTCTCTACTCTAGAATTAGAAACAAACACTATATATATTCCTATATAATTCTGATTTTGCTAAGATTCTTTCCTTTTTCTTTTCTTTCCTTTCCTTGATTGATATTTAAGATTCTTTCCTTTTTTTTTTTCCTTTTTGGCTGATTTCTTTCTTTCCTTTTTTTTTTTTTCAATTTAGTTACAACAACAAATCAAAAGAAATAAAAATAAAAGTAAACAAGTTAAAGATCAAATACAAGAAATCAAAACCAAAATTGAAGTCAAGCTTGGACAAATTCCTCTCTTCCTTCTTCTTGAATTGAATTGATTTCCAATGAAAACACAAGAACGAAAGGAATAGAAATACGAAAGGATGGAAGACAAAGAAACAAATAGACAAATGATTTTGGATTTTTCTTTTTTTTTTTTATTTTCAAATTTCAGACCTAAAATCACAAGGAAATAGAATTAACGAAAATGGAAACAAAGGAATCAAAAAGAAAATGAAAATAGGCAAAAACAAAAAATGAAAACGGAATTAACTGAAAATAAAAAAAAATGAAAATAGAAAACATAACGAATCAAAAGAAAACACATATCCCTGCTTTGAGACCCAATACCTTTACGCTTAGAAGCGACTCCCTCGGAAAGCCAAATCAAGTTTTCAAGAAAAACCTCAACCCAATGAAGAACCTATGTTAAAGAACTTTGGTATGTTGTCAACAAGACAAAGTGATTAATTTTGGAAGTTTGAATTATTGATTCAAAGTATGAACCAAAGATGAGAAGTTTCTCACAAAGCACAAAGCTAAATTTTGAATTATCAAAAGTTTGTTCTATTCCTAGATTAGCTAAGTATTTATATCATCTTAGCTTGGTTAGAAACCATAAATTCTTACTAACAAAAATTTGGGTTTGGGCTTAATTTAAACAAAACTAAAAAGCCTAAAATAACTAATTAAAATACTTAAAATATAAAAAGGATAGATATGGGCTTATTTAACAAAATTAGCCTAATTACAAAGTGAATTTCAAATTTAATTTGTTTGACCCATTCGAAATCCATCCTTGAAGCTATTCATGTTTTGTCTTATAGCACTTGAATCAAATTAATCAAATCTTAATTTGAATCTTGAATCCACAATTTGATATTTGACTCCTCTTTGCAATTTTCAATTGTGGATAGATTGTTCCACAAGCCTTGCATCAAGCCTTGAATTGCATCTTTGAACTTCTTTGTCCTTGCTCTTGTAATTGGCCCATTTGGCAAAATTATTGGATCCTTGCTATTAGCCACTTGGATTGCATCATTCCCTCCCTCCTCAAAAGGATTCGCCCTCAAATCTTCACCTACATCAAAAGGAGAAAGATCACTTACATTGAGAAATTCCATGTTCATTGCAAAAATTTTCAAAATTATGTGAAATTTTCAAATTCTTTTCCATGATCACTTCTAATTTTAGAAATGAAATAGCCTTTCTCATTTTGAACTCTTTTTGCAAAACTTTTAAATGCATCAAAAGCATCACTCTTATGAGTCAAGAAACTAACCTAAGTAAATCCAAAGTAATCATCAATAAGCACATAGGCATACATCATTCCACCTAAACTAGTAACTCTACTAGGTCCAATTAAATCCATATGAACAAGTTGAAGTGGTCTAGAAGTACTTACAATATTTTTTGATTTATAGGATGATTTGGGTTGCTTTCCCATTTGGCAAGGTCCACATGTCTTGTCCTTTGAAAATTTGATCTTTGGAAGACCTTCAACAAGCTCATCCTTGCAAAGACTATGAAGAAGTTCCATACTTGCATGTCTAAGCCTTCTATGCCAAAGCCAGGATTCATTGCTAATAGACATGAAACACTTGATATCTTGGTTAGCCAAATCATCAAAGTCAATCATGTATGTATTGCCTTCCCTTTCACCCTTAAACACTACATTGTCATTGGCTAAAGTGGTGACAATACATGCTTTAGAGTCAAAGGTGACCTTATTACCTTTGTCACATAATTAACTTACACTTAGCAAGTTGAATTTTAAACCATCAACCAAAAGAACATTTTCAATAAGAGAATGATTGTCCTTATCAATGGTACTAATGCCAATTATCTTACCTTTGGCATTGTTACCAAATGTGATGTTTCCACCTCTCCTTTCTATCAAATTTGTGAAGAGGCTTGAATTTCTAGTCATTTGTTCTCTTTGGTAGTAGATTTTAGACACACCTACAAGAAAAGATTAATCATCTTGTTTTAGGTACCCAAATATATTTGGGTCCTTAGGGATTAGTCTTGGAAGGGTCCTCAATCTTGAGTTGAGCCTTCCTTATATAAAAAAAATACATTTATATAACCTTCTTTCATACAATAATGGCACTTGAGTTTAGACTTGAAAGTCTTTTTGGATTTTGCCATATTGTTATGAAATTTTGGTTTCTTCACAACATTATGACATGAATGCATACATGAACAAGTGTTATGTTGTGATTGTGGCTGCCTTTGAGCATGCCTCTTTTGATACATAAATGCATGGTTAACTCTTTGAGGTTTAGCTCTTGAGTCTAATGTAACCTTTTAAGTCCTTTTGGGACTTGGAGGTTTAGTTGAAGGGATTAAGGGCACCAAAAGTGGAAGCATGGTGGGTGGGGCAAAATTTTAAACATTTCAAAATTTTGCTCCACCACTGTGGTAGGTCCATTACCCTTTCAATATGGTCACCAATTGTGTGCAAAACACATACAAGAAGGAAAGAAGAAGAAGAAGTATCATATACCTTTCTCCTTAGCTCCTATTTGTTCTAGCTCGCCAAATGTGAAGCCTTTAGCTTGCTCACACCAAGCTTCACCAAGCGAGGATTAAGAGTTCTTGTTGTTTTGGACTTGCTTCTACTATCACCAAGTCTTGTTCTTCTCAAAAATAAGAAGAGTATATGAAGATGATGAAGGAAAATGAAGAACTCCTTCTTCAAGTTTTCTCTCATACTCTCTCTCAACTCTTGCATGCAATAGTAGACATATCAGTTAGTGGAAAAATCTATATATGTCACTTACTTATCAGATTTTTCCTTTCTCCTTTTGTATTATGTCTTCTCATTCCAAGAAATGGTTGTTGAGATAGTGAGGAACAAAGATGAGTTGATAGTCTCATCAATTCATCTTTGTCTCCCATTATTTTAGAGGAAAATACAAAGATGCCCAAAAGAGTTAGTGGGTGATCTCTAACCCCTAAACTCTTTCTCTTCCATATCTTATATAGACCTGGGTTTTAGTTGGTGAAATCCCTAAATCCATCATATGGATCAAGTTTATGACCAAGCCTTTATTCATTCATCTACTACCACATCAAATGTGGTTTGGGCTCCCATCAAATGTAAACCCAATTAACTTTAGTCCAAAACTATTTCAAATTAGCTCACTACTTGTATCACATACAAATCATGACTTGATTGAAATAACACTTTTATGAATTAAACTTCAAGACATGCTAGGGTCTTTGTAAATTTAATTACAAGCTTAATTCAGTTATCATTAATAAATTAATTAAACACTTTAATTAATTATTAATGTAATTCTTTATCTATGATTGGTGAATGCTTTATGGTGTGTGACTTACTAGGTTCATATTCTAATTAGCAATGGGATAGAGAAAACTCCTTTTCTTACCTAATGTGAAATCCTCATTTCACACTTAGTCCCATAAGTCATGAGGGATGCCTAGCATAATATATCACGACTATTTAATTAGAAATAAATGTCTGTGAACATATACACGAACATTACATAGACCTTTGATCATAATTATCATGCACTCAAATCCCTCCATTATGGATTCCCGAACTAGGCTAGGGTCATGGATTAGTCAAACTCTATATGCTTTAATCATATGATTTCATCTCTTTTTTAGTTCTCGATAAACTCGATTATACTAGAAACTCTTTTCTAGTAAATCTTATCTGCCTTAGCTAAGGACTTGTATATCAAGAACTACTAGATTTCATAGGATTCTTTCCTCGTTTACCTAAGTTAATGGATTCTTTCTTAGAGATCACTTAACATTTACCTCAACATATCAGCAATTAGGGCCATATCATGCCATATACCTTTGCATAAATAGCATCGGTATGTAAGTAGTAATAAATCCTAACCACCAATACATTAGGTAATGTATCACCTCAAGTCAAATGACTATATGCACAATTATGACCTAGATGATGAAAAGTTGACTAATAGTAAAAATCCATGTATTCATTATCTGATGTCACCGTTCAACTCACTCATCTCTATGAGAGTTCATATATTGTCATGACATCACATGTCTGTAGCATGAAACTCACTAGCTCCATTACTATAAGTATCACATACTTATCATAGATGACAACAGAGGTGATGGTCTTTCGGATTAAAGGTGTCCAGTCAATAATCCTGTGACCATGAACAAATTTAAAGTATTTGTACAAGTGTAATCTGTCTCTTATATTCTCAACTCTTTGAGAATAGATCCTCTTATAGAATACTTAAGGAACATATATACATTACAAAAGAAAAAATTCATTTAAAGATCATATATATATATATATATATATATATATATATTATTGCCAATTAAGAATTTTATTTACATTTACATAATATGTACATTGCTCTGGGGTAAACATCACTATCATTAGTATGTGTTTTTACTTCCTTATTAATTACCTCAATGCTAGAGGTTTGAGGAGTTGTGGCCTTTATGAACATAGTGGGAGAGGATATGGAAGTTGATGAACCATCAAAGCCAAGACCATACCTTACTAAAGGTAGTCTTTGAGTACAATTAGTGTAACCAAAGCTTCTTTCCTTTTGTAAAATTTTGAGATTGAGTTTCTTAATTCTTCAACCTTAATTTTCAAGGCATTGTTTTCTTTATATAAAGAATTAAGAGAGGAGGTTTTAGAAGTGATTTCCTTCAATGATCTTTTTAAATTAACATTAGAGGTTTTCAAGCTTAAAACAAGTTTTTCTAATTCTTCAAAATTCTCCTCTAACTTAGAATGCTTTTCTTTAAAAAATTTCATTTTTCATTTATACTTTTTGCATTTTAAATTCATAGCTTTAATTAGCTCATCCTCATCATCATCATGCATATCATCATAAGATTGAGAATTAGAGCTTACCTCATTTGATTAGTCCTCTAAGCCCACGAAACATAGGTTTGCAACATCCTCTTCCTCTTTATCACTTGAGGAGTCATCATCCCATATTACTTTGAAACCCTTCTTCTTTTTCTCCTTGTCCCATTTCTTTTTCTTCTTGATGTTGGTACATTCCATTTTTATATGATCTTGCTTGCCACATTCATAGCAAGTAATGTCATTCTTCTTTTCCTTGCTTGTGTTGGAGTTGTAATTTGATGATGATCTCTTAAAGGGCCTCTTTTCTTTCTTTCTTCTCTTGATGATATCCTTGACCCTTTTTGAGAGCGTAGCAAGTTCTTCATCATCATCATCATCTTCACTTTCCTCCAATTTGCTTGAGCTCTCACATTCTTATTTACTTTTGAGGGTGGATTTGAGAGCTAAGGATTTCTTTTTCTCCTTGTCTTGATTCGCTTCTCTCTCTATCAATAGAGACATTTCTTCAATAAGGAGTTTTCTAATAAGGACATTAGTGGAAACCTTTCCAAGATCCTCATTAGCTTCTTCTATGCCAGCAATTCTAGCTCTATAGTCTTTCTTTGGGAGAGTTTTGAGAATCTTGTGGTTTATATCCTCGAAGGTGTATATTTTGCCCAATTTCTTCATATTGGCGACAAGGGCTAAAAGCCTATTTGTCATGCCAGTGACACTTTCATTAAGTTTCATCTTGAAGAGCTCATATTCAGTTGTGTACAACTGAATCTTTTTACCCTTGACTTGCTTAGTTCCTTCATGGTAGCTTTGTAAAGCTTTCCAAATGCTAAATGCATTTGAACAATGTTGAACTTTACCACATTCTTCTCTTGAGAGTGCACTAAGTAGAATTGCCATGGCTTTTTTGTTTTTGGCATTGGCTTTTCTTTGTGCATCCACCCATTCCTCTCTAAGAATCAATTCTTCAACATCATCAACTATTCTTGATGGAGGTTTCCATTATTTTATTATGCAATCCCATACATCAATGAGATCACTATCAAGATATACCTCCATTCTATACTTCCAATACACATATTCGATACCATCGAAGTATGGCTTAAGATGATGCATCCCTTCATTGGCCATTTTGATCTTTTCTCACACAATTAAGTTTGAAGAATGAGACCAAAGCCCTGATACCACTTTTATCACAGGAGTGAAACTCTTACCACCATCCTCCTTCAAGACGGCAACAAAGGGTACCTATCAGAGCACTCATGGGCAGGACAACACCACCATCCCCATAAGCCCCTGGGCAAAGAGTCATTTTTCACCATTGTTCACATACGAGATTTCCTAGGGAGAGGATTACTTTTCCTTTACTCTGATACCACTTATTTGCCTTTATGCACTAAGAAGTGGGGTTGAATTGGTGGGAAATTAAAAATTTAGATAGAAAGAGATAGGAAAAGAGAATGAACAAAATCTATTTTATAGTGGTTCAGGTATTAATGAACCCTACGTCTACTCCCTAATCTCAATTGGGTATTCTACTATTAATTGATGCTTACAAGGAGTTTCAAGCTTACTCCAAACTTGCAATGTGTTTCAATGGCTCACACACAACCCTTACAAGTGTTTCTCTTAGGCTCACACTCAAACCTATACAAGAGTTTTCTAATGGCTTACTTTCAACCCAATATTTTACATTTTCAAGGCTAACACTCAACCTTACTTGAGCAACCAATGCTTTTACAATAATCAAATTATAACAATAGAAATTTAAGATATGAGATTTGAATTTTCAAAGATTTAGCTCTTAATAGATGTTGTTCTCTTATTGTTAGGATGTTTGAGGAAGGTATTTATATGATTTCCTTCTTCATATTCCCATTAGAAATAATATGAAATCAATGATTTAATAACAGCTTTAAAATCTTGTTTCAAATGTTCTATTTGACCAAAGTCACGGTCGCTACCATCATTGAGTGGTTGCAAATATATTTTCATGGTTGTGATCTCTAGAATTTACAATGGCTAGTTCACATGTGGCTTTTATTAGCTGGCTCCTTATATATCCATTGCAGGATTTCAATTTTGTATGAAATTTGTGGTCGCAACTACTATTTCACGATCACGATGTCTGAATTTTGAATTAATTGCCTTTTAAAGATCTTGGTTGAGATAACATGGTCGCGGTCACAATTTTGTAGTCGTAGTCATGAATATTGTGTAATCATTGCGACTTAGAAGCTGAGCAATATACTTTAAGTTCCTTTAAAATGTAACCTATCAAACATGTTATAATATGCAAAATAGACACTCAAAGCACACATTAGATAGCTTAAATTTGATTAACAAGATCAAAATAAAGATTGGCTAAGTTTTGAAATAACTTAGGCCAACAAGATAGAAGATGTGAAGAAATAGATGAAGAAAATTAAAGAGAATTGATGGAAAGTTGAAATAGATCAAGCAAATATGAGAGTTACAACTTTTGGGAGACTTTGTATGAATGTAAAATATGTTTTAGCAGATAAAAGGGGTATTTATAGCCAAAAATTGAGCATAAAACGAGCAAAAAATGGCTATATTTACATTAAATTCAAAATCTAACCATTTTCCAATCGCTAAATTTTTTTTTTGCCAGAGTTGTAAATCGCGACTACAAAATTTAAAATTTTCATATTTCGTGACCACTATTTACAAATTCTAATTCAACAGAGAAAAAATTGAAATTTGTGCTCATTAAATGGAAATAGTGACCATGATTTAGAGGGTTTTTTTAGAATTTCAAAAGGAAACAATGCAAACTCTTATGCAATGCAAATGGTATTTACTTGCAAGGTCAAAATAGATTGAAATAATATAGCACTAAAACATCATCCAATCATAAAAAATTCAAACAAACATTCCTTAGATACCAAAAATCAACCACAAAGATGATAGTGATGTTTGCCCCAGAGCAATGTACATATTATGTAAATGTAAATAAAATTCTTAATTGGCAATAATATATATATATGTTCTTTAAATGAATTTTTTCTTTTGTAATGTATATATGTTCCTTAAGTATTCTATGAGAGGATCTATTCTCAAAGAGTTGAGAATATGAGAGATAGATCACTCTTATACAAATACTTTAAATTTGTTCATGGTCATAGGATTATTGATTGGGCACCTTTAATCTGGAAGACCATCACCTCTGTTGTCATCTATGATAAGTATGTGATACTTATAGTAATGGAGGGAGTGAGTCTCATGTTATAGACATGTGATGTCATGACAATATGTGAACTCTCATAGAGATGAGTGAGTTGAACAGTGACATCAGATGATGAATACATGGATTTTTACCATTAGTCAACTTTTCATCATCTAGGTCATAATTGTGCATATAGTCTTTTGACTTAAGGTGATACATTACCTAATGTATTGGTGGTTAGGATTTATTACTGCTTACATACTGATGCTATTCATGTAAAGGTATATGGCATGTTATGGCCCTAACTAGTGATATATTGAGGTAAGTGTTAAGTGATCTCCAAGAAAGAATCCATTAACTTAGGTAAACAAGGAAGGAATCCTATGACATCTAGTTGTTCTTGATATATAAGTCCTTGGCCAAAGGAAGGAATCCTTTTACTTGAGGTGATACATTACCTAATGTATTGGTGGTTAGGATTTATTACTGCTTACATACTGATGCTATTCATGCAAAGGTATATGGCATGTTATGGCCCTAACTAGTGATATGTTGAGGTAAGTGTTAAGTGATCTCCAAGAAAGAATCCAATAACTTGGCGTAAACAAGGAAGGAATCCTATGACATCTAGTTGTTCTTGATATACAAGTCCTTGGCCAAGGTGAATAAGATTTACTAGAAAAGAGTTTCTAGTAGTAATCAAGTTTATCGAGAACTAGAACAAAGATGAAATCATATGATTAAAGCATATAGGGTCTGACTAATGTATGACCGTAGCGAAGATCAGGAATCTGTAATGGAGGGATTTGAGTGCATGATATTATGATCAAAGGTCCATGTAATGTTCATGTATATGTTCACAAACATTCTTTTCTAATTAGGTAGTTGTGATATGTTATGCTAAGCGTCTCTCATGACTTATAGGACTAAGTGTAAAATAAGGATTTCACAT
Organism: Reutealis trisperma; assembly: GCA_947687605.1. Lineage (NCBI taxonomy): Eukaryota > Viridiplantae > Streptophyta > Magnoliopsida > Malpighiales > Euphorbiaceae > Reutealis > Reutealis trisperma. Next base: position 2,501,864 of record CANTUT010000067.1, on the reverse strand, counting down.
TAGGTGAGAAAAGGAGTTTTCTCTATCCCATTGCTAATTAGAACATGAACCTAGTAAGTCACACACCATAAAGCATTTGCCAATCATAGATAAAGAATTACATTAATAATTAATTAAAGTGTTTAATTAATTTATTAATGATAATTGAATTAAGTTGTAATTAAATTTACAAAGACCCTAGCATATCTTGAAGTTTAATTCATAAAAGGGTTATTTCAATTAAGTCATGATTTGTATGTGATACAAGTAGTGAGCTAAATTGAAATAGTTTTGGACTAAAGTTAATTGGGTTTATGATGAGGATCAACAAATGGTAGCCAAGCACTAATCAACCAAGGAAGACCTATTAAACACAAATGGAGGTCTAATAACAAGGACTAAAGATAAAAAGATCAATGAGGCCTTAATCTCCTTCATAGATCATATTTGGAAGAAACAAGATACATGGATGCATGGAGAGCCCAAGCTAGTCAACATAATTCAAGCAAGCCTAAACTCTTGAAGGCATATATCCAGCCCTATAAGAGTGAAGATTTCAGTCCATTTTGAAGAATAAAAGCCCATTTTGCCATGATCTTTAAGTCAATGGGCCAAGATAATTATGGGTTGTTTAGAGACAATTTAAGTTTTATTGTGTGTCATGTTTTCAAATTATTAGCAATAGGGTTTAATATTAATAAAAATCAGTTATTTGAGTTTAAAATACAAAGAAAAGGAGTTACAAATGATAGAGAATCAATCCCCACATTCAAAATGAGTTGGCAAAGTAGTGGAGCTGTTCTTTAGGAGTTATGGGGCTGTCATTTAATGTAGGAGTTACATCTTCTATTCCTTTAGTATTCTTGGCCTTTGTTTTATATAAACAAGGCTAACTTCTTATGTAAAGGTATATTATTTTTTCAGATATAAAAGGTTGTTTTTGAGCACTTGTGAGTGTTTTGTCTTAAGTTCTTGCATGAACTTTGGAACTTATCAAGCTAATCAGCTTGTGGCGTTTAACCAAATCTTTGTTTTCTACCTTAACTTATCAAACTCCATTGTTTGTGGCGTTTTGAAGGAAACAAAGTGCTATTCTAATTATCTAACCATTATTCCATTGATAAAAGTGATTAGAATAGTTGATCTTACTTCAATATTAAACGATCTAGATTTTGATTCATCTAGTTGGAGGGTGTTAATTTGCATTTCATATATATCATAGTTCCTTAACTATTGGGGTGTAAAGTTGCTAAATTGATGATTTCCATCATTTGGTATCAGAGCCTAGTTCAAGTTTAAGGTTTGTGTATCCCTTATTTTTTATTATTCATTTTGTTCCTTCCTTATTGTTTAGATCTATTTCATATTTTGGTTGCAAATTCAATTCTTGTTTCATGAATGAAATCTTTGGTATCTCAGAATTAAAAAAAATATACACATAAAAAAAATTGTGAATTTGCATACGTATTAAATTAGAAACTAATTCTTCATCTTTATCATTGCTCGTTTAGTAAAGTGATACTGGACCTAGTTTGAAATTGTGAATTTTGTTTGATAAGCCTCTTTAACTTGACCTAACCTTCTGTTCTTTGTAGCCTGCCCATATTTCGATCCATTGAATTGCTATAATATGATTTGTTTAGTTTGAGGACCTTAGTTTATCTAAGAACCCAAAGAACAAAACAAGAGTGGTAAAAGGCAAGAGTGGTGAGATAAGCATCGAGAAAAGCCAAGCATTTGAGTGAAACACGAGTGGTTTCAATTAGTAATCGAGTGAAACACGTGAGGGAGTGTTTGTGAGGCTGTTACAATATTTTTTTTCTTAGGTTTGAATGTCTAACAAAGATAGAGAAGAGAGTTCTTCCTCAAATAATCCAGTTATCAAAGCTATGCAACAACAATTTGGGAGATTGTTTAATCAGATTTCACTAGTTAATGAGCATCTTGAAAGAACGATAATACACTTGCCCAATTGCAAGGTGGGGAACAACAAAGAAGACAACCAGCCCTTGCCCAAGATGATTATGACGTTGGAGTTGATATGGATGATGACCAAGTCACCCTTGTTGGCATGGACGCTAATCCTAGAAGGCAAAATAGAAGAGGACATTATGATGATGTAGATCGCAACATTGGCAGCATCAAAATGAAAATTCCTTCATTTCAAGGAAGGAATAATCCTGATGTTTACTTGGAATGAGAGAGAAAAGTGGAGCTAATTTTTGAATGCCACAATTATTCTGAAGTGAAAAAGGCAAAACTAGCTACTATTGAATTTTGTGATTATGCTATTGTTTGGTGGGATCAGATTTGCAAGGAAAGGCATAGAAATGGCGAAAGATCCATAGAGACATGGAGGGAGATGAAACAAGTCATGAGGAAGAGATTTGTCCTAAGCTATTACTATAGAGAATTGCATCAAAGGCTGCAAACTTTGACACAAGGCTTTATGAGTGTAGGATAACAAAGAAATGGAGATGGCCATGATAAGAGCAAATGTGAAGGAGGATTGGGAAGCTACTATGGCACGATTTTTGAGCAGATTAAACAAGCAAATTGCTGATCGTGTTGAATTGCAACATTATATGGAGATTGAGGGCATGGTAAATATGGCCATGAAAGTTAAGAGGCAGCTCAAGGGAAAAGGCACAAGGTATGATTCTAAACCTTTTTCGGTTTCGTTCTCTTCTTGGAAATTGAATTGGAGTGAAAAGGATGAATTTAAAAGTAAAAATGAATTGGATAGCAAGGGTAAAGGTGAGAATCAACCTTACCAAACTAGAAACATTAAATGTTTTAAGTGCCAAGGCCATGGTCATGCGGCTCAGGAATGTCCTAATAAAAGGGTAATGATCATGAGGGAAGGGGAACTTGAATCTGAAAGTGAGAGAGAGGATGATGATGATGGTATGCCATTATCAGAAGATGCTAGTGATGTTGAATATGCTAGTGGAGAAATTCTGGTTGTACAACGCAACTTGGTTTGCAAAATAAACAAGATGAACATGAGGAGCAATGTGAGAATTTATTCCATACTCATTGTTTAATTGCTAACAAGTTGTGTAACATGATTGTGGATAGTGGAAGTTGTACCAATGTAGCAAGCACTTTGCTAGTAGAAAAATTGAAGCTGTCAACTACCAAACACCCAAAACCATACAAGCTTCAATGGTTGAATGATAGTGGTATGGTAAAGGTAAATAGGCAAGTCTTAATTTCTTTTTCAATTGGTAGATATAAGGATGAGGTTTTGTGTGATGTGGTACCCATGTATGCTGGACACTTATTATTGGGTAGACCTTAGCAATATGATCAGAAGGTGATACATGATGGGTTCAAAAATCGATATTCCTTGAGCATGGATGGAAAGAAGTACCAACTTGGTCCATTATCTCCAAAAATAATCTTTGAGGATGAAATGTGCATCAAACAGCAATATGAAGAACTTGGTTCTTCAATGGGGATGAAATTGGGGAGGGAAACCTAAGAGAGAAAAGAAAATGGTGAGATAAGTGAGTTGAGAGAATAAAAAGATGAAAATGGCAACCACAAGGGGAGAGAAGACAAAGTAGAATTAAGTAATATAAAAATGAGTGTTTATGCTAGAATGAGTGATCTGAAGGAAGCTTTGACAATGAGGCAGCCATTACTTGTGCTTATGTACAAGGAAGTTTTGATTATTTCTAATGAACTAACTAAAGATTTGCCTAGTGTGATTATTGATCTTTTGTAGGAAAATGAGGATTTATTTTTGGATGAAGTTCCTAATAGATTGCCACCAATACAAGGCATTGAACACCAAATTGACTTAATTCCTGGTGCAAGTATTCCAAACAGAACTGCTTATAGATGCAATCTGGAGGAAACCAAGGAGATCCAAAAGCAAGTGAGTGAGCTTATGGAAAAAGGTTATGTGCATGAAAGCATAGGTCCATGTGTTGTTCCCATATTATTAGTGCCTAAAAAGGATGGAACTTGGAGAATGTGCATTGATTATTGTGCCATCAACAAAATCACGGTGAAGTATCGACATCCTATTCTTAAGCTTGATGATATGTTGGATGAATTGCATGGTTTTTGTGTGTTTTCAAAAATTGATTTAAAATCTAGATATCATCAAATAAGAATGCATGAAGGTGATGAATGGAAAATAGCTTTCAAAACTAAACATGGTTTATATTAGTGGTTAGTAATGCCTTTTGGTTTAACTAATGCACCTAGCACTTTCATGAGACTAATGAACCATGTTTTGCGAAATTTTATTGGAAAGTTTGTGGTTGTTTATTTTGATGATATTTTGGTTTATAGCAAGAGTTTAGATGAGCATGTACAACATTTGAAATCTGTTTTTGATGTGCTTAGAAAGGACTAGTTGTATGCTAATCTAAAGAAATGTGTCTTTTGCACTAATGAAATTACTTTTCTTGGTTATGTTGTTAATGATAAATGAATACATGTTGATTAAGAAAAAGTGAAAGTAATTAGGGAGTGGCCAAAACCCACTATTGTTAGTGATGTAAGAAGTTTTCATGGCCTTGCTACTTTTTATAGAAGATTCATTAAGGATTTTTCTACAATTGCTACACCCTTGACTGAATCCATCAAAAAGAATGTGGGATTTAGGTGGGGTAAAGTACAAGAAAAGGCTTTTAACTTGCTTAAAGACAAACTGAGTTCAGCACCATTGCTTGTTTTGCCTAACTTTGCTAAAACTTTTGAAATTGAGTGTGATGCAAGTGGCATAGGTATTGGTGGAGTCTTAATGCAAGAAGGCAAGCCAATTCCGTTCTTTAGTGAGAAGCTGAATGGAGAGAGTCTAAACTACCCTAGATATGACAAGGATTTTTATGCCTTGGTTAGAGTTTTAAAGACATGGCATCATTATCTTTACTACAAGGAATTCATAATCCATACTAACCATGAGTCCTTGAAGTATCTCAAAGGACAAGGAAAATTAAGTAGAAGACATGCAAAATGGGTGGAATTCATTGAATCCTTTCCTTACATCATCAAGTACAAACAAGGTAAGGAAAATGTGGTTGCCGATGCTCTTTCTAGAAGTTATACTCTAATTTCTAAACTTGTTGCAAAATTATTAGGTTTTTAAGTACATTAAAGACTTGTATAATTCTGACTTTGATTTTGCTAATGTTTATGGGGCATGTGAGAAAGGGGGTTTTGATAAGTTTTATAGGCATGATGGATTTCTTTTCAAAGAAAACAAGTTGTGTGTTCCCCAATGCTCCATAAGATAATTACTTGTGAGGGAGGCATATAGTGGAGGTTTAATGGGGCATTTTAGAATTAAAAAGACTCTAAATATATTAAATGAACATTTCTTTTGGCCACAAATGAAAAGAGATGTTGAGAGAATATGTGAGAAATGCATGACATGCAAACAAGCTAAATCTAGAGTAATGCCTCATGGGCTGTACACTCCTCTTCCTATACCTAATGAACCTTGGGTTGATATATCAATGGACTTTATATTAGGTTTACCTAGGTCTAAAGGAGGGAGAGATTCTATTTTTGTTGTTGTGGACAGGTTTAGCAAGATGGCACATTTCATTCCATGCCACAAAACTGATGATGCCACACATATTGCAGGGCTATTCTTCAAAGAAATTGTGAGATTACATGGCATGCCAGGAACAATTGTGAGTGATAGAGATGTGAAGTTCCTTAGCTGCTTTTGGAAGACACTTTGGAGCAAGTTAGGCACAAGGCTATTGTATTCCAGCACTTGCCATCCATAAATAGATGGACAAACCGAGGTGGTAAATAAGACTTTTTCAACATTATTGAGGGCCATAATCCAAAAAAATTTGAAGAATTGGGAAGAATGTTTGCCACATGTAGAGTTTGCTTATAACAGAAGTGTGCATGCTACAACATACCATTCACCATTTGAGTTTGTGTATGGGTTCAATCCATTAACTCCAATGGATTTGTTACCTCTACCATTAGAAAAAGTGAATTTGGATAGTAAACAAAAAGCTGACTTTGTTAAAGTTTTGCATGAAAAGGTGTGAGCACAAATTGAGAAGAAGACTGACACATCCCAACCTTAGAGATATGACGGTCTTAGAACATGGGGAGACATAAGGTCACCCACGCCCGTAGAACCCATTAACATATAACAATTATGCCTAGGATCTTACTGAACCTCTTTCAGTAACTCATTTAAAAAATTTAGATGAATACCATAAATTGCGGAAGACTTAAAATAAATCATTACATATAAAATCCATAAGGAAAATAATATATATCTCGATAAGTATCAATCAACATTCCTGGAGCATCTAAAGACAAGACTTCATAATCATGGTATTATTGATAACTCGGACAAGGAATTCCCCAAGCGAAGTAGAATGCTTGAGCCATCACCTTGCCTCCTCACATTTGCTTACCTGGAACCACACAAGGAAAAAAGGTGAGATAGATGATCTCAATGAGTAAATAATAGTGATTGTACAATAACACATATCCCTTAGAAAGGGCCCATAGCTCATAACTTATAGCTCATGATTCATGGTTTGCAATTTAGAAAGGTTTGCAGAAATCACACTTATAACACATAGAGTGAAGGCTACTGCCATAATCACTCGAACACATAACACATAGAGTGAAGGCTATTGCCATAATCACTCGAACACATAGCTGATGATTACTCACATCAGAACGAGAAGCACATAGATGATGGTTACTTGCATATGTACGAGGATTTCTACATAAAAGGTAAAAGGTACCATAGCTAGAGCTATTGGTAAACACAATTAACAATATCACATAAGGCAACAATAACATGTATTTCAATAATAATAGTGGTTTAGCTTTCAAACAATGATACAATGAAAGTAGTTCCAATAAGAATACAAGTTAGGGTGTTAATCACAAGAAGTTCTCATTGGATGGCAAAATAGTTTTGGACCAAATGTCTCTTGGCAACCCAAGCTTGACAAAGAAATCATATAATAATATTTAAAATGGAAAGAACTTGGGTTTCAAAGATCACAAAGGTTCACATTCAATATCACATTCTTATAACACAACATGATGTTGTTCGCATTTGTAACAAGAACATTGTGTTTACTCACACTTGTAACAAAAACATTGTGTTTACTCACCTTGGGGTTCCTTTGCTCCTAGTACTCATAGTCCCCTTTGCACTTCTAAGGCTCCTCAAACTTTAACATAATATTTGATTTAATACTTAGTATTTTATTTACTCATGATGTTCCTATCCCATAACCACCCATACACATATAGCATACACATTAGAGTTCACTCATAGGTGTACTCATCACTTGCACATATCACGTTGACTTAGAAGTCTTGCATATCTAGGCCTTATAGGCTCACATGAAAACACATTGCAATCATATCAATACCTTTTTAAGGTCATCACATTATCATTACCCCAATATCAATTCACTTGTTAATTATCTTAGTTCACTTTACACTTCCATGCATGTCAACTTAACAATTAATCCTTCAAACATCGTGCTTAACTCTTATGATCCCTTTTACTTCATTAACTCATAATCATATATTCATCATCAAGTCATTATGACATCTAGTTCCAAATTCCTCAATCACATTTGCATTCTAACCACAATACAAGGTTAAGATACCTTAAGTATACCTTAAGTATACCATAATGCATTTAGCTTATCTAGGATCATACCTTCAACTAACATGCAATTTCATCATCTATTATACATACATACATGTCAACATTCACCAAGACACATCACATAAAATTTATAAACATTTGGACACAATTGTTCATGTAGGCCGAATGCATCATTAAGGTAAAAACCAAATTCTTCTTCTTTTTATGCTTTCCGTCTATTTCAAAAATATGTAAAAACATGGTTTGAACTAAGATTTTTCATGTAAACATAACAAAAATCATTTTAGAACCTAAATCCATAAGAATCGACCACTATTGGTGTTAGTAATATAGAAAAATTCAATCTTTTGCATTATAGTGCACAAAACATAAGTTTTCTTGTTTTTGGTATTTTCCGATCATTTCAGAAATATGCAAACAGGTTGTTTAAACCATTATTTTTCACTCAATCATTGAAAATATCAGTTTAGAATACATTCCTTCATAAATCGGCAGCCATAGATAGGGCTTATATAAAAAAATTCCAAGTTCAAAGGCTTAGGTGAAAAATCATGAGTTTCCGCGCTTTCCGCGCATTTCGTTTATTTCAGCGATAAACAGACACATGATTCAAGTCATTATTTTTCATCTAAACAAAACAAATATCATATTAGAACATCAATTCACACAAATCGGCAGCCATGTATTCATGAAAGAATAAAATTTTCCAATTTCCAAATCCTAACACGAAAAACCTTAAATTCCTTTGTTTTTTGAAACTTTTCGGTCATCGCAGAAATATGCAGAAATATTATTTCATGCAATATTTTTCATCAAAACAAATCAAAAATCAGTTTAGAATGCAAACAAGTACAAATTGCCCGCCCCGCGCACCCCCCCCCCTTATGATGTTTATGCAATAAAATTGTGATTAAGTTATAGAATTCACCTTTAGAGAAATCTTGCAGAAAGAATCGTGTTTTCAGTAGAAAATAAATTTTCTCTCCCAAAAATTCACCCAAACAAAATTGAATATGTAGAAATCAGTAATCAAATAGTTCAAAATAATTTTCCCATAATTTATTTCATAGAAAATAGTTTAGAAATCAAAAGAGAATAAAAACTTACGATTACAGTCACTAAATCGCGAAACGGTAAAGTGTTTTCGATATTTCGGTAGAGAGAATTATTTTGAGAGGTTTTTCTACCAGAATATAGAAAGAATAAGGGAATGGCTGCTGGAAACCCTTGTTTGGCCGAAAATTTGAATATATATTAGGGTTGGAGTGGAATTTCCACTATTACCCTTAATGAAATAGGTTAGGAGTATTTTTGTGTAGTGGGCTTTTGGGTATTTGGGCCTTTCTTTTAAATTTTTGGCTGAAATAGAATAAAAATAAAAAGAATATTTTTCTTATTAATTCTGGAACATTTCCCTCAAAAATATTTATTTTAAAATAATTTAAAAATACCCATAAAATTATTTTATGCTTAAAAATCATCTTTTTACATGAAAATTTATTTTACAAAAAATAAATTATTTCATGCTAATGCATTTTATTCAAATCATTTATTTCACAATTATAATTCATATTAGGCATATTAAAATTAATTTAATATGCCTCAAACTCATAAATCACATCTCACATGAATTTTCATACAGTCACACAATTTATCACAATAAGCCTAAATTCAAATAATTTGTCACTAAAACTCCTAGGATAGATGTGGGTTGTTACAAAGACTTTACAATATGAGAAGCAACACAATAAAGGGCAAAAGAAAGTAGTACTTGAACTAGGAGATTGGGTTTGGGTACACTTAAGGAAGGAAAGATTCCCTAACCAAAGGAAGTCTAAGCTAATGCCAAGAGGGGATGGTCCATTTCAAGTCCTTCAACGAATCAATGACAATGCATACAAACTTGAATTACCAAGTGAGTATGGGAATGTTAGTGCAACCTTCAATGTTTTTGATTTGTCCTTGATTGATGTAGGTCATGAAGGATCAAATTCGAGGACGAATCCTTGTGAGGCAAGGGGGAATGATGAGGATCAACAAATTGTAGCTAAGCACCAATCAACTAAGGAAGACCCATTAAGCACAAATGGAGGTCTAATAACAAGGACTAGAGCTAAAAAGATCAATGAGGCCTTAATCTCCTTCAAAGATCATATTTGGAAGAAATAAGATACATGGATGCATGGAGAGCCCAAGCTGGTCAACATAATTCAAGCAAGCCTAAACTCTTGAAGGCACATGTCCAGCCCTATAAGAGTGAAGATTTCGTCCATTTTGAAGAATAAAAGCCCATTTTGCCATGATCTTTAAGTCAATGGGCCAAGATAATTATGGGTTGTTTAAAGACAATTTAAGTTTTATTGTGTGTCATATTTTCATATTATTAGCAATAGGGTTTAATATTAATAAAAATCAGTTATTTGAGTTTGAAATATAAAGAAAAGGAGTTACAAATGATAGAGAATCAATGCCCCACGTTCAAAATGAGTTGGCAAAGTAGTGGAGCTATTCTTTAGGTGTTATGGGGCTGTCATTTAATGTAGGAGTTACATCTTCTATTCCTTTAGTATTCTTGGCCTTTGTCCTAAATAAACAAAGCTGACTCCTTATGTAAAGGGACATTATTTTTTCAGATATAAAAGTTGTTTTTGAGCACTTGTGAGTGCTTTGTCTTAAGTTCTTGCATGAACTTTGGAACTTATCAAGCTAATCAACTTGTGGTGTTCAACCAAATCTTTGTTTTCTGCCTTAACTTATCAAACTCCATTGTTTATGGCGTTTTGAAGGAAACAAAGTGCTATTCTAATTATCTAACCATTATTCCATTGATAAAAGTGATTAGAATAGTTGATCTTACTTCAATATTGAATGATCCAGATTTTGATTCATCTAGTTGGAGGGTGTTAATTTGCATTCCATATATATCATAGTTCCTTAACTATTGGGGTATAAGGTTGCTAAATTATCAAGGCTGTCCATTAGTTTACATTTGATGGGAGCCCAAACCACATTTGATGTGGCAGTAGATGAATAAAAGCATTCCATATATATCATATTCCTTAACTATTGGGGTATAAGGTTGCTAAATTGATGATTTCCATCAGTTTACATTTGATGGAAGCCCAAACCACATTTGATATGGTAGTAGATGAATAAGGGCTTGGTCATAAACTTGATCCATATGATGGATTTAGGGGTTGTACCAACTAAAACCTAAGTCCATATAAGATATGGAAGAGAGATTTTAGGGGTTAGAGATCAACCACTAACTCTTTTGGGCATCTTTGTATTTTCCTCTAAAATAATGGGAGATAAAAATGAATTGATGAGACAATCAACTCATCTTTGTTCCCCACTAAGAAGACATAATACAAAAGGAGAAAGGAAAAATCTGATAAGTAAGTGACACATACAGATTTTTCCACTAACTGATATGTCTACTATTGCATGCAAGAGTTGAGAGAGAGTTTGAGAGAAAACTTGAAGAAAGAGTTCTTCATTTTCCTTCATCATCTTCATGTACTCTTCTTGTTTTTTAGAAAAACAAGACTTGGTAATAGTAGAAGCAAGTCCAAAGCAACAAGAACTTTTGATCCTAGCTTAGTGAAGCTTGGTGTGAGTAAGCTAGAGGCTTCACATTTGGGGAGCTAGAACAAATAGGAGCTAAGGAGAAAGGTATATGATACTTCTTCTTCTTCTGTCCTTCTTGTATGTGTTTTGCACATAATTGATGAACATATTGAAAGGGTAATGGACCTTGCACAATGGTGGAGCAAAAAATTTGAAATGTTTGAAATTTTGCCTCACCCACCATGCTTCTGCTTTTAGTGCTATTAACCCCTTCAAAAGATACCAAAAAGCAACCAAATATCATCAAGTCAATTCATCAAAGGTCTTAATCATATTGGCATTTAATCAAAACAACATTTTCAGTTGGAGATTAAACATTCTTACCAACATTGCCAATGCCAATTGCCTTACCCTTGGCATTATTTGCAAGTATAGTACCCCATAAAATCTTTCCTTGAATTTTCATTCCCAATTATGTGTCTTGAGCATCCATTATCTTCATATCATTTACTCATCATTCTTAGTGGATTTGACGCACCTACAACAAAAGCAATTCATCTTTGCTTTGGTACCTAAGTATATTTGGGTCTTTGGGGTTTAGTGATGGAAGGATCCTTTGGTTTGAGGTGTGCTTTCCTTATATAACAAAAAATGTTTATATACCCACTTTTCATACAATAATTGCACTTAAGCTTAGACTTGAAAGTCTTTTTAGATTTTGCCATACTATTATAAAATTTAGGCTTTTTCACAACATTATAATGATTTTGCACACAAGAGCATGAATTACGTTGTGATTGTGGTTGTCTAGGAGCATGCCTTTTGTATATGAATGCATGATTTGCTTTTGGAGGCTTGGCTGTAAAGCTTTATGAACCCTTATGAATCCTCTTAAGGTTAGAGGGTTTAGTGTGTGATTTTACTCCATTTTTAACAACCTCAATACTAGAGGTTTGAGGAGGTGTGGCTTTGACAAAAGATGTAGGAGAAGATGTAGAAGTTGATGAACCATCAAAGCTAAGACAATGCCTCACTAAGGGTGGTCTTTGAGATATAATTAATGTATCCAAAGCTTCCTTCCCTTTATGAAATTTAGAAATTGAGCTCCTGAATTCTTCAACCTCTAATTTTAAAGAATCATTTTCTTTATTTAAAGCTTCAAATGAGAAGGTTTTTGTGAAAATTTCTTCCAATAAGGATCACTTTGTATCTAAAGAAGGAAGTGATCAATTGCGTATGTATCGATGTGACCTTTTAGAAAGGCAATTATGTATGTGTAACTAGGAAGGTCTCAAACCCACTAAGGGAATGAAATTGTAAGATCTTAAAGGACCAAAGTGGAATGTGATTTGGTTCTGGATCATTCTAGAAGATAGGTGCATGGAATTATCAATTATAGGAAGGTGATGCAATCCAAGTGGCTAATAGCAAGGATCCAACGACCTTGCCAAATGGACCAATTATAAGAGTGACGACAAAGAAGTTCAAAGATGCAATTCAAGGCTTGATGCAAGGCTTGTGGAATAATCTATCCATAATTGAAAATTGCAAAGAGGAGTCAAATATCAAATTAGGGATTCAAGATTCAAATTCATATTTGATTAATTTGATTCAAGTGCTAGAAGACAAAACATGAAGATTCAAGGTTCAAGGATGGATTTTGAATGGGTCAATCAGTTTAAATTCAAGTTCAAAATTCATTTTGTCATTGGGCTAATTTTGTTAATTAAGCCCATATCTATCCTTTTTCTGTTTTAAGTATTTTAATTAGTTATTTGGGCTTTTTAGTCTGTTTAATTAAGCCCAAGCCTGAATTTTGTTAGTAAGAATTTTAGGGTTTGTAACCTAGCTAACATGATATAAATACTTAGCTAATCTAGGAATAGAAGGCAGAGTAGATAATTCAAAATTATAGCTTTGTGTTTTATGAGAAATTTCTCAATTTTGGTTCTTGCTTTGAATCAATAATCCGAACTTCCAAAGTTAATTACTTTATTGGTTTATAACATACCAATGTTCTTTGACACAAGTTCATCATTGGGTTGAGGTTTCTTATTCAAACCTAATTTGGCTTTCTAAGGAGTTTCTTCCAAGCATAAAGGTATTAGGTCTCAAAGCAAGTTATTTAGAGTTCATATCAGAAGGTGTATATCATTAACAAATAGTCTTTAAAAAGAAAGTAAGGAGTTGAGGAAGGTTTGGCTTAAAAAGGATTAATGTAAGCTAAGAATGAATTGGTGTAAATTCATCAATTAATTTTGGACAAAATACCTCATATTGAGAACGAGTACACAATGGGAAGAATACCTATAAAAATAAGATGGATAAGAAATTAGAGAATTATATATTAGTTAGAAAAACAATTTGAATGTGATTAAGTAAAGTAAGTGTGATGTGAAAAGATAAAACAGTGAATGCTAAGACAAAGAATATATGAGGAAATAGGGGAAATAATGAGGTATAAAATTAAAAGAGTTAAAGGAGTAAAAATTATGACAAAAATGGAGTTTACAAAGATGACTAATTAGACAAATCCCGTCTAAGAGAAGTATTTTATGACAAAATTGGATTGATGATGAGATGGAATGAATACATTAAATAAGGTGCCATAAGAAATGGTAAATTTTGAAAGTAACTAAATGAAGCGAGTGTAAAATGGATTAAGTTTTACGATGGAAAACACAGAAAATCATAGGGTAAAGGAGATTATAAGGCTTAAAGAGAATGTAATGTAAAGAATGAAATAATTTGGATAAAGAATTTTATTGATAAGAATAAGATTATAGAAAAGGTAAGTAGGGAAAAGTTATAGAGATAAATGAATGATAGGAAAAGTGATGATGGTTTTGTTAAATGATGTTAAGTAAGAATAAGAGGTGTAAATATTTAAGAGTGATCCAGAATTTAAAAAGTGTGAAAGACACATAAGTATAGGGGAATAGAATTGATGGGATTTTATTGAGATTGGTGCATTTTCCAAATGAATTAGACCTAGAGAAAAGAGAATTTGAAATTGTTAAGTGAATTGATGTGAAGTGCATAAAGAGTTATGTAATATGGTATATATAACTCTTGAGAAGAATATGACTTATAGAAATATGAATGTTACATTTAAAGTTATAATTATTACTCTAGTGAGGAACATTATGATGTGAAAACATCTCACTATAGTGGGAGTTCAAGAAATGTTAATTTAAATGTTGAACTCTAATATGATAAATCAATGGTATCTACTTGATTGGAACAATGCCTCATGATGGGAAAATAAATAAGAGCCACTATTAGATATGGAAGTTAGAAAATGAGAAAATCCACTAGTTGAAGAGATAACTTGATGAAACAAGATGGTTAAGAAAATAGACACTTCCTCCTCTATTGCTAAAATGGCAATTTTAATGCCTGAAAGTGAAGAAGCTCATTGAACTTTACACTCACTAGCTTGTTGAAGCAAATTAAACAATAAGAACTACTTGATAAGGAACTCAATTTCTAAGGAAATTATTGATGAGCATTGCCTTTCATTTAGATCCATACTAGGGCGGTAGCATAGTTTCGCTTATGGGTGCTCGGATAGGTGCCTTTTAATGCCACTCGATCAATGACAAGTTAATGGTATTAGTTCCCTAGGAATCATTCCTAGAAATAAAGAGAATAAGTTCATACAGAGAATGACATACTCAAATGCAACAGAAGAAAAGTATTTCAAGGTAACCATAGTTCAAACAAAGGCTTGAAGTGATAAAGTAAGAAGAAAAAGAATTAGTTGAAATAAGAACATAGATATTGGAAAAGGAAAGTTGACATGAGTCTAATAATTGGGATGTCAAAATCATTAAAAGATGAAGAATGAAAGTGAGATAAGGGATATAATCTAAGTGCTAGAGATTTTCATGAATCATAAAATGCGTCATGTATTGGAGTAATAGAGATAAAGGTCTACATGATCAAGTTAGAATATACCAAAGGATGGCATTGACAAAGTGAAATTGTATTTCTCCATTGACTTATTGAGACATAAGTCAAGAATTAGAAAGAAAGGTGAGTGATAACTTGATAATCAAGTAGGGGATGCAAGTAAAAGAGAAGGAAATGCATAAATATAAATGTCAATAAGAATTAAAATTGAAGTACATGACATATAGAGTGATAATGTTTGATTGGATTTAATACAAAGAGAACTTGAAAATTAAAAAGAATATACGTGCTTTATTGAGCTCAATAGGAAGACCTTCATTTATGTCACATCCCACTCTAGGGATGGATGGTCCTAGGGATTGGGTAAGCTAAAGCCACCTAAACCCGTAGAACCCTAGATTGTTATATTAAACAATTAGCATCCACAAATATACAATAAACATTCTGATATTTATTAATATTCATTTAATTTACATATAATTTATACATTTAATATTTATTACAATTCCCAGTCTAAACTATACTAAACCACCAAGTACCATGGAGTTTCTAATATTTACAACCATCAAAATAAATATGAATATTACATGATAGGTTCCACGCAGGAGGGAGAAGCCTTGCTAGAAGCACTGGTCTACTCACCACCTAAAAATTTATAAACCCCTAAAATGATGAGATAAAATCCCAGTGAATAATATATGCATATGTACATATACAAAATAGAAAAGAATAAAAGAGCAAAGAGAAGCAATAGTCTAAATAAAGGCATGAAAGTAAAGGTGACAATCATATTGGCTCTTAAATGACAGAATTCACTTAATCACACATTTATAATAAACAGAGGCTACTATCTTGGTAGCATGCTTTACCCACATATAGTTGATCAGACTATATGGCTAGGGGCTTAACCCTCCCTAGCTCGGGTTTATAATTCATTGTGCACAATGTCTGATGCCAATTTTTTTTTTTATGCTACTCCATCAGATAAGTAGCTCTGTCATTTGATATCCAATCAAATCACAGGGTTTACTCAATAATTAAATTCAAAGAAAGGGAATTAAACAACATAAGTTCATTTAAAGAATCAAAGTCATTCGAACATATCACAAGGTACTACAAAGCCGAACAAGGTAATTACAAAGAAGCAAAATAGGTTTCAAAGGTTTGCCATAAACGATTAGAAATTTAATGTAAGCAATAAGGTGAAAGCAAGAAGGAATCAATGAAAAGGAAGCAATTCATATTCAAAAGGATCATCAAGGAGCATTTCACAAGCAAATATCATATAAGGGTATAAGTTCATTTTGTATAAACATATATATACATATGCATATACTACTCACCAATGAAAGATGGAACCCGAAGCTTTATCCCTTAATCCTCAACCTCCTTTTCTTGATCCTTAGAAGCTAAAAAAGCAAAATACATTGTTTTAATACTAAAAATTATTGAGAATACTTTAACTAATAGCATAAAATGAATGATTTATGTTTATTTTTCTGTTTTGAGCATTTAATTTGTTTTCTTTAATTCTTTAGTTTAATTTAACTACATTTATGTTTATTAGCAATTTAGGCATACATAACCTATTTATCACTTTAGGGATGATATATTATGGAATTTATATATTAGGTATTTTCTTGGCAATTTTGTAGCAAGCATTGGTTGGCATTTGTTCATGGATTTTCTTTGGGACATTTTATCAAACACTTGGTGGGCATGACTTCGGTTGCATTTTGGAAGAGTTTTGGGGCAAATTGGAAGAAGCCCAAATTGCCCTACATAAATTCACATTGCCAACAATATATTCCACAACTCATTTGGAATTTAAAGGCCAAGCAAAGGGTTCATTTTAGCATGGAAAATCATGAAAAAAAATCAAGCATAAACAAAGGCAATTCTGCCTCCTATGGTTTGCCCAAGCATGGTTTCTTCAAGGGAGTTTCTATAATTCAAACTAAGGTTATTTCCATGTTATTTGATACTAAACTAACACATTTAAGCAATAAAATTGGAAAAAAAAAAAAAAGCCTTGAAGTGGGACTTTGAACATATGGGCAGAATTGATGATTTTAAGCAACCTATGTATTTTTCTTCAAATTCAATGATTCCAATTGCTGGAATCCATTCCTTAAGCATCAGATTTAACTATTCTTAAGTCTTTTTAGGTGAATTTAAAGTTTTAGCAACAATTTGATTTAAGGTGCATTTGAAGAGTTATGAAGTTTTCATGCCAAATACACTAATCTATCACATAATTCTCATACTAAATCATCTTTTCCACTGACTAATATCTATTTATATGGATTAAAATCAAGAAAAGTGGACTAACCTTGCTTTTCTTAAAATGGCAGATTTCTTCCAATCTCCACTTTTTCAATTTCTTACTTATTTCTTGCTTAATTCTTGGTGGGAAGTAATTTGGATGATGAAAAGAGGTTATTTGCTATAGGTTTGCAATGATTTTTCTAAAGAAAATTGAAAGAAAAAGGATAGAGAAAAGGGGCTAAAGAGGTTTGGCCAAGAGGAGAAGGAAGAAGAGAAAAATCTGATTTTTGTACAGAAAATTCTGGAGAAATCTGTTATATGGGCAGATTTTTAGCCAAATTACAGTTTGGTCCTCCAATTTTTTAAGTTATGCAATTTGGTCATTGCAAATTTACAGTTTGATCCTTCTCCATACATTTTTAAATATTACTATTAAACTTAATTAAGCTTTAATTAATGTATTTATTCACTTTTAGATTATTATTCAAAAATTATAAATTTCACTAAACGAATTTCAGAAAATATGGTACTTTAAGTACGTTTACAATTTGGTATATATATGGTTTCACTATGGTTTCATTTATGTTTCTCTTTGGTTTTACTTAGGTTTCTTATACTTTTCATATATTCAAATGCTATGCAAAAATTTTATGCAAATCCTTAATATCAACTTCAAATTAAAATTCTAAAATTCACTACCTAACTAAAGCAAATTTCTAGGATGTTACAATTTAAGAATAAATGAATCTTCCTTAGGATGAGAAAAGAGGAAATGAAATTGTAGGATGCGAAGAATCAAAACGAAATTGGACTAGAATAGTAGTACAAATACATGATACTTATTGTGATAAATTTTACAAGTAAAACAAAAAAGAGTACAGTACGAGATGGTGTAAAATTACTCAAAGTTTTGTAATAAATATCTTGTCACTTAATAAAATTGATGTGATGATTGATACTTTAAATAAGAAGCCAATAAGTAGTCCCTTCTATACAATGACATGCAATGAGACCTATTATTAGGAAATTAGAAATAATTGCCTGAGAAAGGATTATGACTAAAGGAAGATGAAGCATGAATATTGTTAGATTACTTCAAGTGAAATTAAAAGCCACAAGCAAAGTACAAGACTCAAAGAACAAGGAACTGCAATTGATAAAAATTAAGGAAAAAGTGAAAAAGAATCAAGTTTCTAAATTTAAAGTAAATGATAATACTCATATCATAAGTGTGGAAATGACAAAGATGAATTGTACATACAAGGAAATAACTATATATTCTAATGTATAAGTGTGTATGTGGGCATATATAAGAGCAAATATGAAAATGCCTAGAATATTAAACTTTGGAGTAGTTGAGACCCAAGTACATTAAACTGATACGAACCAATTATCTTATATGAACTAATACGAACCCCAAAACTGATACCAACCCCAAAACTGATATGAACCCCAAGTATATTAAACTTGAGATGCAATTATATTTATGCTTGGAAGCAACTCCTTGGAAAGCTAAACCAAGTTTTCTCCAAGTCTGCGACCCAAATCCAACCTGTGATAGAGCACCTTCGAATATGGTCACCTTTGGATGATGATCTTTGTGACACAATACCAAACATATGGAAGAGAACCTTGGAATAATACACACAAAGTAATTAGCTTTGATTGTATGAACTTGATTCAAGCAAGAATCAAAACTAAGAGATCACACTCTTAAGAAAACTGAATTTTTATTGGTCGTAACTCAACTTAAATTTACATGAATTGTTGAGTTTATATAGAGGCTCAACCCTAAATTGGAATCAACTAAGGATTGAAGATTCTTAATTAGAACACTATTCCTAATTCATAACTAAGTTAGGACTGAATTCTAAAATAAGTTAGGAGTCCTTCCTATATAAGAGAAGTTGTTTCCTAACAAGAAACTGAAATCTAATTAATTAAACTATGAAATTCGGATGGACCTTTGAATTAACATAAAATAGGCCCAAAACTAATTAAAACATGAAAATAAAGTAGATTAAACAACTCTTGGACTATATACATAACATAGGCAGCCCAAACACTAAATAAAACATGATAAATGGAATTTGAAAAGCCCAAATATAGAGGTTCCAAATTGAATGAAGAATGGCAGCCTTGTAAACACTTGAATAGATTAGGCCCAAGCAAATTGGAATGCAATTTGGCTTCTTCATCTTAACATTGGGCTTGAATAGATTGATTAAGCCATTGAAGCTTCCTTAAATACAATTGGATCCATATGCAAAGCTCATGATCCAAATATCCTTGATTGGTTTATAAGAAACTTCATACAACCTTACTTTCTTGTTGAATGATCCATCAATCAGGCACAATGGTTATATTGCATGGCTCTATAAGCTATCTTGATAGAAATGACAACCTTGAAGAAGTTTCTTGAAATCTTTATCATGCATGTATTTGTGAGCTTCTTGAAAGGTATATGGATTCTCATCATTGAGACAATTAATAATAATAAAGAATCTAAGAATATCTATATGCTGATTTGAAATCCTATAGAATTATAAAGATTTGATGTAAAATTATGAAATTGGTATGTAGAGATAGGATAAATAAGTTAATGAAAGATTTAAGGTGAGCTTTGCTATGCTTTTCAATATAAAAAAGTATACACATATTGTATATTTATCATATATTCAAAAGATGATCAAAGTTATTGAATAATCCTTTTACAAAAGATGAATTGATCGAAAATTTGGTTTGGTAAAATAAATAATTAATTCCTTGTAGACAAATAGGATTAAGAATTGATTATTTATAGAAAGAACTCTTCAATAGTGAATGAAGAGTAGAAATGATAATGGCTTGTCTAGAGTATTGATACTTGTAATTTGTAATGAATATTGAGGGTCACTATGATTACTGGCTGTGAGGTTATGCCATTTTACTCTTGTAAAGATTTGGAATGAAATAAAGATATTTGTATAGTGCTTTAAATATTATAAGGCAGGATGAAATAAAAGAATTGTGAAGTTAAGAAACTCTAAAATATTTATATTATTCTAAGAATTCTTAAGATCATAATTTACATGAGGTAATAGACCTATAGTATACAAATGAGAAAAGAGATATTATATAATTGATGTTTAGAAAATTGAGGTAACATGAATATCATGATGGATCTTATGTTATAAGAGTTGTTATTAAAGAGGAATTATTAGAAAAATTTGAATAATTAAGATAGCAAGAAAATGATTGAGGATTCACGGAGACAATGAAGGTGTATTGGAAAATGACTGGAACATGTAACTTAAGTATTGTAATTTGCCTTGTGAATCAAGAGTATCTATTATGAAAATTCAAAAATGAATTTTCTAAAGGGAATAGAATGTAATACCTAAGGTTTCTTTAAATCACTAGAGTTAGCAATGGTGCCATACAATGTTGATTTCTAAAAGTATTGTGATGGTGTAATTAAATTGAAAATGAAAGGAATTCAATATGACTAAGTGATCTACTTACCTAAATTGTGACACCATAATGTTCATGTATTGTACTATCCAATGCGTTTCTAGCATATTAAGAACCATAAAAGTATCATGAGAAGTTATTTTAATGAACAATGTGATAATGAATGAAAAAAGCAAAGTTAGGAATCCTTCCTATAAAATAGAAGCTATTTCCTAACTAGAAACTAAAATCTAATTAATTAAACTATAAAATTCGGATGGGCCTTTGACTTAACATAAAATAGGCCCAAAACTAATTAAAACATGAAAATAAAGTAGTTTAAACAACTCCTGGTCTGTATACATAACATAGGCAGCCCAAACACTAAATAAACAATGATAAATTGAATTTGAAAAGCCCAAATATGGAGGGTTCAATTTGAATGAAGAATGGCAGCCTTATAAACACTTGAATAGATTAGGCCTAAGCAAATTGGAATGTAATTTGGCCTCTTCATCTTGACATTGGGCTTGAATATATTGATTAAGCCCTTGAAGCTTCCTTAAATACAATTGGACCCATATGCGAAGCTCATGATCCAAATATCCTTGATTGGTTTATAAGAAACTTCATACAACCTTATTTTCTTCTTGAATGATCCATCAATCATGCACAATGGTTGTATTGTTTGCCTTTGTAAGCTAACTTGATAAAAATGACAACCTTGAAGAACCTTCTTGAAATCTTTATCATGTATGCATTTGTGAGCTTCTTGTAAGGTATATGGATTCTCATCATTCCCTCCCTCCTCAGGATGATTCATCCTCGAATCTTGACTTGAGCACTTGGTAGGAAATGTATTGCTTTTATCACCTCTTTTCTTCCATGAAAATCCTTCTTTAAAATCCTAAAAAAGAGAAACAAAACTAAACAGAGAAAATTCAAGCTTGTTAGTGTTAGAAAACTAAACATCCTTGATACTTTCTTTTTCAACTATGCCTACTTTTTTTCTCTCTTCACTCTCAATCTTTTTATTTGAACTTTCTATTATTTCTTTTCTCTCATTTGAAAGTTCATTTTCTTCCTCACTTACTAGTTCTTTCTTTTCATACTCATTCTTTTTCTTTTCACTCTCTTTCTTTATGCACTTTTTTTCTTTTATTTCACTATTTTCAACAAAGTCAGTTTTGTTTAAAACAACTTCTTGAGGAGGATCATATGTTGGAATTCCTTTATGAATAACTTCTTCACCCTTTAATAAGGACTCTTCACTTGTAAGCTTCGAAAGTTTTAAGTCATTTTCATAAGTAACTTCCATAGCTTCATTTTGCACATTGCTTTCCTTCTTTTTGCACATTCTCCCTTTTTGACACACTCAATTCTCGCACTATAAGCTCAACATCACCATTTTGTCTTTGAAGTTCTTCCTCTCTTTTTCTTTGTATCTTCACTTGATCTTCATACAATTCTTCTTGAGAAAGAGGAGCAAGGGTAGTATGCTTACCATCTTTTAGGGGAACTTTGTAATGGTTAGTAGATTTGATGTGTTTTGCTTAATTAAAACATATCCTTGGCTTTCCAAACAAAACATGTGTCACATTCATTGGTACAACATCACACTAATCTTCACTTTTATACCTTCTTAGAGAGAATGAAACTAAAGCTTACTCTTTAATCTTGACATATTTATTCAACAAATACAATGAGTGTGGCTTTGGATGCTTTCTAGTGGGCAAATTTAATTTCTCAACTAGCTCAAGGCTTGCAAAATTGACAACACTTAATCTATCAATGATCATACGGCATACTCTATCTTGGATGCAACATCTTGTATGAAAAACATCGTTACATTCTTCATCCTTCAATATCCGCATACCTACTTCTTGCCTAATAGCCATTAATTCTTTTTGAAATTCTTAATCAACTTCCATTGTAAAAAACTTGAAAAGAATGTTAGTAAAGTAAAATAATACCTCACTTCACTCCCTGACATGTTTGACTCAAGTATTGCCATTCAATCACTCATGTTTCACTCAATTTATTATAGCTTTTCTCTTTATGTGCTCACACTTAGCCTTTTTCCACTCAAATCTCTTGTCAAGATTAGTTGCAAAAATTTAATAAGTTACAATGTGAATAAAATCCAAAGACTCAAAATGAAATAAGAAACAAGAAATAAGAAATCCTAATGATACTAGGAAAATGAGAATCCTAATTGAACTAGGAAAACAAAATTAGAATTTGGACTCAGAAAAATAGAAATAGAAATCCTAATTGAAATTGGAAAACAAAAGTTAAAATCCTAATAGAACTAGGAAAACAATATTGGAATCCTGATAGGATTAGGAAAACTAATGAGACACGAACAAGGATTGAAAATAAAAAGAAAACCAAAACAAATAAGGAAATAGTTAAATTAGCAAGAAATTAAAATGAAAATAGGATTAGAAAAGTCAAACCAAAATTTGGAAAGGAGTAGGAAACCAATCCTAGCTTGTTTTGGAAGGATGTTTAGACTTGGTCAAACTCCTTATACAACGCTGAAATCTTTGATTCTCCTTGTATAATCTTGAAAATAAGCTTCTTCCCTTATCCTCTTCACTCTAGGAACTAAATAACTTCTATAAATACACCAAAAAGTCAGATTTCAACACTTTTTGCTTCTTCTTTTCTTTTTGGATGAATTTCCTTTTTTTTTTTTTTGCTTTTCTTTTAAATTCTGATTTTCTCTTTTTTTTTTTTTATAATTACAGCAACAAATTAAAAAGAAAATTAACAAACAAATTGAAGATCAAATACAAGAAGTCAAATCAAATTTGAAGTCTTCAAGCTTAGGTGAGTCCTCCCTTCTTTCTTCTTGAATTTGAATTGGTTCCCAAGTAAGTATGGATTTGACCTTCCAATGAAACAAGGAATATAAATATGAATAGGATGGAATGAATGAAGGAACAAATGAACAAAGAAGGAAAAAAAAAGAAAAAGGTAAAACGATTTGGATTTTTTTTTTTGAATTTTCAAACCTGAAACAATAACAACCAGAATTAATGAGATGAAAATGAAGGAATTTAATAAAAATGAAAAGAAACAAAAATAAGAAAACAAACAAAAATGAAAAACACAAATGATTAACCTGATTTAGATCCTAAGCTCTGATACCAAACTGATACAAACCCTAAGTATATTAAACTTGAGACCCAATTATCTTTACAGTTGGAAGCAACTTCTTGGAAAGCTAAATTAGGTTTTCCATAAGTCCATGATCTAAATCCAACTCGTGATAGAGCACCTTGGAATACGATCACCTTTAAATGATGATCTCTACGACACAATACCGAACTCGTGGAAGAGAACCTTGGAATAAATACGCACAAAATAATTAAACTTTGATTGTATGAACTTGATTCATGCAAGAATCAAAACCAAGATATCACGCTCTTAAGAAAACTGAATTTTATTGATCATAACATAACTTCTTTTTACATGAATGGTTCAGTTTATATAGAGGCTTAACCCTAAATTAGAATCAACTATGGAATCAGAAATCTTCCTAAACAAGGATTGAAGATTCCTAATTAGAAACTAATTCCTAAATAATAACTAAACTAGAACTGAATTCTAAAACAAATTAGGATTCCTTCCTATAAAAGAGAAGCTATTTCTTAATTAGAAACCGAAATCTAAAACTATAAAATTCGGATGGGCCTTTGACCTAACATAAAATAGGCCCAAAACTAATTAAAATATGAAAATAAAGTAGTTTAAACAACTCCTGTGCTGTATACATAACATAGGCAGCCTAAACACTATATAAAATGTGATAAATTGAATTTGAAAAGCCCAAATATGGAGGGTCCAATTTGAATAAAGAATGGCAGCCTTGTAAACACTTGAATAGATTAGGCCCAAGCAAATTGGAATGTAATTTGGCCTTTTCATCTTGACATTGGGCTTGAATAGATTGATTAAGCCCTTGAAGCTTTCTTGAATACAGTTGGATCCATATGCGAAGCTCATGATCCAAATATCCTTGATTGGTTTATAAGAAACTTCATACAACCTTATTTTCTTCTTGAATGATCCATCAATCATGCACAATGGTTGTATTGTTTGCCTTTGTAAGCTAACTTGATAAAAATGACAACCTTGAAGAACCTTCTTGAAATCTTTATCATGTATGTATTTGTGAGCTTCTTGTAAGGTATATGGATTCTCATCAGCGCACACATAAGGCCCATGAATGAGTAAACATAAGATTATTCTAGAGTTGAAAATGGTTAGCCAAGACAAATTGATGTACGAAAGCTAGCCACCAATTTGACTCGAAACCACCATTTTTTTACTATGTCAAATCATTCTCCAACTTGAATTTTCACTTTTCCTACACCAAAGTCTACATTCATTTTTATTTTTCACACTATATGATGAACATCATCAACTTAGCTAAGATCCTAGCCATCTAATTAAATTAAATCATAGATATTCATTGTGATTAAATCCTAGCCAATGGATTAGAGATTATTAAATGCTCACCATTCAACATTTCATATGTAAATAAAATTTTTGTTCATCTTCATCATTTGGCAAACTCTACACCAAAACTCCCCACCAATTAAAGAAAAACCCCTCCATATTAACATCAACATACAAGCTCAAAATCAAGGTTTTCCAATCTAAGAAATTAAGCTCATCTTATCTTTACCTTGTTCTAAGAATGATTTTGATATTCTAGTTGCAAAACTTTCCTATTTTTCCATTTATACAATTCTACCAAAATAGGATATTATTTGATTAAACATGAGAACTTGGCTTAGGAATTTAAGGTTAAAAATGTAAATAGAAGCAAAGGAAGCATGAAAGTCACATAAACTTACCAAAGGGCGGGGTTTCGTCCTTGGATGAAATAACTAAGTGAAGTGTTCAAAACTTTATTTGAAAGTATCTAAGGTTATTTGGGATAGAAAAAAGTGGTTTGGAGGTATTAAATTGAATTATGGAGGCTTATTTCAAAACTTGAGAAACTTAGCTAAAAGAGAAACCTTGTGTCCTAATGCTTGTCTTTAATGTTTGATTGATCATATAGGATCAATCATATATCTATGATTAATTTGAAGATTTGATAATGAATTATATGTTTTCCCCAAAATTACCCAAAGTTGGAAGAATTGGGGTTTTATGAATTAAGTGATTTAATCTCAATTAATTATTGGAAATTGATTGTTGAAGTATTAATTTGATGAATCTATGAACAATTGGAGGTTTAATGGGAAATTGATGGTTTTTCCCAAATTCTAAGGTTTATGGACCAATTTAGGGATTTTTAGAATTGAACTTGAATTCATGAAATTGAAGGGGCAATTAAACTTAAGATGGTGTAACATGATTTATATGATGTTAATTTCAAAATTTAATTTATAGAAATAATTTTTCCCAAATTTAATGAATTAGGTTCATTGATAGAATTGAAAGGTAAAAGTAGAATTAATTCCATTGAATATTGAAAATTGTTTAAATTGATTCTAATTGAGTTATATGAAGTTGAAATGTGAAATTGAGAGGAAAAGAATTATTTTTCCTTAAGTGAATATATTTGGCCATTTGGAAAACAACTAAGGGTAAATGTTAAAATTAGTAATATGTACTTGTATAGTGTGTCTTGACCTTAAATTAATAAGTTAGTACTATAATGGACAAGATAAAAGTGTTAACAAAGCTAAACTAAATTTAAATTAATGATATAACAAGGTAGTGAATGATGTGTAATTGAAATGCAAAATGTGTAGAATCTAAATACAAGGACAATAATATTATCCAAGAGTGCGAGGAGCACCACTAGCATCAAGGTTAAATGTAAATAGAAGTAAAAGAGTCGAAAGTGATTACTTAATACTTTAATATGATATGTGCCATATTTTATGAACCATTATTGATCAACTCATTTACATTGAAACACTCCAATTCCATGTTGAGCATGAATTGCCAATTGAATATTGAGCCATTGGATATGATATTTCTTCGTGGTATTTGTCCATTACAAGCCCTTTCACATTGATTTAATAATATGACCATTGATGAGAACCATTCTTGTATTGGCATATTTCCTATTGAACCCCTATTGTGAATGTCATATAAACCTTGTTATTGATATCTATTATTAAGCAAAAATAACCTCCTAATGCAATCCAAATAGCTAATAGCAAGGATCTAATGACTTTGCCAAATGGAGCAATTACAAGATCAAGGCAAAGAAGTTCAAAGATGTAAGTCAAGGCTTGATGCAAGGCTTGTGGAACAATCCATTCACAATTGAAAAATGCAAAGAGGAGTCAAATATCAAATTGGAGATTCAAGATTCAAATTCAAATTTGATTAATTTGATTCAAGTGCTAGAAGACAAAACATGAAGATTCAAGCTTAAAGGATGGATTTAGAATGGGTCAATCAATTTATACTCAAGTTCGCAATTCTTATTGTCATTGAGCTAATTTTTGTTAATTAAGCCCATATCTATCCTTTTTCTGTTTTCAATATTTTAATTAGTTATTTGGGCTTCTAGTTTATTTAAATTAAGGCCAAAATCGAATTTTGTTAGTAAGTTGTTTAGGAAACTGATTTTCCTTAACCAACTATTAATTTTCATGCTTGTAACCTAATTAAGATATTATAAATACTTAGCTATTCTATCAATAAGGGATAGACTTCATTATTTGAAAATTATAGCTTTGTGCTTGTGAGAAATTTCTCAATTTTGATTCTTGCTTTGAATTAATAATCTGAATTTCCAAAGTTAATTACTTTGTTTCGTTGACAACTTACCAAGGTTCTTTGACACAGGTTCATCATTGGGTTGAGATTTCTTATTCAAACTTGATTTGGCTTTCTAAAGAGTTGTTTCTAAGTGTAAAAGTATTGGATCTCAAAGCAAATTGTTTGGGGTTCTTATCAGTTTGGTATCAGAGTTTAGGCTCTAAATCAGGTTATATCGTGCCATTTCATTTGTGTTTTTGGTTTTCATTTGCTTTCTTGTTTCTATTTATGTTCATTTTTCATTAAATTCCTTTGTTTCCATTTCATTAATTCTATTCTCTTTTGTTTTAGGTCAGAAAAAAAAAAACCCTAAATCATTTGAATCTATTCTGTTTGCATCTTTGTTTCTTTGTTTCCTATCCTATTCGTATCCTTCGTGTGTTTGTTAGAAAAAAAATCAGTGTTGGAAGATCAAACTCACTCGAAACCTACCTTTGAAACCAATCCAAAATCAAGAGAAAGAGGTGGAGGATTTCGCTCAAACAAAAATTTGAAGACTTCAATTTGGTTGGCTTATTGTTTTGATCTGCAACTTGTTTGTTAATTTTTTTTTTTTTGTTCTTTCAATTCATTGCTATAATATAAAAAAAAAAAAAAAAAAGAAAAGAAAGAGAAAAGACAAAATCTGCCAAAAGAAAAAAATTAGAATTGGCCAAGAAAAGAAAAGAAATCTCAGCAAAATCAGAATTATATAAGATATATATAGTGTTGTTTCAATTTCTATAGTGGAAAGGAAAAAGAAGACTGCTAGAATTCCAATCAAATTAAGGAGAATCCAAGATTTCATCCTAGAAACAAGGAGTTTGACCAAATCAAGCCTACTTTCCAAAAAAAGTTAGGATTTGCTTCCAATTTCAGTTTGAGTTTCCTTTTCCCATTTTTATTTTTTTATTTTTCCTTAATTGATTCATTTTCATTTTGATTAGTTATCTTTCTTTCCTTTTCCATTTGTCAACCCTAATCCTAGAGCTATCTTGTTTTCCTTTGTATTTTCAACTTGAAAATTTGAATTTTTTTTCGCTAGTATTGAGAAAGTTGTGTTTTTGACCATTCTGAGTACATAGTTCAAAGAGAAATGGGCCAACAGTCAAAACCCACCAACTTTGCTTCTGACGTTCGCTGTTTTTAGCCAAATTCCATCGTTTAGGCCTTCAAATTCGCATTTTTTACTTTTTTGGTAAGTTTCATTTTGTTATAACTTGCTGTAGAGAACTCTGTTTTGAGATCAATTGCATTCTTCTCATCTTATTATCTATTTTTCTTTCTGTTTAATTCTATAATTTTTCTAGTTTTTGGCAAAATTCGTGTTTTGGTCTCATTACTATCAAAATCATCTAGGGTTATTATTTCAAGTACTCTCATTTTTGTTTTACCTTAAAATTTGTCAAATTTCACTTCTAAATCTTGGTTAATTGTTGAGCAATTCAAAAAAAAAAGAAAAAGAGAAAAAAATTAATTAATTTTATGTAGTTTGGAAATTGGCTTTTATAAAAACTATATGAGAGAGTTGAGAGGTAAAAGGTAAGAGCCTGAGTTTATCTAGAGAAAAGCCTACTGATTTGTGTGATAACAAATATGAGTAAAATTGAGTGATTTATTACTTGAGTGAAACATGTGAGGGAGTGAACTAAGGTCATTTTTGCTTTACTTACCTTATTTTTTAGGTTAAAAAAAATGACTCTAGATAATGATGAAGCCTTCAATATGCAAGCTATTCAACAAAGTTTCCAACGGTTGAATGTTCAGTTGGATGGCATGCTAGGTGGTAAGGAAAGATATAGTTATAATCTTAATGAATTAAGAAGAGCAAGCTCACAATGAACTCCACTTAGGAGAAGAGTCCAAAGAAGGCAAGATACTGAAGATTCTGATTCTAATAATGACTTTGAAGATGATACCACCAAGAGAAGAGGGAACAGAAGGAAAAGAAGGCAAGAAGGTAATGGGGGTATCAAGTTAATGATTCCTCCTTTTAGAGGCAAAAATGATCCCAAAGAATACCTTGATTGGGAAAAGAAAATGGAGCTAGTGTTCGATTGTCATGACTACTTTGAAATGAAAAAAACATTGAGGCTTACCGTGGCTGCATTTTAAGATTATGCCATTACTGGGTAGGATGGCACCAAGCAAAGAAGAAAAAGGAATTGAGAAAGACCCATTAAGGTATAGGAAGATCTTAAAGCTTTACTGAGAAGGCGATCTATCCTTACCCACTATTATAGGGAATTTCACAACAAATTACAAAGCCTTACTCAAAGGTCTAGAAGTGTGGAAGATTATTATAAAGAGATGGAAGTTGCTATGATTCGAGCCAACATTGATGATGAGGGTTAAGATGCCTTGCAAGAAGATCTTCGATGTATGCATGATAAATATTTCAAAAAGGTTCTTCAAGACTGTCCTTTTCATCAAGCTAGTATGGAAAGAGAATCAATGGAGCTTCAATTCATGTTTAATGGCTCTTTCAAGAGAAATCCAAAGAAATACAAAGCTTTCTACAATATTATCAAGAAGATTTGCATAATGAGCATCACTTTTGAAAAGCATTGTATTCAAGGAAGTTTTGAGATAATATATAATTCTTTGGAGAGGTATTTGAATGGAATCTAGACTCAAAGCATCAATAATGGTAGTGTGAAGGAAGTGAGGCAGACTGAAGAATAAATTCCATGTCTGAATTTTGTTATTTTTATTTAAGTTTTTGTTGTTTTGGGCTCTTATCAATATGATATAAGCCCATGGTCAATTAAATTCAGTTTGCTTATGTCATCGGTAAAGTTTTGGACCTATTTATGTTAGGTAAAGTTTAGAATTATTTCTTATTTAGAAGTCAATTTCTTTCTTGTTAGCTAAGTCTAAATTAGGGTTTATGTGACACTATAAATACTTAGCTATTCTATCAATAAAAAGGTTTAGAAGTTGATTTCCCCAAATTTAAGCTTCAAGCTTGTGAGAGTTTTCTCAAATCTAGTTCTTGGATTAGAATCAAAAACCCAAACTTTCAAAGCTAATTACTTTGCTTGTTCACAATATACCAAGGTTCCTTGACACAGGTTCGTCATTGAGGTGAGGTTTTTCCTTGCGAACTTGATTTGGCTTTCTATAGGAGTTGCTTCCAAGCATAAAGGTATTGGGTCTCAAAGCAGGTTGTTTGAGGTTCTATCAATTGATGAAGATAGGGAGGCCACTATGGCTCGATTTCTGCATGGCTTGAATCGAGACATTGCAAATGTTATTGAATTACAGCATTATGTGGAGCTTGAAGAGATGTTTTATATGGCCATTAAGAATGAAAAGCAACTTAACTATAAGGGCAGCAACAATCAGAGCTCATCCTCTTCAAATACATCCAAGCTATGGAAATCTAATTGGAAGAAGGATGACAAGGCTTATTTCACACCAAAATTCAATTCAAGCAAAGGAGAGCCTAAACTAGTTTCAAAAGAAAAAGAAAAAGGTAAAACTGAATTCTTAAATTGCTTTCATGATATTAAATGTTTTAAATGTTTAGGTTCAAGTCATATAGCTTCTCAATGCCCTAACAAGAGAGTGATGATCACATTCTATAGAGAGATTTTTTCTAAAAGTGAAAAAGAAGATGACAATGACAGCATGCCATCCTTGGAAGATGTAAGTGATCATGAACAAGATAAAGAGGTTAAAGATGCAACTCATAGAGAAATGCTTGTCACCATGTGTGCCTTGAGTGCATAAGTGAAGGAAGAAAATGAGGTCAATCAAAAAAGGGAAAACTTTTTCCATACTAGGTATTTTGTGCAAAATAAGGTTTGTTATGTAATTATTGATGGGAAAAGATGCACTAATGCAGCAAGCTACTACTTAGTTGAAAGGTTTAACTTACCCATAATTAAACACCCAAAACCCTATAAATTGAAATGGTTAAATGAATGTGGTGAAATTAGGGTTCATAAGCAAGTTTTATTTTCCTTTTCTATTGGTAGGTACAAAGACGAAGTTCTATGTGATATAGTACCTATGCAAGCTGGCCATTGTAACATCCTAGAAATTAGCTTTAGTTAGGCAGTGAATTTTAGAATTTTAACTTGAAGTTGATATTAAAGATTTGCATAAAATTTTTGCATAGCATTTGAATATATGAAAAGTATAAGAAACCTAAGTAAAACCAAAGAAAAACATAAATGAAACCATAGTGAAACCATATATATACCAAATTGTAAATGTACTTAAAGTACCATATTTTCTGAAATTCGTTTAGTGAAATTTATAATTTTTAAATAATAATCTAAAAGTGAATAAATACATTAATTAAAGCTTAATTAAGTTTAATATTAATATTTTAAAATGCATGGAGAAGGACCAAATTATAAATTTGCAAGGACCAAATTGCATAACTTAAAAAATTGGAGGACTAAACTGTAATTTGGCTAAAAACCTGCCCATATAACATATTTCTCCAAAATTCTTTGTACAAAAATCAGATTTTCTCTCCTTTCTTCTCCTCTTGGCTGAACCTCTCTAGCCCCTTTTCTCCATTTTTTTTTCTTTCAATTTTCTTTAAAAAAATCATTGAAAACCTATAGCAAATAACCTCTTTTCATCATCTAAATTACTTCCCACCAAGAATTAAGCAAGAAATTGAAGAAGTGGAGATTGGAAGAAATCTACCATTTTAAGAAAAGCAAGGTTAGTCCACTTTTCTTGATTTTAATCCATAGAAATAGATGTTAGTGAGTGGAAAAGATGATTTAGTATGAGAATTATATGATAGATTAGTGTATTTGGCATAGAAACTTCATAACTCTTCAAATGCACCTTAAATCAAATTGTTGCTAAAATTTTGAATTCACCTAAAAAGACCTAAGAATAGTTAAATCTGATGCTTAAGGAATGGATTCCAGCAATTGGAATCATTGAATTTGACGAAAAATACATAGGTTGCTTAAAATCATCAATTCTGCCCATATGTTCAAAGTCCTACTTCAAGGCTTTTTTTTTTTTTTTTTTCCAATTTTATTGCTTAAATGTCTTAGTTTAGTATCAAATAACATGGAAATAATCTTAGTTTGAATTATAGAAACTCCCTTGAAGAAACCATGCTTGGCCGAACCATAGGAGGTAGAATTGCCTTTGTTTATGCTTGACCTTTTTCATGATTTTCCATGCTGAAATGAACCCTTTACTTGGCCTTGAAATTCCAAATGAGTTGTGGAGTATATTGCTGGCAATGTGAATTTATGTAGGGCAATTTGGGCTTCTTCCAATTTGCCCCAAAACTCTTCTAAAATGCAACCAAAGTCATGCCCACCAAGTGTTTCATAAAATGTCCCAAAGAAAATCCATGAACAAATGCCAACCAATGCTTGCTACAAAATTGCCAAGAAAATACCTAATATGTAAATTCCATAATATATCATCCCTAAAGTAATAAATAGGTTATGTATGCCTAAATTGCTAATAAACATAAATGTAGTTAAATTAAATTAAAGAATCAAAGAAAACAAATTAAATCCTCAAAACAGAAAAATAAACATAAATCATGCATTTTATGCTATTAGTTTAAGTATTCTCAATAATGTTTAGTATTAAAACAATGTATTTTGCTTCTTTGGCTTCTAAGGATCAAGAAAAGAAGGTTGAGGACTAAGGGATAAAGCTTCGGGTTCCATCTTTCATTGGTGAGTAATATATGCATATGTATATATATGTTTATGCCAAAATGAACTTATACCCTTATATGATATTTGCTTGAGAAATGCTCCTTGATGATCCTTTTGAATCTAAATTGCTTCCTTTTCATTGATTCCTTCTTGCTTTGGAATACCATATTGCTTATATTGAATTTCTAATTGTTCATGGCAAACCTTTGAAACCTGTTTTGCTTCTTTGTAATTACATTGTTTGGCTTTGTAGCACCTTGTGATATGTTCGAATGACTTGATTCTTCAAATGAACTTATGTTGTTTAATTCCCTTTTCTTTGAATTTAATTATTGAGTAAACACTGTGATTTGATTGGATATCAAATGACAGAGCTACTCATCTGATGGTATAGCATAAATTTTGCATCAGACATTGTGCACAATGAATTATAAACCTGAGCTAGGGAGGATTAAGCCCCTAGTCATATAGTCTGATCAACTATATGTGGGTAAAACATGCTACCAAGATAGTAGCCTCTGCTTATTATAAATGTGTGATTAAGTGAATTCTGTCATTTGAGAGCCAATATTGTTATGGATCAGCCTACACACCAAGTGGAGCGGATTCAACATCATGAAGATGAGAGAGATCAAGAAGGCAAGGATAAAGTTCAAGAGGTTTCTAGTCCAATCAGTATGCCTCAAGGACCTATAACAAGATCTCATTCTAAGAAGCTTCAACAAGCCTTAACCCATCATCTACAAGGCTTAGTGAATTTGGCTAGTGAGGGTTTGCAAGGACACCAAAGCTTTGGAGCATGTACAGCCCAAGTTCCTTACAACTTAATTCAAGTCCAAGTTACTAATGGGTTTAATTAAGTTTGTAATGGGCTATATTAGTTATGGGCTAGATTTAATTAGTTTTAATAAAATCATATTAGTTCTTAATCTTAGAGTTTGATTTGTCAACTCTTGTCATTTAATGGGAACTTGCTCATTAGGGTTTCTTTGTAAAGGCTATTAATAAGCCTTGGCTGTGTGTTTTTGGACAGAATATGATTGAATTATTATACCTAAAGGTTGTTTGCTTTTATCTTTGTGTTCTTGTGTAGAATACATGCTTTAGGAACATTCAAGTAGATTGATCACCTTCTTGTGGAGTGTTTCGGAATTGGAATTCAGAAACAAGTTTTCCTTATTCCAATTCTTTGATCATCTTATCTAAGCAATCTGAATTCTAACCATTCTCAGGGGTTGTTGCTGAATTGAGTATTGGGGTTTCCAAGTTAATGTTTTGGGGGTTCAAATACATAAAGGGGTTCTCAAGCTTATTCTTGGAGGTTTTGTATCATTTGGTATCAGAGCTTGGCTCTAGATCAGGTTTTATCTTTCTATAATTCACGTTCTTCAATTCTGATTTCTTGTGTTTGTTTTGTTCTTGTTCTTCTTTGAATTAAATCAATTGTTTGCAATCTGAAATTCTAATTTTGTGATCAGGTTTTATCTTTCACATTCTTTAATTCTGCTTTCTTGTGTTTGTTTTGTTCTTGTTCTTCTTTAAATTAAATCAATTGTTTGCAATATGAAATTCAGATTTTGTGTTTATAGTTGAAGGTTAAAATTAAAAAAAAAAAAAAGAAAATTCGTTTTACAAAAAAAAAAAGAAAAGAAGAAAGTATTAAAAAAAAAAAAAAGAGGAAGAATCCAGAATTTGTGGGTGACTGATATACTAATCAGATATGATTCTGATTTAGATTTGCTATTCTTACCTAGTTTATAATTGTCATATCTAAATAGATTTTATTATATCTTGTATTGGATTTTGCATATCATTACATTCATTGCTCATTTAAGTGATATCAATTATCAGGGCAGATTTGATATTTTTTCTTTTCTCTTTCAAAATACCTTCTAAAAATCATTTCTTTCCTTTTCTGGTCAGATCCTTCTAATTTTTTTTTTTACATGTCCTTTGCTTCTATTTGAGTTCTCCTAATTTTATTGCTTCTTATTTGTTACTTTTCTTGTTTGGCCGAATTGTTTCAAATTTGTTTCTGTAATTTCAGTTTTGAAATTCTACACATTACAAGCTATTTGAATAGTTCTAAAAGTGTGATTCACCTAAGAACATAAAAGAATTAGCTAGAGTGGTGTGAGGAAAAACTGTGAGTGAAATATTTGCTTAAGTTAAACACGAGTGACCACCCCATCATTTGAGTGCAAAACACATGAGGGAGTGCTTGTGAGGTCCCTTGAATTATTTTTTTTTTCTTCTTTGTTTTACTAATGTTCTTTTGCAGCAATGTCAAACCAAAGTGGAAATAATGAGGCTGTCCATGTTGATGAGGCTAGACTACATGAGGCTTAACAAGGAGAGTTTGCACGTTTTAATAGAAATATGGAGGCTATGAGGGATGCATTAGAGTGCATGGATGCAAGGTTGCAAGCAATTGAAAGAGCAACTCCAAACCACAATGAGGTGCAAGAGGGAGGCAGAAACCAAATACCTCAAAATGATTAGGAAGATGAAGACCTTGGCTACCATGATGACAAAGATGTTCCTATTTTTGGGATGGGTAGAAATAGAGGTAGAGGAGGCTGAGGCTTAGGTAGAGGTAGAGGAGGAAGGTAAGAGAATCCATACTATGGTAGAAACTAAGGCAATGAAAAATTTGTAAATAGGAATTTAGGGAGTATTAAACTTAAGATACCTACCTTTCAAGGTACAACCGATCCAGAGGCTTATTTACAATGGGAAAAGAAGGTGGAGCTTATATTTGATTGTCACCATTTTAGTGAGGAAAAGAAGGTCAAGCTTGCTGTTTCACAATTTGTAGATTATGCCATAGCTTGGTGGGAACAATTAGTGACTAATCGAAGGAGAAACTTGGAGTACCCAATTGAGACATGGTATGACCTTAAGTCTACAATGAGAAAGAGGTTTGTGCCTAGAAATTTTCATAGGGAACTTGTGCAAAAACTTCAAGTTCTTAAACAAGGTAGTAAAAGTGTGGATGATTACTACAAGGAGATGGAAATGCTTATGACTAGGGCTGATATAGAGGAGGATAGGGAGACTAACATGGCACATTTCTTGGCTAGTTTGAACAAAGACATAGCTGACCGAGTTGATTTGCAACCATATGTGGAGTTAGAGGAGATAGTGCACATTGCGATCAAGGTAGAAAAACAACTCCAAAGAAGAAGACCAGCAAAGTATGTTTCTAAGCCTTGTTTCAACTCTAATTCTACCTGAAAAAAGGATGGAAAGGGTGAATTTAAAGGTGGGAACAAGGCTGCCTATGATGTTGCAAAAGGAAGGGCAAATTCAAATTCCAAAGAAAAATCCAAACCCGAAGAGCCTAAGGGGAGAAATAGAGATATTAAGTGCTGGAAGTGCCAAGGAGTAGGTCATGTAAGCAGGGAGTGTCCCAATAGACGAACTATGGTCATTATGAATGGAGAAGTAGTGACAGATGATGAAAGGGGCAGCAATGATAGTGAAGAGGAAGAGATGCCCGAATTAGAGGATTATAGCGAGGGGAGCATAGAGGAGCTAATAAGAGGTGATTTGCTGGTCACAAGGCATGCTCTTAGTACTCAATTGAAGGAGGAGTGTCATGAGGAGCAAAGGGACAACTTGTTTCGTACAAGGTGTCATGTTCAAGGCAAGGCTTGTAGTGTGATAATTGATGGTAGGAGTTGCACCAATGCAGTGAGTACTCTTTTAATTAACAGGTTGGGGTTGCCTACTATACCACACTCACATCCATACAAGCTCCAATGGCTTAATGATTGTGGTGAGGTAAAGGTGAATAGACAAGCCATGATTTCATTTTCAGTTGGAAAGTATCATGATGAGGTGTTATGTGATGTAGTGCCTATGCATGCTGGAGAAATATTGCTTGGGCGACCATGGCAATTTGACAGAAGGGCTATACATGATGGGTACCTCAATAGGTATTCATTTGCCAAGGATGGTAGGAAGACAATCTTAACACCACTTTCCTCAAAAGAAGTGTATGAAGAGCAATGTAAAATGGAAAGGATGAGAGTTGAGGCCGAAAAGAAAGAGAAATAGAGTAAACAAAGAAATTTAGAGAGTGAAAATAAAAAGAGTGAAAAGAAAGAGGGAAGAGAAAAAAAAGAGCATATTCGGCATAAAGAGAAAAATGCCAAGAATGTGAGTTTGATAGCTAGGATAAGTGAGGTTAGGCAAGCTTTGTATGCCAATCGGCCTATATTTGTCTTTTTGTGCAAAGGGGCTTGTTTAGCAACTAATGAACTTAACCCATCTTTGCTTAGTGTGTTTGATGATCTTTTGCAGGAATTTGAAGATGTGTTTCCTGAGGAGATGCCAAG
The DNA here is from genome assembly GCA_947687605.1 of Reutealis trisperma. Taxonomy (NCBI): domain Eukaryota; kingdom Viridiplantae; phylum Streptophyta; class Magnoliopsida; order Malpighiales; family Euphorbiaceae; genus Reutealis; species Reutealis trisperma. Next base: position 2,464,278 of record CANTUT010000067.1, on the reverse strand, counting down.
TGGTTTACCACCAATTTGAAGATGTGTTTCCCGAGGAGATGGTCCTTTTCAAACCTGAAACAATAGCAAATAGAATTAACAAGGTGAAAAAAAAGGAATTTAACAAAAACAAAAAATAAACAGAAACAAGAAAAACAAATGAAATTGAAAAACACAATGAAATAGAAAGATATAACTTGATTTAGAGCCTAAACTTTGATACCAAACTGATACAAATCCCAAGTATATTAAAATTGAGACCCAATATCATTACGCTCGGGAGCAACTCCTTAGAAAGCTAAACTAGGTTTTCTCCAAGTCCGCGACCCAAATCCAACTTGTGATAAAGCACCTTGGAATATGATCACCTTTGGATGATGATCTCCACGACACATTACCAACTCATGAAAGAGAACCTTAGAATAATGCCCACAAAGTAATTAGCTTTGATTGTACAAACTTGATTCAAGCAAGAATCAAAAAAACAAAAGATAATACTCTTCAGAAAACTGGATTTTATTGATCATAAACTTAACTTAATTTTACATGAATGGTTGAGTTTATGTAGAGGCTCAACCCTAAATTAGAATTAAACATGGACTAGGAAATCTTCCTAAACAAGGATTGAAATTTCCTAGTTAGAAATTGATTCCTAAACAAATAATAAGTTATAACTGAGTTGGGCTACTAAATATGATAATTTTAAGCCCAAAACACATCAAAAATAATAAAAATTAGAAAATAAAATGAAATACACAATAGCCTACACACCCACAAACATGCCTATGTTCCAGGACGTGTTGAGCATCCCATGTTAAAGATCTGAGTTTCATAGTAGGCAGAAGCCAACACATCCTAGAATGTGGGTGTGTTCCATACTGTGTTGAGTGAAAATTCTTCTCATGGAATGTTTGAAGCTTGACTCTCCATGTTATAGCCATCATCCACTTGAATCATTATCACCAAACTTTGATTTGAGTCTTGAATCCCCATTTTAATGAATAAGTCATTCTTGCATTCTTGAATTATGGCAAGATCATCCCACAAACCATGAATCATCCCATTTAGCACTTCCTTGAATTTTGTCGTTCTTACTCTTATAATAGGACCATTGGGAAGTTGAATTGGATCCTTTCATTTTTATGCTTCCTTGTTTGCATTACCTAGGATAATAAGGCTTAATTGGCATGCTAGCATTTTTTTTAGGATATGTTATCCTATTGACTTGATTAGTTTCTCTAGTTTCTATAAACAAGGATTCAAGGTTATTAATAACTCTTCTTAATGCAAACAAGGAAGCATACAAAGGCGAGGATCCAATTCAACTTCCTAATGGTCCCATTATAAGAGCAAGAATGAAGAAATTCAAGGAAGCACTAAATGGGATGATTCAAGGCATGTGGGATGAGCTTGCCACAATTCAAGAAAACAAGAATGAATCATTCATTAAAACAGGGATTCAAGACTTAAATCAAGTCGATGAAGGCCAAAACATGGAGAGTCAAGCTTCAAACGTGGCCATAAGAAGAAATTGCACAAGTGGCATGAAAGCGTACTGGGCAGGTACATGCCCAAATAGCTAGGTGTGTTCCTTTCTATATGGTGAAGCATATTTAACCTGCCCAACTACATGGGTGTGTCCTTGGGCAAGTAGGCTACTACATGAATTGTTTTTAGTTTTCAAATTTCATTATTTTACTTTAGTTTTGATGTTCTTAGGCCCCTATCAATATGATATAAGCCCATAGTCAATTAAATTAAGTTTGCTTATGTAATTAATGAGTTTTGGGCCTATTTATGTTAAGCTTAAAGCCCAAAATGAGTTTAGAGTTATTTCTTGTTTAGAAATCAGTTTAGGAATCAATTTCTAACTAGGAAACTTCAATCCTTGTTCAGGAAGATTTCCTAGTCCATGTTTACTTCTACTTTAGGGTTGAGTCTCTATATAAACTCAACTATTCATGTAAAAGGAAGTGAAGTTATGATTAATAAAATTTTAGTTTTCTTATGAATGTGATCTCTTGGTTTTGATTCTTGCTTTAATTACTTTGTGCGTATTTATTCCAAGGTTCTCTTTCATAAGTTGGTATTGTGTCATGGAGATCATCATCTAAAGGTGATCATATTCTAAGTTGCTCTATCATGGGTTGGATTTGGTTCATGGACTTGGGGAAAACCTAATTTAGCTTTCCAAGGAGTTGTTTCCAAGCGTACAGATAATTGCATCTCAAGTTTAATATGCTTAGGGTTCATATCAGTTTGGTATCAAAGCTTAGGCTATAAATTAGGTTATATCTTTTCATTTCATTTGTTTTCTTATTTTCATTTGTTTTCTTTTTCATTAAATTCCTTGTTTTCATCTCATTAATTCTATTTGTTATTGTTTCAAGTCTAAAAAAATAAAAAAAATAAAAAAAAAGAGAGCCAAAATTGTTTACCCTTTTCTTGTGTTCGTCTGTTTCTCTATCCATTCGTATTTTTGTTCCTTTGTTCTTTGTGTTTGGTCAAAAGATCAAATCCATACTTAGTTGGGGAACCATTTTGAATGCAAGGGAGGATTCGCCCAAGCTTGAAGACTTCAAAATTCAGTTGGCTTCTTGTGTTAAATCTTCAATTTGTTTGTTAATTTTCCTTTCAATTTGTTGCTGTAATTATAAAAAAAAAAAAAAAGAAATTGGCCAAGAAAAGAAAAAAAAAAGAGTCTTGGCAAATCTGAATTATATAGGAATATATATAGTATGTGTTTCAAATTCTAGAGTGAAAAGAAAAAAGAAGATTGCTAGAATCCTAACCAAATCAAGGAGAATAAAAAAAAAAAAAAAAGATTTCAGTTTTCAACAAGGAGTTGACCAAGTCTAAGAATCCTTCCAAAACAAGTTAAGATTGGTTTCCTAATCCTTATCAATTTCTGGTTGACTTCCTACTTCCATTCTAAGTTTATCTTCTCTTATTTTGTGTCCAATTAGGTTTCCTAACGCAATTAGGATTCCTATATTGTTTTCCTAGTTCTATTAGGATTTCAACTTTTGTTTTCCAAATTCAATTAGGATTTCTAACTTTTTTTTTCCAAGTCAAATTCTAATTTTTGTTTCCCATTCCAATTAGGATTTTATTTTCCTAGTGTCATTAGGATTTCTTGTTTCTTGTTCCTTTTTGAGTCTTTGAATTTTTATTCACATTGTAATTGAGTAAGATTGTGTTAATTTGATTTTTGCAACTAATCTTGACAAGAGATTGAGTGGAAAAAGGCTAAGTGTGAGCATTTCTAAAGAAAAGCCATTGATTGAGTGTAAAACTAAACACGAGTGAACTTGAGTGACAAAATTACTTGAGTGAAACACGTGAGGGAGTGAAGTGAGGAAACTATTCTCTACTTTACTAACTTTGTTTTACAGCTTAAAAATGAGTGGCACCCAAGGGAATCTATATGGGGAAATAGACAAATTCCAAGCCTTGCATGACTTACTCCAAGCGATGGAGAGAAAGACTAATGAAAGAATGGACCAACTTGAGCAAAGTAGTGTTCTAATGCCAAACCCTAAGAGATCCGCCTTGAGACCCACACACCGTTACGCTTGCTAACAGCCTCGAGGAAAGCCAAATCATATATGAACCTAAAAAAACCTCAACCCTCTGACAAACTCATGTCAAAGAACCTTGGTATGATTTGAACTCATAAAGTAATCAGCTTTGGAAGCTCTAGGCTAATTCTTGTTAAGAACCAAATTTGAGAGTAAAACTCACAAAGAAAATTCATAAATTCATCAAAAATTTCTTATTACAATATTAAGTGGTCTTTTTATATGAAAACCACTAAAGACAACTTCTCTAGAAAGCTAAAACAACTTTAATTCAGATTTGGGATTAGTTATATGTAAAACAGGCCCAAATCTATTTGATATGATGTCTAAATATAAAATTAATTAAGTATGGGCTTCATACTAATTTGAAAGGCCCAAACTCATGCAAAATCACATTAAAGTAATTATTTCTAACTATAGAATTAAACCCAAAATCTGGACAGCCCTGTATTAATTCCCATGAATTTAGAACTTCATGTTTTCTTCCACAAGCACTTGAGATAAGTTAACCAATGCTTAATTTGAATCTTGTAATCCCAATTGGTTACTTGATTCTTCTTTGCAACCTTCAATTGTGGACAAATTATTCCACAATCCTTGTATTTAGGCCTTGAATTGTGCCTTTGAATTTCTTGGCTTTGGATTTTGTAATTGGTTCCATTGGTAATGTCAATGGATCCTTGCTTGGCTTGGTTTGGTTGGATCCTTGGATTGCATTATGTTCGATTTGAGCAAAGAAGTCTTGAGCGAATGGACCAGTTAGAAGCTTCAATCACAAGAGGACAACCACCAAATTTCCCTAGACAAGCTAGGCATGTACCAAGGAGAGTGAAGCATGAGATTGAATATGATGATGAATCATTTGGTGATGTTGATGAAGAAGAAAAAGTGAGGCCAAGAGCTAGGCAAGAGGACAACAATGGTGGAATAAAACTGAAAATTCCAACATTCCATGGAAGAATAGATCTCAAAGCATACTTGGATTGGGAAAAGAAGATTGAATTAGTTTTTGATTGTCATAACTACACCGAATCCAGGAAGTTGAAGCTTGTTGTTGCTATATTTGATGGATATGCCATTACTTGGTGGGATGATACCAAGCAAAAGAGGAGAAGAAATAGATAAAGACCTATAGAAGAATGGAGGGACTTAAAGGCGATCACAAGAAGAAGATTTGTAATAAGCCACTATTATAAGGAGCTATACAACCATCTTCAAAACCTAACTCAAGGGTCTAAGAGTATTGATGAATACTACAAGGAGATGGAGGTAGCCATGATTCTAGCAAATATGGAAGAAGATAATGAGGCTACAATGGCAAGATTCCTCGATGGGTTGAATAAGGAGATTGCAAATGTGGTTGAGCTGTAACTGTATATGGAGCTTGAAGACGTGCTACATCTTGCTTTGAAGGTTGAAAAGTAATTGAAGAAGAGGAGTACCAATCAGCTATCTACCTCCTATAATGCACCATTCAAATCAAATTGGAAAAAACATGACAAGGTTTTTTCATCCAAGCCTAAGGCCAATTCCAAAGAAGCTCTAAAGACACCCTTCCCAAGCAAGGATAAAGGTAAAACTACGCCTTCTAGTTCTGGAAATATTATATGTCATAAATGTCAAGGTGTAGGTCATTACAAGAAGGATTGTCCAAACAAGAAGATAATGTAAATGCAAGATGGGGAGTGCTATTCAGCTAGTGAAGAAGAAGCTGAAGAAGAAAGAATGCCACCTCTTGAAGATGCAAGTGACAAAGAGGAGGACAATCTACCTGAAATAGCCAAAGGTCGGAGGTCTCTTTTTACAAGGAGATCGTTGAACATGCAAGTCCAACATGATGATAATGTGCAACAAAAGGAAAATTTGTTTCAAACTAGATGCCTTGTAAAAGGTAAAGTTTGTGATGTAATCATAGATGGGGGTAGTGTAACCAATGTAGTAAGCACCACTTTAGTTGAAAAACTAGGGTTACCTACTACTAAGCATCCTCACCCTTATAAACTAAAATGGCTTAATGATTGTGGGGAAATTAGGGTGACAAGGCAAGTTCTAGTAACTTTCAAGATAGGCCCTTATAATGATGAAATTTTATTTGATATTGTGCTTATGTAAGTAGGTCATCTATTATTGAGATGCCCTTGGTAATTTGATAGGAGGGTTGATGCATGATGGCTACCTTAATCACTACTCTTTTGAAAAGGATGGAAGGAAGATAACTGTTGCACCACTTTCACCTAGAGAAATCTATAAGATTGAGTTGAGAAGAATTCAAAAGGAGAGAGAAAATAAGAGTGAAGAAAGGAGTATGAGTGATGATGTGCCAAAAAAAAAAAAAGAAAGTCCCAAAGAGAAAAGTGTCAAAAATCTTGAGAAAAGTGTAAGAGTGAGCTCAAGTGAGAAAAATGAGGGGAAGGAAATTATTGAGAGTAAAAAGAAACATGTGAGCTTTTTATGCAAATGGAAGTGATATTAGCGAAGCTTGGTTTTCAAAGAAAAGCATACTTATACTCATATACAAGGAGCTTTATTTTAACACTAATGACCTTAATGTTTCTTTGCCTAATGTTTTTGTTTCTCTTTTACAGGAATTTGAGGATGTCATTCCCAAAGAGATACCCAATGGATTACCACCCATTAGGGGTATTGAGCATCAAATTAATTTTGTTCCTAGAGCTTCGATTCTAAAGAGACCAGCCTATAGAAGTAACCCTGAGGAGACAAAGGAGCTTCAAAGGCAAGTTAAGGAGTTGATGGCTAAAGGACATGTTGGAGAAAGTATGAGTCCATGTGTTGTGCTCGTTTTGCTAGTGCCTAAGAAAGATGGTTCTTGACATATGTGCTTTGATTGTCGTGCAATTAATAACATTACAGTAAAGTATCGCCATCCTATTCCTAAGTTAGATAATATGCTTAGTGAGTTGCATGGTTATACTATCTTTAGCAAAATTGATTTGAAAAGTGGATATCACCAAATTAGAATGAAGGAAGGTGATGAATGGAAAATTGCCTTTAAAATAAAATATGGTTTGTATGAATGGTTAGTTATGCCTTTTGGTTTGACTAATGCACCTAGCACTTTCATGAGACTTATGAACCATGTTTTGAGAAATTTTATTGGTAAGTTTGTTGTTGTCTATTTTGATGATATCCTTGTATATTCTAAAAAGATAGATGAACATTTAGAACATTTAAGGTGTGTGCTTGATGTGTTGAGAAACGAAAAATTATTTGCTAACCTTAAAAAGTGTTCTTTTTGTTTAGAAAGAATTGTGTTTTTAGGATTTGTGGTTAGTGCTCAAGGTGTTGAAGTTGATGAAGAAAATGTAAGTGCTATAAAAAATTGGCCTATTCCTACATTAGTAAGTGAGGTAAGAAGTTTTCATGGGTTGGCTAGTTTTTATAGAAGCTTTGTAAAAGATTTCAGCACCATAGCTGCGCCTCTAACAGAGGTAATTAAAAAGCATTGTGTTTTTAAGTGGGGAAAAGAATAAGATGATGCATTTAACTCATTGAAAGATAAACTATATAAAGCACCCATTCTTGCTTTGCTTAACTTAATGATATTTTAAAGATTGAGTGTGATGCATCATGTATAGGTATTGGGTCTGTTCTTACGCAAGGAAAAAGGCCAATCGTATATTTTAGTGAAAAGCTCCATGATGCTTTGTTCAAATACCCCACTTATGACAAGGAGCTATGCTTTGGTTAGAGCTTTGGAGACTTGGCAACACTACCTTTGGCCCAAGGAGTTTGTAATTCACACCGACCATTAATCCTTGAGATTCCTAAAGGGGTAAGGTAAGTTGAACAATAGGCATGCCAAATGGTTTGAGTTCATTGAGACCTTTCCATATGTGATCAAGTACAAGTAAGGTAAGGAAAACATTATGGTTGATGCACTTTCAAGAAGGTATGCTTTACTTAATGCTTTAGATGCAATAATGTTGGGATTTGAAAGCATTAAACTTTTGTATGATGATGATTCTAATTTTTCTAGCATTTTCGAAGCATGTGAGAAAGTTGTATGTGATAAATTCTATAGAATGGATGGGTTTTTGTTTAAAGAAAGTAAACTTTGCATACCTATTCGTTCTATGAGGGAATTGCTTATTAAAGAAGCACAAGGGGGGGGGGGGGGGGGGGGGGGGGCTTAATGGGACATTTTGGCATTAGCAAAACTTTAGATACTTTACATGAACACTTCTATTGGCCTAAAATGAAAAGGGATGTGCAACGAATTTGCGATAGATGTGTTGTGTGCAAACAAGCTAAATCTAAAGTTTTGAATCAAGGTTTGTATACACCTTCACCTTTTTCTAGTACCCCTTGGATTGATATTTCCATGGATTTTGTTTTGGGGTTGCCTAGATCATAAAAAGAGGAAAGATTCTATCTTTGTGGTGGTTGAAAGTTTTTCTAAAATGTCACATTTCATTCCTTGTAACAAAACTAATGATGCCACCAACATTGCTAATTTATTCTTTAAAGAAGTGGCACGTTTGCATGGCATTCCTAAAACTACTATTAGTGATAGGGATATAAAGTTTCTAAGTCATTTTTGAAAAGTTTTGTGGAGTAAAATTGGAACTAAATTGTTGTTTTCTACTACTTGTCATCCACAAATTGATGGTCAAGCTAAAGTTATTAATAGGACTTTAGGAACTTTGTTGCATGCTATTGTCCAAAAAAACTTAAAGAATTAGGAAGAATGCAATCCATTTGTTGAGTTTGCTTCTAATAGAGTAGTGCATTCCACTATTGGTTTCTCACTTGTTGAAATTATTTATAGTTTTAATCCTCTAACTTCTTTGGATTTAGTTCCTTTACCTTGTAATGAAAGGAGTACTTTGAATGGAAAGAGAAAGGCAAAATTGGTGAAGAAACTACATGAGGAGGTGTGCCAGAACATTGAGAAGAAAAACCAACAAATAGCAAGCCAAGTGAACAAGGGAAGGAGGTGTGTTGTATTCGAACCAGGAGATTGGGTTTGGGTACATATGCAAAAAGAAAGGTTTCCAGCTCAAAATATAATCAAATAGACACTATTACAAGTTTTGAATAAGACAAACACTATAAATTTGTGAATTTTTTATTATATATATTTTTTAATTTTGAATTTTGATTTTATTTAAGTAAAAGTAATTTTGTGACTTGATTTGACAAAATAACTTGAAACAGAAAGGAACAAAAATAAAAGGAAAGACATAAAAACAAGAAAAACACAAAAAAAAAACTAAATGAAACAAATAACGAATCAATAAAAAAATGAAAAATGAAAAAAGAAAAGGATAGAACTTGATTTAGAACCTAAGCTCTGATAACAAACTGGTACGAATCCCAAACAACCTACTTTGAGACCTAATACATTTGCGCTTGTGATACGAACCCTAAATATATTAAACTTGAGATCCAATACCTTTACACTTGGAAGTAACTCCTTAGAAAACAAAATCAAATTTTCCCCAAGTCCGCGACCCAATTCCAACCTGTGATAAAGCCCTTTGGGATATGATCACCTTTGGATGATGATCTCCACAACACAATACTAACTCATGAAAGAGAACCTTGGAATAAATATGCACAAAGTAATTCGCTTTGATTGTATGAACTTGATTCAAGCAAGAATAAAAAACAAGAGATAACACTCTTAAGAAAAACATAATTTTTATTTATCAAAATCTAACTCCATTTTACATGAATGGTTGAGTTTATATAGAGGCTCAACCCTAAATTGGAATAAAACATAGACTAGGGAATCTTTCCTAAAAAAGAAAATGTCCTAGTTAGAAATTGATTCCTAGACAACTAATAATTATAGGTTCAATCCTAAATTGGAATAAAACATAGACTAGGGAACCTTTCCATAACAAGAATTAAAGTTTCCAAGTGAGAAATTGATTTCTAGACAACTAATAATTATAGGTTCAAACTAAATTGGAATAAAATATAGACTAGGGAATCTTCATAAACAAGAATTGAAGTTTCCTAGTAACAAATTGATTCCTAAATAAAAAATAAATCTAAATTCATTTTGGGCTTTAAACCTAACATTAATAGACACAAAACTCACTAATTACATACTTAATTTAATTGAACTTGGGCTTATATCATATTGATAGGTGCCCAAAAACATTAAAAAAAAAAAACTAAAGGCCTAGGTACATGCCAATGTTTTGGCCTTCATCCACTTGAATCATTGTCACCAAACTTTGATTTGAGTCTTGAATCCACATTTTGATGAATGATTCATTCTTGCATTCTTGAATTGAGGCAAGATCATCCCACAAGCCTTGAATCATCCCATTTAGTGTTTCCTTGAATTTCTTTATTCTTGCTCTTGTAATGGGACCATTAAGAAGTTGAATTGGATCCTTGCCTTTGTGATGAGAATCCATATGCCTTGAAAGAATCCCACAAATACATACAAGTTAAAGATTTCAAGAAGGTTCTTCAAGGTTGTCATTTCTATCAAGTTAGCTTACAAAGGCATACAATACAACCATTGTGCATGATTGATAGATCATTTAAGAAGAAAATAAGGTTGTATGAAGTTTCTTATAAACCAATTAAGGATATTTGGATCATGAGCTTTACATATGGATCCAATTGTATTTAAGGAAGCTTCAAGAGCTTAATCAATCTATTCAAGCCCAATGTTAAGATGAAGAGGCCAAATGTCACATCCCAACCTTATGAGATACGACAGTCCTAGAACATGGGGAGACATAAGGTCACCCACGCCCGTAGAACCAATTAACATATAACAATCATGCCTAGGATCTTACCGAACCTCTTTCATTAACTCATTTAAAACATTTAGATGAATACCATAAATTGCAGAAGATTTAAAATAAATTATTACATGTAAAATCCATAAGGAAAATAATATAAATCTCGATAAGTATCAATCAACATTCCCAGAGCACCTAAAGACAAGACTTCATAAACGTAGTATTATTGATAACTCGGACAAGGAATTCCCTAAGCAAAGTAGAATGCTTGAGCCATTACCTTGCCTCCTCACATTTGCTCACCTGGAACCACACAAGGAAAAGGGGTGAGATAGATGATCTCAATGAGTAAACAAAAAGGCACATACATTATCACATATTCCTTTGAAAGGAAACACATAACTTATACATATAGTTCATGGTTTATTACTCATGAATTAGGTTGCAATTTAGTAAGGGTTCAATTTGGCAAGTTTGCAGAAATCACACTTATAACACGTAGAGAGTGAAGACTATTGCTCATTCACTCGAAACACATAAAGGAGAGGTGGCCTTATACCAATTTCCAACTCCTATCACATAGAAAGCGTGAAGCTGATTGGGCCCCACGGCTAGAACCGCCCCTTCTAACTGAGGTGGATACACTACCCCTATCATTCGGGTTAAGACCATGTGCACAGGTTCCGATGATTACCCGCATCGGCACGAGGATTATGCATAAAGGGTAAAGGTACCATAGCTAGAGCTATGAGTAAACACAATTAACAATATCACATATGGCAACAATAACATGTATTTCAATAACAATAGTGGTTTAGCTTTCAAACAATGATACAATGATAGTGTAGTTTCAGAAAGAATACAAGTTAAGGTGTTGATCACAAGAATTTCTCATTGGATAACAAAATAGTTTTTGGACCAAATGTCCCTTGGCAACCCAAGCTTGACAAAGAAATCATATAATAATATTTAAAATGGAAAGAACTTGGGTTTCAAAGATTACAAAGGCTCACATAGCATGTCATCACATATTTGTAACATAACAAAATGTTACTTGCACTTGTAACATGAACATAGTGTTTACTCACACTTGTAGAATGAATACGATGTTTACTCACCTTGGGGTTCCTTTGCTCCTAATACACGTAGTCCCTTTTGTACTTCTAAAGCTCCTCAAACTCTAACATAATATTTGATTGAATACTTATTATTTATTTACTCATGATGCTCCTATGCCATAACTACCCATGTACATATAGCATACACATACACTTAGAGTTCACACATAGGTGTACTCATCACTTGCACATAGCTTGTTGACCTACTGGTCTTGCATATTTAGGCCTTATAGGCTTACATGAAAACACATTACAATCATATCAATACCTCTTCAAGGTCATCACAATATCATTACCTTAATATCAATTCACTTATCAATTATCTTAATTCACTTTACACTTCCATACATGTCAACTTAACAATTAATCCTTCAAACATCATGCTTAACTCTTATGATCCCTTTCACTTCATTAAATCTTAATCATATGTTCATCATCAATTCATCATAACATCTAGTTCCATATTTCCCAATCACATTTGCATGCTAATCACAATATAATGTTAAGATACCTTAAGTATACCAAAATGCATTTAAGCTTATCTAGGACCATACCTTCAATTGACATGCAATTTTATCATTTATTATACATACATACATGTCAACAATCATCAAAACACATCACATGAAATTTATAAACATTTGGACAAAATTGTTCATGTAGGCCAAATGCATCATTAAGGTAAAAACCAAATTCTTCTTCTTTTCGTGCTTTCCGTCTATTTCAAAAATATACAAAAACATGGTTTGAACCAAGATTTTTCATGTAAACATAACAAAAATCATTTTAGAACTTAAATCCATAAGAATTGGCCCCTATTGGTGTTAGTAATATAGAAAAATTCAATCTTTTGCATTATAGTGCACAAAACCATAAGTTCTCTTGCTTTCGGTATTTTTCGATCATTTCAGAAATATGCAAATAGGTTGTTTAAACTATTATTTTTCATTCAATTATTGAAAATATCAATTTAGAACACATTCCTTCATGAATCGACAACCATAGGTAGGGTTTGTACAAAAAAATTCCAAGTTCAAAGGCTTAGGTGAAAAATCATGAGTTTCTGCACTTTCCGCGGATTTCATTTATTTTAGCGATAAACAGACACATGATTCAAATCATTATTTTTCATCTAAACAAAACAAATATCACATTAGAACACCAATTCGTACAAATCAGCAGCCATATATTCATGAAAGAATAAAATTTTCTAATTTCCAAATCTTAACACGAAAACCTTGAATTCCTTTGTTTTTCGAAACTTTTCAGTCATCACAGAAATATGCAGAAATATTATTTCATCCAATATTTTTCATCAAAACAAATCAAAAATTAGTTTAAAATACATCCATGCACAAATCGCCCCCCCCCCCCCCCCCCCCCCATGATGTTCATGCAATAAAATTATGATTTTAAGTTATAGAATTCACCTTTGGAGAAATCTTGCGAAAAGAATCGTGTTTTCTGTAGAAAATAAATTTTCTCTCCCAAAAATTAACTCAACTAGAATTGAATCTATAGAAATCAATAATCAAATAGTTCAAAATAATTTTCCCATAATTTATTTCATAGAAATAAATTTAGAAATTGGAAGAGAATAAAAACTTACGATTACGGTCATGAAATCGCGAAACAATAAGGTACTTTCGATATTTCAGTAGAGAGAAATATTTTGAGAGGATTTTCTACCAAAATACAAAAAGAATAAGAGAATGATTATTGGAAACCCTTGTTTGGCTGAAAATTAGAATATATATTAGGGTTGAAGTGGAATTTCCACTATTACCCTTAATGAAATAGGTTAGGAGGATTTTTGTGAAGTGGACTTTTGGGTATTTGGGCTTTTCCTTTAAAAATTTCAGCTGAATGGAATTAAAATAAAAATAATATTTTTCTTATTAATTATGGAACATTTTTCTCAAAAATATTTATTTAAAAATATTTTAAAAGTACCCATAAAATTATTTTATGCTTAAAAATTGTCTTATGCATGAGAATTTATTTTATTTAAAATAAATTCTTTTATGCAAATGCACTTCATGTAAATCATTTATTTTACAATAGCAACACATATTATGCACATTAAAATTAATTTAATATGCCACATACTCATCAATCACTTAGATCACAAATTTTCACACAAGCACACACTTAACCTTATAGGTTTTAAATCAAGCAATTTATCATGAAAATTCCTAGGGTGGGTGTGGGTTATTACATTCTCCCCCCCTTAAAGAAATTCGTACTCAAATTTAAACCCTTACCTAGTTACTCCTGAAAAGCTGAGGATGCTTCTGTCGCATTGCCTCCTCCGCTTCCCAAGTGCACTCATCTATCCCATTATTCTGCCACTAAACCTTAATCATGGGTATCTCCTTATTTCTTAACTTCTTTACTTGTCAATCCACTATAGCTATTGGTGACTCCTCATAGGATAGTTGCTCATCTAACCAAATGTCTGGAGGTAAAAGAACGTGCGATGGATCTGACACATATTTCCTTAGCATGGTAATGTGGAACACTGGGTGCACATGCGCCAAAGTTGGAGGCAGGGCAAGTCTATAAGACACTTCTCCAACCTTATCTAAGATTTCGAAAGGATCAATGAAATGAGGTGATAATTTCCCGTTCTTGCCAAATCTCGTAACTCCTTTCATTGGCGAGACCTTTAAGAACACATGATCTCCCACGGCGAATTGGACTTCCTTTCGCTTAGGGTTTGCGTAACTCTTTTGTTGACTGAATGTTGTCTTCAGTCGATCTTGAATTATTGTTACTTTCTCGATGGTCTCCTTAAGCAAATCAAGCATTTCTATATGCTTGTCTCTAGTTTCAATCCAACAAATCAGAGAACGACACCTTCTTCCATACAACGCTTCGTATGGTGCCATGCCAATGGATGAATGCTAGCTATTGTTGTAGGCAAATTCAATCAGGGGTAAATACTTATCCCAGCTACTGCCAAAATCTAAGACACACATCCTAAACATGTCTTCGATTGTCTGAATCATTCTTTCAGACTGGCCATCTATTTGAGGCTGAACGCCGTACTAAAATCTAACTGTGTTCCTAACGCTTCTTGCAACTTTTGCTAGAACCTTGAGGTGAATTGAGTTCCTCGATCGAAGATGATAGAAATTAGCACTCCATGTAGTTTCATGATCTCATCTACATACAATTGCACATACTGAGCTGCAAAATATATGGTCTTAACTCCTAAGAAATGGGCAAACCTTGTCAACCTATCTACTATAACCCATATAGAATCATGTTCTTTGGAGGTTCTAGGTAAGCCAACAACGAAGTCCATAGTGATGCTCTCCCACTTCCATTAAGGTAGTCAAATCTCTTGTAGCAATCCTAAGGGTCATTGATGTTCATACTTGACTTGCTGGCAAGTCAGGCAGGATGCTACAAACTTAGCTACATCTTCTTCAATCCAGGCCACCAGTAATTAGCTTTCACGTCATGGTACATCTTGGTAGTTCCAGGATGAGCACAGTAAGGTGTCTGATGTGCCTCCTTCAATATCCTTTCCTTTAGTCCACCCACATCAGGCATGCATACTCTGTTCTTACACTTTAAAATTCCATTGACTACCTCAAACTCAGGATTCTTTCCTTCTCTCATCTCATCCTTCAACTTCATCAAGTATGGGTCCCTATCTTGCGAATTCCTGATTTCTTCCATTAACTTAGATCTTACTTGGAAATGAGCGAATAGAACTTTTGATCCTCTAATCTCCAGTCTCAATCCTTGATTAAACAATTCCTTTAGTTCCTTTACAATTGGCCTCCTTCTCACATCCACATGGGCTAGGCTTCCCATCGACTTTCGACTTAAGGCATCTGCCACTACATTTGCCTTCCCGGGATGATAAAGAATCTGACAATCATAATCCTTCAATAGTTTAATCCATCTCTTTTGTATTAGATTGAGGTCTCTTTGGCTCAAAATATATTGAAGACTCTTATGATCCGTATAGATCTCACACTTCATCCCATACATGTATGTCTCCAAATCTTTAGAGCGAACACTACCGCAACTAATTCTAAATCGTGAGTAGGGTAATTCACTTCATGTCTCTTTAGTTTTCGTGATGCATAGGCGATGACTTTTCCATTTTGCATCAAAACACACCAAAGTCCTACTCTCGAAGCGTCGCAATAGACCATGAATCTTTCTTCTCCTTCTGGTAATGTCAAAACTGGTGCCGATACCAAACACTCTTTGAGTTTCTAAAAACTCTTCTCACAAGACTCTTCCCAATTAAACTTAACTTGTTTTCTTGTCAACTTGGTCAATGGGGCTGCTATTTTAGAAAAGTCCTATATGAATCTATGATAATATCCCGCCATGCCCAAGAAACTTCGTACTTCAGAAACTGTTGTGGGCCTTGGCTAATTCGTTACTGCTTCAACTTTCTTAGGATCAACTTGAATTCCTTCCTTACTTACTACATGTCCAAGAAAGTTGATTGACTCCATCCAAAACTCACACTTAGATAACTTAGCATAGAGTTGGTGATCACGTAACGTTTGAAGCACGATCCTCATATGTTCTTCATGTTCCTCTTTATTCTTTAAGTAGATCAGGATGTCATTGATGAATATGATCACGAACTTGTCAAGGAATGGCTTGAATACTCGATTCATCAAGTCCATGAAAGCAGCAGGAGCATTCATTAAACCGAATGGCAAAACTGTGAATTCATAGTGCCATATCTAGTATGAAAGGCAGTCTTGCAGATATCTTCTCCTTAGATCTTTAGTTGATGATATCCAGACCTTAAGTCAATCTTAGAGAAGTGACCAGCTCCTTGCAGTTGATCAAAAAGATTATCAATCCTTGGCAACGGGTATCTATTCTTCATAGTGACTTTGTTAAGTTGATGATAGTCGATGCACATTCGGAACGGTCCATCTTTCTTTCTCACGAACAACACTGGAGCACCCCATGGTGAACTACTTGGTCGAATGAAGCCCTTATTAAGCAGGTCATGCAATTGCGTCTTTAATTCCTTTAGCTCCATTAGTGCCATACGATATGGCGGTATCGATATCGGTTGCGTACCAGGTAGCAGTTCGATGTTGAACTCGATCTCACGATCAGGGGGTAATCTGGGTAAATCTTCTAGAAAGACATACATGAATTTGTCCACTACTGGAATGCTCTCATCTCACATGGCTGCTTCTTTGCCAGTGTCTACTACGTGGGCTAGATACACTTGGCATCCTTTCCTTAACATTTGCCTCGCTCCTAAGGCCGATATCAAGTTCAAAGGATTCTCATTCCTATCTCCTTGGTATACAAACTCCTTCCCATCTCTAGTTCGAAACTCGACAAGTTTCTTCCTACAGTCGATGTGAGCTCCATGCTCATACAACCAGTACATCCCTAATATCACATCGAATTCTAATACGTCCAATTCTAATACTACCGAAAGTGTTTGTCCATTAATGTCTACATCATAGCCCTTATACGCATACTTCACTTCCATCACTTCCCCTAAAGGAGTTGTTATTACTAACGATTCACTCATTAATTCCTTATTTATACCCAAATACTTAGCAAAATAAGGCGACACAAACGAAAGGGTAGCACCAGAATCAATTAAAAATTTTATGCTAGAACTTTGGATGGGGATGATACCAGTGATGGTGGTGTGCAAATTGCGAGCCTCTTACAAATTTAACGCGAAGACTCGACCCTTGCCCTTATTCTCTGTCATCGGTGCATTCCCAACCGTTGGTCCTTTGTCCTTGATTCCTTGTCCTTGCATTTGGAATGGCTTGGGTTATGGTTGTACCATGGTCCCATTCCCTTGACTCCTTATTTACGGGCAGTCCTTTATAAAGTGCCCCATTTGCCCACACCTAAGGCAAACGCCAGTGTCTTTCCGGCAGATTCCAGAATGTTTCCTTCCACATATGGGGATCTCTTGCTTAGTTTGCTGCATGTGGGGATCTCTTGCTTAGTTTGACCATTTCGTGGTCCAGATGATGGAAACTCCTTCTTTTGCTCTCCTCCATTTCCATGCTGTCCTTTATGACCTTTGTTCTTATGCCTTCCCTTTTGGTCTCGTTTGGCTCGTTCAGCTCTCTCCACCTTGTATCTTTTTCTCCATGACTTTGGCCTTATCCACGAGCTTGGCTAAGGTTGGAAATTTGGTTGTTGCCAACGAATTGAATAGAGGTGTGATAAGTCCTCTAAGGAAATGATTGACGCGACTTGTTTCGGTAGGAACGATGTTGATAGTGAAACGACTAAGTCTGTTAAACTCCTTAGCATAATCCGACACGGACATTCCTGGCCTTTGCTTCAGTTGCTCGAACTGCAATGCCCTATCTTGCCTTTCTCCTTCTGGCAAGAACTGATCCATTACTTCTTGCTTAAATTCTGCCCACGTAGATGGGTCAGCCCCGTAAAGTCGTTCTTCGATATTCCTCTCATACCAGTACCAAGCTTCTTTCTTGAGTTGGAGTCCTACCAACTGAATCACTCGAGCATCCAAGCAAGATAAATGATGGACTAGCTTATCCATCTCATCCAAAAATTCATGAGGATCATCTACTTCCTCACCACAAAAAGTAGGCGGTTGCAACTTCTTAAACTCTGCCACAGTCATTCCCTCATCAGGTAGTCGTTTCCTCTCTCTCTAAGTAGGTGTCACTACCGCAGGTGGTGTAACTCCATTCCTTTCTTGAGTTGGCGGTTCTTCTCGCCTTTGAGCTCGTAGCTCGTCCAGTTCCTTGTGCAAATCTCTCATTTCTTTGCGCATGGCATGCACTTCTTGTAAAGTTGCTTGCTCACTAGAGCCTATAGTCGGTGCCCTCGAGTTGGATCTTTCTCTTAACTGTATAGGTGCAGAGGCAGCATTCGATGCAGTGTCTGATATAACATCATCATTAGCCTTAACGGATTGGGCGACTACAGACCTTCTTCTTGGGAGGCATTCTGTCTATCATAATAAGGGAATTTAGTACTAATCCCCTACCCTAACCCATTTAACCTCCCCCTTAACCTAGCACACATTATCATGCATTTACCATGTCACATCACTAAGCACATGTCATGTATGAATTGCATATCACATAGTTTTGCACACATCACACATCATAATCATATAGCATATATCTCATAATATCACACTATAGCATAATAATGAAGGAAATCATCTCATCCTAAGTGACTAGGCAATCAAGGAAAATCATTCATATCATATAAAGTGCTATGCCATTACGTCGATCATCCTATATACTCGACCTATTTATCGTGTCCACCTCCAGAGCAATCCAGAGCGACATGGCCACTGCTGCCATATCGATAGCAAAGAAGATCTCTATCTTGACGGCAATTAGCTGAAGATGCAAACCTCACTGGCGAGTAGTCCCCTCTATGCTCAACAATCCCTGACCTGAGCTGCTCCATATCCTCTCTTAGTGCATGAATCATTACCTTAAGATGTCAGTTTTCCTCCTTCAAGTACGAACAGTTATCCTCCAATTTCTGAACCTTACTATATACCCAATTAGGATCTAAGCGCTCCTCGGGGTCCTCTTCTTCATCAGGAGTCTTCTCCTTCATGGGGCGAATCACAGTTACAACTTCCTTTAGCATTTCTGGCCAAGTCCTCTTACAAGTTACATGAGGTGCTCTAGGTCGTGGTCCTCGAGCAGGCGTAATCTTCTTGGTCATCTGTCAGAAGAATCGTAAGGCAAGCAAATAATAACAAGGATTACTAAAATCTACTAGGATTTCGTGGAACTATGCTAGCGATAGACTGCAAGTGACATGACAGGAAAATTTCTATGCTCCAGGATTTTACTTAAACAACTCATATACAACAAGCCTAAACTAGACTTTTAAAAACTACGGCTCTGATACCACCTTTGTCACATCCCAACCTTATGAGATATGACAGTCCTATAACATGGGGAGACATAAGGTCACCCACGCCTGTAGAACCTATTAACATATAACAATCATGCCTAGGATCTTACCAAACCTCTTTCATTAACTCATTTACAACATTTAGATGAATACCATAAATTGCGGAAGACTTAAAATAAATCACTACATGTAAAATCCATAAGGAAAATAATATAAATCTCGACAAGTATCAATCAACATTCCTGGAGCACCTAAAGACAAGACTTCATAAATGTAGTATTAATGATGACTTGGACAAGGAATTCCCCAAGCGAAGTAGAATGCTTGAGCCATCACCTTGCCTCCTCATATTTGCTCACCTGGAACCACACAAGGAAAAGGGGTGAGATAGATGATCTCAATGAGTAAACAAAAAGGCACATACATTATCACATATTCCTTTGAAAGGAAACACATAACTTATACATATAATTCATGGTTTATAACTCATGAATTAGGTTGCAATTTAGCAAGGGTTCAGTTTGGCAAGTTTGCAGAAATCACACTTATAACACATAGAGAGTGAAGACTATTGCTCATTCACTCGAAACACATAAAGGAGAGGTGGCCTTATACCAGTTTCGTACTCCTATCACATAGAAAGCGTGAAGCTGATCAGGCCCCACGGCTAGAACCGCCCCTTCTAGTTGAGGTGGATACACTACCCCTATCCATCAGGTTAAGACCGTGTGCACAAGTTTTGATGATTACCCGCATCGGCATGAGGATTCTGCATAGAGGGTAAAGGTACCATAGCTAGAGCTATGGGAAAACAGAATTAACAATATCACATATGGCAACAATAACATGTATTTCAATAACAATAGTGGTTTAGCTTTCAAACAATGATACAATGATAGTGTAGTTCCAGAAAGAATACAAGTTAGGGTGTTAATCACAAGAATTTCTCATTGGATAGCAAAATAGTTTTTGGACCAAATGTCCCTTGGCAACCCAAGCTTGACAAAGAAATCATATAATAATATTTAAAATGGAAAGAACTTGGGTTTCAAAGATTACAAAGGCTCACATAGCATGTCATCACATATTTGTAACATGACAAAATGTTACTTGCACTTGTAACATGAACATAGTGTTTACTCACACTTATAGAATGAATACGATGTTTACTCACCTTGGGGTTCCTTTGCTCCTAGTACACGTAGTCCCTTTTGCACTTCTAAAGCTCCTTAAACTCTAACATAATATTTGATTTAATACTTAGTATTTATTTACTCATGATGCTCCTATGCCATAACTACCCATGTACATATAGCATACACATACACTTAGAGTTCACACATAGGTGTACTCATCACTTGCACATAGCTCGTTGACCTACTGGTCTTGCATACTTAGGCCTTATAGGCTCACATGAAAACACATTATAATCATATCAATACCTCTTCAAGGTCATCACAATATCATTACCTCAATATCAATTCACTTATCAATTATCTTAGTTCACTTTACACTTCTATACATGTCAACTTAACAATTAATTCTTCAAACATCATGCTTAACACTTATGATCCCTTTCACTTCATTAACTCTTAATCATATGTTCATCATCAATTCATCATAACATCTAGTTCCATATTTCCCAATCACATTTGCATGCTAATCACAATATAATGTTAAGATACCTTAAGTATACCTTAAGTATACCAAAACGCATTTAAGCTTATCTTGGACCATACCTTCAATTAACATGCAATTTTATCATTTATTATACATACATACATGTTAACAATCATCAAAACACATCACATGAAATTTATAAACATTTGGACAAAATTGTTCATGTAGGCCGAATGCATCATTAAGGTAAAAACCAAATTCTTTTTCTTTTCGTGCTTTTCATCTATTTCAGAAATATGCAAAAACATGGTTTGAACTAAGATTTTTCATGTAAACATAACAAAAATCATTTTAGAACTTAAATCCATAAGAATCGGCCCCTATTGGTGTTAGTAATATAGAAAAATTCAATCTTTTGCATTATAGTGCACAAAACCATAAGTTTTCTTGTTTTCGGTATTTTTCGGTCATTTCAGAAATATGCAAACAGGTTGTTTAAACCATTATTTTTCATTCAATTATTGAAAATATCAGTTTAGAACACATTCCTTCATGAATCGGCAGCCATAAGTAGGGTTTGTACAAAAAAATTCCAAGTTCAAAGGCTTAGGTGAAAAATCATGAGTTTCCGCGCTTTTCGCGCATTTCATTTATTTCAGCGATAAACAGACACATGATTCAAATCATTATTTTTCATCTAAACAAAACAAATATCACATTAGAACACCAATTCATACAAATCGGTAGCCATATATTCATGAAAAAATAAAATTTTCCAATTTCCAAATCCTAACACGAAAACCTTGAATTCCTTTGTTTTTTGAAACTTTTCGGTCATCACAGAAATATGCAGAAATATTATTTCATCCAATATTTTTCATCAAAACAAATCAAAAATCAGTTTAAAATATATCCATGCACAAATCGCCCCCCCTTATGATGTTTATGAAATAAAATTGTGATTTTAAGTTATAGAATTCACCTTTGGAGAAATCTTGCGAAAAGAATTGTATTTTCAGTAGAAAATAAATTTTCTCTCTCAAAAATTAACTCAAACAGAATTGAATCTGTAAAAATCAGTAATCAAACAGTTCAAAATAATTTTCCTATAATTTATTTCATAGAAATCAGTTTAGAAATTAGAAGAGAATAAAAACTTACGATTACGGTCACGAAATGGCGAAACGGTAAGGTGTTTTCGATATTTCGGTAGAGAGAAATATTTTGAGAGGATTTTCTACCAAAATACAGAAAGAATAAGAGAATGGCTGCTCAAAACCCTTGTTTGGCTGAAAATTAGAATATATATTAGGGTTGAAGTGGAATTTCCACTATTACCCTTAATGAAATAGATTAGGAGGATTTTTGTGTAGTGGGCTTTTGGGTATTTGGGCTTTTCCTTTAAAAATTTTGGCTGAATAGAATTAAAATAAAAATAATATTTTTCTTATTAATTCTGAAATATTTTTCTCAAAAATATTTATTTAAAAATATTTTAAAAATACCCATAAAATTATTTTATGCTTAAAAATTGTCTTATGCATGAAAATTCATTTTATTTAAAATAAATTCTTTTATGCAAATGCACTTCATATAAATTATTTATTTCATAATAGCAACACATATTATGCATATTAAAATTAATTTAATATGCCACATACTCATCAATCACTTAGATCACAAATTTTCACGCAAGCACACACTTAACCTTATAGGTTCTAAATCAAGCAATTTAGCATGAAAATTCCTAGGGTGGGTGTGGGTTGTTACACCAAATTACATTCCAATTTGCTTAGGTCTAATCTATTGAAGTGTTTACAAGGTTGCCATTCTTTATTCAAATTGGACCCTCTATATTTGGGCTTTTCAAATTCAATTTATGATGTTTTATTTATTGTTTGGGCTGCCTATGTTATGTATACAGCCCAAGAGTTATTGAAACTACTTTATTTTCATGTTTTAATTAGTTTTGGGCTTATTTTATGTTAGGTCAAAGGCCTATCTGAATTTTATAGTTTAATTAATTAGATTTCAACTTCTAGTTAGGAAATAGCTTCTCTTTTATAGGAAGGATTCCTAACTTGTTTTAGAATTCAGTTCTAGCTTAGTTATTATTTAGGAATTAGTTTCTAATTAGGAATCTTCAATTCTTGTTTAGGAAGATTTCCTATTCCATAGTTGATTCTAATTTAGGGTTGAGCCTCTATATAAACTCAACCATTCATGTAAAAAGAAGTTAAGTTATGATCAATAAAAATTCCGTTTTCTTAAGAGTGTGATCTCTTGATTTTTATTCTTGCTTAAATCAAGTTCATACAATCAAAACTAATTACTTTGTATTTATTTATTCCAAGGTTCTCTTCCACGAGTTCAGTATTATGTCACGGAGATCACCATCTAAAGGTGATCATATTCCAAAGTGCTCTATCACGAGTTGGATTTGGGTCGCGGACTTGGGGAAAACCTAATTTAGCTTTCCAAGGAGTTGCTTCCAAGCGTAAAGATAATTGGGTCTCAAGTTTAATATACTTGGGGTTCATATCAGTTTGATATCAGAGCTTAGGCTCTAAATCAGATTATATCTTTCCGTTTCATTTGTTTTTCTATTTTTGTTTATTTTCTTATTTTTGTTTCTTTTCATTTTTGTTAAATTCCTTCATTTTTGTCTCGTTAATCTATCTGTTATTGTTTTAGGTTTGAAAATTCAAAAAAAAAAATCCAAATTGTTTTACCTTTCTTTTTTTTTCTTTGTTTGTTTGTTCGTTCATTCATTCTATCCTATTTGTATTTATATTCCTAGTTTCATTGGAAGGCCAACTCCATACTTACTTGGAAACTAATTCAAATTCAAAAAGAAGGAAGTGAAGGATTCATCAATTACAAGCTTGAAAACTTCAAATTCGGTTTGGCTTCTTCACCAAGGTATAAAAGTGAAGATTGGTGTGATGTTGTACCAATGAATGTACAAAATACAATGAAACTATAGCTTGCTCTTTAATCTTAGGCTAGGCTGCCTATGCTTTTATACCTTCCTAGAGAGAATGAAACTAAAGCTTGCTCTTTAATCTTGACATATTTATTCAACAAATATAATGAGTGTGGCCTTGGATGCTTTCTAGTGGGCAAATTTAATTTCTCAACTAGCTCAAGGCTTGCAAAATTGACAACACTCAATCTATCAATGATCATACGACATACTCTATATTGGGTGTGACATCTTGTATGAAAAACATCGTTACATTCTTCATCCTTCAATATCCGCATACCTACTTCTTGCATAATAACCATTAATTCTTTTCAAAATTCTTGATCAACTTCCATTGTAAAACCTGAAAAGAATGTTAGTAAAGTAAAATAATACCTCACTTACTCCCTCATGTGTTTTACTCAAGTATTGTCAATCACTCATGTTTCATTCAATTTGTTATGGCTTTTCTCTTTATGAGCTCACACTTAGCCTTTTTCCACTCAAATCTCTTGTCAAGATTAGTTGCAAAAATCAAATTAATACAATCTTACTAAATTACAATGTGAATAAAAATCCAAAGACTCAAAATGAAACAAGAAATAAGGAATAAGGAATAAGAAATAAGAAATCCTAATGACATTAGGAAAACGAGAATCCTAATTGAACTAGGGAAGCAAAATTAGAATTTTCACTCAAAAAAATAGAAATAGAAATCCTAATTGAAATTGGAAAATAAAAGTTAAAATCCTAATAGAACTAGGAAAACAATATAGAAATCCTAATGGAATTAGGAAACCTAATGAGACATGAACAAGGATTGAAATAAAAAGAAAACCGAAATGAATAAGGAAATAGTTAAATTAGAAAGAAATCAGAATGAAGATAAGATTAGAAAAGTCAAACCAAAATTTGAAAAGGAGTAGGAAACCAATCCTAGCTTATTTTGGAAGGATACTTAAACTTGGTCAAACTCCTTGTAGAACGCTAAAATCTTTGATTCTCCTTGTGTAATCTTGAAAGTCAGCTTCTTTCCTTGTCCTCTTCACTTTAGGAACTAAATAGCTTCTATAAATAGACCAAAAAGTCAGATTTCAACACTTTTTACTTCTTTTCTTTTTGGACGAATTTTCCTTCTTTTTTTTTTTTGCTTTTCTTTTAAATTCTGATTTTCTCTTTTTTTTTTTTTTTTTTTTTTTTTTTTTACAGTAACAAATTGAAAGAAAAATTAACAAACAAATTGAAGATTAAATACAAGAAGGCAAACCAAATTTGAAGTCTTCAAGCTTGAGTGAGTCTTCCCTTCTTTCTTCTTGAATTTGAATTGGTTCCCCAAGTAAGTATGGTTTTGAACTTCCAACAAAACAAGGAATAGAAATACGAATAGGATAGAAAACAAAGAGATGAACGAAAATAGGACATGAATCAAAAAAGGTAAAATGATTTTGTTTTGTTTTTTTGTTTTTTTTTTTTTATTTTCAGATCTAAAACATGAACAAACAGAGATAACGAGACGAAAATGAAGGAATTTAACAAAAATGATAGGAAACAAAAATAAGAAAATAAACAAAAATAGAAAACACAAATGAAACGGAAAGATATAACCTGATTTAAGGCCTAAGCTTTGATACCAAACTGATACGAATCCCAAGTATATTAAATTTGAGACCCAATTATCTTTACACTTGGAAGCAACTCCTTGGAAAGCTAAATCAAGTTTTCCCCAAGTCCACTACCCAAATCCAACTCGTGATAGAGTACCTTAGAATATGATCACCTTTAGATTGTGATCTTTGCGACACAATACCAAACTCATGGAAGAGAACCTTGGAATAAATACGCACAAAGTATTTGGCTTTGATTGTATGAACTTGATTCAAGCAAGAATCAAAACTAAGAGATCACACTCTTAAGAAAATGGAATTTTTATTGATCATAACTTAACTTCTTTTTACATGAATGGTTGAGTTTATATAGAGCTCAACCCTAAATTAGAATCAACTATGGAATAGGAAATCTTCCTAAACAAGGATTGAAGCTTCCTAATTAGAAATTAATTCCTAAATAATAACTAAGCTAGAACTGAATTCTAAAACAAGTTAGGAATCCTTCCTATAAAAAAGAAGCTAATTCCTAACTTGAAACTGAAATCTAATTAATTAAACTATAAAATTCGGATGGCCCTTTGACCTAACATAAAATAGGCCCAAAACTAATTAAAACATGAAAATAAAGTAGTTTAAACAACTCTTGGGCAGTATACATAACATAGGCAGCCCAAACACTAAATAAAACATAATAAATTGAATTTGAAAAGCCCAAATATGGAGGGTCCAATTTGAATGAAGAATGGCAGCCTTGTTACACTAGAATAGATTAGGCCTAGGCAAATTGGAATGTAATTTGGCCTCTTCATCTTGACATTGGGCTTGAATAGATTGATTAAGCTCTTGAAGCTTCCTTGAATACAATTGGATCCATATGTAAAGCTCATGATCCAAATATCCTTGATTGGTTTATAAGAAACTTCATACAACCTTATTTTCTTCTTAAATGATCCATCAATCATGCACAATGGTTGTATTGTATGCCTTTGTAAGCTAACTTGATAGAAATGACAACCTTGAAGAACCTTCTTGAAATCTTTAACTTATATGTATTTGTGGGATTCGTTCAAGGCATATGGATTCTCATCACTTTGTACGCTTCATTGTTTACATCAGCTTGGAAATGCTCCCTTAGAAAGCCAAATCAAGTTTGCAAGGAAAAACCTCAACTCAATGACAAACTTATGTTAGGAACCTTGGTATGTAGTGAACAAGCAAAAAGTAATTAGCTTTGAAAGTTTGGGTTGATCTAATCCTAGAATAAGATTTGAGAAAACTCTCACAAGCTTAAAGCTTAAAATTTATGGAAAATCAACTTTATTCTGCCCCTTTTGATTCTTCTCCCACGGATCATGTATGAAGCTTGAACTTCCATGTTTTGCCTTTTTCCAACCCTTTTTATGCAATTCATCAATGTTGAAGCGTCCTTCAATGCAATTGGATCTATATGCAAAGCTCATGATCCAAATATCCTATGAGCTTGTAAGAAACTTTATACAACCTTCTTTTCCTCTTGAATGATCCAACTAACAAGTAAATTGGTTAGAATTCTCTTAATTGTGAGTTATCTTGACAGAACAACCTTAAAGAATCTTTTTGAAATCTATATCATGCAAATGTTTGTAGACTTCTTGTATGGCATCTTGATTCTCATCAAATATCGAGTTAGAAGAGGTGCAAGCTTGTGAGCTCCAGTTTCATCGTTATTAGGAGCTAAGGATACTTTAGGTGTGTTCAATAATAGCATTTGTTAATTGAGTTCTTGTCATATATCCTTTCATTATACCTGAATATTCGCTTGTACTTAATTGAAAAAAATACCACAAATTAATATGAATTTCCATTTACACCTTATTTTCCTTATTTATGTTTATTGATAAACTTTTCATGATAATAATAATGCACTAAGAATATTTGAACCTGTGATTTTGCAAAAGCAATAGTCCCTTTCTAATGCGGGAGTCACATTGGTCATGTGCACCTGTAAGCCCGTGGGTAGGGCGGGCATACCTAGCCCTAACTAGGAGGGGTGGTCCTAGTAATGGAGTCTAATAAACTCTATGCTTTATTATATATGTGGAGTGAGCAAGGTTTAGGCTGCCACTCCAATCAATATGAGACATACCATCTCCTCTTTATTTGATTACTGCTAAAGAATTAAATTGATTGTTGAGTATCTAAAATACTATCTATCAATAAATCGAACACATGTTGAGTACCTAGAATTAAATTCATTTGATTGCAAATTCTAAAATACATTTGTATCAATATTATTTGACTTTGTACTTGTTGCTATTATTGACTCATTAAGACTTATTCTCACCCTTTTAGTTTTTCTTTCTTCTTCCTAAGAGTTTGAGTTAGCTAAGGTAACCTCAGTCTCCTTTTGAGAATTTGAGTCATCATCTGGATTAGAGCTCCATGGATCATTGAGTCTTGTTTCATTAATTGGATTGTTTTTCATTTTGCATCTTGATTTGGGTTAGTGGGTTATTTTTAAACCATTTTGAAATGTTGAAAGGTTATTTATTTCATTACGAGATTTGATATTAACTTATGGATATTTTTGTGATAACTAAGATATTAATATGGATTTATAAATGGATCTTTGATACCTTTTTTCCATATTAAAAACCTTATAATTGGTTTTTTAGAGGGATTCTATGGGTTTAGGTAGCCTTATGCAATTCCTAAGTCATACAACCATCACATCCTTCTAGGCTAGGTAGTGACAAAATTTGTACATGAATTAGAGATATCAAAATTAAACTTTAAATGAATTGAATTAGACCTCATGTACATGAATTGCATGAAATATGATGTCAAGGGTGATTTGGCCATGGTAATTTAACAAAACAAAAACTTGAATCTATTAATTAACCATTTTAAAGGATTCCAAGTGAATTTGTAGGTTATAACTAGGGAAAACATAAAATAGATTAGGAATTTTAGGAGACTCATCAATTAGGGAAAATTCAAATAGATCATTACATCCCCTGAATTCTTGAATTTAGAAAGAGATTTTGACAAGAAATAAAGCATGAAATTTGTAGTAATATCCCTCATTTGGACATTATCAAAGGAATTCTCAATTGGATTTGCATAATTGAAGTTACAGGAAAATAATTAGAGCTAGTTTAAACATGTTATATACAAAACAACCTAGAATTCACTTTTGTAAATTGATTCCCATAGAGTTAGAAATAGGTAAGATGTAAAACATGAAATATGCTTATTTATATGTGAATTAATTGTCTATTAACTTATTTTGAATCAAGCAAGAATAAAAAACAAGAGATAACACTCTTAAGAAAATTGAATTTTGTTGATTAAAAACTTAACTGATTTTTTTTTTTACATGAATGCTTGAGTTTATATAGAGGCTCCACCTAAATTAGAATCAACTATGGACCTAGAAATCTTCCTAGATAAGGATTGAAGTTTCCTAGTTAGAAATTGATTCCTAAATAAATAATAAGTTATAACTAAGTTGGGCTATAATTATGATAAGTTTAAGGCCTAAAAAATCAGAAATTGAGATAAAGTACTCAAATTCAAAAATAAAATAAATTACATAGCCCAGGCTCTCGTTGTGCTCACAACGCTATGATGCTTGCAATAGTGAGCTTTCAACTTGCAGTTGTCATGGGCGCATGCAATTTCTTCTCATGGCCATGTTTGAAGCTTGACTCTCCATGTTTTGGCCTTCATCCACTTGGATCATCGGTTTTGGTGAATAGATTAGGCCCCAATTACTTGGAATGCATTTTAACCTCTTCATTTTGATAGTAGGTTTGAACATGTGGCTAGAAAGAGAGAAAAGAAAGAGTGACAAGGTGTTTTAGAGAGTGAAAATAAAAAGAGTGAAAAGCATGAGGGAAAAGAAAAAGGAAGATAGATTCAGTCTAGAAGAAAAATGTGAGTTTGATAGCTAGGTCAAGCAAGGTTAGGCATGCTTTGCATTCCAAAAATCTTATATTTGTACTTTTGTACAAAGGGACTTATTTTATAACTAATGAGCTTAACACATCTTTGCCTAGTGTCTTTGTTGAACTTTTGCATGAATTTAAAGACGTATTTCCCAAGGAGATGCCAAGTAGTTTACCACCAATTAGAGGCATAGAGCACCAAATTAACTTCATTCCCAGGGTTGCCATACCCAATAGGCCAACACATAGGATGAATCCAAGTGACACAAAGGAGAACCAAAGAGAAGTGGAGGAGGGGCATGATAGTATCTTTGTTATGGGTGATAGATTTAGTAAGATGGCTCAATTTATACCATGTCATAAAAATGATGTGCTAAGTTGATTGTTGATTTGTTTTTCCAAGAAGTTGTGCATTTATATGGCATACCTAAAGGCATTGTTAGTGATAGGGATGTTAAAATTGTAAGCCATTTTTGGCGTGTGTTATGGGGAAAGTTAGGTACTAAGTTGCTATTTTCTACTACTTGTCACCCTCAAATCGATGGGCAAACTAAAGTGGTTAATAGGATGTTAATTACTTTACTTCTGTCAATCATCGAAAAGAACATTAGGACTTGGGAGGATTGTCTACCGTTTGTGGAGTTCGCTTATAATAGGGTTGTTCATAGCACTACTCAATGATCTCCATTTGAGATTGTTTATGGTTTTAATCTACTTACTACTATTGATTTAGTACCTTTACCACCTAACAAGTTTGTGAGTGTTGATGCTAATTCTAAGGCATATTTGGTGAAGAAGTTACATAAGCAAGTTAAGGAGAGGATTGAGAAGCAAAATGCTACAGTAGCCTCACATGTGAATAAGGGAAGGAAGCTAATGATTTTTCAGCCTAGAGATTGGGTTTAGGTGCATTTTAGCAAGGAAAGGTGATGAGAATCTAATAGCTTTGCAAGAAGTATACAAAGATATGCCCAATCAATGAACCATTTAGGGATGGCAACATCTCTTTCCAGCTGGAATTAAGCCCACCAGTTATGCTCTTGTTGCCTGTTATCATACAATAATGCTCCTATCCATGCCTACATGTAGTCAAAATAATTAATTTCTCTGAAAAAGATTAGAAAAAATACAAAAATAAATATCAGCTTTATAAAGCAAAAGATGGGCTCAGAAATTTTCTTGAATTTCTACAACATTATTTTATGTTGTTAGGAAAATTTTATCCTGATTTTTCCAATACTCAATTTCTTATGACTTTAGAAACTGCCTATAAAAATTATATTACTCCCAAAGGCAAGCTTATTAAAAGCATTCATCCTCCTACGATGAATATTTCCTTTAAAAACAAAAAGGAGAAAGATGTTACTGCTTCTCCTTTTAAGGGGGGAGAGGGGAGTCTAGAAGATGTCATCCAGCAAAATAATTTCTCAAATTTATCTTTTGAATCAATGGGAAGGTAGTTGACTAGAATAGAAACTCAAATGTCTACTATTAAACAGGTCGACTATATTCCTAAAAAGGAAATATCTGCTCCTTCCACTTCTTATGAGGGTTTTATTTAAACCCATGGAGTCCTCTAAGCTGGATATCAAATTGGCAAAAGAAGACAAGTCTACAAAAATGGTAGACGAACTGGTCAAATGTCTTACTGCTCTAGGATTAAAAGCAAAAAATTCAAAAGAGCAGGCTAAGAAAAATTTAACTCCTCTTATTAGAGAGGAAAAGAAAGAAGAAGTAAACTTTGAGCCAAATCTAGAAACTGACTCAGATACCAGTTATCAAAAGTTTGAACAAGGGTTTATTAATAACCTTGAAGCTATGTTTATGGAAGCTGAAGAACCAAGTCAAGTTAATAGGAATACCTATCCTACAAGAAGTTCCAGTATGCCATTAAAGCCTTATTATCCAAGGCCATCTCTGGTAGATCTCCAATATGAAGACACTTCATTCAATTATGTCTCTTATGATGGGACATCCATAGTTGAATGGAATATTGATGGTCTATCAAAATATCAAATTAAAAATGTCATACATTATATGACTATGTATGCAAATGCTGCTAAGGCTAGAGGAAATGCTGATGATATGGTTGCTAAAGCCATAATAGCAGGATTCACAGGCCAACTTAAAGGTTGGTGGGATTTTTATTTGTCCTAAGAAGCAAGAGTTCAAATATTAACAGCAACCAAGACCGAAATGACAGTCCAGCAACCACCAGGAGCCTAGCCCATTACTAGCTCAAGGACTACGTCAGATGCTGTTAATACCCTATTATATACTATAGGGATACATTTTATTGGCTCAACTACGTCTTATTTAGACA
Source organism: Reutealis trisperma (assembly GCA_947687605.1). Taxonomy (NCBI): domain Eukaryota; kingdom Viridiplantae; phylum Streptophyta; class Magnoliopsida; order Malpighiales; family Euphorbiaceae; genus Reutealis; species Reutealis trisperma. Next base: position 2,432,532 of record CANTUT010000067.1, on the reverse strand, counting down.
AATCACATGAGCAATTAATGAACTTGAGATGTTCAGATTTATCTCATTTTAAATGGTATAAAGATGTCTTCTTATCTACGGTATATACCAGAGAAGATAATGGAAATGATATCTGGAAAGAAAAATTCATATCTAGATTACCACCCTTATTTACTGAAAGGGTTAGAGATCACATAAAAGGAAAATGGGATGGAGGAATCCCATACAGCCAGTATGTATGGAGAACTGGCAGCAGAGGTCATAGCTGAAGGAATCTCATTATGCAATGAGATGAAGCTCCATAATTAGTTAAAGAAAAATAAAGCAATAAGAAGAAGGTTGCTAGGAGATTTCTGCAAACAGATTGGTTATCGACCATTATTTTCTTCTTATAAGAAGAAAAAACCCTATAAAAAAGAAAAATATTATCCTTCGAGGCAAAAAGAAGAAATTATAAGAAGCCAAAAGAAAAGAGGGATAAGAGGCCTAATTCAAAGGCTAAAGGAAAATAAAAGTCTAAAAAGACTATAATCTGCTATAAATGTGGAAAACTAGGTCATTATGCCAACCGGTGTAAAGTCAAACTGTAGATACAGGCCTTATCCATTAACGAAGGTCTTAAAAAATCCTTGATTAATCTGTTTATTACTAAAACAGGCTTTGAAAAAGAAGATTATGAAATTAATGCTATGGATTATGAATCCAGTTCTAGTTTCGATTCTAGTTCATTAGGTACATCTTCAACAAAAAAAGAATGTGAAGGAAACTGTGATTATTATACAGTCTTATGTCAGATGAATGGCTTATATGTATTAACCAAGGAAGAAGACATGATTTTGGATCTTATTGATCAGATCCAAGATGGAGAAGAAAAGAAAAAACAAATTCAAAAATATCTGCAGCTTTATCAATCTAAAGATAATGCTTCCTCATCTAATCAGACAAAGCCACTAGAAAAGAAGCTTTCTGAAAAGTAAGAAAAGCCCTATGATCTTAAAGGGATTTGGATAGGGCAAAAAATGCTAAAAAATTCAAAGCTCGTGAGCCTACAGTTTATGAACTAAAGGCTAAGATTAACTTTGTTAAGACAGAATTAAAAGATGTAAAAGACAGAGTCTCTTTCCTTGAATTGATTAAAAAGGAAGAAGTAGAAAGAATCAAGGAAGAAGAAGAAAAGTTTGCTCTTAATAAAGCAGAAAGAGACCCATTAAATAAAGATGAAATTAATAATCTTCAGTTCTTAAATTTACTGGATCAAGTCACTACTCATAAATGGCACACTTATATTACAGTGGTTGTCAATAAAGAATATATGTTCAAAGTATTAGCCCTTATTGATTCAGGTGTTGATTTAAATTGCATAAATGAAGGTATTGTTCCTTCTTGGTACTTCACCAAAACTACTGAAGTACTTAATACAGCAGATGGTTCAAGATTAAAGATCAAATATAAGTTATCTGATGTTGCTGTATGCAATAAAGGCATATGTTTTCGAATACCATTTATAATGGTGAAAGGATTATCTCATCCTGTCATTCTAGGTAACCCGTTTCTTCATATGTTATACCTAATTAAAGAAATCTCTGAGAAAGGTATAACTTTAGAAAAAGGGGAAGAGTGATATAGTTTTCTTTTATATCTCAACCAAAATTAAAGGAAATAGATATCATTCAGAATAAAATCAGGAATAAAGAAAAGTTTTCTTTTATATTTGAACCAAAATTAAAGAAAATAGATATCATTCAGAATAAAATCAGGAATAAAGAAAAATTCCTCACTTCCTTATCTCAGGAAGTTAGTCAAAGAAAAATATCTGAGCAATTATTATTGTCCGCTATCAAAGCCAAGATAGAAAAAATCTAAAAGGATATGGAGAAAGAAATTTGTGCTGAGATTCCAAATGCTTTTTGGAATAGACAAAAGCATGTGGTACAGTTGCCTTTTGAGCCAGACTATAGTGAAAAACAAATACCCACTAAAGCTCATCCTATTGCTATGGGGCCCAGGCATTTTGAAATTTGTAAAAATTGTTAAGCTGGAAAGCAAAGGACTTATTAGAAATCATAGTCCTTGGAGCTATCTGGCATTTTATATGGAAAACACTGTCGAATTGGAAAGAGCTGTTCTTAGGCTTGTTATTAATTACAAGCCACTTAATAAAGCCTTAAGATGGATTAGGTATCATTTACCTAATAAAAAGGATTTATTAAATAGGCTTTATGGTGCCAATATTTTTCAAAATTTGGTATGAAATCTGGCTACTGGCAAGTTCAAATAGATGAAGCTGACTATTTTAAGACGACATTTATTGTTCCTTTTGGGCATTACGAATGAAATGTTATGCCCTTTAGGTTAAAAAATGCCCCTTCTGAATTTCAAAGAATCATGAACGGTATATTTAATGCTTATTCAGCATTTACTATCATTTATATTGATGATGTGCTAATTTTCTCTAGCACTTTAGATCAACATTTTAAGCATTTGAATATCTTTATTAAGATTATTAAGAGTGTTGGGTTAGTCGTGTCAGCCAAAAAGATTAAGTTGTGTCAAACTAAGATTAGATTTTTAGGACACAACATTGAAAGGGCACTATTATTCCTATAGATAGAACCATCCAATTTGCTGACAAATTCCCTAATGAAATCAAAGATAAAACTTAGTTGCAGAGATTTTTAGAAAGTTTAAATTATGTAGCTGATTTTTATAAAGAACTAGCTTATGATGCTAAACCTTTATTTGAAAGATTAAAAAAGAATCCTTCTTAATGGTCTCAAGCTCATTCCTTAGCTATCCAAAAAATAAAGTCCAGGGTTAAGGAACTTCCTTGCTTAGCTATTCCTTACCCAGAAGCCTTTAAGATTGTAGAGACCAATGCTTCAGATAAAGGTTATGGAGGAATATTAAAATAATAAAAAATAATAAAGAATAGCTAGTTAGATTTACCTCTGGTATCTGGACAGGACCAAGAGTTAAATTACTCTACAGTTAAAAAAGAACTCTTATCTATTGTTCTTTGTGTTCAAAAATTTGAATTTGATTTATTAAATCAAAAATTCCTTATTAGAGTAGATTGTAAATCTGCTAAGGATACCTTATTAAAAGATGTAAAAAATATTGCTTCAAAACAAATATTTGCTAGATGGCAAGCCATCTTATTTGTGTTCGATTTTGATATTGAGTTTATTAATGGTTCATCTAATTCTTTGCCTGATTTCCTAACCAGAGAATTTTTAACAGGAAATGAGTTCAAAGGAAAAGGGACCAGCAACTCCCTGTAAAAGGACTTATGAATCCTTAATAGGCGGTTATGCTTAAGAAGACCGCCTAAGAAGCGATGCTTATAAAATCAGCATCAAGGCTACCTCAGAAAAAGAAAATCTGTTCCCTTATATTCCAATTTCTTATTATTTTTTGCTTATTATTGATGCAAAGCATGCAGGACTTGCACCTTATGAGGTGGCGGAAATTTATACAAAAAATTTTACTACAATTCCAAAATATTATGATTATTATCAAAAAATTATGCTTGAAACAGGTTCTGTTATTTTTTCATCCATAGAACAATCTGAAGGAGAATTTGCTTATAGCAAATTTATTATCAAGAAGTTAATCACTCTTGAAGAATGGGGCAATGACCTCTTCATTTCCAAAGAAGTCCACGTGTTTTCTTTTTACAGATCATTTAATTATTTTGACTACATGCAGGCTTGGATAGGAGCATTATTGTATGATAACAGGCAATGAAAGCATAGCTAGTGGGCTCAATTCTAGCTGGAAGGAGATGTTGCCATCCCCACATGGTTCATTGATTGATTCTTTAATTGGGGAATCTTTCCTATTATGCTCCCTGACAAAGTTTGAACTGTTTATGAACAGTTTGTGAAAGAAAATCCAAAACATAAGAATTACCGACTCTCTTTTGCCATATGGTATAGGATTCCATGGATAATTAAATGGGATTGGCAAATCTTGAGTAACAAACATCCAAAATTTGGTGAAACAATTGAAAGAATTCCTTGGCTAACTAGAAGAGTACTAATCAAATGGTGGAATAAGTTTAATTTCTTTGATGACTCTTCTATTTATTCTGATAAAGGAATTATCATTTTGGATAAAAAACAAAATAAAAAAGATAATGATGAAGCCCATAAATACCTAATACAAGGACAATTATCTTCTTCAAACTTATTTAGTTTATTCCGAGATTTATTGGAAAGCATTCCAAAAGAAGAATTAAAAACCCAATTTCTCTCAGCTCTAGCAGAAAAGGAAGAAGAAGGCTCTTCTAGCAAGACAAAGCCTAAAAGCAGACATGACCTCATCATAGATAAAGATAGTACTAATGAAGATGACTGTATGTCAGAAGACTGTCTGCCACTAGAAGATGCTCAGGACCCATTTGATTTTAGTTTGTAGTGCTTTCCAGCTATTTCCAACTAAGCCTTATTCTCAGGCTTTCCAGTTGTTCAAAGCATATGCCTTATCTTTAGGCAATAATTTAAGGTTTTCTGAGTGGATACCATCTCAATTCTTATCTTTAAACAGGAGTGCGTTCCAGCTTAGCCCACTATCTTTATTTTAATTATTTGTTTAGCTTTTCTTTGCTATATATAGGAGTGTTTTTAGTTCATTTAAAATCATCAAAAAGATTAAGTTGTATTTTGCTAGGTTTCTCTAAGTGTTTTAAGTGTTCTCTGTAAAATATTTTCAATTTAGATTTGAGTGAGAGTGATCTTCCTTTGTTCTATCATTATGTAAGTAATAAATATATGTTCTTCTTGTTAAAAGTTCTTATTGTTATATATTTGATTTGGCCTATATATTTATATTATCTTGCATTTCTCTATCTTCTTATTATAATCTTAAATTTTCTCATTCTCTTGCGCTAGCCTCCCCTATTGGTATCAGAGCCGAAGCTCTTTTTGATTTGTCTGTTAGTTTTGTGAAACCCAAGTCACATTTCCACAGTGTCCTGTTTAGCTAAGGATGGGCATTTTGGACTAGGAGTAAGTCGTTGACAATGATCAAAACTATGGATAGAATCTTTGAAAGTTCGGGTAATTTTACTAATAACTCATCTAGCTCAATTGAAAAGAATAATAAAAAATCAAAAACTAAACAAATTCTTATGTTAGAAAATATAGACCAGAACTTATCTAACTGGAAACTTCTAGCTATTAGTTCTTTAGCTATTTATAAATCTAATACTAATTTTTCTTTTAAGTCTGATTATGTTATCAAGACTGTTGAATAGGTCATTCCAATTCATGAAGGATTTAGTTCATTCAGCCTGTTATCCCAAGATCTAATGGCAAAGCACCAGGAGAAATATCAATTCCTTCATATAGGCATGGTGCAACTTGCTCTAAAACCTACAACAAGATTGGGACTTAACACATTTGCTATATTATGCGTTGGTGATAAAAGGCATAATATATTTCATGACTCCTTATTAGGAGTAGTTGAATCGACCTTATGTGATGGTCCAGTATATTTTTCTTGTTATCCAAATTTTACTTTGTCTCTTTCTAATCCACATCTATTAAGTGCTCTTAATTTGGATATCAAAACAGATGGCTATAACATGCTTCCAAGATCTGAAAATGTAATTCTTATTTATAGAATTCATTACAAAGCCATGAATTCAGTTGTCCCTAATTTGAGGGAATCATCTACAAAGCTTTGCACTCCTAAAGGCACTACTACCTTATTTTTGACAAATTTATCGAAAGGTAATCTGATGGTTCCGAAAAATATTTCTTGGGATTAGGTTATTTTACTTGAAAAATGGATGCTAGAAGAAGTAGTTCCTATCAAAAAAGAAGATTCTAGATCAATCCAAGAAATTGTGGAACATAAAGATGAAAATGTTGAAATTGCCTTTTCTAGAAGCATATCGGTTATTCTACAACCAGATAGGAGGTCCTTTTAAAATCTTTCAAGAAATCCTTCTTTAAGATCATTACAACCTCCTAGATCCTCTTATTCAGAGCCAATTATGAAGTCACCCTCCTTATTAGGAGTGAAAAAGAGTGCTGAAAGTGTAGGGCATCCTTAATACAAGTATGAGGAAGGTCAGTCTAGTCCTACTCATCATACCCCTCAAAGTCCTACTCCTTTCGACATGGGATATGATAAAGAAAGTATTTTGAATCTTGATAGCTTAAATTTAGCTATCATCTCCATAGAAGAAGATCCATTTGATAAATGGTTTCTTATTAATTTCTCTGTAAAATATTTTCAATTTAGATTTGAGTGAGAGTGATCTTCCTCTATTCTATCATTCTGTAAGTAATAAATATATGTTCTTCTTGTTAAAAGTTCTTATTGTTATATATTTGATTTGGTCTATATATTTATATTATCCTGCGTTTCTTTGTCTTTTTGTTATAATCTTAAAATTTCTCATTCTCTTACGCTAGCTTCCCCTATTGATAGAAACAAAGATGAAATTAACGGAAACAAGAAAATGAAAATAGAAAACATAATGAACAGAAGGATATAACCTGATTTAGAACCTAAGCTTTGATATCAAACAGATACAAACCTCAAATGACTTGCTTTGAAACCTAATACCTTTATGCTTGGAAATGACTCCCTCGGAGAGCCAAATCAAATTTGTCAGGAAAACCTCAACCCAATGATGAACCTGTGTCAAAGAACCTTGATATGTTATGAACAAAACAAAGTGATTAACTTTGAAAGTTCAAAATATTGATTCAAGCAAGAACCAAAAGCTGAGAAATTTCTCACAAAACTTAATTTTGAATTATTCAAGTCTGTTCTATTTCTAGATTAGCTAAGTATTTATATCATCTTAGCTAGGTTACAAACCATAAATTATTTCTGATCAAAATTTGGGTTTGGGCTTTATTTAAACAAAACTAAGAAGCCCAAAATAACTAATTAAAGTACTTAAAAATAGAAAAAGGATAGATATGGGCTTATTTAACAAAATTAGCCCAATTACAAAGTGAATTTCAAATTTAATTCGATTGACCCATTCAAAATCCATCCTTGAAGCTTGAATCTTCATGTTTTGTCTTCTAGCACTTGAATCAAATTAATCAAATCTGAATTTGAATCTTGAATCCCCAATTTGATATTTGACTCCTCTTTGCAATCTTCAATTATGGATAGATTGTTCCACAAGCCTTACTTCAAGCCTTGAATTGTATCTTTGAACTTCTTTGTCCTTGCTCTTGTAATTGGCCCATTTGGCAAAGTCATTGGATCCTTGCTTTTAGCCACTTGGATTGCATCAATAAACCTATACAATTCTAATTAGCCATTATTTTTTCTTTTGGCTAAATGCTCTTTCTTTTTTTTGGCTTATATATATATATATATATATATATATATATATATATATATATATATATATATATATATATATATATATATATATATATATATATATATATATATATATATATATATATATATATATATATATATATATATATATATATATATATATATATATATATATATATATATATATATATATCAAATACAGAAATTAAGGATCAAACAAAGAGCAAACTGATTTGAAGCTTCAAGCAAAAATAATGGTGTGATTTTTGAAGCTCCTCCCTCTAATGAATTTCGAATCCAAGAATCCTTGAGGAATGATTGGTTTTGACCTTTAGACACTTAATTAGGATGAAAAAAAAGGACAAAATAACAGAAATTAAACGAAATAATAGAAAGCAAAACAACGTGAAAACAAAAATATGAAAACAAAAGGATAGATTGGATATGCAAACCTAATCTAGAGCCTAAGCTCTAATATCAGACTGATATGAACCCTAAACGACCTCCTTTGAGACCCAATACCTTTACGCTTAGAAGTGACTCCTTGGAAATCCAAATTAAGTTTGAAACAAGAAACTTTAACCAAATGACGAACCTGTGTTAAAGAATCTTGGTATATTATGAACGAAACAAATTAATGAACTTTGGAAGTTCAGATTATTGATTCAAAGCAAGAACCAAAATTGAGAAATTTCTCACAAGCACAAAGCTATAATTTTCAAATTATCATGTCCCCCTTTATCAATAAAATAGCTATATATTTATAGTATCTTAACTAGGTTACAAAAAATTAATAGTTGTTTAAGGAAAATTAGTTTCCTAAATAACTTACTAACAAAATCAGTTTTGGGCTTAATTTAAACAAACTAAAAGCCAAAATAACTAATTAAAATACTTAAAACGGAAAATGGATAGATATGGACTTAATTAACAACATCAACCCAATGATAATATGAATTTCAAACTTAAGGTTAAATTGATTGACCCATTTGAAATTGGTATGAAGCTTGCATCATGCTTGACTTGGCTTCCAATTATCAATCGAATCCAACTGATGGGAAATCAAAGGAGCACAAATATTTGAGTTTGCACTAATAGAGTAGTCTATACTATTTGGGCCATAACTCTTGCTACAAAACTTGGATTGAGGTGATTCAAGATACATTAAAAAGCTAACATTCATAGATACAACTTCTTTTTTCTAAGCTTGAGATGATTCTATCATTATCAAGGCTGAATTTGGGATGCAAATATGCTGCTGTTGGAATTTAGATTTCTGAATAAAATTTGGGTTTTCATTTATTATGTATTTGGGCTGTCCATGTTAGTTAGTTATTAAGCCCACAATTTAGTTTGTTAAGTTTTTAAGATAAACTAAGTTAATTGTCTTTAATATACACCATTAAAGGTATTGATTACCTTTAATTGTTTAGTATTTATAGACTTTTAATTATTCTTATTAGGCTCTTGGCTTTTCCTATTCTTCGAGGGATGTTCCAAGATTAATTATCAGGTATTGATGGTCTTTAATTATCTTATTTGGCTTTTGGCTTTTCCTATTCTTGGAGGGATGTTCCAAGAAGCCTATATAAAGGCTACAATGATGTAACCAAAAGGGAGATTGGATATCATTAAAATTTTTATCATGGATTGATAAATTAAGAGTATTTACTCTTATGTTTGGTTCTTGCTAGAATCAATGTTATTGATGAGAATCCATATACCTTACAAGAAGCTCACAAATACATACATGATAAAGATTTCAAGAAGGTTCTTCAAGGTTGTCATTTCTATCAAGTTAGCTTATAAAGGCATACAATACAACCATTGTGCATGATTGATGAATCATCTAAGAATGAAAATAAAGTAGTTTAAACAACTCTTAGGCTGTATACATAACATAGGCAGCCCAAACACTGAATAAAACAAGATAAATTGAATTTGAAAAGCCCAAATATGGAGGGTCCAATTTGAATGAATAATGGCAGCCTTGTAAACACTTGAATAGATTAAGCCCAAGCAAATTGGAATGTAATTTGGCCTCTTCATCTTGACATTGGGAGGGTCCAATTTGAATGAAGAATGGCAGCCTTGTAAACACTTGAATAGATTAAGCCCAAGCAAATTGGAATGTAATTTGGCCTCTTCATCTTGACATTGGGGAGGGTCCAATTTGAATGAAGAATGGCAGCCTTGTAAACACTTGAATAGATTAAGCCCAAGCAAATTGGAATGTAATTTGGCCTCTTCATCTTGACATTAGGCTTGAATAGATTGATTAAGCCCTTAAAGCTTCCTTGAATACAATTGGATCCATATGCGAAGCTCATGATCCAAATATCTTTTATTGGTTTATAAGAAACTTCATACAACCTTATTTTCTTCTTAGATGATTCATCAATCATGCACAATGGTTGTACTGTATGCCTCTGTAAGCTAACTTGATAGAAATGACAACCTTGAAGAACCTTCTTGAAATTTTTATCATGTATGTATTTGTGAGCTTCTTGTAAGGTATATGGATTCTCATCAGTTATCTTTGTATTCTTGTGTAGAATACATGTTTGAAGAAACATTCAAGTAGATTGATCACCTATTTATGGAATGTTTCAAAATTAGAGTTTAAAAACTAAGTTTTCCTTATTCTAATTCTTGATCATTTTATCTAAGCAATCTGATTTCTAACCTTTCTTAGGGGTTGAATCCGAATTGGTCTTGGGGTTTTCATGTTAATGTGTTAGGGGTTCAAATATACAAAGGGGTTCTCAAGCTTATTCATGGAGGTTCCATATCACCAATAGTATTGATCTGGCATCATTCGAAATCCATCCTTGAAGCTTGAATCTTCATGTTTTGTCTTCTAGCACTTGAATCAAATTATTCAAATCTAAAATTTGAATCTTGAATCTCCAATTTGATATTTGACTCCTCTTTGCAATCTTCAATTGTGGATAGATTATTCCACAAGCCTTATATCAAGTCTTGAATTGCATCTTTGAACTTCTTTGCCCTTGCTCTTGTAATTAGTCCATTTGGCAAAGTGATGAGAATCAAGGTGCCTTAGAAGAATCCTATAGATATTTGCAAGTTAAAGATTTCAAGAAGGTTCTTAATACGAACTCCAAATGACCTGCTTTGAGATTCAATACATTTATGCTTGGAAGCGACTCCTTGGGAAATCAAATCAGGTTTGAACAAGAAAACCACAACCTAATGATGAACCTGTGTCAAAGAACCTTGGAATGTTGTGAACAAAACAAAGTAATTAACTTTGGAAGTTTGGATTATTGATTCAAAGCAAGAACCGAAGTCGAGAAATTTCTCACAAAACACAAATTTGTAATTTCAAATTATCAAGTCGACCTCCTATGCCTAGATTAGCTAAGTATTTATATCATCTTAGCTAGGTTACAAACCTTAAAATTTTTACTAACAAAATTCGGGCTTGGGCTTAATTTAAACAAACTAAAAAGCCCAAATAACTAATTAAAATACTTAAAATAAAAAAAATGATAGATATGGACTTAATTAACAAAATTAGCCTATTGGCAAAATGAATTTCGAACTTGAATTTAAATTGATTGACCCATTCAAAATCCATCGTTGAAGCTTGAATCTTCATGTTTTATCTTCTAGCACTTGAATCAAATTAATCAAATTTGAATTTGAATCTTGAATTGCCAATTTGATATTTGACTCCTCTTTGCAATCTTCAATTGTGGATAGATTATTCCACAATCCTTGCATCAAGCCTTGATTCATACATTTGTTCCACAACCCTTGCATCAAGCCTTGAATTGCATCTTTAAACTTCTTTGTTCTTGCTCTTGTAATTGGTCCACTTGGCAAAATCATTGGATCCTTACTATTAGCCACTTGGATTGCATCAGTTCTTCAAGGTTGTCATTTCTATCAAGATAGCCTACAAAGACATGCAATCCAACCATTGTACATGATTGGTGAGTCATCCAAGAAGAATATGAGATTGCATGAAGTTTCCTACAATCCAATCGAGGAAATTTGGATCATAAGTTTTGCATATGGATCCAATCATATTCAAGGAAGCTTCAAGGATTTTATCAACATGTTCAAACCCACCTTGATTTTGAGCTTGTATGTTAATGTTAATATGGAGGGGTTTTTCTTTAGTTGGTGGGGAGTTTTGGTGTAGAGTTTGCCAAATGATGAAGATGAACACAAATTTTACTTACATATGAAATGTTGAATGGTGAGGATTTAATCACATGGATATCTATGATTTAACTAAATTAGATGGCTAGGATCTTAGCTAAGTTGATGATGTTCATCATATGGTGTAAAAAATAAAAATGAATGTAGACTTTGGTGTAGGAAAAGTGAAAATTGAAGTTGGAGAATGATTTGACATAGGAAAAAAATGGTGGTTTCGAAGTCAAATTGGTGGCTAGCTTTCGTACATCAATTTGTCTTGGCTAACCATTTTTAACTCTAGAATAACCTTATGTTTACTCATTTATGGGCCTTATGTGTGCGCTGATGAGAATCCATATACTTTACAAGAAGCTCACAAATACATGCATGATAAAGATTTCAAGAAGGTTCTTTAAGGTTGTCATTTTTATCAAGTTAGCTTACAAAGGCAAACAATACAACTATTGTGCATGATTGATGGATCATTTAAGAAGAAAATAAGGTTGTATGAAGTTTCTTATAAACCAATCAAGGATATTTGGATCATGAGCTTCGCATATGGGTCCAACTGTATTCAAGAAAGCTTCAGGGGCTTAATCAATCTATTCAAGCCCAATGTCAAGATGAAGAGGCCAAATTACATTCCAATTTGCTTAGGCCTAATCTATTCAAGTGTTTACAAGGCTGCCATTCTTCATTCAAATTGGACCCTCCATATTTGGGCTTTTCAAATTCAATTTATCATGTTTTATATAGTGTTTGGGCTGCCTATGTTATGTATACAGTCTAGGAGTTGTTTAAACTACTTTATTTTCATGTTTTAATTAGTTTTGGGCCTATTTTATGTTAGGTCAAAGGCCCATCCGAATTCTATAGTTTAATTAATTAGATTTCAGTTTCTAGTTAGGAAATAGCTTCTCTTTTATAGAAAGGATTCCTAACTTGTTTTAGAATTCAGTTCTAGTTTAGTTATTATTTAGGAATTAGTTTCTAATTAGGAATCTTCAATCCTTGTTTAGGAAGATTTCCTATTCCATAGTTGATTCTAATTTAAGGTTAAGCCTCTATATTTATGTTATGATCAATAAAAATTCAGTTTTCTTAAGAGTGTGATCTCTTGATTTTGATTCTTGCATGAATCAAGTTCATACAATCAAAGTTAATTACTTTGTACATATTTATTCCAAGGTTCTCTTCCACGAGTTTGGTATTGTGTCTCAGAGATCATCATCTAAAGGTGATCATATTCCAAGGTGCTCTATCATAGGTTGGATTTGGGTCACGGACTTGGGGAAAACCTAATGTGGCCTTCCAAGGAGTTGCTTCTAAGCGTAAAGATAATTGGGTCTCAAGTTTAATATACTTGGGATTCGTATAATTTTGATATCAGAGCTTAGGCTCTAAATCAGGTTATATCTTTCCATTTCATTTGTGTTTTTTATTTTTGTTTATTTTTTTATTTCTGTTTCTTTTCATTTTTATTAAATTCCTTCATTTTCATCTCGTGAATTCTGTTTGTTATTGTTTCAAGTCTGAAAATTCCAAAAAAAAAAAATCCAAATCATTTTACCTTCTTTTTTTTTTTCCCTTCTTTGTTCATTTATTCCTTCATTCATTCCATCCAATTCATATTTCTATTCCTTGTTTCATTGGAAGGTCAAATCCATACTTACTTAGGAACCAATTCAAATTCAAGAAGAAAGAAGGGAGGACTCACCTAAGCTTGAAGACTTCAAATTTGATTTGACTTCTTGTATTTGATCTTCAATTTGTTTATTAATTTTCCTTTAATTTGTTGCTATAATTATAAAAAAAAAAAAAGAGAGAGAGAAAATCAGAATTTAAAAGAAAAGCAAAAAAAAAAAAAAGGAAATTCGTCCAAAAAGAAAAGAAGAAGCAAAAAGTGTTGAAATCTGACTTTTTGGTGTATTTATAGAAGTTATTTAGTTCCTAGAGTGAAGAGGACAAGGAAAGAAGCTGATTTTCATGATTATACAAGGAGAATCAAAGATTTCAACATTCTACAAGGAGTTTGACCAAGTCTAAGCATCCTTCCAAAACAAGCTAGGATTGGTTTCCTACTCCTTTCCAAATTTTGGTTTGACTTTTCTAATCCTATTTTCATTCTGATTTCTTACTAATTTAACTATTTCCTTATTCATTTTTTCTTTTTATTTCAATCCTTGTTCGTGTCTCATTAGGTTTCCTAATCCTATCAGGATTCCAATATTATTTTCTTAGTTCTATTAGGATTTTAACTTTTGTTTTCCAATTTCAATTAGGATTTTTATTTCTATTTTTCTGAGTCCAAATTCTAATTTTGTTTTTCTAGTTCAATTAGGATTGTCATTTTCCTAGTGTCATTAGGATTTCTTATTTCTTGTTTCTCGTTTCATTTTGAGTCTTTGGATTTATTTACATTGTAACTTAGTAAAAATTGTGTTAATTTGATTTTTGCAACTAATCTTGACAAGAGATTTGAGTGGAAAAAGGCTAAGTGTGAGCACATAAAGAGAAAAGCCATAATAAATTGAGTGAAACATGAGATATTGAGTGGCAATGCTTGAGTGAAACATGTGCGGGAGTGAAGTGAGGTATTATTTTACTTTACTAATATTCTTTTCAAGTTTTTTATAATGGAAGTTGATCAAGAATTTCAAAAAGAATTAATGGCTATTAGGCAAGAAGTAGGTATGTGGATATTGAAGGATGAAGAATATAATGATGTTTTTCATACAAGATGTTGCATCGAAGATAGAGTATGCCGTATGATCATTGATAGATTGATTGTTGTCAATTTTGCAAGCCTTGAGCTAGTTGAGAAATTAAATTTACCCACTAGAAAGCATCCAAGGCCACACTCATTATATTTGTTGAATAAATATGTCAAGATTAAAGAGTAAGCTTTAGTTTCATTCTCTCTAGGAAGGTATAAAAGTGAAGATTGGTGTGATGTTGTACAAATGAATGTGACACATGTTTTGTTTGGAAAGCCATGAATATGTTTCAGTCAAGCAAAACACATCAAATCTACTAACCACAACAAAGTTCCCTTAAAAGATGGTAAGCATACTACCCTTGCTCCTCTTTCTCAAGAAGAATTGTGTGAAGATCGAGTGAAGATACAAAGAAAAAGAGAGGAAGAACTTCAAAGACAAAATGGTGATGTTGAGCTTGTAGTGCAAGAATTGAGTGCGTCAAAAAGGGAGAATGAAGTTGATGAGAGTTTCAAAAAGGAGGAAAGCAATGTGCAAAATGAAGCTGTGGAAGTTACTTATGAAAATGACTTAAAACCTTCAGAGCATACACATGAAGAGTCCTTATTAAAGGGTGAAGAAATTATTCATGAAGGAATTCCAACATATGATCCTCCTCAAGAAGTTGTTGCAAACAAAACTGACTTTGTTGAAAATAGTGAAATAAAAGAAAAAAGTGCATAAAGAAAGAGAGTGAAAAGAAAAAGAATGATGTGAAAAGAAAGAATTAGTAAGTGAGGAACAAAATGAACTTTCAAATGAGAGAAAAGAAATAATAGAAAGTTCAAATAAAATGATTGAGAGTGAAGAGAGAAAAAAGTGAGCATAGTTGAAAAAGAAAGTATCAAGGATGTTTTGTTTTCTAACACTAACAAGCTTGAATTTTCTTTTTTTTAGCTTTGTTTCTCTTTTTTAGGATTTTAAAGAAGGATTTTCATGGAAGAAAAGAGGTGATAAAAGCAATACATTTCCTACCAAGTGCTCAAGTCAAGATTCGAGGATGAATCATCCTGAGGAGGGAGGGATTGATGAGAATCCATATACCTTCCAAGAAGCTCACAAATACATACATGATAAAGATTTCAAGAAGGTTCTTCAAGATTGTCATTTTTATCAAGTTAACATACAAAGGCATACAATACAACCATTGTGCATGATTGATGGATCATTCAAGAATAAAATAAGGTTGTATGAAGTTTCTTATAAACCAATCAAGGATATTTGAATCATAAGCTTTGCATATGGATCCAATTGTATTTAAGGAAGCTTCGAGGGCTTAATCAATCTATTCAAGCCCAATGTCAAGATGAAGAGGCCAAGTTACATTCCAATTTGGTTGGGCCTAATCTATTCAAGTGTTTACAAGGCTGCCATTCTTCATTCAAATTGGACCCTCCATATTTGGGCTTTTAAAATTCAATTTATCATGTTTTATTTAGTGTTTAGGCTGCCTATGTTATGTATACAGCCTAGGAGTTGTTTAAACTACTTTATTTTCATGTTTTAATTAGTTTTGGGCCCATTTTATGTTAGGTTAAAGGCCCATCCGAATTTTATAATTTAATTAATAAGATTTCAGTTTCTAGTTAGGAAATAGCTTCTCTTTTATGGGAAGAATTCCTAACTAGTTTTAGAAATCAGTTCTAGCTTAGTTATTATTTAGGAATTAGTTTCTAATTAGGAATCTTCAATCTTGTTTAGGAAGATTTCCTATTCCATAGTTGATTCTAATTTAGGGTTAAGCCTCTATATAAACTTAACCATTCATGTAAAAAGAATTTATGTTATGATTAATAAAAATTCAGTTTTCTTAAGAGTGTGATCTCTTGGTTTTGATTCTTGCTTGAATTAAGTTCATACAATCAAAGTTAATTACTTTGTGTGTATTTATTCCAAGGTTCTCTTCCACAAGTTCGATATTGTGAATTTCGATTAAGAGAATAATTTTGAGAGAATTTTTCTGTAAAAATACTGAAGAATAATAGAATGGTGGCTGTCTATCAATGGCTGGCTGAAATTTTGCTTATATATTACAGTTTTGGGTGAAATTTCCAAGTTTACCCTTAATGAGCTAGGTTAGAAGTGTTTTGGTGTAGTGGGCTTTTGGAAAATTGGGCCTTTTATTTAATTTATGGGCTAATTATAGGTAGTTAAAAATAAAATATTTTTCTTATTATTTTTATTAAAATTCCCCCTAAACATTTATTTAAAAATGCTCATAAAAATTATTTTATACTTAAAAAACCACTTTGTGCATGCAAATTCACTTTATGTGAAATAAATTATTTTATACGTATGCACTTCATATAAATCACTTATTTTCAATAAATATTCATTTTATACATATTAGAATTAATCTAATATGCCACATACTCATCAATCACACCATACACTAATTTTCATAAAAAGCACATATTTTGACATAATAGCTCTAAGAAATCAATCACGAAACTCCTAGGGTAGGTGTGAGTTGTTACACAACACCATTTTGTCTTTGAAGTTCTTCCTCTCTTTTTCTTTGTATCTTCACTCGATCTTTATACAATTCTTCTTTAGAAAGAGGAGCAAGGGTAGTATGCTTACCATTTTTAGTGGAACTTTATAGTAGTTAGTAGATTTGATGTGTTTTACTTGACTAAAACGTATCCATGGGTTTCCAAACAAAACATGTGTCACATTCATACGTATAACATCACACCAATCTTCACTTTTATACCTTCCTAGAGAGAATGAAACTAAAGCTTGCTCTTTAATCTTAACATATTTATTCAACAAATACAATGAATGTGGCCTCAAATGCTTTCTAGTGGGCAAATTTAGTTTCTCAAATAGCTCAAGTCTTGGAAAATTGACAACACTCAACCTATCAATGATCATACGGCATACTCTATCTTGGATGCGACATCTTGTATGAAAAGCATTATTACATTCTTCATCCTTCAATATCTGCATACATACCTCTTGCCTAATAGCCATTAATTCTTTTTGAAATTCTTGATCAACTTCCATTGTAAACCTTGAAAAGAATGTTAGTAAAGTAAAATAATACCTCACTTCGCTCCCTCACATGTTTCACTCAAGTATTGTCAATCACTCATGTTTCACTCAATTTGTTATAGTTTTTCTCTTTGTGAGCTTACAATTAGACTTTATCCACTCAAATCTCTTGTCAAGATTAGTTGCAAAAATCAAATTAACACAATTTTACTAAATTACAATGTGAACAAAAATCCAAAGGCTCAAAAAATGAAACAAGGAACAAGGAACAAGAAATAAGAAATTCCTAATGACACTAGGAAAACAAGAATCCTAATTAAACTAGGAAATTAAAATTAGAATTTTGACTCTGAAAAATAGAAATAGAAATCCTAATTGAAATTGGAAAACAAAAGTTAAAATTCTAATAAAACTAGGAAAACAAGACAGGAATACTAATGGGATTAGGAAACCTAATAAGAGATGAACATGAATTGAAATAAAAAGAAAACTGAAATGAATAAGGAAATAGTTAAATTAGCAAGAAATCAGAATGAAAATAGGATTAGAAAAGTCAAACTAAAATTTAGAAAGGAGTAGGAATCCAATCCTAGCTTGTTTTGGAAGGATGCTTAGACTTGGTCAAACTCCTTGTAGAGTGCTGAAATCTTTGATTCTCTTATATAATCTTGAAAATCAGCTTCTTTCCTTGTCTTCTTCACTCTAGGAACTAAATAACTTCTATAAATACACCAAAAAGTTAGATTTCAACACTTTTTACTTCTTCTTTTCTTTTTGGACAAATTTTCCTTCTTTTTTTTTTTGCTTTTCTTTTAAATTTTGATTTTCTCTCTCTCTCGCTCTCTTTTTTTTTTTTTTTTTTTTTTTATAATTACAGCAACAAATTGAAAGGAAAATTAACAAACAAATTGAAGATCAAATACAAAAAGTCAAACCAAATTTGAAGTCTTCAAGCTTGGGTGAGTCCTCCCTTCTTTCTTCTTGAATTTGAATTGGTTTCCAAGTAAGTATGGATTTGACCTTCCAATGAAAAAAGGAATAGAAATACGAATAGGATGGAATGAATGAAAGGAACAAATGAACAAAGAAAAAAAAGGGTAAAATGATTTGGATTTTTTTTTTAATTTTCAGACCTGAAACAATAACAAACAAAATTAACGAGATGAAAATGAAGTAATCTAACAAAAATGAAAAGAAACAAAAATAAGAAAATAAAAAAAAATAGAAAACACAAAAAAAAATAGAAAGATATAACCCCAAATATATTAAACTTGAGGCCCGATTATCTTTATGCTTGGAAACAACTCCTTGAAAAGCTAAATCAGGTTTTCCCCAAGTCCGCAACCCAAATCTAACCCGTGATAGAGCACCTTGGAATATGATCACCTTTAGATGATGATCTCTGCGACACAATACCAAACTTATGGAAGAGAACCTTGGAATAAATACAAACAAAGTAATTAGCTTTAATTGTATGAACTTGATTCAAGCAAGAATCAAAACCAAGAGATCACACTCTTAAGAACACTGAATTTTCATTGATCATAACATAACTTCTTTTTACATGAATGGTTAAGTTTATATAGAGGCTCAACCCTAAATTAGAATCAACTATGGAATAGGAAATCTTCCTAAACAAGGATTGAAGATTCCTAATTAGAAACTAATTCCTAAATAAAAACTAAGCTAGAACTGAATTCTAAAACAAGTTAGGAATCCTTCCTTTACAAGAGAAGTTATTTCCTAACTAGAAACTGAAATCTAATTAATTAAACTATAAAATTTGGATGGGCCTTTGACCTAACATAAAATAGGCCCAAAATTAATTAAAACATGAAAATAAAGTAGTTTAAACAACTCTTGGTCTATATACATAACATAGGCAACCCAAACACTAAATAAAACATGATAAATTTAATTTGAAAAGCCCAAATATGGAGGGTCCAATTTGAATGAAGAATGGCAGCCTTGTAAACATTTGAATAGATTAGGCCCAAGCAAATTGGAATGTAATTTGGCTTCTTCATCTTGACATTGGGCTTGAATAGATTGATTAAGCCCTTAAAGCTTCCTTGAATACAATTGGATCCATATGCAAAGCTCATAATCCAAATATCCTTGATTGGTTTATAAGAAACTTCATACAACCTTATTTTCTTCTTGAATGATTCATCAATCATGCACAATGGTTGTATTGTATGCCTTTGTAAGCTAACTTGATAGAAATGATAACCTTGAAGAACCTTCTTGAAATCTTTAACTTGTATGTATTTGTGGGATTCTTTCAAGGCATATAGATTCTCATCACCCACATACTCACCCCATATTGTATTATTATGTACTCACTGAGCCTTGTTTCATTCCTTAGTTGGCTAAATTTTTCAAGTAAGGTTGATGAGTCAACAAGGTAAATTCCAAACCCTATTCTTCTGCTTGGAAGTTGCTATGCTAATTTCAAGTGTTATGAATCCTGGTTATATAATTATGAAGATCATTGGTTTAGAGCTCCATGATTATCGAAGGTTTAGTACTAATGTGATATGGGATTCATATGTACTAAGAACCGTAATATAATTATATTTATGTTGGTGTAATTAGTAATGAACATATCTAAATGAGATGAATATTATAATGATATTAATGAACATTTGGCCATACGTAAGGTGACAAAATAGTAGTTGGCAATAAGACAATTAGGTTCTGATCTTGGAATAAGGTTCAACATGGCAATGAATTATAAGTTAAATAGGGTTCTACAGATTTAAGTGACTTTATGTCTCCCTATGCCCTTGGATCATCACTGCTTAATAAATAGGTCGTGACAGAATTAGAAGTGTAAGTGTTTAAAAGTAGTGATGGGTCAACATGACTTTAATAAAATTATGGGAGTCCATTTTGTAAGTGTAGAGAGGATGATAATTAGTATAAGACTAATGCTCACTCTGAATGAGTTAAATATAGAATAAGAATTATGGAAACAATAAAGAAATGGTTAGATGGACATGAAGTAAGTCAAATAAGGGATTATTAACATAACACTTTTTAAGGTTAGCATATAATTTTTCTTTCCTCAAAACATCAAGTAAAGCCCCTAAATGTTCTAAATGCTCATTCAAATTTTTAGAGTATACAAGGATATAATCAAAAGACACAGCTAAAAAATTACCAATAAAAGGTCTCAAAACATGGTTTATCAATCTCATAAATGTGCTAGGTGCATTAGTCAAACTGAAAGGGATAACTAACCATTCATACAAACCATATTTTGTTTTAAAGGCAGTTTTCCATTCATCTCCTTCTCTTATGCAAATTTGATGATACCCAGTTTTCAAATCAATCTTGCTAAAAACACAAGAACCATACAACTCATCCAATATATCATCTAACCTAGGAATGGGATGTGTATACTTTATCATTATGTTATTGATCTCTCTACAATCAACGCATATGCACCAAGTACCATCCTTCTTAGGAACAAGCAAAATAGGAAACACATATGGACTCATGCTCTCTCAAGTGTAGCCCTTAGACATCAACTCCTCAACTTACCTTTGTAATTTATTCGTTTCCTCAGGATTACTCCTATAAGCTAGTCAATTTGGGATTGGCGCTCCAGGATCAAGATCAATTTGATGTTTAATGCCTCAAATGGGTGGCAATCCATTCGGCACTTCCTCGAGAAATACATCTTAAAAATCCTGTATCAAAGAAACAAAAGGACTAGGCAAAGCATTATCAAGATCATTAGTACAAAAATAAGCTTCCTTGTACATAAGTACAAGTATGGTCCTATTACAATACATAGCATTTTTGATATCACTCCCCTTAGCATAAAAACTCACCTGTTTCTTTTGACACTCAATTTCTTTTCCCATACCTGCCCCTCTCTTTTTTTCTTTTTATGAATTCAATTTTTCTTTCTTTCCACTCACTTTTTCATCTCTTGCCACTCTATTTTTTGATTCACTCAAATTTCTCTCTTAGATTCAGGCACTTTATCTTTCCTATTCTTCAAGTTGTCTCATTCTTTTGAAGTCGTCTTCATACACTTCCCTTAGAGACAATGGATTAAGGGTAGTGCACTTGCCATCTTTTTCAATCAAGTATTGGTTGGTAAACCCATCATTTTTGGCCCTTTTAGTTTAAGAAAGATTCCCTAGTCTATGTTTCATTCCAATTTAGGGTTGAACCTATAATTATTAGTTGTCTAGGAATCAATTTCTAACTAGGAAAATTTAATTCTTATTTAGAAAAGATTCCTTAGTCTATGTTTTATTCCCATTTAGGGTTGAGCCTCTACATAAACTCAACCATTCATGTAAAATGGGGTTAGATTTTGATAAATAAAAATTCAGTTTTTCTTAAGAGTGTTATCTCTTTTTTTTATTATTCTTGCTTGAATTAAGTTCATTCAATCAAAGCTAATTACTTTATGCGTATTTATTCCAAGGTTCTCTTTCACAAATTAGTATTGTGTTGCAGAGATCATCATCTAAAGGTGATCATATTCCAAAGTGCTCTATCACGGGTTGGAATTGGGTCACAAACTTGGGAAAAATCTGATTTAGCTTTCCAAGGAGTTACTTCCAAGCGTAAAGATATTGGATCTCAAGTTTAATATACTTGAGGTTCGTATCAACACCCTTAAAAGTAATGATGACCTTTAATTATTAGGTATTGATGATTCTAAGCTCAAAGGTCAGATGTTAAGTTAAGTTTTAATTGTCTTTAATTGTTAGGTATTGATTACCTTTTATTATTAGGAATTGATGATAGGTATTAATGGTCTTAAATTATTGCCTTTTGGCTTTTCCTATTCTTGGAGGGATGTTCCAAGATTAAAAGGGGCAGATTTTTGTAATGAAAAGAATAGATTTGAATTGTTAATGATAAAAACAAACCTAAAAGTTGTTTTGCTTTTGTCTTTGTGTTCTTGTGTAGAATACATGCTTAAGGAACATTCAAGTAGACTGATCATCTTCTTGTGGAGTGTTTCGAATCTGGAATTCAGAAATGAGTTTTCTTTATTTTAGATCTTTGATCATCTTTCTAATTAATCTGATTTTCTAGCCTTTCTTAGGGGTTGAGACTAAATTGGCTATTGGGGTTTTCAAGTTAATGTTGTGGGGGTCCATAATAATCAAAGGGGTTCTCAGGCTTATTCTTGGAGGTTCCATATCAGGATGTCATTAGACTATATGATAGATGTGTTGCTTGTAAACAGGCTAAGTCTAAAGTTTTACCATATGGTTTGTACACCCCATTACCTATACCTAAAGAACCTTGGGTTGATATATCAATGGACTTTGTGTTAGGTTTACCTAAGTCGAAAAAGGGGAGGGATGCAATCTTTGTTATTGTTGATAGGTTTTCTAAAATGGCACATTTTATATCATGTAATAAAACTAATGATGCAACAAACATTGTTGATTTATTCTTTCGGGAGATAGTACGACTCCATGGCATTCCTAGGTGTATTGTAAGTGATAGAGATTTAAAGTTTTTGAGCTACTTTTGGAAAGTTTTGTAGGGTAAATTGGGGACTAAATTGTTGTTTTCTACTACTTATCATCCCCAAACTGATGGACAAACTGAGGTAGTGAACAAAACTTTAGGTACTTTTTGCATGCTATCATTCAAAAGAATTTGAAAAATTGGGAAGATTGTTTGCCATTTGATGAATTTGCTTATAATCGTGTTGTGCATTCCACTATAGGATATTGACCATTTGAGATTGTTTATGATTTTAATCCACTAACCCCTTTGGATTTTACCTATTCGAGAAGGGAGCAATTTAGATGGTAAGAAAACAGCTGAAATGGTTAAAAAACTTCATGAGGATGTGCGAAAGAACATAGAGAAAAGGAATCAACAAATTGCAAATCAAGCTAAAAAAGGAAGAAGGAAAGTAATCTTTGAACTAGGCAAATGGGTTTGGGTGCATATGAGGTAGGAAAGATTTCCAAGTCACAGAAAATCTAAGTTGCACCCAAGAGGAGATGGACCTTTTCAAGTTTTGGAAAGAGTCAACGACAATGCCTACAAATTGGACCTTTCTAATGAGTATAATGTTAATGCTACTTTCAATATAAGTGACCTTTCTCCTTTTGATGTAGGTGAAGATTCGAGGGCAAATCCTTTTGAGGAGGAAGGGAATGATGCAATCCAAGTGGCTAATAGCAAGGATCCAATGACTTTGCCAAATGAGCAAATTACAATAGCAAGGACAAAGAAATTCAAAGATGCAATTCAAGGCTTGATGCAAGGCTTGTGGAACAATCTATCCATAATTGAAGATTGCAAAGAGGAGTCAAATATCAAATTAGGGATTCAAGATTCAAATTCAAATTTGATTAATTTGGTTCAAGTGCTAGAAGACAAAGCATGAAAGTTCAAATTTCAAGGATGGATTTTGAATAGGTCAATCAAATTAAATTCAAAATTCACTTTGTAATTGGCCTAATTTTGTTAAATAAGCCCATATCTATTCTTTTTCTGTTTTAAGTATTTTAATTAGTTATTTTGGGCTTTTTATTTTTGTTTAAATTAAAGCCCAAACCCAAATTTTGTTTAGGAAGCTGAATTTTGATTAGGAAGAATTTATGGTTTGTAACCTAGCTAAGATGATATAAATACTTAGCTAATCTAGGAATAGAACATACTTGAATAATTCGAAATTAAATTTTTGTGAGAAATTTCTCAACTTTTAGTTCTTGCTTGAATCAATATTCCAAACTTCCAAAGTTAATTACTTTGTTTTGTTTACAATATACCAAGGTTCTTTGACACAGGTTCATCATTGGGTTGAGATTTTCCTTGTAAACTTGATTTGGCTTTCTGAGGGAGTTGCTTCCAAGCGTAAAGGTATTAGGTCTCAAAGCAGGTCGTTTTATGTGTTTTACACACTGATGAAAATCCATATGCATTGTAAGAAGCTCACAAATACATGCATGATAAATATTTCAAGAAAGTTCTTTAAGATTGTCATTCTATCAAGATAGCTTACTAAGGCCTGTAATACAACCATTGTGCATGATTGATGGATCATTCAAGAAGAAAATAAGGTTGTATGAAATTTCCTATAAACTGATCAAGGATATTTGGATCATGAGCTTTGCATATGGATCTAATTGTATTCAAAGAATCTTTAAGGGCTTAATTAATCTATTCAAGCTCAATGTCAAGATGAAGAAGCCAAATTATATTCCTATTTGCTTGGGCCTAATCTATTCAAGTGTTTACAAGGCTGCCATTATTCATTCAACTTGGACCCTCCATATTTGGGCTTTTCAAATTCAATTTATCATGTTTTATTTAGTATTTGGGCTGCCTATGTTATGTATACAACCCAAGAGTTAATTAAATTACTTTATTTTCGTGTTTTAATTAGTTTTGGACCTATTTTATGTTAAGTCAAAGGCCCATCCGAATTTTATAGTCTAATTAATTAGATTTCAGTTTCTAGTTAGGAAATAGCTTCTATTGTATAAGAAGGATTCCTAACTTGTTTTAGAATTCAGTTCTAACTTAGTTATTATTTAGGAACTAGTTTCTAATTAGGAATCTTCAATCCTTGTATTGGAAGATTTCCTAGTACTTAGCTAATTCTAATATAGTGTTGAGCCTCTATATAAACTCAATCATTCATGTAAAATTAAGTAAAATTATGACCAATGAAATTCAGTTTTCTTAAGAGTGTGATCTCTTGGTTTTGATTCTTGCTTGAATCAAGTTCATATAATCAAAGCTAATTACTTTGTGCATATTATTCCAAGGTTCTCTTTCACAAGTCAGTATTGTGTTGTGGAGATCATCATCCAAAGGTGACCATATTCCAAGGTGCTCTATCATGGGTTGCATTTGGGTCGTGGACTTGGGGAAAACCTGGTTTAGCTTTCTAAGGAGTTGCTTCCAAGCGTAAAGATAATTGGGTCTCAAGTTTAATATACTTAGGGTTCATATCACACAAATTAATTGATTGCTTGAATGAATTTTGGACTAAAATGGGTGAAGTGAAATTTTAAAATATTTGAAATTTCACCTCACCACCTTCCTTCCACTGGTTTTAGCTCCATCGTTCCTTTAATTAGTATCAGAGCCACTTAATTTCTATGTAAAACCTTTGTATATGTTATTTTGGAGGTTTTTGATTTTATTGAAAGGAGTTGTTGCACAAATGTTGTGCTCTCGGACACAGAATTCTCACTCGCGAATTAAGAATTGCAATTGCAAATTTGATATCGCGCCTGCGAATGGATGGATCAAAACAAACGTTGTTAAGGTTAGTTTAGAGAATTGCGACTGCAATTCATATTAAGGTCAGTTTAAAGAATCCTGACTGCAATTTATATTTCGCACTTACGAAATCCATATCGCGGCCACGTAGCTATTTGCTCTGTGTCTACAACTTTATTTTTTTCCAAAAATTGTTTTGTATTAATTTTTCAATCAAATACATTTCTATGACTTAAAATATGATTTTGAGCTATAGAAACCTTGAATATATGATATTCAAAATGGACATTTTGGAAATGTTCCAATGATGAACAACATATCTATAAATGCAATTGTTGTATATATATGTTTTGTTATTATTTGAGAGGCATGAATGGTTGATCATGGATTTAGAAACCATAATGTATGATTTCTAATGTGGACATGTAATAAATAATTTTATTATTTGATGGGATGTAATTAAATGTTAATTACTCATTTAGGTTATAAATCAATTTCATTAAGCCTATAAGCTCTTTTGTTTTTGTGTTCTCACCTTGGAATGCCAAGTTTACTAATGTACATATGGAGATGAGGAGATGCAAGAACAAGAAGAGGTTCAACCCATGAATATGCCTAGTGGGAGCATAAAGATGCAAAAGTTGTAATTTCATGTTTGTAATTTGTATAACCTAAATCCCATATCCATTCCTTGCAGCTAGTAAGTGAATCCATAGAATCCATGATCATACCTATGTGTATATTGTCCATTTTATGAAATATATATGTGATATATATGAATGCATATGATGTATGTTTAAAATGGATAATGTGTAAAGTGAGACTAATCAATAAAGCCCGAAAATCTTCCAAAGAAAATATTGAGTCATGGTTCTCCATTGGAGCAATAATTCAAGAAAATTCAAACACTTATGTCATCGGTTATGGATACATAGGGGTGATATATTTAGTTTGAATGTTTTCTTGAAGTTATTGTAAAGCATTTGATGTTATGAGTATATGATACATTGTATGTCAATAACGACAATGAGTATCTAAGACATATAATGTTCAAATCATTATACTTGTTGGTCCAATGGATTTGACTTGACTAGTGTGAAAAGCCAATAATGACAATGCGTATCTGAGGTTGGAAACACTAGGAACTATATTGGTTGAGACTCATAGAGAGTTATGATGAACAAGTGTTGTTCACTTGTTAGATATCAAAATTCCAATAACGACAATGTGTATCTGTGGAATTTATGATAATCTAATAAGAATTCAATCACCTACTAGAAATCCACCCCAATGGAATTTCTGTTTCCTATTTGGAAGTATAGGATTCACCAAATTAGTAGGATTACCATTTTGATTGAAGACCAAATCATTATGGTAGCTACATAATTACATAAGTTATTAATCTTGTTATTTTATGCATTTTGATAATATGAAATTGACAAACCCACTTGTGAATGTATTTGATTCTTTTAGGCCTATAGGGCTTAAATCTATGGTATTTGCATTTGAATACATAGTGTATGTATTCAACTTGATTTGTTCTTGGTCTTTTAGAGAAAAGACTACTATAAAGGAACATATCACTCTAAGTGCAATGGAAATAAAATATTGGATGAGGTTGATGCTATATGGTTGTTTTATAAGTCAAGGGTTACAAAAATAACATATGAGCATAACAAGACTCCAAATAATTATGCATCGTCTATAAGAGTTGCATGATGAATATAAATACACTGATTAATATGAGATATTAAGGCAGTTATTTTGTTTGAATATGAAGAAAATTATAAAGAAAGAAAAAGGAAAAGAAAAGAAAGAAAAAGAAAAGGAAAAGAAATTATAAAGGAAGAAAAGAAGAAAGTGTTTCTTCTTGATCTTCATAACTTTATTTTTCTTTGTCTTCTCCATATTTTTCATTCTTGTTCTTATTCAACTAGGGTAAGACATTAGAGAAAAGAAATCAAAGAAGAAAATGTTTCATCTTTAATTTCTTCTTCTTCTATTTTCTATCTAGTATTCTTTGTGAAAGAATTTGAATTGTGAGAAACCTCTTTAATTTCTTATTAATTTTAGTTAAACTAAATTTTGGAATTATTTTCATATGATGATTAAATTCATCAAACAACTAAAGAGTCTAAATGTTTTAATGAATAATAATTTTCAAATAGTTTAATTCTTCAAATTCATTTCAAATTTCCATTAGATGGAAAATGCACTTTAAGTTAATAGAAAATTTTTCTATTATAAATCCTAAAAGGGAAATTGCAAGGGACATATCTACAAATCCATAGATAATGCTATAGTTGACAAAAGAAAATGTTTCTATTGGTAATGTTATGAATATTGGAAAATTAATTGTTCTAAGTATTGTGAATATTAAATGATAAAGAGAATGATAAACCTTGTGAAGGAAAATCCATCTATTGTTACTATATTCCAATAATTCATATAGTTCATCTGTTGCTTGGATTCATGATATACATGCTTCTATGCCATATGCATTATTAGAGTAAACAACGGAAGCATGGAGTTAAATGAAGTGATTTTAAAAAATCTAAGGGACATAGTGTTTGTTTCCAAAGAGCTTTTAGAATACTTCATGATAATTTTAGAAATCATATTTTGTATGTCTAGTATCTACTTAATGATGTTTTTAAAATCATGTTTTGTAAATCATGTATAATTTCATACTTAAGCTACATTATTCTGTAATCCATTACTAGAAAAATGTTTGCATGGTTTATTATAGTAATCAACTTAAGAGTATGAATTATATGATTGATGTACTATTATTAAGTTAATAATAAAAAAAACAACTCCAAGTGCTTTTATGATAATGCCATGAAGAACACCAATATAAAACCACTAAGATTTCTTAGATTAGTTTGTTTAGTTGAAGATAAGACAACTTAGTTGGATAACATGTGTCACTACCCATCAGGGTGTGAACTTGTTTCAACTTAGAAGTCTAGTATCTAATGCAAAAACAATTAGATCACCTTTTGTTGGACAAAAGGATAGAAATCAAAGAAGTTTTAGAATTTATGCATACAGATGCATCAATACCATTTGTCAAATGGTTAGTGGGAGTTTTTCCTAATTCATTGTGTTTACCTATATATGTGATATTGACTCATTCGGAAAAAGGTAAATAAAATGAATTGTTCATTTGAATTTTTGAAATGTTCAAGAAATTCAAGATGAAAAGGAAAATAAATATTAAGGGTATTTCATACAAAAAGGGAAAGAGTATCATAACCCTTTAATGTGATCGAAGTGGGGATAACTCGATTACCAATTTTGAGAAATTCCCCATATATAAAAATTGGCATATAATCATAATTCTTTTTAAGAAAACCATATGTGATGGTATACTCAAAAGAATAAATTACAACATATATAATATGATGTAATAGATGGTGAACTATAAAAGTTTTTGTTTATTTCTTTTTGAAAATTCACAATTAATAGTTATATATTCTTAAATAGAATTTTCTCCAAAGTCCATTTAAACCTAATTCATATATGATATGATATGGATAGATATCAAAATTCTTAATCATAATTGGATTTGAGATATCTAGCTTATTTGATAAGCTGAAGTTAGACAATTGGAAGATAATTCTAATTAAAATAAGGTTTGTTGGATATCCTAAAAGTAGTTTAGGATAACATTTCTATCTTTTGCATAACAAAGAGTCATTAGCAAAGATGTTATATATTGATAAAGTGTTTATTTGAGAAAGTGACATATTGAGAAAGATAGAATGATTTGGTGAATGTCATCCAATAATATCTAACAAAATGATCAAAGTAAATTTGATTAATCCTATGAAAAGTCTGAAACTAACTAAATATTTTATCCTTGTAAGCTGCCAAAGGTTTAGTATAATATCTAATTTTTCTATAAGATATGATTTTCTTTATATGAATATAAAATAGTTGTATAATCATGATGAAGTAAATCATGAGATAGTAAAATATCTAATCTTAAGAAAAAATATAATTTCTTTTATATGAATGCACAAAAGTCGTACATTCATGATGAAACAAATTATGAGATGATTCTATTATAGCTATATATGATATAGCAATGCATAATGATTATGAATTTAACATATAGATGTCAATACTAGTTTTCTTTCTTTAGAAAAGAAAACATAATCATGGTATAAATCTAAAGGCTTAAAGTCTTAAGAAAATTCCAAAGTATGCAAAACCTTAATGAGTAGTATCATCGCAAGATGAATCCTTAATGTACAAAAGGATAGTGGGAGTATCCTCACTTTCAAGTTTTGTACATGGATAACACATTAGTTTGTAAAAGTATTAATATATTTGCATTTGTAGAATGGTTTTACCATTGCTTTCTTCATTTAGACTTGAGATAAATATTTTACATTCTTGTTAATTCAAATCTATAGAGATAGATTGAAGAGGATGTTAAATATGTCTAAGTCAATATTTGGAAAGGATGTTGAAAAGTTCAACATGCTAATTCCAAAAGTTTTATTTTCTACAATTTTGATATCCACTTTTTGAGGATTGATTCCCCAGATACCCAAAGAAAGTTTGGCATAGATTCCTTATAATATGACTATAAGAAATCTAAATTATACAAGAGTTATATAATGAGTCAGATATCAAGAATGTTGTTAGTATGACTAACAAATTCTAATCCTATCTAGATTAAATTATTGGAAATATAATCAAAATTATTCTAAAGTACTTGAGAAGTATTTAAGATTTAATTTTGAGAAATGAAGAATATTACTACATAAATAATAGAGAGTTTGTCATTGGGATTGTTGTTATCTATGATGAAGAAATAATTTGCTAGAAAAGTTCTAAGCAAATTGTTATTACAAACTTCATTGTGGAAGCCAAATTTGCTACATAGGATGTTGCAAATAAGAAACTATTTTGGATTCAACAATTATGAAATGTTTAAGAGTTTCTCCAGTACATCATGAGTATCTCTCTGCTGTGATAATAATGGAGCCTTAGCTTATGGCAAAGGAACTTGAGTCTCTCACTGAAATCCAGAATATTTCGAAAGGCATTAAGATATTATCAAATCAATTATTGGAATAGGGCATTTTAACCTTGCAAAAAATAGTATTAACCATTAACTAAAGTCAAAAGTTAGTAACAGTTAAACTTCATCTTAAGAAGATGAGTTTCTAATACTAAGCAGAATGGCTCTAGTGCAAGTGGGAGATTGATAGCAATATGTGCTCTAGGAGCCATATAATAGTTATGTAATAGTAGATATTAATTCCCAATAGCATGATATTCATAATGTGAAAAGGGTTTCATATTATTAAATATATTCCTTAAGTATTTGGTTATTCTTGATAATATATTCATAATATGAAAAGGGTTTCATATGGGAGACAGATCGCTCTTGTACAAATATTTTAAATATGTTCATGGCATAAGATTAATGACTGGGCATCATTAATTCTGGAAGACCATCACCTTTATTTGTTTTCTATAATCAGTATGTGATTCAGATGATTATAAAGGCAGTGAGTCTCATGTTGCTTGACATGTGATGTTGATACAAATACGTGGATATTCATAGGATGAATAGTCACACTGTGATGTTAGATGATAATAATATAGGGTTTTACTACTTGTTAATTATTTATCATCTAGGTTATAATAATGCATATAATCTTTTGACTTGAGGGATACTATATCTCATACATAGGTAGTTAGGATTTATTACTGCTTACATAGACGTCCTATTCATGTAGGGATATATGACATGTGATGGCTCTAATTTGTTATGTATGGAGATAAAGTGATCGCCAAGATAGAATTCATTACCTCAAGTAAACGAGGTTAAGATCCTATGCTATCTGGTTATTCTTGATACTTAAGTTCTTGGCCAAGAGAGTGAGATTCACTAGAAAGAGTTTTTAAATCTAATCTCATTAAGAATTAAAATTGAGATAAGGACATAGAATTGAGGCACATTGGGGTTTGACATAAACCATTACCTTAGCAGAGATTGGAATCTTTAATAAAGGGATTCTAGTGCATGATGATTTATGATCAATGGTCCATGTGATGTTTAAAGTTATCAACTATAAACATTCATTTGTAATTAGGTAGTGATGACATGGAATGCTAGCTATCCCTCACAACTTATGGGACTAAGTGTGAAGTGGGGATTTCACATTAGTAGAGAAAAATGTTTTCTCATTCCTATTACTAATTAGACATGAACTTGGAAAGTCACACACCCAATAATGATCACCTTCCAAGTATAAAAATTTACCATAATAATTAATTAGAGTGTTTAATTAATTGATTAGTGGTAAAATGATTAAATATGTAAGGGAGTCACTTACAAGCATAAAGGTATTGGGTCTCAAAGCAAGTTGTTTGGGGGTTCGTATCAATTTGGTATCAGAGCTTAAGCTCTAAATCAGGTTATATCTTTCCATTTTGTTTTGTGTTTTCCATTTTCATTTATTTTTCTTATTTCTTTCTATTTTTGTTTTAGTTAAATTCCTTTGTTTTTACCTTTTTAATTCTATTTATTATTGTTTCAAGTCTGAAATTCAAAAAAAAAAAATCATCTATCCTCTTTATTCATGAATTTTCTTTGATTTGTCTCTTCTATCCTTTCATATTTTTGTCCCTTTTTTTCTTTGTGTTTCATTGGAAGGTCAAATTCATCTATACTTACCTGGAAACCAATTTGAATTCAAGAAGAAGAAAATGGAGGATTCATCCATCACAAGCTTGAAGACTTCAATTCAGTTTGGCTTCTTGTATTTGATCTTTAGTTTGTTTGTTAATTTTCCTTTCGAATTGTTGCTATAATTATTAAAAAAGAAAGAAAGAAATCAGCCAAAGAAAGAAAAAAAAAAGAGTCATGGCAAATCTAAATTATATAGGAATATATCTAGTGTTTATTTCTAATTTTAGAGTGGAAACGAAAAGGAAGATTGTTGGAATTCCAATCAAATCAAGGAGAATTAAAAAGGATTTCAATTTTCAACAAGGAGTTGACCAAGTCAAGCATCCCTCCACAATAAGCTAGGAGTTGGTTTCCTAATCCTTATCAATTTCTGGTTTGACTTCCTACTTCCATTCTAAGTTTATCTT
Organism: Reutealis trisperma; assembly: GCA_947687605.1. NCBI lineage: Eukaryota > Viridiplantae > Streptophyta > Magnoliopsida > Malpighiales > Euphorbiaceae > Reutealis > Reutealis trisperma. The sequence continues at coordinate 2,399,950 of CANTUT010000067.1, read as the reverse complement.
CTCTTGTTTGTGTCCAATTAGATTTCCTAACACAATTAGGATTCCTATTTTGTTTTCCTAGTTCTATTAGGATTTCAACTTTTGTTTTCCAACTTCAATTAGGATTTGTAATTTTACTTTTCTGAGTCAAATTCTAATTCTTGTTTCCTAGTCCAATTAGGATTTTGTTTTCTTAGTGTCATTAGGATTTCTTGTTTTTTGTTTCATTTTGAGTCTTTGAACTTTGGATTTTATTCACATTGTAATTAGTAAAAATTGTATTAATTTAATTTTTGCAACTAATCATGACAAGAGATTTGAATGGAAAAAGGCTAAATGTGAGCTCATAAAGAGAAAAGCCATAACAAAATGAGTGAAACATGAGTGATTGAGTGGCAATACTTGAGTGAAACACATGAGGGAGTGAAGTGAGGTATTATTTTACTTTACTAACATTCTTTTTAGGTTTTTTACAATGAATGTTAATCAAGAATTTCAAAAAGAATTAATTGCTATTAGGCAAGAAATAGGTATATGGATATTGAATGATGAAGAATGCAATGATTTTTTTATACAAGAGGTCACATCCAAGATAAAGTATGCCGTATGATCATTGATAGAGTAAGTGTTTCAATTTTGTAAGCTTTGAGCTAGTTGAGAAACTAAATTTACCCGCTAGAAAGCACCGATATCACACTCATTGTGTTTGTTGAATAAATATGTCAAGATTAAAGAACAAGCTTTAGTTTCATTCTAATACAAACCCCAAGTATATTAAACTTGAGACCCAATACCTTTACGCTTGGAAGCAACTCCTTGGAAAGCTAAATTAGATTTTCTCCAAGTCTGCAACCCAATTCCAAGCCATGATAGAGTACCTTGAAATATGATCACCTTTAGATGATGATCTCTGCAACACAATACCAACTCATGAAAAAGAACCTTGGAATAAATATGCACAAAATAATTAGCTTTGATTGTATGAACTTGATTCAAGCAAGAATAAAAAACAAGAGATAACTTAAGAAAAACTGAGTTTTTATTTTCAAAATCTAACTCCATTTTCTATGAATGGTTGAGTTTATATAGAGGCGCAACCCTAAATTGGAATAAAACATAAACTAGGGAATCTTCCCTAAACAAGAATTAAAATTTCCTAGTTAGAAATTGATTCCTAGACAACTAATAATTATAGGTTCAACCCTAAATTGGAATAAAACATAGACTAGGGATTCTTTCTTAAATAAGAATTAAAGTTTCCTAGTTAGAAATTGATTCCTAGACAAATAATAATTATAGGTTCAACCAAAATTGGAATTAGCTAAGCACTAGGAAATCTTCCTATAGAATATGCCATATGATCATTGATAGGTTGAGTGTTGTCAATTTTGCAAGCCTTGAGCTAGTTGAAAAACTAAATTTGCCCACTAGAAAGCACTCGAGGCCACACACATTGTATTTATTGGATAAATATGTCAAGATTAAAGAGCAAGCTTTAGTTTCATTCTCTCTAGGAAGGTATAAAAGTGAAGATTGGTGTGATGTTGTACCAATAAATGTGACACATGTTTTGTTTGGAAAGCCATGGATCATATTAGTCAAGCAAAACACATCAAATCTACTAACCACTACAAAGTTCCACTAAAAGATGGTAAGCATACTACCCTTGCTCCTTTTTCTCAAGAAGAATTGTATGAAGATCAAGTGAAGATAAACAAAAAAAGAGAAAAAGAACTTCAAAGACAAAATGGTGTTATTGAGCTTGTAGTGACAAAATTAAGTGCATCAAAAAGGGAGAATGAAGGTGATGAGAGTTTCAAAAAGGAGGAAAGCAATGTGCAAAATAAAAATTATGGGAGTGACTCATGAAGATGATTTAAAACCTTTGGAGCTTACAAGTGAAGACTCATCATTAAAGGTTGAAGAAGTTATTGAACATGAAGAAATTCCAATCTACAATCCTCCTCAAGTAGTTGTTGAAAATAAAGCTGAGTTTTTTGTAAATAGTGAAAAAGAAAAAGAGTGCATAAAGAATGAGAGTGAAAAGAAAAAGAGTGAGTGTGAAAACAAAGAATTAGTGAGTGAAGAAGAAAATGAAGAACTTTCACATGAGAGAAAAGAAATATCATAAAGTTCAAATAAAAAGGTTGAGAGTGAAGAGAGAAAACAAGTGAGCATAGTGGAAAAAGAAAGTATTGAGAATGTTTTGTTTTCTAACACTAACAAGCTTGACTTTTCTTTGTTTAGTTTTGTTCCTCTTTTTTAGGATTTTAAAGAAGGCTTGTCATGGAATAAAAGAGGTGATAAAGGCAATGCATTTCCTACTTCCAAGTGCTTAAGCAAATATTTGAGGATGAATAATTTTTAGGAGGGAGGGAATGATGAGAATCAAGATTCCTTACAAGAATCCTACAAATATTTGCAAGATAAAGATTTCAAGAAGATTCTTCAAGGTTGTCATTTCTACCAAGATAGCCTACAAAGATATGCGATCCAATCATTATACATGAATGGTGAATCATCCAAGAAGAATATGAGATTGTATGAAGTTTCCTATGATCCAATCAAGGAAATTTGGATCACAAGCTTTGCATATGGATCCAATCATATTCAAGAAAGCTTCAAGGATTTTATCAACATATTCAAACCCAATGTCAAAATGAAGAGATTAAAACACATTCCAAGTGATTGGGGTCAAATACATGAAGAGTCAAGCTTAAAACATAGCCATAAGATGAAAGTGCACAAAAGCTGAAAAGTGGCAATGTCACACCCACAACGACTGCAGATTGAAAGCTCTCTGTTGCAAGGGTGACAATGTTGTAAGTGCAACGAAAGTTGGAGTTGTGTAATTCATTTTATTTTTTGATTTTTGTTATTTTACTTTAATTTTAGATGTTTTTGGGCCCTTATCAGTATGATATAAGCCCATAGTCAATTAAATTAAGTTTGCTTATGTAATTATAAGTTTTGGGCCTATTTATGTTAGGTTTAAAGCCCAAAAATAGTTTAGGTTTATTTTTTATTTAGAAATTAGTTTAGGAATCTATTTCTAACTAGGAAACTTCAATCCCTATTTAGAAAATTTTTCTAGTCCTTAGCTAATTCCAATTTAAGGTTGAGCCTCTATATAAACTCAACCATTCATGTAAAAAGAAGTTAAGTTATGATCAATAAAATTCAGTTTTCTTAAGAGTGTGATCTCTTGGTTTTGATTCTTGCTTGAATAAAGTTCATACAATCAAAGCTAATTACTTTGTGTTTATTTATTCCAAGGTTCTCTTTCCAAAGAATTGCATGAATTTAAATCTTACCTTGAAACTTCCTTGAAATCAATGCTTTCCAAAAGTGATACTCATTATGCAAGTCTTCTTGACAAAATTTTAGAAAGCTTTGTATTTCTCTTGAAAGAGCCATTTAACATGAATTCAAGCTCCACTGATTCTATCTCCATGCTAGCTTGATGAAAAGGATAGCCCTGAAGAACTTTTTGGAGATCTTTATCATGCATACATCGAAGATCTTCTTACAAGGCATCTTGATTCTCATCAATAAAAAGAATGGATGTGAAAAGTGAGTTATGAGTTAAGAAGTATATGAAAATGATAAACTAAAGTTGCAATTATAAGGTGATCGAATTAAACGTTAGTCTAATGCATGTTGTGTATCTTGGGAAAGTGCTATTTTTAGCTAGCATTTCGCCAAATTTTCATTTGATTGATGTTAGTACATGCATTCTATAGATTTTTGCTGCCATGTTGGTTACCCATGCCCTAAAACAATCACAACTCCTAAGTCAGATCGTGATTGAGGTGATATTAGAACAAATTTATAATTTTAGTATAAACTTTAATTGTTTATATGAGTTATAAGGTATAAGTAAAACCATGGAGCATATGAATTTTTTTTTGTCATTGAAAGTTCATCATTAAGTTTAGTTTCGCATTATCCACATATGTTTGATTACTTATCACATCTTATGATATGTATGTTTTGACTATGAGAAGAAAAATATGTGTAAATATATGTAATTATGAGTAGATATATGTGATGTGAGAACCTAAAGAATGTGCTCAATGATATGTACTAATTGATATGTGCTAAATATGTGCTAAGTGATATGTGCTAAACGATATGTTCTAAAGGAAATATGTTATTAGAGAATGTGCTATAAGGATGAAACTTGCATAAGAGAAAGTGACTATATATATAAAAATAAATAGATAGATAAAAAAATAAATATTACCTTTTGCTTGGATAAAGTTTAACTTATCAATAAATATATTTACACACTTTAACTTATCAATAAATATATTTACACACCTTATAAATGGCATTTTGAATGTGTATTATAATATAATTCATGACGTGGTAATAGTTGTGTGAATTTTTCTAGTTAGGTTTTGTATGACAATCTATTTAATGGTTGAATACCAGAAATGACATGATGAAGTGCATAAAGGAAAATGCAATTCTAAATCAAGAATAGTCATGAAATCTATATGAGAGAGAATTGTAGACAAACCAATTAAAGATCATAATGATGATGGTTAGAAGGTAATCAACAAAAAGGATTTATGAATAATAATGATGTACATTGAACTTTAAATTTGCATAGTGGTATTCGATAAGGATAAAATATGAGTTACGGTTATATGTGAATGTAGTCTAAAGGTATGAATAAAAAAAGCAATGGTGGATCAAAATGACTATAATAAAGTTTTAAAAGCTTGTGTAACTTGGGGTTTAATAATTTTTATTATGAATAAGATCTGAGCTTAAATGATACCACATTTAAATGAAATAGATATAAAATAGAAGGTGTGAAATGATTAAAGAAGTAATTAAGTGGTTATGAAGTGAATCAAAATAAAGGACTACCCACACAAAGTGTGCATTTCCTAAAAGAAAAATATATATGTTAGGTAATGTGTTCTAAAAGATATATGTGATCAAGATGTGTATAAGAATTAAGATGACTTTCTAAGTAATAAGTATGAATTAAAATGTGCTATAAATATGAAGTGACAAAAGTGATTGTGTATAGGAGAGATTGATTATGCATGTGCAAAGATATATGAGTATATGTATAGATGTATATGATAGAAAGATGTTTTCAAAAAAATTATATGGTAATGAAGTCTAATTGAATAATAAAGTAAGTTTAAGAAAAGTGTTTGATAATGAAGGGAAGTTGATATTGAGACAAAATTCAATAAATAATGTTGAATAATATTGAACAGAGAAAATGAGAAAAATATAATATAATAGAATGAAGTGATAAGTATTAAGTTAGAATGTCTAAAAGATAATAAAGTAAAAGGATCATGAGGATGAATAAAACTTAATGTGAAGGATGGACCAATATGATTAGAAGATTTCATTTGACAAAAGTAAAATTAACATAAGACATGTAAGAAAATTTTGGCTATAAAGTAAATGGGACAGATAAGCTATGGACAAGTAAAGCAAACATAGAAATTATCAGTAAAAGCTAACAAGATGAAGAAATTTAAAGGCAATTATATTAGATTATCATTCTTTGTGGTTGAAACAAGCCACCTAGAAAGATGGCTTTTTTTCAACTAATTATTTATGAATTTGTAATACCCAAGGTTTTCCTAACATATTAGAGTCAGTAATGATGATACTATATTATTCATGTACTGTACCATTCAAGGCCTTTCTAGCATATTAAGAATCATAAGAATATCGTAAGAAGTAACTATAATTAATAATGTGACAATGAGCAAAGAATATAATCAATTTCGATAAGCACTTTTATGATAAAATGAAAGTCAAACCGAGTTTGACTTAATATGACTACATTAATTATTTATTTGAAATGTGAATCTAAAATGCTAGTAAATGGGCATTAGCATCTCCTAAGTCATTGGGAGATAATAATAGTGATATGAGGAGTTGATTTCAATCAAAGTTACAATGGTACAATAGAAGTCAAACTTAGTTTGACTTAGTGAGCCTACATGATGTACATATTTGAACAATGTTATTGAAAGGCTAGTAAATGTGCATTATAATATATATAGAATTTACCTAGCAATGTCTAGAGTGTGTAGTGATATTAGAAGATAGAAATATGTATATTAAAGTAAAATAAATGAAATGGAAAATGTATTAAGTTACCAAGTTTGAAATGTGCATATATGGATTTATTAATGGGCTTTTGGACTTTAAGGCCCAAGCCCATTGGATGGCTAGCCCACAAGGCCTAAGAATAGATGAAAATACACTTAACTAGAATTAGAAATAGTTAACCAAAGGTCAAATGGGTGTAGGATGAGTTAGCCATCAAATTTTGACTTGAAAGCCATCATTTTTTTACTATATCAAATTATTTTCCAACTTGAATTCTCACTTTTTCTGCACCAAAGCCTACATTCATTTTTGCTCTTTCCATATCATATGATGAACATCATTAACCTAAATGAGATCCTAGTCATTCAATTTGATTAAATCATAGCCATCCATTTTGACTAAATCCTAGCCATTGGATTAAGTGTGATTAAATCACCAATATTCAACTTGCATATATAAACAAAAAGACATGCAATTTTCTTCATTTTTGCGAAAGCGATACAAAAATACAAATTCTAGAGAAAACACTCTTTAAATTTTGGCCACCCTCTTAGAAGTACAAATCAAGGCTTTCCAAGGTAAGGAATCATGCTCATCTCCTTCCTTCTTTGTTCTAAGCATGTATTTGGTGAATTAGTAACAAAAATTTATCTTTTCTTTCACCTATATGGATTGGCATAAGAAAATAAAACTAGGAGATATTTATTTTGTATATTAATTGATAATATATAGAATTTGGACTTGGGAACACAAAGTTTAATAAGTGAAAATAAGCAAGAAAAGCATGAAGCTCATCGAAGGCAACATAAGAGCAAGGTTTTAGCCTCTCTTTGATTTGGCATAAACGATTATTCTAAAATTTATTTGATATTATCTATGATTATTTGGGATGGAGAATAGTGGTTTGGAAGTGTCAAATTGAATTATAGAAGCTTATTTCAACACTTGAAATTTTGAAGACATAACTTAGGTTAAAAGAGGAAGTTCAAGATCTAATCATTGTTTTCCTTGTTTAATTGATGATATAGGCTTTTTAACATGTTAATTTCATAATTCCATGAGAAAATTGAAGATTGGATGAGGAATTAATGGTTTTCCCCAAATTTTAGGGTTTATGGACAAATTGGATATTTTGAGAACTAAACTTGAATTTATGGAATTGAAGGGGGAATTAAGCTTAAAGATGATGTAACATGAATTGTATAGTCTTAATTTCAAATTTTAATTGATGGAAATAATTTTCCCCAAATTTAATAAATTAGGTTCATTTATTGAATTGGAAGGTGAAAATGGAATTAATCCTATTGAATATTGATAATTGTTTAAATTGATTCTAATTGGGTAATATAAAGTTGAAAAAGGAAATTGAGAGGAAAGGAATTATCTTTCCTTAAGTGAATATATTTAGCCATTGGAAAACAACTAAGGGACAATGTTAAAATTAGTGGCTAGTATATGTATAGTATATCTTGACCTTAAAAGTAATAAGTTAGTACTGCAATGATCAATATAAACAAGTTAAGCTAAATTTAAACTAATTTCATAATAAGGAAGTGATTAATATGTAATTAAAATACAAATGTGTAGAATCTAAAGACAATGACAAGGACATTGTCCAAGGGTGTGAGGAGCACTACTATCATCAAAGTTAAACATAAATAGGAGCAAAGGAGTCCAAGGTCAGTGCTTAATAATATAATATGACATGTGCCATATTCTACGAACCATTATTGATGAAACTATTTTCATTAAATACTCCAATTCCATGTTGATAATGTATTGCCTATTGAATATTGAGTCATTAAATATGATGTTTCTTTATGGCATTTGGCGGTTGTGAACCCTTGCATATTGATTTCACAATATGATCATTGATGAGAATTATTCTCATATTAGCATATTTTTTATTAATTCTTTATTGTGAATTCCCTATGAACCTTTTATTGATGCTTACTGATAAGCAAAAATACCCTTCTAATATGGGGTAATACATCAGATCTTATGCACTTGGTATAAGCCTGTGGGTAGCGCAAGAGTACCCAACCTTTGTTAGGGGGGAATGCCTAATCGTAAGATCTGATTAGTCTTACTGTAATGCATGTGAGTGAGCAAGGCTTAAGCCACCACTCTTTAATTTATAAGTGTGGAAAGCATTCCACTTCCAAGAGATTACTATTTTTGCCAAAGATTTTTTTCTATCTTAAATGAGAAATTGATCCATTATGACAATTTTGATTAACATCGCTCCATTGTCATAATGAGTCCATCTTGATAAGGACCCACATACTTACCCCATATTGTATTATTATGTACTCACTGAGCTTTGTCTAATTTCTTAGTTGATTAAATTTTTTAAGTAAGGTTGATGAGTCAGCAAGGTAAATTCCAAGTCCTATTCTTTCGCATGGAAGTTGCTATGCGAATTTCAAGTGTTCTGAATCCTGGTTATATGATTATGAAGATCATTGGTTTAGAGCTCCATGGTTATTGAAAGTTTAATACTAATGTGATATGGGATTGATATGTATTGAGAACTGTAATGTAATTATATTTATGTTGGTGTAATTAGTAATGAACATATGTAAATGAGATAAATATTATAATGATATTAATGAACATTTGGCCATATGTAAATGAAAAAATAGTAGTTGGTAATAAGGCAATTAGGATTCAATCTTGGCATAAGGTTCAACATGGTAAAGGATTATAAGTTAAATAGAGTTCTATGGGTTTAGGTGACTTTATGTCTCCTTATGCCTAAGACCTTCACAACTTAATAAATGGGTCTTGACAAAGTTGATATCAAAGTAAAGGTTTATGTCTATTCTAGACTTTATAACTATTATGGGTTATATGTTAAACCATGGAGCATAGGAATTTCTTCTTGTCATTTGAAGTCTATCATTAAGTTTAGATCCATGCTACTCATAAAAGTTTAACTCTTTTATTTTGATGTTTGATATATTTGTAATGACTATGGATGGAGAAATATGAATAATATATGTGGCTGAATTATATGCTATGGAAATGGGATGAAAAGGATAAAACATGTGTAGGAGAAAATGATTACATAAATGTAAAAGAGTATAAATGAATATGTATATGTATTTTATTAGGAATAAATTTCCTATTATACTTAACTATCAATTATTGATTTGGTTTAGCGCAATTGACATTCTAAAAAATATTTGCATAATGTGAATAAGGATGAAGATATACTGCATTCTTAGTGCTTTTGATGCTTACAATGTAGGTTTGCTACAACTATTAGCTAAATGCTATTAAGTGAAAAACTAAATGTGATTCATGAATGGTTCATGAAAGGTGAATAGTGATGCAAATATGTTTACCCTTACATATACTAGAGTATGTGCGATGTTTAGGATAAGAGATATCCTAAGGCAAGTTGTATACTAATAGTGAGAGACGCTTTGGGAATTAATGAGACTGGATTATAAACAGATAAATTTTGATTAGATTTTGAATATAGAAAATGTTACTTATTTATACATAGTAAAGAGTTTAAATTGGGAAATAACTGATACAATACCATAGTTCTTTTGTATCTATACAATATGTGACTATTGTATGAAAGTTGGAATAACTGATGTTTAAACTACTCTTTAAAGCAATAACAAATATATCATATGCTTAATGATGAAACCCTGATCTTAGAAAAGGCTAAAATAAGGCCTCATAATAGAACCAAACAAAATAGCCCATTTCATGCATGAAAAGTTGAATGAAAAACTTTAGAGTCTCTGAAACAGCTTCAAAAGGTTGAATTTGGGCCCAAAAGTGGGTGGTATTGGATAAACCTCAATACAAATATATATCTCTCAACGAGCTTCGATATGATATGTTATGGGCCCCATAACTCATCCATAGCTGAAAGTTATGGCCTTTCAAAATTGACCTGTGTGGGAAGATGATGTTCGCTACCTATTGAAACTGAGTCGCGGTTGCGACTTCTTAATAGCAGTTACAATTCTCCGTCACTCACTAAGTCATGGTCGCAACCCAAGTCATGAAACACACTGTGTCTCAAATTTAAATTTGATGTTTTGTTCTTTAAATTAGTTTTAGTCGCAACATTTGGATTGCGGTTGCGAAAATTATGTAGCACTCGCGATTATGAGGCTCATTTCATGACTTAAGGGACTTTTGAATCTTTTGGAAATTATGATCTTTTAATGAATTATATCTATGGAATAAACACCTAGCAAACATGTTCAATAATTTTAAGTTGATTTGCCAGGATTAGAAAGAGAAGTGCACTAAGTTTTGATCCAACTTAAATCAATGATTGATATGTATAATGTTATGCTATATGAAATGCTTACATGTGATAATGGTTTAATATGTGAATTATATGGAATTATTAAATGATATTTGTGATTGATGCCATAAGAAGAGAAATGATGTTTAATAATGATCAGTATGAGAATGAAATAAATCTGTTACATTTTATATATATAAGGTATGAATTAAGTGAACTAAATTGAGAAATTTGTGGCTTAGATGCTACCTTGTAGACTAGAACATCAAGAAAGGTAAGGATTTCTCTATAACTTATATAATATATCAAGTACAGTCAAAGGAAGAATATTAATCTAGTGTGATCTAGAGAAGATCACTTTGTAATCAAAGAAGAAAGTGATCAATCGCGTATATGTTGATGTGATCTTAGGAAAGGCAATTATGTATGTATAATAGGGAAGTTCTTAAACCACTAAGGGAATAAAGTTGTGAGGTCAGCAAAGGACCAAATGTTGGATCATTCCAAAAGAAAGGTGCATGAAATTGACAATTACAAGAAGGTATATATGATTAAGGAATAGTCTTTAAAAGAAAGTAAGGAGCTAAGGAAGATTTGACTTAAAAAGGATACGTATAAGCTAAGAATGAATTGGTATAAAAACATGGATTGATTTTGGACAAAATACCTTATATCGGGAATGAGTTCACAATGGGAGAACACTTATAAAATAAGATAGGTACGAAATTGGAGAATTATATGTTAGTTAGGAAAACAACTTGAATGTGGTCAAGCAAAGTAAGTGAGATGTGGAAAGGTAAAAATAGTGAATGATAAGGATATAGAGAAAGAAATCTATGCAGAGATTCCAAAGGCTTTTTAGAATAGACAAAAGCACATGGTATAGTTACCTTATGAGCCAGACTTTAGTGAAAAACAAATACTCACTAAAGCTCATCCTATTGCTATGGGGCCCAGGCATCTTGAAATTTGTAAAAAAGAAATTACTAAGCTGGAAAATAAAGGACTTATTAGAAAAAGTGATAGTCCTTGGAGCTGTCTGACGTTTTATGTTGAAAATGCTGCCGAATTGGAAAGAGGTGTTCCTAGGCTTGTTATTAATTACAAGCCACTTAATAAAGCCTTAAGATGGATTAGGTATCCTTTACCTAATAAAAAGGATTTATTAAACAGGCTTTATGGTGCCAGTATTTTTTCAAAATTTGATATGAAATCTGGCTACTAGCAAATTCAAATAGATGAAGTTGACCATTATAAGATGGTGTTTACTATTCCTTTTGGGCATTACGAATGGAATGTTATGCCCTTCAGGTTAAAAAATGCCCCTTTCTGAATTTCAAAGAATCATGAATGATATATTTAATGCTTATTCAGCATTTACTATCGTTTATATTGATGATGTGCTTATTTTCTCTAGCGCTTTAGATCAACATTTTAAGCATTTGAATATCTTCATTAAGATTATTAAGAGTGTTGGGTTAGTCATGTCAGCCAAAAAGATTAAGTTGTGTCAAACTAAGATTAGATTTTTAGGACACAACATTGAAAAGGGCACTATTATTTCTATAGATAGAGCCATCCAATTTGCTGACAAATTCCCTAATAAAATCAAAGATAAAACTCAATTGCAGAGATTTTTAGAAAGTTTAAATTATGTAGTTGATTTTTATAAAGAACTAGCTTATGATGCTAAACCTTTATTTGAAAGATTAAAAAAGAATCCTCCTGAATGGTCTCAAGCTCATTCCTTAGCTGTCCAAAAAATAAAGTCTAGGGTTAAGGAACTTCCTTGCTTAGCTATTCCTCACTCAGAAGCCTTTAAGATTGTAGAGACCGATGCTTCAGATAAAGGTTATAAGGAATATTAAAACAAAGAAAAAATAATAAAGAACAGCTAGTTAGATTTACCTCTGGTATCTGAATAGGACCAAGAGTAAATTACTCTATAGTTAAAAAAGAACTCTTATCTATTGTTCTTTGTGTTCAAAAATTTGAATATGATTTATTAAATCAAAAATTCCTTATTAGAGTATATTGTAAATCTGCTAAGGATATCTTATTAAAAAACGTAAAAAATATTGCTTCAAAACAAATATTTGCTAGATGGCAAGCCATCTTATCTGTGTTATATTTTGATATTGAGTTTATTAATGGTTCCTCTAATTCTTTGCCTGATTTCCTTGTAACATCCTAGAAATTTGCTTTAGCTAGGTAGTGAATTTTAGAATTTTAATTCGAAGTTAATATTAAGGATTTGCATAAAATTTTTGCATAGCATTTGAATATATGAAAAGTATAAGAAACCTAAGTAAAACCAAAGAGAAACATAAATGAAACCATAGTAAAATCATATATATACCAAATTGTAAATGTACTTAAAGTACCATATTTTCTGAAATTTGTTTAGTGAAATTTATAATTTTTGAATAATAATCTAAAAGTGAATAAATACATTAATTAAAGCTTAATTAAGTTTAATAGTAATATTTAAAAATGTATGGAGAAGGATCAAACTATAAATTTGCAAGGATCAAATTGCATAACTTAAAAATTGGAGAACCAAATTGTAATTTGGCTAAAAATCCGCCCATATAACAGATTTCTCCAGAATTTTCTATACAAAAATCAGATTTTTCTCTTCTTCCTTCTCCTCTTGGCCGAACCTCTCTAGCCCCTCTTCTCTATCTTTTTTCTTTCAATTTTCTTTAGAAAAATCATTGCAAACCTACAGCAAATAACCTCTTTTCATTATCCAAATTACTTCCCACCAAGAATTAAGCAAGAAATAAGTAAGAAATTGAAGAAGTGGAGATTGGAAGAAATCTGCCATTTTAAGAAAAGCAAGGTTAGTCCACTTTTCTTGATTTTAATCCATAGAAATAGATGTTAGTGAGTGGAAAAGATGATTTAGTATGAGAATTATGTGATAGATTAGTGTATTTGGCATGGAAACTTCATAACTCTTCAAATGCACCTTAAATCAAATTGTTGCTAAAACTTTGAATTCACCTAAAAAGACTTAAGAATAGTTAAATCTGATGCTTAAGGAATGGATTCCAGCAATTGGAATCATTGAATTTGAAGAAAAATACATAGGTTGCTTAAAATCATCAATTATGCCCATATGTTCAAAGTCCCACTTCAAGGCTATTTTTTTTCCAATTTTATTGCTTAAATGTGTTAGTTTAGTATCAAATAACATGGAAATAACCTTTGTTTGAATTATAGAAACTCCCTTGAAGAAACCATGCTTGGTCGAACCATAGGAGGCAGAATTGCCTTTGTTTATGCTTGATTTTTTTTCATGATTTTCCATGCTGAAATGAACCCTTTGCTGGCCTTTAAATTCCAAATGAGTTGTGGAATATATTGTTGGCAATGTGAATTTATGTAGGGCAATTTGGGCTTCTTCCAATTTGCCCCAAAACTCTTCCAAAATGCAACCAAAGTCATGCCCACCAAGTGTTTGATAAAATGTCCCAAAGAAAATCCATGAGGCAATGCTTGCTACAAAATTGCCAAGAAAATACCTAATATGTAAATTCCATAATAAATCATCCCTAAAGTGATAAATAGGTTATGTATGCCTAAATTGCTAATAAACATAAATGTAGTTAAATTAAACTAAAGAATTAAAGAAAACAAATTAAATGCTCAAAACAGAAAAATAAACATAAATCATGCATTTTATGCTATTAGTTTAAGTATTCTCAATAATGTTTAGTATTAAAACAATGTATTTTGCTTCTTTAGCTTCTAAGGATCAAGAAAAGGAGGTTAAGGATTAAGGGATAAAGCTTCGGGTTCCATCTTTCATTGGTGAGTAATATATGCATATGTATATATATGTTTATACCAAAATGAACTTATACCCTTATATGATATTTGCTTGTGAAATGCTCCTTGATGATTCTTTTGAATCTCAATTGCTTCCTTTTCATTGATTCCTTCTTGCTTTGGAATACCTTATTGCTTACATTGAATTTCTAGTCGTTCATGGCAAACCTTTGAAACTTGTTTTGCTTCTTTGTAATTACCTTGTTCGGCTTTGTAGCACCTTGTGATATGTTCGAATGACTTTGATTCTTTAAATGAACTTATGTTGTTTAATTCCCTTTCTTTGAATTTAATTATTGAGTAAACCCTGCGATTTGATTGGATATCAAATGACAGAGCTACTCATCTGATGGAGTAGCATAAAAAAAAAAAAGTTGCATCAGACATTGTGCACAATGAATTTAAACCCGAGCTAAGGAGGGTTAAGCCCCTAGCCATATAGTATGATCACTATATGTGGGTAAAGCATGCTACCAAGATAGTAGCTTCTGCTTATTATAAATGTGTGATTAAGTGAATTCTGTCATTTGAGAGCCAATATGATTGTCACCTTTACTTTCATGCCTTTATTTAAACTATTGCTTCTCTTTGTTCTTTTATTTTTTTCTATTTTGTATATGTATGTATGCATATATTATTCACTGGGATTTTATCTCATCATTGTAGTGGTTTATAAATTTTCAGGTGGTAAGTAGACCAGTGGTTCTAGCAAGGCTTCTCCCTCCTGCGTGGAACCTATCATGTAATATTCATATTTATTTTGATGGTTGTGAATATTAGAAACTCCATGGTACTTGGTGGTTTAGTATAGTTTAGACTGGGAATTGTAATAAATATTAAATGTATAAATTATATGTAAATTAAATGAAGATTAACGAATATCAGAATGTTTATTGTATATTTGTGGATGCTAATTGTTTAATATAACAATCCAGGGTTCTACGGGTTTAGGTGGCTTTAGGCTTACCCAATCCCTAAGACTGTCCATCCCTAGAGTGGGATGTGACAAAGTTGGTATCAGAGCCTAGGTTCGATAGTCTTTACCTAAGAATAAGTATTAGGTAAACCATGGAGTATAGGATTTCCTATTTCGTCTTTTGCTATCTTTCACTTTGTTAGGATTATCTGCATAACGTAAATTAATATTTTCTTATTTCTTTTATAGTGAGATGCCACCACGGAGATATACCTGAGGATGGGGTCGGGTTCGAGGTAGGCAACCTCGGCAACCACAGCTCAAGAGACCAGTGGAGGTTGAGATGGCTTCACAGGTGGCTCCGAATGAAGCTGAATCTGTTGGACCTCCACCGGTTAGGAGGAGAGTTCATCATGAAGATGAGGTTGTGTCTTCTGAGAATAGAAGTATTGAGGCATTGCAGCAAGAGATTCTAAGGTTAAGAAGAGAAAATGAAGAACTTAGAAAAGCTAGATAGGAGCCTTCAGTACCCCCAGTACTACTTGTTAATGTACCTCCACCAGTGTCACCTCCGACACCAGTTCCTCCACCTGCTCCAACTAGTGCTAGGAGGACTATTGATGAAGGAGGAATGAAAATGTCCACATTCCTCAAATTAGGTTTGCCTACATTTAAAGGTGAATAGGGGGAAGATCCGAGTGATTTTCTTCGAGAGGTGGATAAAGTGATAAAGAGAATGGCTTCATCTGATGCCAGAGTAATTGAGTTAGTGGGTTTGTTACTCAAGGAGCAAGCAGCCGATTGGTATGAGCAACACATTGAAGGCCCTTTGTATAGCGACAAGCCACCAACTTGGAAAGAATTCAAGCAGCAAATGATTGACAAGTTTCTTACTAAAGGGGAAAAAGGACATAGATTGGTGCAATTTGAGCAACTTAAACAGGGAGCATGTTTGTTGCAGAATATGCAAAGGAGTGTATTAGACTGTCTCAATATGGCCGGGCTTTAGTTCCTGATGAAGCTTCCAAAATTATTAGATTCCGGCGTGGCTTGCATACTCCATTACAGAACCTTTTATTGACTTCGGAGTTCACCTCTTTGACAAAGCTGATTGATAAAGCTGTTTAGATGGAAGAAAAATATAATAAGGAAAAAGCAGAAAAGGAGTAAAGGAAGAATTTGGGGAAGAGCCAGAGCAGCTAGAAAAAGACTGGAGGACCATCATTTCAGAGTAAGCCTACAGCTAGTGGGTCATAGACTTCTTTCCCATAGTCATTGACCGGTTCTATACATGGGGAGACTAAGTCTGGGATAGGTTCTTCAGCTCCCTGAGCATCTAGTAGAGCAGGCCAAGCTATACAAACAGCTATTGCCACTTGTTCAAGATGTGGCAAAGCTCACCCTGGTACCTGTAGATGGGTGAGTGGAGCATGTTTTAGATGTGGCCAATAGGGCCATGTGATTCGAGACTATCCATTGCTAAGATCATAATGAGAAGGGCCACCGGCATCACAAGCTACAGTTCAGCAGAGCCAGTCAGGGTCTTAGAGATTTGCTGGGAGAGGCCGGGACTAGAGTTCTGCACCTACCCCTTCCCAGACTCAGCCTACTAAGGGACAAAGAAGAGTATTTGCATTGAATCAGCTGGAGGCTAGAACCTCTAACACCACAGTTGGAGGTATGATTTCTATACAAAATGTTATGGCTAATGTATTATTTGACTCAGGCACTACACATTCCTTTGCTTCATCTGCATTTGCTAAGAATTTGGGAAGGGCTAGTAATAAAATGTTAGAACCATTAGAAGTCTCCACTCCCTTGGGTCGGGTAGTAATCGTAGATCAGCAATATACCGATTATATGGTGAAGATTGATGGCAGGAAGCTTATAACTATGTTGATAGAGCTTCTTGTATTAGAGATTGATGTAGTCCTGGGTATGGATTGGCTGTCTTTGTACCATGCCTCTATCGATTGCCATGGGAAGAAAGTGGAATTTTGACTAGAAGGACAGCCGGTATTCGTATTTCAGGGTGAAAGGGAAAATGTGGCAACCCATCTCATTTCCATAATTGAAGCTCAGAGACTATTGAGAAAAGGGTGCCAAGGGCATTTGGCTAATGTACTAGATACCCAGGTGATTGCAGCAGGAATTGAACAAATTCCAGTTGTGAATGAATTTTTAGATGTATTTCAAGAAGAATTACCGGGACTGCCACTTGAATGGGAGATAGAATTTGAAATAGAAGTATATCTGGGAACAAATCCTATTTCTATTCCCCCATATCGGATGGCTCCTGTAGAGTTGAAAGAATTAAAAATTTAGTTGCAAGAGTTGTTAAACAAGGGGTTTATTAGACCCAGCAGTTCACCGTGGGGAGCACCTGTCCTATTTGTGAAAAAGAAGGACGGGACCTTGCAAATGTGCATCGATTATAGGCAATTGAATAAGGTGACGGTGAAGAATAAATATCCATTGCCTAGAATCGATGACCTGTTCGACCAGTTGCAAGGTGCTGGTTGGTTTTCAAAGATTGATTTGCGGTCTGGATATCATCAGTTGAGAATTCAGAAAGAGGATATATCGAAGACTACTTTTCGGACATGCTACGGGCATTATGAGTTCTTAGTGCTACCTTTTGGCTTAATTAATGCACCCGCAGCCTTTATGGATTTAATGAATCGAGTGTTTAAGTTGTATTTAGACAAGTTTGTCATTGTATTTATTAATGATATACTTGTCTATTCTAAACGTCAAAAGGAGCACGATGAACATCTTCGGGTGGTACTACAGACTCTGAGGGAACATAAATTATATGCTAAATTGTCAAAATGTGACTTTTGTCTCAGAGAAGTATGTTTCCTTAGGCATGTGATTAGTGAAGAGGGAATTAAAGTGGATCCAAAGAAGGTGGAGGCGGTGCTAAATTGGCCTCGCCTTACAAATGTTACTGAGATCCGAAGTTTTCTGGGTATGGCCGGCTGTTATAGGAGATTTGTGAAGGATTTTTCCAAGATTGCAGCTCCTTTAACTCGGTTGACTCGGAAAGATGTAAAATTTTAGTGGGACAATGCTTGTGAAGAGAGTTTTCAGAAACTCAAAACTTGTCTCACATCTGCTCCGGTATTGGCTCTACCATCAATCACGGGGGGATTTACAGTATATTGCGATGCTTCCCGAGTGGGTTTAGGTTGTGTACTTATACAAAAGGGAAGGGTAATAGCTTATGCTTCCAGACCATTGAAGAAGCATGAGGTAAATTATCCCACCCATGACCTGGAAATGGCTGTTGTAGTCTTTGCATTAAAGATTTGGAGACATTATCTTTATGGTGAAAAGTGTGAAATCTACACTGATCATAAGAGTCTCTAATATATTCTACAGCAGAAAGATCTTAATTTGCGACAAAGGCGATGGATGGAGCTGGTAAAAGACTATGATTGCCAGATTTTATACCATCCAGGGAAAGCAAATATTGTTGCTGATGCTCTAAGTTGCAAATCTATGGGGAGCTTATCACATATTGTGGTGGAATGCAGGCAAATTGTTAAATCTCTGTAGGATTTATTCGATATGGGAGTGCAGTTAGAAATAACTGCTCCTTCAGCATTAATTGCATCCTTTCAGGTGAAGCCTTTGCTGCTTGATGAAATCAAGGCTTCACAGGATCTGGATCCACAATTAGTAAAGCTTAAAGAGGATGTCCAATCGGGAAAGTCATCAGAGTTCTAGGTAGATGGGGGTGTCCTTAAACAGGGAGACCATTTGTGTGTACCGAAGGTGAATGGAATTCGAGAAAGAATTTTATAAGAATTCCATTATACACCTTATAGCCTTCATCCAGGAATAACCAAGATGTATCATGATGTGAAAGAATATTATTGGTGGCTTGGAATGAAGAAGCAAATAGCAGAGTATGTGTCAAAGTGTTTATCCTACCAACAGGTGAAGTTCGAGCATCAAAAACCTACTGGCTTGCTCCAACAAATTAAACTTCCTGCATGGAAATGGGAGCAAGTCACTATGGACTTTGTCATAGGGTTGCCTCGAACTGCACGTGGGTATGATTCTATCTGGGTGATTGTTGATAGACTTACAAAATCAGCCCACTTCTTGGAGGTAAAAATAACATATTCTGCTGCTCGATATGCACAGGCTTATATTGATAATATTGTGAGACTTCATGGAGTTCCTACCACCATCATATCCGATCAGGGACCACAATTTACTTCCCGATTTTTGCAGAAATTTCAAGAAGCTTTGGGAACTCAATTGAGTTTCAATACTACCTTCCATCCCTAAACGGATGGACAATCTGAGCGGACAATACAGACATTAGAAGATATGCTCAGATTATGTGTTCTTGACTTTGGAGGCATTTGGGATAAATATTTGCCATTGGTGGAATTTGCTTATAATAATAGCTACCACTCCACCATTGGTATGGTGCCTTATGAAGCATTATATGGTCAAAAATGCAGGTCGCCAATCTGTTGGGTTGAACCTGGAGAGAAACAATTGGAAGGACCTGATTTAATTCGTGAGACCATGGAAAAGGTGCCTTTGATCTGGGAGAGAATGAAAATAGCTTTTAGCCGACAGAAAAGCTATGCTGATCCAAAAAGAAAAGACGTGCAATTTGCTATCAGTGATCATGTTTTCTTAAAAATCTCTCCTGTGAAAGGTGTCATGAGATTTGGTAAGAAGGGTAAGCTGACACCGAGATATCTAGGGCCATTCGAGATTTTGGAAAGAGTCAGGAATGTGTCCTACCGACTTGCCCTTCCTCCAAGTCTAAGCCATATACATCCGGTATTCCATATTTTTATGCTGCGTAAATATGTACCGGATCCATCCCATGTCCTCTCTTCACAAATGGCGAAAATTGATGAAACCTTATCATATGAAGAGGTTCCGGAAAAGATCCTAGATAGGCAAATCTAGAAATTATGGAGTAAAAAGATTCTTATGGTTAAAGTGTTGTGGCAGAATCACAATGTGGAGGAGTGTATGTGGGAAAGCGAATCTAAAATGAGACAAAAGTATCCGTACTTGTTTCAGGATTAGGCTGGTAAGTTCATTTTAAATTTGAGGAAAAATTTATTTTAAGGGGGGGTAGAATGTAACATCCTAGAAATTTGCTTTAGTTAGGTAGTGAATTTTAGAATTTTAATTCAAAGTTGATATTAAGGATTTGCATAAAATTTTTGCATAGCATTTGAATATATGAAAAGTATAAGAAACCTAAGTTAAACCAAAGAGAAACATAAATGAAACCACAGTGGAACTATATATATATATACCAAATTGTAAACGTACTTAAAGTACCATAATTTCTGAAATTCATTTAGTGAAATTTATAATTTTTGAATAATAATCTAAAAGTGAATAAATACATTAATTACAGCTTAATTAAGTTTAATATTAATATTTAAAAATGTATGGAGAAGGACCAAACTGTAAATTTGTAAGGACCAAATTGCATAACTTAAAACATTGGAGGACTAAACTGTAATTTGGCTAAAATCCGCCCATATAACAGATTTCTCCAGAATTTTCTGTACAAAAATCAGATTTTTCTCTTCTTCCTTCTCCTCTTGGCTGAACCTCTCTAACCTTTCTTCATCTTTTTTCTTTCAATTTTCTTTAGAAAAATTATTGAAAACCTATAGCAAATAACCTCTTTTCATCATCCAAATTACTTCCACCAAGAAATAAGCAAGAAATTGAAGAAGTGGAGATTGGAAGAAATCTGCCATTTTAAGAAAAGCAAGGTTAGTCCACTTTTCTTGATTTTAATCCATAGAAATAAATGTTAGTGAATGGAAAAGATGATTTAGTATGAGAATTATGTGATAGATTAGTGTATTTGGCATGGAAACTTCATAACTCTTCAAATGCACCTTAAATCAAATTGTTACTAAAACTTTGAATTCTCTGAAAAAGACTTAAGAATAGTTAAATCTGATGCTTAAGGAATAGATTCCAGCAATTGGAATCATTGAATTTGGAGAAAAATACATAGGTTGCTTAAAATCATAAATTCTGCCCATATGTTCAAAGTCTCACTTCAAAGTTATTCTTTTCCAATTTTATTGCTTAAATGTGTTATTTTGTGTCAAATAACATGGAAATAACCTTAGTTTGAATTATAGAAACTCCCTTGAAGAAACAATACTTGGCAGAGCCATAGGAGGCAGGATTGTCTTTGTTTATGCTTGACTTTTTTCATAATTTTCCATGCTGAAATGAACCCTTTACTTGGCCTTTAAATTCCAAATGAGTTGTGGAATATATTGTTGGCAATGTGAATTTATGTAGGGCAATTTGGGCTTCTTCCAATTTGCCCCAAAACTCTTCTAAAATGCAACCAAAGTCATGTCCACCAAGTGTTTCATAAAATGTCCCAAAGAAAATCGATGAACAAATGCCAACCAATACTTGCTACAAAATTGCCAAGGAAATACCTAATATGTAAATTCCATAATATATCATTCCTAAAGTAATAAATAGGTTATGTATGCCTAAATTACTAATAAACATAAATGTAGTTAAATTAAACTAAAGAATTAAAGAAAACAAATTAAATGCTCAAAACAGAAAAATAAACATAAATCATGCATTTTATGCTATTAGTTTAAGTATTCTCAATAATGTTTAGTATTAAAATAATGTATTTTGCTTCTTTAGCTTCTAAAGATCAAGAAAAGGAAGTTGAGGATTAAGAGATAAAACTTCGGGTTCCATCTTTCATTGGTGAGTAATATATGCATATGTATATATATGTTTATACCAAAATGAACTTATACCCTTATATGATATTTGCTTGTGAAATGCTCCTTGATGATTCTTTTGAATCTAAATTGCTTCCTTTTCATTGATTCCTTCTTACTTTGGAATACCTTATTGCTTACATTGAATTTCTAATTATTCATGGCAAACCTTTGAAACCTGTTTTGCTTCTTTATAATTACATTGTTCGGCTTTGTAGCACCTGGTGATATTTCGAATGACTTTGACTCTTTAAATGAACTTATGTTGTTTAATCCCCTTTCTTTGAAATTAATTATTGAGTAAACCCTGTGATTTGATTGGATATCAAATGACAAAGCTACTCATATGATGGAGAGCATAAATTTTGCATCAGACGTTGTGCACAATGAATTATAAACCCGAGCTAGGGAGGGTTAAGCCCCTAGCCATATAGTATGATCAACTATATGTGGGAAAAGCATGCTACCAAGATAGTAGCCTCTGCTTATTATAAATGTGTGATTAAGTGAAGTCTGTCATTTGAGAGCCAATATGATTGTCACATTTACTTTCATGCCTTTATTTAAACTATTGCTTCTCTTGCCTTTATTTAAACTGTTGCTTCTCTTGCTCTTTTATTTTTTTATATATATATATGTATGTATGCATATATTGTTCACTGGGATTTTATCTCATCATTTTAGTGGTTTATCAATTTTCAGGTGGTGAGTAGACCAGTGGTTCTAGCAAAGCTTCTCCCTCCTGCGTGGAACCTATCATGTAATATTCGTATTTATTTTGATGGTTGTAAATATTAGAAACTCCATGGTACTTGGTGGTTTAGTATAGTTTAGACTGGGAATTGTAATAAATATTAAATGTATAAATTATATGTAAATTAAATGAATATTAATAAATATCAGAATGTTTATTGTATATTTGTGGATGCTAATTGTTTAATATAATAATCTGGGGTTCTACGGGTTTAGGTGGCTTTAGGCTTACCCAATCCCTAGGACCGTTCATCCCTAGAGTGGGATGTGACAAAATCTCTCACCAAGATTAGTTGCAAAAATCAAATTAATACAATCTTTACTAAATTACAATGTAAATGATTAAATCCAAGGTTAAAAGACTCATTGAAACAAGAAACTAAAAATCCTCACAACACTAGGAAAACAAGAATCCTAATTAGACTAGAAAAATAAAATTAGAATTTGACGTAGAAAAGAAAAAAAATAAAATTAGAAATTCCTAATTAAAGTTGGAAAACAAAAGTTGAAATCCTAATAGAATTATGAAAACAGTAAGGAATCCAAATTGTGTTACGATACCTAATTGGACACAAATAAAAGAAGATAACTTAGAATGGAAGTAGGAAGTCAAACTAGAAATTAATAAGGATTAGGAAACTAACTCCTAGCTTGTTGTGGAGGGATGCTTGACTTGATCAACTCCTTGTTAAAAACTGAAATCCTTTTTGATTTCCTTGATTTGGTTGAAATTTCAATAATCTTCTTTTTCTTTTCCACTCTAAAATTAGAAACAAACTGATATGAACTCCAAGTGACCTACTTTGAGACCCAATACATTTACGCTTGGAAGCGACTCCCTTAGAAAGCCAAATCAAGTTTACAAGGAAAAACCTCAACTCAATGACAAACTTGTGTAAAGGAACCTTAGTATATTATGAACAAAACAAAGTGATTAACTTTGAAAGTTTGGATTGTTGGTTCAAGCAAGAACCAAAATTGAGAAAATTCTCACAAAGCACAAGGCTATATTTTTGGATAGATAAGTATTTATATCATCTTAACTAGGTTACAAACCCTAAAATTCTTACTAACTAAAATTCAAACTTGGGCTTAAACAAACTAAAAGCCCAGATAACTAAATAAAATACTTAAAGTAGAGAAAGGATAGATATGGGCTTAATTAACAAAATCAGGCTAATGATAATATGAGAATAAAGTAAAATAATTAAATTTTAAAATAGAAAGTATAGGTAGCCTAGCCTATTGTGTGCAGCTCACCCGATGCCTCAGCCCAACCCATTATGTGCAACTCGCCAGATGCCTCAGCCAAGCCTATTGTGTATAGCTCACCCAACATCTCATCATTTTGAAGAGTCTTCTTGACTTCCCTTTTGTCCATATCTTTGTATACTTCTTGCAAGGCTATTATATTCCCATCATTCCCTCCCTCCTCAAAAGGATTCGACCTCGAATTTGTACTTCTAATGAGAAGGAGACAAGGATTTGAAACAAAAATTGTAGAAGTAACATAACATCTATCTTGGAATTGCAGCTGGTAGATTATTCCTTGAAAATAGAAAGTTTGTTGTCTATAAATAGGAATTTGTAGCACATGACTGCAAATCCTTCCAATCATAATTTTGATCTTCTCTCCATTCTTCTTTGTTAATTGGATTGCATTGAATATAGAATCATCATCATGTTTTCTCCATGACAATCCTTGTTTGAAACCCTAAAAAAAAAAGTGAGAAAACTAGAGGAAGATAAAGGAAATTTGTTGGTGAATAATGCCCTCTTTTCCTTTTCAATCACACACACTCCTTTTTCTTTTTCTTGGCTTAATTCTTCTCTCTTTCTTCTTTTCAAATCTTTACACTCATTTTTTGTTTCAACTCATCACTCTCTTTTCTTTTCTGCTCATCCTCAAATACTTCTACAGGAGAAAAAGGTACAAGAGTAATGTATCTGCCATCCTTATCAAAAGTGTATCGATTTGTAAAACCATAATGTATGGTCCTTCTATCAAACTGCCAAGACCTTCCCAAAAGAATGTGATAAGGGTTAGGGTGTTTCATTTAACCACTTTAAATGATAAGGGTTAGTGTGTTTCAAAGTTGGTAATTTAAGCTTCTCAACAAGACTGTAACTAGCCACATTAGTACAGCTATCTCCATCAATGATTAAATTACAAACTTTGTCTTGAATAAGGCACCTAGTGTAGAATAGGTTTTCCCTTTGCTGGTTATCTTCTACTTGAACTTGTGAACTCAAAACCCTTCTTATGATCAGTAACTCTCCTCGTTCTAGTATTGTTATGTTTTCATCTCCATTTTCTTGATCACTTACGTCTTCCAAAGAGGGCATGCTATCATTGTCATCATCCTTGTCACTTTCAGAAAATAACTCTCTATGGCATGTAATCATCACCCTCTTGTTGGGGCATTGGGAAGTTACATGTCCTGAACCCAAACACTTAAAGCTTTAATATCACGAGGACAATTTGGATTTTCAGATTTACCTTTCTCCCTCTCCTTTGACATTGGTGCAGCTTGTCCCTTTCTTGAATTGAATTTGGACTTGGAATCAATCCCCACATCTTCCTTCCAACTTGGTTTCCATGGCCTAGATGAATCTGAAGAAGATGAACTTTAATTGTTGCCCTTGTACCAAAGTTGCCTCTCAACCTTGATTGCCATATGCAACATGTTTCAGCTCCACATAATGCTATAATTCAACAACATTGGCAATGTCTTGATTCAACCCATGTAAAAACTTAGCCATGGTGGCCTTTATGTCTTCATCAATGTTGGCTTGAATCATAGCAACTTCCATCTCTTTATAGTAATCTTCCACTAATACGGAACCTCCAACAATAAGCTTGAGAACCCCTTTGATTATTACAGACCCCCACAACATTAACTTGAAAACCCCAATAGCCAATTTAGTCTCAACCGCTAAGAAAGGCTAGAAAATCAAATTGCTTATAAAGATGATCAAAGATCTAGAACAAAGAAAACTCATTTCTGAATTCCAAATTCGAAACACTCCACAAGAAGATGATCAGTCTACTTGAATGTTCCTTAAGCATGTATTCTACACAAGAACACAAAGACAAAAGCAAAACAGCTTTTAGGTTTGTTTTTATCATTCATCAAAAGTTTTTTTTTTTTTTTTTCTAAAACACGTTTTTGGCACATATATAGCCTTTTCAAGACCTAAAAAACATAAACTAAAATAAACAAACTCAAACTAATGGGCTTTTAAATTAACAAGTTTTGACAGCCCATTATGAAAAATATTAACACATATAATTGCTCCCAATTAACAAGGCTTATAACTAAAAACAAACTTAAGTAAAGCCCATTATGAATTTGGACTTGAGTTAAGTTGTAGTGAATTTGAGCTGCAATTGTTTCAAAGCCTTGGTGTCCTTACAACCAATTACAAGCCAATTTCTCCAAATCTTGTAGATGACAAATTAAAGCTTGTTGAATCTTCTCGGCCCATGATCTGGTTATAGGTCCTTGAGGCATGCTAATTGGATTAGAAACCTCTTGAATTTGTTCCTTGCCTCCCTAGTCATACTTGTCCTCTTGAAGTTGAATCCTTGGACCTTGGTGTGTAGGGTGCTCCATAACATTTCCCCTCTCCTTAAAAGGATTCGTCCTTAAATGTAAAGCATCACCTACATCAAAAGGGCTCAAATCAGCCACATTGAACGAAGCACTTACATTGTACTCACCTAGTAGGTCCACTTTGTATGCGTCGTCATTAATCCTTTCAAATATTTGAAAGGACCATCTCCTCTTGGGTTCAACTTAGACTTCCTTTAAAGTGGAAACCTTTCTTTGCAAAAATGCACCCAAACCCAATCTCCAAGCTGAAAAATCATTGGCTTCCTTCCCTTATTCACTCATGAAGTTACTTTAACATTTTGCTTTTCAATCCTCTCCTTAACTTGCTTATGTAACTTTTTCAGCAAATCTGCCTTGGAATTAGCATCAACACTTACAAATTTGTTAGGTGGTAAAGGCAATAGATCAATAAGAGTAAGAGGATTAAAACCATAAACAATCTCAAATGGAGAGCATTGAGTAGTTCTATGAATAGCCCTATTATAAGCAAACTCCACAAATGGTAGACAATCCTCCTAAGTCCTAATGTTCTTTTCTATGATTGATCACAGCAAGGTAATTAATGTTCTATTAACTACTTTAGTTTGCCTATCGGTTTGAGGATGACAAGTAGTAGAAAATAGCAACTTAGTACCTAACTTTCCCCACAACACATGCCAAAAATGGCTCAAAACTTAAGACAACAATTTAAGACCATTAATACTTATCATCAATTCCTAATAATAAAAGGTAATCAATACCTAACAATTAAAGACAATTAAACTTAACATCTAACCTTTTAGCTTAAAATCATCAATACCTAACAATTAAAGGTCATTATTACCTTTTATGGTGTGCATTAAAGATACTTTAAACTTAACTTTAGCTAAAAACTTTAACAAACTAAATTTTGGCTTAATACTTAACATGGACAGCCCAAATAATAATAAACTAAATAAAATTAGTGGATTCTAAATGATGAATGGCCAACCCTTTTAAAACCCGTTAATATTCTTACTAAGCCCATTAGTAACATTGACTTAGCTTAAATTGTATTGGGCTTGATATGAACTAAGCCCAAAACTTTGGTGGCCTTGTAAACCTCCACTAGTTGAATTCATCAAGCCTTGTAGATGATGGATTAAGGCTTGTTGAATATTTTTGGACCCAAACCTTGTTATGGGTCCTTGAGGCATGCTAATTGGACTAGAAGCCTTTTGAACTTGAACCCTTGGAACTTTGATGTGTAGGCTGCTCCATAACATTCCCCCTCTCCTTAAAAGGATTCATCCTCGAAAGCATCACAGTGATTTTATTGCTGGCTATGCAGTCTACACACATCCGCCATGTTCCATCAGGAACCGAACAAGGACTTAGACTTTCCCTCACATATCCCTTGGATAGCAACTCCTCCACTTGTCTTTGGATTTCTTTTGCCTTACTTAGATTTGTTCTATAGGCTAGCCTACTGGGCATGTCAGCCCTAGGGACAAAGTTAATTTAGTGCTCCATGCCTCTAATTGATGGTAAACCACTTGGCATCGCCTCGGGAAATATTTCTTCAAATTCCTGCAAAAGTTCAACAAAAACACTAGGCAAAGATGTGTTAAGCTCATTAGTAGTAAAACAAGCCCTTTTGTACAAGAATACAAATATAGGCTTTCTAGAATACAAAGCATGCCTAATCTCGCTTGACTTAGCTATCAAACTGACATTTTTCTCTCTAGGCTGAATCTGTCCTCCTTTTTCTTTTCCCTCATGCTTTTTCGCTCTTCTTATTTTCACTCTCTAAAACACTCTTTTCACTCTTTTGTTCTATCTTTTCAGCCTCCATTCTCATCCTTTCTAATTTACATTGGTCTTCATATACTTCTTTTGAGGAAAATGGTGTTAGGATTGTCCTTCTACCATCCTTGGTAAATGAATACCTATTGAGGTACCCATCATTTATAGCCCTTTTGTCAAATTGTGATGGTCTTCCAAGCAATATTTCTCCAGCATGCATAGGCACTACATCACACAACACCTCATCATGATATTTTCCAATTGAAAATGAAATCATGGCTTGTCTATTCACCTTTACCTCGCCACAATCATTAAGCCATTGAAGCTTATATGGACATAAGTGTGGTATAGTAGGCAGTCCCAACCTACTAATCAAAAGTGTACTTGTGAGGCCTCACTCAAGCACTGATTTGATTCGTCAAGGGGAATTGAAATACTCTTTGGAAGAAACTCCACGATTAGAACTCGCTATGAATTCAAAAAATTGATTTTGTGATTTGTTGTTTGTGAAAGTGATGCAAACAAGGAAGTATACAAAGGATCCAATTTAACTTCCCAATGGTCCCATTACAAGAGCAGGAATAAAGAAATTCAAGGAAGCACTAAATGGAATGATTCAAGGCTTGGGGGATGATCTTGCCACAATTCAAGAATGCAAGAATGAATCATTCATCAAAATAGAGATTCAAGACACAAATCAAAGTTTAGTGATAATGATTCAAGTGGAGGAAGGTCAAATATATGAAGAATCAAGCATAAAACATGGACATAAGATGAAAGTGCACAAAAGTTGAAATTGGTAGTGTCGAGCCCGTGACGGGTGTCACGATCACGATAAAAGCAGGATGAGAACCTTCTGTTGTGAGCGCAATAGTGTTGAGAGCACAATGAAAGCTGAAGCTGTGTAATTCATTTTAGTTTTCAACTTTTGTTATTTTACTTTAATTTTAGATGTTTTGGGCCTTAAAACTTATCATATTTAGTAGCCCAACTCAGTTATAGCTTATTATTTGTTTAGGAATCAATTTCTAGCTAGGAAACTTCAATCCCTGTTTAGAAAGATTTCCTATTCCATAGTTGATTCTAATTTAGGAGATTTTCTAATCCTTAACTGATTCTAATTTCGGGTTGAGCCTCTATATAAACTCAACCATTCATGTAAGATCAAGTTAAGTTATGAGTAATAAAATTTAGTTTTCTTAAGAGTGTGATCTCTTGGTTTTGATTCTTACTTGAATCAGGTTCATACAATCAAAGCTAATTACTTTGTGCGTATTTATTCCAAGGTTCTCTTTCACGAGTTGATATTGTGTCGCGGAGATCATCATCCAAAGGTGATCATATTCCAAGGTGCTCTATCACGGGTTGGATTTATATCATAGACTTAGGAAAAATCTGATTTAGCTTTCTAAGGAGTTGCTTCCAGGTGTAAAGATAATTGGGTCTCAAGTTTAATAAACTTGGGATTCGTATTAGTTTGGTATCAAAGCTTAGGCTCTAAATCAGGTTATATCTTTCCATTTCCTTTGTGTTTTCCAATTTCATTTGTGTTTCTTGTTTTCCTTTGTTTTCATGTTCATTAAATTCCTTTGTTTTCATCTTGTTAACTCTGTTTATTCATGTTTCAGGTCCAAAAATCAAAACAAAAAAAAAAAAAAAACAAAATCATTTTACCTTCTTTGATTCGCGTCTTATTTTTGTTCGTCTCTTTGTTTCCTATCCTATTTGTATTTCTATTCCTTGTTTCATTGGTAGGTCAAATCCATACTTGGAAACCTATTCAAATTCAAGAAGAAAGAAGGTAGGACTCACCCAAGCTTGAAGACTTCAAATTTGAAGTTATTTGGTTCCTACAGTGAAGAGGACAAGAAAAGAAGCTGATTTTCAAGATTATACAAAGAGAATCAAAGACTTCAGCATTCTATAAGGAGTTTAACCAAGTTTAAACATCCTTCCAAAACAAGCTAGGATTGGTTTCCTACTCCTTTCCTAAATTTTTGTTTGAATTTTCTAATCCTATTTTCATTATGATTTCTTTCTAATTTAACTATTTCCTTATTTGTCTCGGTTTTCTTTTTATTTCAATCCTTGTTCATGTCTCATTAGGTTTCCTAATCCCATCAGGATTCCTATATTGTTTTCCTAGTTCTATTAGGATTTTAACTTTTGTTTTCCAAATTCAATTAGGATTTCTATTTCTATTTTTCTGAGTCAAAATTCTAATTTTGTTTTCCTAGTTCAATTAGGATTCTTGTTTTCCTAGTGTCTTTAGGATTTCTTATTTCTTCTTTCTTGTTTCATTTTGAGTCTTTGGAATTTTATTTCACATTGTAATTTAGTAAGATTGTATTAATTTCATTTTTGCAACTAATCTTGATAAGAGATTTGAGTGGAAAAAGGCTAAGTGTGAGCACATCTAGAGAAAAGCCATTGATTAAGAGTAAAATTAAACACGAGTGGACTTGAGTGAAAAAATTACTTGAGTGAAACATGTGAGGCAGTGAAGTGAGGAAACTATTCTCTACTTTGCTAACTTTGTTTTACAGCTCAAAGATGAGTGAAATCTAAGGAAATCAACAAGGGGAAATAGACAGATTCCAAGCCTTACATGATTTGCTCCAAGCGATGGAGAGAAGGACCAATGAAAGAATGGACCAGCTTGAGCAAAGAAGTATGGAGATAATGGACCAATTAAAAGCTTTAATTATGAGGGGACAACCATTAAATTTTCATAGACAAGCTAGACGTGTACCAAGGAGAGTGCGGGATGAGATTGAAGATGATGGTGAATCATTTGGTGATGTTGATGAAGAAGAAGTGAGGCCAAGAGCTACACAAGATGACAGCAATGGTGGAATAAAACTAAAAATTTCAACATTCCACGAAAGAATAGATCTCGAAGCATACTTGGATTGGGAAAAGAAGATTGAATTGGTGTTTGATTGTCATAACTACACTGAATCCAAGAAATTGAAGCTTGTAGTTGCTATATTTGATGGATATGCCATTACTTGGTGGGATGATACCAAGCAAAAGCAGAGAAGAAATAGAGAAAGACCCATTGAAGAATGGAAGGACTTAAAAGCAATCATGAGAAGAAGATTTGTACCAAGTCACTACTATAGAGAGCTGTACAATCGTCTTCAAAACCTAACTCAAGGGTCCAAGAGTGTGGAGGAATACAATAAGGAGATGAAGGTAGCCATGATTCGAGCAAATGTGGAAGAAGATAATGAGGCTACAATGGCAAGGTTCCTCTATGGGTTGAATAAGGAGATTGCAAATGTGGTTGAGCTACAACCATATATGGAGCTTGAAGATTTGCTTCATCTTGCTTTGAAGGTTGAGAAGCAATTGAAGAAGAGAAGTACCAATCAGCTATCTACCTTCTACAATGCACCATTCAAATTGAATTGGAGAAAAGATGACAAGGCTTTTCCATCCAAGCCTAAGGCTGATTTCAAAAAACCTCTAAAGACACCCTTCCCAAGCAAGGACAAAGGTAAAACTACACCTTCTAGTTTTGGAAATATTATATGCTATAAATGTCAAGGTGTAGGTCATTATAAGAAGGATTGTCCAAACAAGAAGATAATGTATATGCAAGATGGGGAGTGTTATTTGGCTAGCGACAAAGAAGTTGAAGAAATGCCACCTCTTAAAGATGCAAGTGACAAAGAGGAGGACAATATACCTGAAATAACCAAAGGTGGGAGGTCTCTTGTTACAAGGAGATCATTAAACATGCAAGTCCAATATAATGATAATGCGCAACAAAGGGAAAATCTGTTTCAAACTAGATGCCTTGTAAAAGATAAAGTTTGTTATGTAATCATAGATGGGGGTAATGTAACCAATTTAGCAAGCACCACTTTAGTTGAGAAGCTAGGGTTACCTACTACTAAGCATCCTCACCCTTATAAACTGAAATGGCTTAATGATTATAGGGAAATTAGGGTGACAAGGTAAGTTCTAGTAGCTTTCAACATAGGCTGATATAATGATGAAATTTTATTTGACGTTGTGCCTATGCAAGTAGGTCATCTATTATTGGGATGCCCTTGGCAATTTGATAGAAGGGTGATGCATAATGGCTACACCAATCACTACTCTTTTGAAAAGGATGGAAGGAAGATAACTCTTGCACCACTTTCACCTAGAGAAATCTATGAGATTGAGATGAGAAGAATTCAAAAGAAGAGAGAAAACAAGAGTGAAGAAAAGAGTGTGAGTGAAGATGTGCCAAAAGAAAAAGAGAGTGCAAAAGAAAAAAGTGGCAAGAGAGTGAGCTCAAGTGAGAAAAATGAGGGAAAAGAAATTGTGGAGAGTAAAAAGAAACATGTGAGCTTTTATGCAAAGGGAAGTGATATTAAGGAAGCTTGGTTTTCAAAGAGAAGTATACTTGTACTCATATACAAGGAGCTTTATTTTAACACTAATGGCCTTAATGTTTTCTTTGCCTAGTGTTTTTGTTTCTCTTTTACAAGAATTTGAGGATGTTTTTCCTAAAGAGATACCCAACGGATTACCACCCATTAGAGGTATTGAGCATCAAATTGATTTATTCCTAGTGCTTCAATTCCAAATAGACCAGCCTATAGAAGTAACCCTAAGGAGACAAAGGAGCTTCAAAGGCAAGTCGAGGAGTTGTTGGCTAAAGGACATGTTAGAGAAAGTATAAGTCCATGTGCTATGCCCGTGTTGCTAGTGCCTAAGGAAGATGGTTCTTGGAATATGTTTGTTGATTGCTATGCAATTAATAACATTATGGTAAAGTATCACCATCTTATTCCTAGGTTAGATGATATGCTTGATGAGTTGCATTGTTCTACTATCTTTAGCAAAATTGATTTGAAAAGTAGATATCACCAAATTAGGATGAATGAAGGTGATGAATGGAAAACTGCCTTTAAAACAAAATATGGTTTGTATGAATAGTTAGTTATGCCTTTTGGTTTGACTAATGCACCTAGCACTTTCATGAGACTTATGAACCATGTTTTGACAGATTTTATTAGTAAGTTTGTTGTTGTCTATTTTGATGATATCTTTGTATATTCTAAAAACATGGATGAACATCTAGAACATTTGAGGTGTGTGCTTAATGTGTTGAGAAAGGAAAAGTTATTTGCTAACCTTAAAAAATGTTCTTTTTGTTTAGATAGGATTATGTTTTAAGGATTTGTGGTTAGTGCTCAAAGTGTTGAAGTCGATGAAGAAAAGGTAAGTGCTATCAAAAGTTGGCCAATTCCTACATCGATAAGAAGTTTTCATGGTTTGGCTAGTTTTTATAAATGCTTTGTAAAAGATTTTAACACCATAGCTCCACCTCTAACAGAGGTAATTAAAAAGCATTGTGTTTTTAAGTGGGGAAAAGAACAAGAAGATGCATTTAACTCATTGAAAGATAAGCTATGTAAAGCACCTATTCTCGCTTTGCCTAACTTTAATGATATTTTTGAGATTGAGCGTGATGCATCAGGTGTAGATATTAGAGCTTTTCTTATGCAAGGAAAAAGACCAATCGCCTATTTTAGTGAA
The DNA here is from genome assembly GCA_947687605.1 of Reutealis trisperma. NCBI lineage: Eukaryota > Viridiplantae > Streptophyta > Magnoliopsida > Malpighiales > Euphorbiaceae > Reutealis > Reutealis trisperma. The sequence goes on along the minus strand of CANTUT010000067.1, from coordinate 2,366,392 downwards.
AAGCTCCATGGTCTTCGTTGAAGTACCCCACTTATGATAAGGAGCTCTATGCCTTGGTTAGAGCTTTGGGTACTTGGCAACACTACCTTTGGCCTAAGGAGTTTGTAATTCACATCGACCATCAATCCTTGAGATTCATAAAGGGGCAAGGTAAGTTGAACAAAAGGCATGCCAAATGGGTTGAGTTCATTGAGACCCTTCCATATGTGATCAAATACAAGCAAGGTAAGGAGAGCATTATGGCTGATGCACTATTTAGAAGGTGTGCTTTGCTTAATGCTTTGGATACAAGAATGCTTGGGTTTGAAAATATTAAATCTTTGTATGTTGATGATTCTGATTTTTCCAACATTTTCAAAGCATGTGAGAAATTTGCATATGATAAATTCTATAGAATGGATGGTTTTTTGTTTAAAGGAAATAATGTTTGCATACTTATTTGTTCTGTGAGGGAGTTGCTTGTTAAGGAGGCACATGGAGGAGGGTTAGTGGGACATTTTTGCATCACCAAAACTTTAGATACTTTATATGAACACTTCATTGGCCTAAAATGAAAAGGGATGTGCAATGAATTTGTGATAGATGTGTTGTGTGCAAATAAGCTAAATCTAAAGTTTTGAATCAAGGTTTGTATACTCTTTTACCTGTTTTTAGTACCCCTTGGACTGATATTTCCATGGATTTTATTTTGGGGTTGCCTAGATCAAAAAAAGGAAAAGATTCTATTTTTGTGGTGGTTAATAGGTTTTCTAAAATGTCACATTTCATTCCTTATAATAAGACTGATGATGCCACCAACATTGCTAATTTATTCTTTAGGGAAGTGGTACATTTGCATGCATTCCTAAAACTATTGTTAGTGATAGGGATGTAAAGTTTCTAAGTCATTTTTGGAATGTTTTGTGGAGTAAAATTGGAACTAAATTGTTGTTTTCCACTACGTGTCATCCAAAAACTAATGGTCAAACTGAAGTTGTTAATAGGACTTTGGGAACTTTGTTGCATGCTATTGTCCAAAAGAATTTAAAGAATTGGGAAGAATGCATTGCATTTGTTGAGTTTGCTTATAATAGAGTTGTGCATTCTACTACTAGTTTCTCACCTTTTGAAATTGTTTATGGTTTTAATCCTCTAACTCCTTTGGATTTAGTGCCTTTACCTTGTAATGAAAGGAGTAGTTTTGATGGAAAGCGAAAAGCAAAATTGGTGAAGAGACTACATGAGGATGTGTGCAGGAATATTGAGAAGAAAAATCAACAAATAGCAAGCCAAGTGAATAAGGGGAGGAGGTGTGTTGTATTTGAACCCAGTGATTGTGTTTGGGTACATATGCGAAAAGAAAGGTTTCCAACTCAAAAAAAGACAAAGCTTCATCCAAGGGGAGATGGACCTTTTCAAGTTGTTAAGAAGAATCAATGACAATGCATACAAGTTGGACCTACCTGGTGAGTATAATGTGACTGCTAGCTTTAATGTTAGTGATCTTTCTCCTTTTGATGTAGATGTTGAAGATTCGTGGATGAATCATTTTGAGTAGGGAGGGAATGATGCAAACAAGGAAGTGTACAAAGGCAAGCATCCAATTCAACTTCCCAATGGTCCCATTACAAGAGCAAGAGTGAATAAATTCAAGGATGCACTAAATGGGATGATTCAAGGCTTGTGGGATGATCTTGCCACAATTCAAGAATGCAAGAATGAATCATTCATCAAAATGGGGATTCAAGACACAAATCAAAGTTTGGTGATAATGATTCAAGTGGAGGAAGGTCAAATATATGAAGAGTCAAGCACAAAACATGGACATAAGATGAAAGTGCACAAAAGCTGAAATTGGCAGCGTCACACTCGCGATGGGTGTCGCAATCGCGACAACAGCAGGATGAGAACCTTCTATTGTGAGCGCAATAGTGTTGCAAGTGCAACGAAAGCTGAAGCTATGTATTCATTTTATTTTTTGATTTTTGTTATTTTACTTTAATTCTAGATGTTTTGGGCCTTAAAACTTATCATATTTAGTAGCCCAACTCAGTTATAGCTTATTATTTGTTTAGGAATCAATTTCTAACTAGGAAACTTCAATCTTTGTTTAGAAAGATTTCCTATTCCATAGTTGATTCTAATTTAGGAGATTTCCTAATCCTTAACTGATTCTAATTTAGGGTTGAGCCTCTATATAAACTCAACCATTCATGTCAAATCAAGTTAAGTTATGATTAATAAAATTCAGTTTTCTTAAGAGTGTGATCTCTTAGTTTTGATTCTTGCTTAAATCAGGTTCGTACAATCAAAGCTAATTACTTTGTGTGTATTTATTCCAATGTTCTCTTTCACGAGTTGATATCATACCGCAGAGATCATCATCCAAAGGTGATCATATTCCAAGGTACTCTATCACGGGTTGGATTTGGGTCACAGACTTGGGAAAAATCTGATTTAGCTTTCCAAGGAGTTGCTTCCAAGCATAAAGATAATTGGGTCTCAAATTTAATATACTTGGGGTTTGTATCAGAAAGGGAGTTTCCACTTTAATTTGCTTATTTTATTTGGGAAAATTAAAGAAAACCCAAATTGATTGACTCTAAAAATATTTGATTTGTCCCAATAGAAAATTCACTAATCCATGAGTGACTAAAGAGGGCTCGGGGATCAGGTTTTAGTAATTACACAATTAAGAAAATATGATTTTCTTTAGTTTGGCTAAAGGTTGCAAAATAACTCTTAAAAAAAAAAAGGTAATTTTCATATATGCATGAACAGGAATAAAATGATGAATGAAACAAATATATATGATAAAATGAAATGAAATGATAGTTGTAAATAAATAAGCAAAATAAATCCTACTTAATTATTACAAATCAAAATAAAATAAAATAAAGAGGATCTTTTCTCTAGCCCTTGTAGGTACTAGGAAAAGCACACATTCCTCAATTAAGGTAATACAGAATCAGAAATAAAGTATTAATATAAATAAATCAAAGTAAAAGGAAAAAAAATGTTATTAAGAAGATTTTGGAGTTGATGCCTTATGAAATGGTAGCCTGCGTATCCTATTGAATAGGAATCAAACCCCAAGCAGTTCTTCCTTCTTGTGAAGGAGGGGTTTAGAAAAAATGTTGGTTTGGTTGTTAATTTAATTCTAATTTTTAAATTAATAGATTTTAGATCCTTTCTGTTTTAGACCTAAAGAAATATAGGATAGAGAGAACTCTATATCTAACTTTAGAATTTTGAAAATGTAAAAAAGATTACACCTTTGCTTTCTTTGATCTTCGGATGAACGGGGAGAGCTTAACTCTGGATCTAAGCTCCACTTTGGATTCAAAAACCCTAAAGTTGAACCTTAAACAGAAAAGGTTAGCAAAACAGAGTAATAATTGCAAATTAAAAGAATTCAAAGTAATAGATTTTAGTATTAAATTTCAAACAGAATTTTAGCACAACAAATAGCGTAATATAGGAGAGTTTCTACCTCAAAAACCATGTCAAATGAGCTTAAAGGAGGCTGTATTTATACAGCAGCTGAACGGGTACTGCCGAAAGCCAACAACGGTGCGCTGGCCAACTGGGCGACAAGATGCACGTGCCGCCCCACCGCCATATGCATAATGCACTAATCTTAACAAGTGTCAAGTTGCGGCCAAATCCCAAAGCTGCAATTTTGAGGGTTCACAACTGCCCCCTCATCAGAATTGGCTTTGAGTAAAAGGTGATTCTTATGATAGTGAACCCTGAGAAGAGATGCCATGTTGGACTTTGGGCTTGTACTCGTGCCACATCATATTTTTGGCTTATGTCAAATTCTAAGCTATCCCATATCAGACTCTGGGCTTATGATATGTACTTGTTTTTGTCATGCATAAGGGCATTCATGCTTTGTGCAATTAAACCTTGTGAAGAATAAACATTATAAGAATATGAACCTTTTGAGAGGGGGTCTTTTAAGATAAATGACATTTTGTCAATGGCTATCAGTTCAACCTCAATGTTGGATGTGAGAATGGTCTTGGTTAATTTCAATTAAAGCTATCTGTCTGGCCTAAATGTTAGAGGTAAAGATGATTTCATGAATTTTAACCAAGGCTATCTATTCAGCCTAGACTTTAAGATTTGGAGATTTGGTCCAACTAGGGAATTCAGATTAGTTTAGTAAGGCCACCTATTTGGCCCTACTATTAGGAAGACTATGATCAAAATTATCTGTTTGGCTCTGATATTTAGGAAGATTGGGATTAAAGCTATCTGTTCAACTTTGGTGGTTAGGAGGATTAAGGTCAAAGCTATTTGTTCAGCCTTGATGTTGGAAAAGTTAGGATCAAAGCTATCCGATCGGCTTTGGTGTTAGAAGGATTGGAATCAAAACTATCTATTCAGCTTTGGTGCTGGTAGGAATAGGATCAAAGCTATTTGTTTGGTCTTGATGTTGGAAAAGTTGGGATCAAAGCTATCTAATTGGCTTTGGTGTTGGAAGAATTAGGATCAAAGCCATCTGTTCAGCCTTGATGTTGGGAGGAATAGGATCAAAGTTATCTGTTTAGCCTTGATGTTAGAAAAGTTAGGATCAAAGCTATCTGATCGGCTTTGGTGTTGGGAGGATTGGGATCAAAGCTATCTGTTCAGCCTTGATGTTGGGAGGAATAGGATCAAAGCTATCTATTTGGCCTTGATGTTGGAAAAGTTGGGATCAAAGTTATCTAATAGGCTTTGGTGTTGGGATTATTGGGATCAAAGCTACCTATTTGGCCTTGATATTAGGAGGAATAGGATCAAAGCTATCTAGTCGGCCTTGATGTTGAAAAAGTTGGGATCAAAGCTATTTGTTAGGCCTTGATGTTGGGATTTAGAGAAGGTTATGTCTCTAAAAGATGACGGGTGTGGGAATGTCAACATGGGTGGCTTAACTCGATTTGCCCATTGAAAGTTATGGTTGAGGATCAGTCCTTGTAGGGAAAGGTCTTGGCTAAGGAGGGTGGGTTTGGTTAGGAAATCCATTTGAAAGGCTTAGTCTGATTTTGCCTTAAATGAGATCATGGGCTTCATAAATGAAGGCCTTTTAGGAGTGGGCTTCATAGTGAAGGCTTTTTAGGAGTGGGCTTCATAGTGAAGGCTTTTGGTTTAGGCTTTATGATGAAGGCTCTTGGTTTTGGGCTTCATAGCAAAGGCTCTTGGTTTTGGGCTTCATGGCAAAGGCTTTTGGTTTTGGGCTTCATGGAAAAGGCTTCTGCATCTAGGCTTCATGGTGAAGGCTTTTGATTTTAGGATAGTTTTCTATTAGGGTGCTTTGGATGGTTGGCTTTGGCTCAGGTATGGTGTTACAAGTTTTGGTCACTAAGATACCATAGGCTTATGGATAAGGGTTTTCCTTTTTGACATGGTTACATCAGAATGGTTTGCAAGCTTTAAGGATCTCAGGGATTGTGTGTCTTGCCAATGAGGCTTAATCTTTCAAGGATCATGAGATGTTTGCCAAAAAGGCATGAGATGGGCCTTGACTGGTTTGAGTCCTTCTTAATCGACTTGAGGATGATAGGCTTTTGGGAGATATTCCTTGTCTTCTAGTTTTGTCGAGGAAAGGGTGGTACATGGCTTTGAGCTTTGAAAAGATGGTACAATTTACCAATGAGGCTTGAGATGGAACAGTATGATTTCATAAAGTTCAAAAATGGTTTTGAATGTAGGTTAAAACTTCTGAAAAGAATCATGGAGGTTGTATGATTTTGCTTTTTGTAGCATGAATCATGGAAAAGAGCAAGCTAAGCTTTTTTTGTTTTAATTGGTTTGACTTGATGACACACTGACTGCGCTGGCTAAAATAAAGAGCCTTTAGGAATATTCGGCTAAAGGGTTAGTGGAAGAAGACAACTTGGGGATCATGGTCCCAAATGAGAGAGAAGAATGTGAAGGTGGGAAATGTGAGGGATTATGCCTTAGCTCTTTGAGTTAATTGACGGGACAAATTGACAATAAATGATGACATTCTTGGGAAGACATGCCCCTATTATAGGATAAGGGTGTAGAAAATAGTATAATCTTAGATAATGAAATTATGGTGAGGAAGGATGACTTTGGAGACATAAGACAACATGGATTTATTGAAGATGATTTGACAACTTCAGATGTGAGGGAAGATGACTTGGATGAGCTTTCTCTCTCTCTCTCTTTCTCAGCTTTAACTTTTTCCTAAGCCACCCTTTTTTGGGTTTTCAACTTAGTGAGCTTGTATTGATGAAATTTGGGAGAAAACATTCCACCATGATTTGCTGTTTTGAGGGGATCTAACCTTTGAATTATGGGTTTGACAAAGGTCTTCTCTGAACCTGTCACTCCTTGTTAAGGTGCGTCATTGGATTACCCAATGTGCAATAGGTAATTATATTTACTTGCTTTTTGTGCTTCAACTATCTTGATCTTCTTTGATTAGGAGTTGGTGAAGTGATTGTTGATTCGAGAGAATGAGAACACTTCAAATTATGATTTATGCTGATTGTGGTGGATTTAATTGATCACTCATCCATCTCTTTTTTTCTCCTTTTTTTTTTCTTTTTTTTTTTCAAGGCTCATCCATGTCAGACAAGGAAGATAAGAAACTTAATGCATAAATAATGAAAAGAAAATATAGATGCATTACCATAAAGGAAACTTTATTACAAGATGTCGAAAAGAAACTATTATGGTTAACGAGAATACAGGAAAAAATAAAGACGACAGACTCTGACTCAGATTTTGATATTTGGACATGGACTCAGGTTTAGACTTAGAATTCAATATCAGACAGATCAGATTAGCTGAACTTGAACTACTCCATGACATGCCTTCTAGGGTTGAGGTAAGGTGGGGTTGAGTCGAATCTGGATTCCTCATCGCTATTTAAGTTGGTGTTAGGGAATTCAGCTTTAAATGATTTACTTTGGATGCAATCTTCAACCTTTGATGCAGTTGCAACCAAAGCTTTGAAGGTGAGCAAGTATTGTGTTAACAAGTGGGCTTAATAGCTCAAGAGTAGATTCTTGATAATGATATCTACTTGTTTTAGCTCGGTTGGCCTGTTTACCATTTGAGTAGCTTTAGTGATACAAACCCCAAGTATATTAAACTTGAGACCCAGTATCTTTATGCTTGGAAGCAACTCCTTGGAAAGCTAAATCAGATTTCCCAAGTCCGTGATCCAATTCCAACCCATGATAGAGTACCTTGGAATATGATCACCTTTGGATGATGATCTCCACAACACAATACCAACTTGTGAAAGAGAACCTTTGAATAAATACGCACAAAGTAATTAGCTTTGATTGTATGAACTTGATTAAAACAACAATCAAAATAAGAGATAACACTCTTAAGAAAAACTAAATTTTTATTTATCAAAATCTAACTCCATTTTACATGAATAGTTGAGTTTATATAGAGGCTCAACCCTAAATGGGAATAAAACATAGACTAAGAAATCTTTCCTAAACAAGAATTAAAATTTTCTAGTTACAAATTGATTACTAGACAACTAATAATTATAGGTTCAACCCTAAATTGGAACAAAACATAGACTAGGGAATCTTTTTTAAATAATAAATAAAGTTTCCTAGTTAGAAATTGATTCCTAGACAATTAATAATTATAAGTTCAACCTAAATTGGAATAAAACATAGACTAGGGAATCTTCTTAAACAAGGATTGAAGTTTCCTAGTTAGAAATTGATTCCTAAACAAGAAATAAATCTAAACTCGTTTTGGGATTTATACCTAACATAAATAGGCCCAAAACTCACTAATTACATAAGCACACTTAATTTATTTGAACTTGGGCTTATATCATATTGATAAGGGCCCAAAAACATCAAAAACAAACTAAAGGCCTAGGTACATGCCCATGTTTTGGCCTTCATCCACTTGAATCATTGTCACCAAACTTTGATTTGAGTCTTGAATCCCCATTTTGATGAATGATTCATTCTTGCATTCTTGAATTGTGGCAAGATCATCCCACAAGCCTTGAATCATCCCATTTAGTGTTTCCTTGAATTTCTTCATTCTTGCTCTTGTAATGGGACCATTAGGAAGTTGAATTGGATCCTTGCCTTTGCATGCTCTGTTGTTTGCATCATTTAGCCCTTCACCTAGTAAGGAACATAGAGAAGGACTCATTTGGAAGTTGCTTTATGGTTTCTAAATCCCTTCTTGTAATGTCCACTTCAATATTATAGTGGTACTATTCGACAAATGCTTTGCAAATGTCCTCCCAAGTCTGTTTTTAGGTATCATCCAAGTTAATAAACCATCTTAGGGCAACATCAGTAAGGGTTTGATGAAAGAGTTGAGCAAGGAGCTCGTTGTTGATGCCAAAGGAATGCATTTCTCTCATGTACATCTTTAAATGGATCTTAGGGCAAGTAGTACCATCAAATTTGTCCAAATTTGGCATCGAACTTTGGTGGAACTCTTGCATTAGGAAATAAGCTCAGGGAGCCTATATTAACCAGGTCCTCTTTATTCTTCAATATTTTTTCCATGTGCTCCACTTTTTCCATGAAAGCTTTGATTTTAGGGTTGACTTCCTTCCCTTGGAAAGGATCCACAAGTCGAGAAGTAAGAGTAGGGGTGAAATTTGGTGGTTGAATTGTCATAGGTTGAAAAGGTGAGTTATTTTTAAGGAATTTAGGTGATGGAATAGGTAGTGGTGGGATGGTTTCAATATTTGTAGGCTCTTTGTCTTTAGAATTAGCTCTGGAAGTGGATCCATAAAAAAGATAAAGAGCAGGTTTTGGGTCTGATTTTAGTAGTTTTGGGTCAATTGAGCTTTAGGCCAGGGAGGTTTGTTCCATCATGGCGCAGACATCTTCCATGCTAGCCCTCCTTTGGGCTTTAAGCATGTCTTAGAAATAAGCCTCTTGCCTCTTCATCATGGTTTCTTGGTGTTCAGAAAGCTTAGCAAGAAGCACGTCGAAGATCTCATCAGCTCTAGTAGTAGTGATTTCATCTCCGGTAGCAGACATCTTATCAACCTTTAAAAGGGAAAAGGAACTGGGTTAGAATTAGCTTTGGAAGTAGATCCATAAAAAAGATAAAGAGTAGGTCTTAGGTATGATTTTAGTAGTTTTGGGTCAGTTGAGCTTTAGGCTGGGGAGGTTTGTTCCATCATGGCGTGGACATCTTCCATGATAGCCCTCTTTTGGGCTTTGAGCATGTCTTGGAAATAAGCCTCTTGCCTCCTCATCATGGTTTCTTGGTGTTCAGAAAGCTTAGCAAGAAGCACGTCGAAGATCTCATCAGCTCTGGTAGTGGTGATTTTATCTCCAGTAGCAGACATCTTGTCAACCTTTAAAAGGGAAAAGGAACTGGGTTAGTATCAAGCTTTGGAAAAAAAAAAAAGGGTTATGGTGAAGTATGACAAACCAAGGACCTTAAGTTTAATGACAATAGATGACAGTGTCTTGTGGTTAGGTTGATGGCGTATGGGTAAAGATGATTATAGAGGTGTATCATTTAGCTAGGTAGGTTTTTAGCTATGGGAGCTAGGTCAGATTTTAACTTTGGATAAGGATTTTGCTTTAAGTGGCTAGGTCAGATTTTAGCTTTGAGTAGCTAGGTCTGAATTTAGCTTTGAGTAGCTAGATTAGAATTTAGCTTTAAGTAATTGGGATTATGATTTATGAATGGTTTACCATGGGTTTAAGGATAGAGTGACCATGAGTTTTTTCGATTAGGTTATGGATGTACCATGGATTTGGATGTTAGGTGGACTATGGGTTTAGGTGATAGTTGGATAATGGATTTGATTAGACTAGGCCATGGGCTGAGATGGGCCATAGGTTTGGATAATGCTATAAAAGATGAGTCAGCATTTAGTTTGGGTAAGGACTGCAGATAAGAATGAAGCTAGGTCAATGTTTAGCTTTAGTAAGGATGGTTATGAAAGATGAAATCTAGGTTAGTGTTTAACTTGTAGAGCTAGGTCAGTGTTTAGCTTGGATAGGGATTGTGAAAGATGAAAGCTAGAACGATGTTTAGCTTGTAGAGTTAGGTCAATGTTTAGCTTTGATAAAGATTGTGAATAAGGATAAGGGTACCATAGACGAGTTTATTTTTATCACGGCTTTGGATAGGACTAGACCATGGATTTAGATGAACCATGAGTTTTGGGTATTGACCATGGATTTAGGTGAACTGTGAGTTTTGGGTATTGACCATGGATTTAGGTGGGGCCATGGGTTTAGGATTTTGACCATGGATTTAGGTGAACCATGGATTTTGGGTATTGACCATGGGTTTAGCTGGACCATAGGTTTTAGGTTTTGACCATGGGTTTATATGGACTATGGGCTTTGAATATTGACCATAGGTTTAGGTGGACCATGGGTTTTTGGTGTGAAGATGTTTGGACAGGTTTTCCGACTCTTCACAAGGTTCAAGCTATGCATGCATGTATGCATGAATGAAAAGGTTTCATGATAATGACATACCAAGTTCAGTATTATGGTGCATACAATCCTGAAGGAAGGTTCTATGAGTTGTTATATGAAAGGGTTAGGGTGGTTTGAAGGGAATCCATCACACTAGAGATGCGACATACCTAACCACATGTGAGACAAGGAGCCACGCGTGGGTCTAGTGGTACATGTATACTCGTTACACCTCTAAAAGGATTAGAGGATATGTTGTGGGCTGGATAATTTCACTATCGACAAGCAGACCTAAGGAAGGTTGCTCACTCGATGTTACTTTCTATCCTTTGTTTTCCTAGGATGTTAGGGTTTTTTGGACAAAGAGTATGATGTAGTGATGCATGAAAAAAGTTATTTTGTATTAAAGCCAAACATTGGTATTTTACCAAAAGTAATCCACTTTATCTTTTATTTGAAAAAGATTTTGAAGTCCCTAGTGGAGTCGCCAACTATGAGGCCTCGCCAAAGTACCAGTTCGATTCGCTGAGGGGAATCAAAATGCTCTTCGGGAGAAACTCTATGATTGGAACTGCTATGAGTTTAGAAAATTGATTTTGCAATTTGTTGTTTGTGAAAGGGAAGGAAAATTCGTCCAAAAAGAAAAGAAGAAGCAAAAAGTGTTGAAATATGACTTTTTGGAGTATTTATAGAAGTGATTTAGTTCCTAAAATGCAGAGAACAAGGAAAGAAGCTGATTTTCAAGATTATACAAGGAGAATAAAAAATTTCAGCATTCTATAAAGAGTTTGACCAAAGTCTAAGCATCCTTCCAAAACAAGCAAGGATTGGTTTCCTACTGCTTTCCAAATTTTGGTTTGACTTTTCTAATCCTATTTTCATTCTAATTTCTTATTTCCTTATTCATTTTGGTTTTCTTTTTGTATTTAATTAATTTCAATCCTTATTCGTGTCTCATTAGATTTCCTAATCCCATCAGGATTCCCATATTGTTTTCCTAGTTCTATTAAGATTTCTAGTTCTTGTTTCATTGAGTCTTTAAACTTTGGATTTTATTCACACTGCAATTTAGCAAAAATTTTATTAATTTGATTTTTGCAACTAATCTTGGCAAGAAATTGAGTGGAAAAAGGCTAAGTGTGAGCACATCTAGAGAAAAGCCATTGATTGTGTGTAAAACTAAACATAAGTGAACTTAAGTGTCAAAACTACTTGAGTAAAACACGTGAGAGAGTGAAGTGAGGAAACTATAGTGAAGTGAGGAAACTATTCTCTACTTTACTAACTTTGTTTTGCAGCTTCAAGATGAATGACTTACTTTAAGCTATGGAGAGAAGGACCAATGATAGATTAGATCAAATAGAGAGATGAAAGGATTGAAAGATTAGAAGTTTCAATTACAAGGGGACAGCCACCTAATGCTCCTAGGCAAGCTAAGCGAATCCAAAGAAGAGTTTGGAATGAAGATGAGGATGAAATCGAGTCCCTTGGTGATAATGAAGAGGAAGAAGAAGTAAGGTCAAGAGTTAGACAAGATAACAGCAATGGTGGAATAAAACTGAAAATTCTAACATTCCATAGAAGAATAGATCCTGAAGCATACTTAGATTAGGAAAAGAAGATTGAGTTGGTGTTCGATTGTCATAACTACACTGAATCCAAGAAGTTGAAGCTTGTTGTGGCTATATTTGATAGATATGCCATTACTTGGTGGGATGATACCAAGCAAAAGAGGAGAAGAAATAGAGAAAGACCTATAAAAGAATGGAGGGACTTAAAGGCGATCATGAGAAGGAGATTTGTACCAAGCCACTACTATAGAGAGCTGTACAATCTTCTTCAAAACCTATCTCAAGGGTCCAAAAGTGTTGAGGAATACTACAAAGAGATGGAGGTAGCCATGATTTGAGCAAATGTGGAAGAAGATAATGAGGCTACAATGGCAAGGTTCCTCAATGGGTTGAATAAGGAGATCACAAATATGGTTGAGCTGCAACCATATATTGAGTTTGAAGATTTGCTTCATCTTGCTGTAAAGGTAAAGAAGCAATTGAAGAAAAGAAGTACCAATCGACTATTTACCTCCTACAATGCAACATTCAAATCAAATTGGAGAAAAGATGACAAGGCTTTTTCATCCTAGCCTAGAGCCGATTCCAAGGAAGCTCCAAAGATGCCCATCTTAAGCAAGGACAAAGGTAAAGCTATTGCTTCTCCTTCTGGAAATATTATATGCTTTAAATGTCAAGGTGTAGGTCTACAAGAAGGATTGTCCAAATAAAAGAACAATGATCATGCTTGATGGGGAGTACTATTCCGCTAGTGAAGAAGAAGTTGAATAAGAAAGAATACCACCTCTTGAAGATACAAGTGACAAAGAGGATGACAACCAACCAGAAATAGCCAAATATGGGATGTCTCCTGTCACAAGGAGATCATTGAACATGCAAATCCAACATGATGATAATGTGCAACAAAGGGAAAATCTATTTCAAAGTAGATGTCTTGTAAAAGATAGAGTTTCTAATATAATCATAGATAGGGGTAGTGTAACCAATGTAGCAAGCACCACTTTAGTTGAGAAACTAGGGTTACCTACTACTAAGCATCCTCACCCTTATAAACTAAAATGGCTTAATGATTGTGGGGAAATTAGGGTGATAAGGCAAGTTCTAACTTTCAAGATAGGTAGGTATAATGATGAGATTTTATTTGATGTTGTGCCTATGCAAGCAAGTCATCTATTGTTAGGATGCCCTTGGCAATTTGATAGAAGGGTGATGCATAATGGCTACACAAATCACTACACTTTTGAGAAAGATGGAATAAAGATAACTCTTGCACCACCTTCACCTAAAGAAATCTATAAGAATGAGATGAAAAGAATTCAAAAGAAGAGAGAAGACAAAAGTGAGAAAAAGAGTGTGAATTATGTACCAAAAGAAAAAGAGTGCAAAAAAAAAAGTGGCAAAAACTTGAGAATGGAAAGAAAGTGAGCTTGAGTGAGAAAAATGAGGAAAAAGAAATTGTTGAAAGTAAAAGAAACATGTGAACTTTTATGCAAAGGGAAGTGATGTTAAGGAAGCTTGGTTTTCAAAGAAAAGTCTACTTGTACTCATGTACAAGGAGTTTATTTTAACACTAATGACCTTAATGTTTCTTTGCCTAGTGTTTTTGTTTCTCTTTTATAGGAATTTGAGGATGTCTTTCCTGAAGAGATACCCAGTGGATTGCCACCCATTAGGGGTATTGAGCATCAAATTGATTTTATTCCTGGTGCTTTGATTCTAAATAGACCAACCTATAAGAGTAACCCTGAGGAAACAAAGGAGCTTCAAAGGCAAGTTATGGAGTTATTAGCTAAAGGACATTAAAGAAAGTATGAGTCCATATGTTGTGCTTGTTTTGCTTTAACCTAAGAAAGACGGTTCTTGGCATATGTGTGTCAATTGCCGTGCAATTAATAACATTATAGTAAAGTATCATGATTCCATTCTAGATGATATGCTTGATGAGTTGCATGGTTCTGCTATCTTTAGCAAAATTGATTTGAAATGTAAATATCACCAAACTAGAATGAAGGAAGGTGATGAATGGAAAACTGACTTTAAAACGAAATATGGTTTGTATGAATGGTTAGTTATGCCTTTTGGCTTGACTATTGCACCTAGTACTTTCATGAGACTTATGAACCATGTTTTAAGAAATTTTATTAGTAAGTTTGTTCTTGTTTATTTTGATGATATTCTTGTTTATTCTAAAAGCATAGATAAACACTTAGAACATTTAAGGTGTGTGCTTGATGTGTTAATAAATGAAAAATTGTTTGCTAACCTTAAAAAGTGTTCTTTTTGTTTAGATAGGATTGTGTTTTTAGATTTGTGGTTAGTGCTCAAGGTGTTGAAGTTGATGAAGAAAAGATAAGTGATATAAAAAAATTGGCCTATTCCTATATCGATAAGTGAGGTAAGAAGTTTTCATGGTTTGGCTAGTTTTTATAGACTTTTTGTAAAAGATTTTAGCACTATAGCTACACCTCTAACAGAGGTAATTAAAAAGAATTGTGTTTTTAAGTGGTGAAAAGAACAAGAAGATGCATTTAATTCATTGAAAGATAAGCAATGTAAGGCACCCATTTTTGCTTTGCCTAACTTTAATGATATTTTTGAGATTGAGTATGATGCATCAGATGTAGGTATTGGGGTTGTCCTTATGCAAGGAAAAAGGCCAATTGCTTATTTTAGTGAAAAGCTCCATGGTGCTTCATTGAAGTACCCAACTTTTGACAAAGAGCTCTATGCTTTAGAGACTTTGGCAAAACTACCTTTGGCCCAATTAGTTTGTAATTCACATCGACCATCAACCTTTCCATATGTGATCAAGTACAAGCAAGGTAAGGAGAACATTGTGGCTGATGCATTGTTAAGAACGTATGCTTTACTTAATGCATTGGATGCAAGAATGCTTGGGTTTGAAAATATTAAATCTTTGTGTGCTGATGATTCTGATTTTTCTAGCTTTTTCAAAGCATGTAAGAAAGTTGAATTTGGTAAATTCTATAGAATGGATGGACTTTTGTTTAAAAAAAAAAGACTTTGCATACCTATTTGTTCTATGAGAGAATTGCTTATTAAGGAGGCATATGGGGGAGGGTTAATGGGACATTTTGGCATCCCTAAAACTTTAGATACTTTACATGACACTTCTATTGGCCTAAAATGAAAAGGGATGCACATAGAATTTGTGATAGATGTGTTGTGTGCAAGCAAGCTAAATCTAAAGTTTTGAATCAAGGTTTGTATACTCCTTTACCTATTTCTAGTAACCCTTGGACTGATATTTCCATGGATTTTATTTTAGAGTTGCCTAGATCCAAAAAAGGGAAAGATTCTATCTTTGTGGTGGTTGATAGGTTTTCCAAAATGTCACATTTCATTCCTTGTAATAAAACTGATGATGCCACCAACATTGCAAATTTATTCTTTAGGGAAGTGGTACGTTTACATGGCATTCCTAAAACTATTATTAGTGATAGGGATGTAAAGTTTCTAAGCCATTTTTGGAAAGTTTTGTGGAGTAAAATTGGAACCAGATTGTTGTTTTCTACTACTTGTCATCCATAAACTGATGGTCAAACTATAGTTGTTAATAGGACTTTAGGAACTTTATTGCATGGTATTGTCCAAAAGAACTTAAAGAATTAGGAAGAATGCTTTCCATTTGTTGAGTTTGCTTATAATAGAGTTGTGCATTCTACTACTAGTTTCTCACATTTTGAAATTGTTTATGGTTTTAATCCTCTAACCCTTTTGGATTTAGTGCCTTTACCTTTGTAATGAAAGGAGTAGTTTGGATGGGAAGAGAAATGTAGATTTTATGAAGAAACTACATGAGGAGGTGCATAAGAACATTGAAAAGAAAAATCAACAAATAGCAAGCCAAGTGAATAAGGGAAGGATGCGTGTTGTATTCAAACCAGGTGATTGGGTTTGGGTGCATATGAGAAGAGAAAGTTTTCCAACTCAAAGGAAGAAAAAGCTTCATCCAAGGGGAGATGGACCTTTTCAAGCAGTTGAGAAGATCAATGACAATGCATACAAGCTGGACCTACCTGGTGAGTATAATGTGAGTGCTACCTTCAATGTTAGTGATCTTTCTCCTTTTGATGTAGGTGTTAGAGATTCGTGGAAGAATCATCTTGAAAAGGTAGGGAATGATGCAAACAACAAAGCATACAAAGGCAAGGATCCAATTCAACTTCCCAATGGTCCCATTACAAGAGCAAGAATGAAGAAATTCAAGAAAATACTAACATTGAAATTAGGTCGCGGACTTGGGAAAAATCTGATTTAGCTTTCCAAAGAGTTGCTTCCAAGCATAAAGTGTTGTGGAGCAACCTACACACCAAGGTCTAAGGATTCAACATCAAGAGGATAAGCATGACCAAGGAGGCAAGGATCAAATTCAAGAGGTTTCTAATCCAATTAGCATGCCTCAAGGACTTATAACCAGATCACGAGCCAAGAAGATTCAACAAGCATTAATTTGTCATCTACAAGATTTGGTGAATTCGGCTTGTAATGGGTTATAAGGACACCAAGGCTTTGAAATAATTGCAGCTCAAGTTCACTACAACTTATCTCAAGTCCAAACTCATAATGGGCTTACTTAAGTTTGTGTTTAGTTATAAGCCTTGTTAATTCGGGGCAATTATATGTGTTAAATATTTTTCATAATGGGCTATCCAAACTTGTTAATTTAAAAGCCCATTAGTTTGAGTTTGCTTATTTTAGTTTATGTTTTTTAGGTCTTGAAAAGGCTATATATGGATGAATGATAAAAAAACGTGTTTGAGAAAAAACTTTGGATGAATGATAAAAAAAACAAACCTAGAAGCTGTTTTGCTTTTTTCTTTATGTTCTTGTGTAGAATACATGCTTAAGGAATATTCAAGTAGACTGATCATCTTCTTGTGGAGTGTTTTGAATCTGGAATTCAGAAACTAGTTTTCTTTATTCTAGATCTTTGATCATCTTTCTAAGCAATATGATTTTCTAGCCTTTCTTAGGGGTTGAGACTAAATTGGCTATTGGGGTTTTCAAGTTAATGTTATGGGGGTCCATAATAATCAAAGGGGTTCTCAGGCTTATTCTTGGAGGTTCTATATCAGTAATAATGTTTTTTATACAAGATGACACGTGATGGGAATCTAATAGCCTTGCAAGAAGTATATAAAGATATACCCAAAAAGGAATTTAAGAAGTCTCTTCAAAATGATGAGACATTGGATGAGCTGGGCTGAGACATTGAGCAAGTTGGACTGAGGTGCCAGGCGAGCTAGGCTGAGATGTTAAGTGAGCTGGGTTAAGGTGTCAGGCGAGCTGCACACAATGGGCTGGGCTACCTATGCTTTCTATTTTCAAATTTAATTATTTTACTTTATTCTCATGTTGTCATTATGCTAATTTTATTAATTAAGCCATATCTATCCTTTTTCTGCTTTAAGTATTTTAATTAGTTATTTGGGCTTTTAGTTTGTTTAATTTATACCCAAGTCCAAATTTTAGTCAATGAAAAATTTTAGGGTTTGTAACTTAGCTAAGATGATATAAATACTTAGCTAATCTAGGAATAGGAGACTTTTGATAATAAGAAATTTAGCTTTGTGCTTTGTGAGTAACTTCTCATCTTTGGTTCTTACTTTGAATCAATAATCCAAACTTCCAAAGTTAATCACTTTGTCTTGTTCACAACATACCAAGGTTCTTTAACATAGGTTCGTCATTAGGTTGAGGTTTTCCTTGCAAACTTGATTTGGCTTTCCGAGGGAGTCGCTTCCAAGCGTAAAGGTATTGGGTGTCAAAACAAGTTGTTTGGAGTCCGTATCAGTTTGGTATCAAAGCTTAGGCTCTAAATTAGGTTATATCCTTTCGTTCGTTTGTGTTTCTATCTTCGTTTGTTGTCTTATTTTCATTTGTTTTTTTTGTTAAATTCCTTCATTTTTGTTTTTATTGATTCTATTTTCCTTACATTTAAGGTTTGAAAATAAAAAAAAAAATCCAAATTTATCGATCCATTCTGTTTTGGTTCACTGTCTTCTATCCGTTTGTATTTCTGTTCCTTTCATTCTTTGTGTTTGCATTGGCTTCTTGTGTTTGATCTTCTATTTTTTTTATTTTTTTTCCTTTCAAATTGTTGTTGAATTAAAAAAAAAAAAAAAAAAAAGAGCATTCAGCTAGAAGAAAAAAAGGCAAAAAAAAAGAGGAAAGAATCTTGAAATAGGCCAAGAAAAGAAAGAAAGAAAAAAAAAAGGAAAGAATCTTGGCCAAATCAGAATATATAGGAATGCATAGTATTTGTTTCCAATTCTAAGGTGAGAGAAAAAAAAAAAAAAAAAAAAGGAAGTGATACGAACCCCAAACGACCAACTTTGAAACCCAATATCTTTATACCTGAAAGCGGCTCCTTAGAAAGCCAAATCAGGTTTGAACAAGAAAAACCTCAACCCAATGATGAACCTATATCAAAGAACCTTGGTATGTTGTGAACATAACAAAGTGATTAACTTTGGAACTTTGTGATACAAACCCCAAGTATATTAAACTTGAGACCTAATACCTTTATGTTATGGAGCAGCCTACACACCAAGGTCTAAGGATTCAACATCAAGAGGATGAGCATGACCAGGGAGGTAAGGATCAAATTCAGGTGGTTTCTAATCCAATTAGCATGCCTCAAGGACTTATAACCAGATCACGAGCCAAGAAGATTCAACAAGCATTAATTTGTCATCTACAAGATTTGGTGAATTCGGCTTGTAATGGTTTGCAAGGACACCAAGGCTTTGAAAC
Organism: Reutealis trisperma; assembly: GCA_947687605.1. Taxonomy (NCBI): domain Eukaryota; kingdom Viridiplantae; phylum Streptophyta; class Magnoliopsida; order Malpighiales; family Euphorbiaceae; genus Reutealis; species Reutealis trisperma. The sequence continues at coordinate 2,347,647 of CANTUT010000067.1, read as the reverse complement.
AATTATAGCTCAAGTTCACTACAACTTAACTCAAGTCCAAATTCATAATGGGCTTACTTAAGTTTATGTTTAATTATAAGCCTTGTTAATTGGGGGCAATTATATGTGTTAATATTTTTCATAATGGGCTGTCCAAACTTGTTAATTTAAAAGCCCATTAGTTTGAGTTTGTTTATTTTAGTTTATGTTTTTTAGGTCTTGAAAAGACTATATATGGCCAAAAAAAACGTGTTTAAGAAAAAAACTTTGGATGAATGATAAAAAAAACAAACCTAAAAGCTGTTTTGCTTTTGTCTTTGTGTTCTTGTGTGTAGAATACATGCTTAAGGAACATTCAAGGAGACTGGTCATCTTCTTGTGGAGTGTTTCAAATATGGAATTCAGAAACGAGTTTTCTTTATTCTAGATCTTTGATCATCTTTCTAAGCAATATGATTTTCTAGCCTTTCTTAGGGGTTGAGACTAAATTGGCTATTGAGGTTTTCAAGTTAATGTTGTAGGGGTCTGTAACAATCAAAGGGGTTCTCAGGCTTATTCTTGGAGATTCCGTATCATTTGGTATCAAAGCTTTGGCTCTAGATCAAGTTTTATCCTTAATAATTTTGTGTTTTTGATTCTGATTTCTTGTTTTTCTTTTGTTCTTCTAAGATTGTCTCTTGGTATTCTTGTGTTTTCTTTGTTCTTTTCATTTGGGATATTATTGTTTCTTTGAATTATGTTCTTGTTAGTTTGTTTGATCTTATTTCTTTTTATCAAATCTAGTGTTTGCAAATCAAATTTTGGTGTTTGTAGTTTAAAGAAAAAAAAAACAAAATAAATAAATAAATATGTACAAAAAAAAAATTTGCTGTTCAAAAGAAAAGTGAAAAAAAATTCAGAAACAAAAAGGTTGATTAAAAAAAAAATTGGAGGTTTGGGCTTTAGATCTTCCTAATCAGATCTGAGTTATTCTTGACTCTTGAAATTCTAGTCTTATCTTTTGTTGTGTTTACCAATTATTATAGTCTTTACTCATTAAGTAATATAGTACTTTGGGGCTGTTTGGGTTTTCTTTTAAATTACCTTCTAAATCTGTGTCTTTTCATATTCTAGGTAGATCTTTGTTATTTTTTCATATGTCTTTTGCTTCTATTTGAGTTTTCATAATTTTTTGCTTCTAGTTTATTAAATTTTATTGTTTTAGCCGAATTGCATCAAACTTGTTTTGAAAATTCCAGATTTGGAATTCTACACAATTCCAGCTATTTGATTTGTTCTAAAGTGTGATTCACCTAAAAACATAAAATAATTAGCTAGAGTGATGTGAGAAAAGCCATGAACAAAATTAATTTCTTGAGTGATACAAGAGTGACCATCCCCATCTTTTGAGTATAAACACGTGAGGGAGTGCTTATGAGGTTTCTAATACATATTCTGTTTTTTTTTCTTCGTTTTCTAACCTTTCTATTACAACAATGTCACACAAAAGTGGAGAATCTAGTGGTCATGTTGATGAAGCTAGGATCTACGTGAGGCTCAACAAGGAGAGTTTGCACATTTTAATAGGACCATGGAGGCTATGAGGGACACCTTAGAACACATGGACATTAGGTTGCAAGCGGTTGAAAGAGAAACTCCAAACTGCAATGTGTTGCAAAGGGGAGGTAGGAACCAAATACCTCAAGATGACAACCTTGGCTACCATGATAATGAAGATTTTCCTATTGTTGGGATGGATAGAAATAGAGGTAGAGGAGGCTAAGGTTTAGGTAGAGGTAGAGGGAGAAGGCAAGAAAATCCATACTATGGTAGAAACCAAGGCAATAAAGATTTTGTAAATAGGAATTTAGGGAGTATAAACTTAAGATACCTACCTTTCAAGGTATAACAGATCCAAGGCTTATTTACAATGGGAAAAGAAGGTGGAGCTTATATTTGATTGTCACCATTTTAGTGAGGAAAAGAAGGTCAAGCTTGCTGTTTCACAATTTGTAGATTATGCCATAGCTTGGTAGGAACAATTAGTGACTAGTCAAAGGAGAAACTTGGAGTACCTAATTGAGACTTAGTATAACCTTAAATCTATAATGAGAAAGAGGTTTGTGCCTAGACATTTTCATAGGGAACTTGTGCAAAAACTTCAAGTTCTTAGACAAGGTAGTAAAAGTGTGGATAATTACTACAAGGAGATGGAAATGCTTATGACTAGGGCTGATATAGAGGAGGATAGGGAGACTACCATGGCATGTTTCTTGGCTAGTTTGAACAAAGACATAGCTGACTGAGTTGATTTGCAACCATATGTGGAGTTAGAGGAGATGGTGCATATTGCGGTCAAGGGGGAAAAACAACTCCAAAGAAGATGACCAGCAAGGTATGTTTCTAAGCCTTTTTCCAACTCTAATTCTACTTGGAAAAAGGATGGAAATGGTGAATTTAAAGGTGGAAACAAGGCTGCCTATGATGTTGCAAAAGGAAGGGCATATTCAAATTCCAAAGAAAAATCCAAACACGAAGAGCCTAAGGGGAGAAATAGAGATATTAAGTGTTGGAAGTGCCAAGGAGTAGGTCATGTAAGCAGGGAGTGTCCTAATAGATGAACTATGGTCATTAGGAATGGAGAAATAGTGATAGATGATGAAAGGGGTAGCAATGATAGTGATGAGGAAGATATGCCCGAATTAGAGGATTGTAGCAAAGGGAGCATAGAGGAGCCAATAAAAGGTGATTTGCTGGTCACAAGGCATGCTCTTAGTACTCAATTGAAGGAGGAGTGTCATGAGGAGCAAAGGGACAATTTGTTTCATACAAGGTGTCATGTTCAAGGCAAGGCTTGTAGTGTGATAATTGATAGTGGGAGTTACACCAATGTAGTGAGTATACTTTTGATTAACAGGTTGGGGCTGCCAACTATACCACACTCACATCCATACAAGCTCCAATAGCTTAATGATTGTGGTGAGGTAAAGGTGAATAGATGAGCCATGATTTCATTTTCAATTGGAAAATATCATGATGAGGTGTTATGTGATGTAGTGCCTATGCAAGCTGGAGAAATATTGCTTGGGCCACCATGGCAAATTGATAGAAGGGTCGTACATGATGGGTACCTCAATAGGTATTCATTTACGAAGGATAATAGAAAGACAATCTTAACACCATTTTCCTCAAAAGAAGTGTATGAAAACCAATGTAAAATGGAAAGGATGAGAGTTGAGGCCGAAAAGAAAGAAAAAGAGAGTAAATAAAGTGCTTTAGAGAGTGAAAATAAAAAGAGTGAAAAGAAAGAGGGAAGAGAAAAAAAAGAGTAGATTTGGCCTAGAGAGTAAAAATAAAAGAATGTGAGTTTGATAGTTAAGGCAAGTGAGGTTAGACTTGCTTTGTACTACAATCAGCCTATATTTGTATTCTTATACAAAGGGGCTTATTTGGCAACTAATGATCTTAACCCATCTTTGCCTAGTGTGTTTGTTAATCTTTTGCAAGAATTTGAAGATGTGTTTCCAGAGGAGATGCCCAATGGTTTACCACCAATTAGAGGTATAGAACACCAAATTGAATTCATTCCTGGAGCTTCCATACCCAATAGATATGCATATAGAACTAATCCAACTGAGACAAAGGAGATACAAAAACAAGTGGAGGAGTTGCTAGCTAAGGGGTATGTAAGGGTCTTAGTCCTTGCTCGATTCCTATTATTCTTGTGCCAAAGAAGGACAGAACATAGAGGATGTGTGTGGACTATAGAGCCATCAATAAAATCACTGTAAAGTATCATCATCCTATTCCTAGATTAGATGTCATGCTTGATGAGTTATATGGTTCTTGTTTGTTCACCAAAATTGATTCGAAATCTGGTTATTATCAAATTTGAATGAATGTTAAAGACAAATGGAAAATAGCATTTAAGACTAAATATAGGTTATATGAGTGGATTGTTATGCCATTTGGTCTTATTAATGCACCTAGCACATTCATTCAGTTGATGAACCATGTGTTGTGTGAGTACTTGGGTAAATTTGTTGTTGTTTATTTTGATGATATTTTGATTTACTCTAAGTGCTTGGATGATCATATTATACATGTACATCTTGTATTAGACATACTAAGGCATGTAAAGTTGTATGCTAACCTTAAGAAGTGTAGTTTTTGCATGGAAAGGGTTAACTTTCTTGGTATTGTAGTGTCTAGTCAAGGTATTGAGGTTGATGAGGAAAAGGTTAGGGCTATAAAGGAGTGGGCGAGACCTAAAAATGCTAGTGAGATTGTTTATGGTTTTAATCCTCTTACTCCTATTGATCTATTGCCTTTACCACCTAACAAATTTATAAGTGTTGATGCTAATTCCAACACAGATTTGGTGAAGAAGTTACATAAGTACGTTAAGGAGCAGATTGAAAAGCAAAATGTTAAAGTACCTTCACAAGTGAATAAAGGAAGGAAGCCAATGATTTTTCAGCTTCGAGATTGTGTTTGGGTGCATTTTCACAAAGAAAGGTTTCCACTTCAAAGGAAGTATAAGTTGAACCCAAGAGGAGATGGTCCTTTTCAAATACTTGAAAGGATTAATGACAATGCATACAAAGTGGACCTGCCAGGTGAGTACAATGTAAGTGCTTCATTCAATGTGGCTGATTTGAGTCCTTTTGATGTAGGTGATGCTTTAGATTCGAGGATGAATCCTTTTGAAGGGTGGGGAAATGTTATGGAGAAGCCTACACACCAAGGTCCAAGGATTCAACATCAAGAGGATGAGCATGACCGGGAGGCAAGGATCAAATTCAAGAGGTTTCTAATCCAATTAGCATGCCTCAAGGACCTATAACCAGATCACTGGCCAAGAAGATTCAACAAGCCTTAATTTTTCATCTACAAGATTTGGTGAATTCAGCTTATAATGGGTTGCAAAGACACCAAGGCTTTGAAACAATTACAATTCAATTTCACTACAACTTAACTCAAGTCCAATTCATAATGGGCTTACTTAAGTTTGTGTTTAATTATAAGCCTTGTTAATTGGGGGCAATTATATGTGTTAATATTTTTCATAATGGGCTGTCCAAACTTGTTAATTTAAAAGCCCATTAGTTTGAGTTTGTTTATTTTAGTTTATGATTTTTAGGTCTTGAAAAGGCTATATATGGCCAAAAAAACGTGTTTGAGAAAAAAACTTTGGATGAATGATAAAAAAAACAAACCTAAAAGCTATTTGGCTTTTGTCTTTGTGTTCTTGTGTAAAATACATGCTTAAGGAACATTCAAGTAGATTGATCATCTTCTTGTGGAGTGTTTCAAATATGGAATTTAGAAACAAGTTTTCTTTATTCTAGATCTTTGATCATCTTTCTAAGCAATATGATTTTCTAGCTTTTCTTAGGGTTGAGACTAAATTAGCTATTGGGGTTTTCAAGTTAATGTTGTGGGGGTCCATAATAATCAAAGGGTTTCTCAGGCTTATTCTTGGAGGTTCTATATCAATTACATTCTTCATCCTTCAATATCTGCATACCTACTTCTTGCTTAATGGCCATTAATTCTTTTTAAAATTCTTAATCAACATTCATTGTAAAAAACACAGAAAGAATGTAAGTAAAATAATACCTCACTTCACTCCCTCATGTGTTTCACTCAAGTATCACCACTCAATCACTTGTGTTTCACTCAAGTTGTTATGGCTTTTCTCTTTATGAGCTTACATGACATAGATAACAAAGCATACAAAGGCAAGGATCCAATTCAACTTCCCAATGGTTCCATTACAAGAGCAAGAATGAAGAAATTCAAGGAAACACTAAATGGGATGATTCAAGACATGTGGGATGATCTTGCTCAACTTCCCTATTTATGTTAGGTTTAAAGCCCAAAATGATTTTAGATTTATTTCTTGTTTGGGAATCAAGTTCTAACTAAGAAACTTTAATTCTTGTTTAAGAAAGATTCCCTAGCCTATGTTTTATTCCAATTTAGGGTTGAACCTATAATTATTATTTGTTTAGGAATCAATTTCTAACTAGGAAATTTTAATTCTTGTTTAGGAAAGATTCCTTAGTCTATGTTTTATTCCCATTTAAGGTTGAGCCTCTATATAAACTCAACTATTCATGTAAAATGGAGTTAGATTTTGATAAATAAAAATTTAGTTTTTCTTAGCAGTGTTATCTCTTTGTTTTTTATTCTTGCTTGAATCAAGTTTATACAATCAAAGCTAATTACTTTGTGCGTATTTATTCCAAGGTTCCTTTTTACAAGTTGGTATTGTGTTGCAGAGATCATCATCCAAAGGTGATCATATTCCAAGGTGCTCTATCATGGGTTGGAATTAGGTCGCGGACTTGGGTAAAATCTGATTTAGTTTTCCAAGGAGTTGCTTCCAAGTGTAATGGTATTGGGTTTCAAGTTTAATATACTTAGGGTTCATATCAGTTTGGTATCAAAGCTTAGGCTCTAAATCAGGTTACATCTTTCCATTTTGTTTGTATTTTCCATTTTTGTTTGTTTCCGTCTCTTTTCCTTGTTGTTAAATTCCTTTGTTTTCACTTTGTTAATTTGTTTGCTATTGTTTCAAGTCTAAAATTCAAAAAAAAAAAATCCTAAAATCGTATACCTTTGTTAGTGTCACGTTGTCATCTTCTTTAGTTTGTCTCTTTGTTTCCTACCTTTTCGTATTATTTTTGTTTCTTTTCTATTCTTTGTGTTTCATCAAAAATCAAGTGTTGGAAGGTCATATCTATTGCAATCATTCAAATTCAAGAAGTTAAGAAGGAAGGAATCAGCTCATAAATTGTCAACTTTAATTCACTTTGGATTTTTGTACTTAATCTTCAATTTATCTTGTTAATCTTTAGTATTTGTCCTTAAAATTACTTGCTACAATTGAACTTAAAAAAAAAAAAAAAAAGAAAGAAGAAGAAGAGTAAAGAAAATCAGAATTTAAAAAAAAAAAAAGAAGGAAAATTCGTCCAAAAAGAAAAGAAGCAAAAAAGTGTTGAAATATAACTTTTTGGATTATTTATAGAAGTGATTTAGTTCCTAGAGTGAAGAGGACAAGGAAAGAAGCTAATTTTCAAGATTATACAAGGAGAATCAAAGATTTCAGCATTCTACAAGGAGTTTGACCAAAGTCCAAGCATCCTTCCAAAACAAGCTAGGATTGGTTTCCTACTCCTTTCCAAATTTTGGTTTGACTTTTCTAATCCTATTTTCATTCTAATTTCTTATTTCCTTATTCATTTTGGTTTTCTTTTTGTATTTAATTAATTTTAGTCCTTATTCATGTCTCATTAGGTTTCCTAATCCCATCAAGATTCCTATATTGTTTTCCTAGTTCTATTAGGATTTCTAGTTCTTGTTTCATTGAGTCTTTAAACTTTCGATTTTATTCACATTGTAATTTAGTAAAAATTATATTAATTTGATTTTTGAAACTAATCTTGGCAAGAAATTGAGTGGAAAAGCACTATGTGTGAGCACATCTAGAGAAAAGCCATTGATTGCGTGTAAAACTAAACACGAGTGAACTTGAGTGTCAAAACTACTTGAGTGAAACACGTGAGGAAGTGAAATGAGGAAACTATTCTCTACTTTACTAACTTTGTTTTGCAGCTTCAAGATGAGTGGAACCCAAGGGAATCCATAGACTTACTCCAAGCTATAGAGAGAAGGACTAATGATAGATTGGATCAAATGGAGTTAAGAAGCAATGAAAGGATGGAAAGATTAGAAGTTTCAGTTATAAAGGGAAAGCCACCTAATGCTCCTAGGCAAGCTAGGTAAATCCAAAGAAGAGTTTGGAATGAAGATGAGGATGAAATCTAGTCCCTTGGTGATAATGAAGAGGAAGAAGAAGTAAGGCTAAGAGCTAGACAAGATAATAGCAATGGTGGAATAAAACTGAAAATTCCAATCTTCCATTGAAGAATAGATCCCGAAGCATACCATGGAAGAATAGATCCTGAAGCATACTTGGATTGGGAAAAGAAGACTGAGTTGGTGTTCGATTGTCATAACTACACTAAATCCAAAAAGTTAAAGCTTGTTGTGGCTGTATTCGATGGATATGCCATTACTTGGTGGGATGATACCAAGCAAAAGAGGAGAAGAAATAGAGAAAGACCTATAGAAGAATGGAGGGGCTTAAAGGCAATCATGAGAGATTTGTACCAAGCCACTACTATAGGGAGCTATACAATCATCTTCAAAATCTATCTCAAGGGTCCAAAAGTGTTGAGGAATACTACAAAGAGATGGAGGTAGCCATGATTTGAGCAAATGTGGAAGAAGATAATGAGGCTAAAATGGCAAGTTTCCTTAATGGGTTGAATAAGGAGATTGCAAATGTGGTTGAGTTAAAGCCATATATGGAGCTTGAAGATTTGCTTCATCTTGCTTTGAAGGTTGAGAAGCAATTGAAGACGAGGAGTATCAATCGGCTATCTACCTCCTACAATGCAACATTCAAATCAAATTGGAGAAAAGATGACAAGGCTTTTTCATCCAAGCCTAGAGCCAATTCCAAGGAAGCTCCAAAGACTCCCATCCCAAGCAAGGACAAAGGTAAAGCTACACCTTCTAGTTCTGGAAATATTATATGCTTTAAATGTCAAGGTGTAGGTCACAACAAGAAGGATTGTCCAAATAAAAGAACAATGATCATGCTTGATAGGGAGTATTATTTGGCTAGTGAAGAAGAAGTTGAAGAAGAAAGAATACCACCTTTTGAAGATGCAAGTGACGAAGAGGATGACAATCAACCAGAAATAGCCAAATGTGGGAGATCTCTTGTCACAAGGAGATCATTAAACATGCAAATCCAACATGATGATAATGTGCAACAAAGGGAAAATATGTTTCAAACTAGATGTCTTGTAAAAGATAGAGTTTGTGATGTAATCATAGATGGGGGTAGTGTAACCAATGTAGCAAGCACCACTTTAGTTGAGAAACTAGGGTTACCTATTACTAAGCATCCTCACCCTTATAAACTAAAATGGCTTAATGATTGTGGGGAAATTAGGGTGATAAGGCAAGTTCTAAGAGCTTTCAAGATAGGCAGGTATAATGATGAGATTTATTTGATGTTGTGCCTATGCAAGCAGGTCATCTATTGTTAGGACGCCCTTGGCAATTTGATAGAAGGGTGATGCATAATGGCTACACCAATCACTACACTTTTGAGAAAGATGAAAGAAAGATAACTCTTGCACCACTTTCACCTAGAGAAATCAATAAGAATGAGCTGAAAAGAATTCAAAAGGAGAGAGAAGACAAGAGTGAGAAAAAGAGTGTGAATCATGTACCAAAAGAAAGAGAGAGTGCAAAAGAAAATAGTAGCAAAATTCTTGAGAAAGGAAAGAAAGTGAGCTCAAGTGAGAAAAATGAGGGAAAAGAAATTATTGAAAGTAAAAAGAAACATGTGAACTTTCATGCAAAGGGAAGTGATGTTAGGGAAGCTTGGTTTTCAAAGAAAAGTATACTTGTACTCATGTACAAGGAGCTTTATTTTAACACTAATGACCTTAATGTTTGTTTGCCTAGCATTTTTTTTTCTCTTTTATAGGAATTTGAGGATGTCTTTCCTGAAGAGATACCTAATAGATTGCCAACTATTAGGGGTATTAAGCATCAAATCAATTTTATTCCTGGTGCTTTAATTCCAAATAGACCAACCTATAGAAGTAACCCTGAGGAAACAAAGGAGCTTCAAAGGCAAGTTATGGAGTTGTTAGCCAAAGGACGTGTTAGAGAAAGTGTGAGTCCATGTGCTATGCTCGTTTTGCTCTAACCTAAGAAAGATGGTTCTTGGTGTATATGTAGTTGATTGCCGTGCAATTAATAACATTATAGTAAAGTATCACCATCCTAGTCCTAGGTTAGATGATATGCTTGATAAGTTGCATGGTTTTGCATTCTTTTGCAAAATTGATTTGAAAAGTGGATATCACCAAATTAGAATGAAGGAAGATGATGAATGGAAAATTGTCTTTAAAACGAAATATGGTTTGTATGAATGGTTAGTTATGCCTTTTGGCTTGACTAATGTACCTAGTACTTTCATGAGACTTATGAACCATGTTTTGAGAAATTTTATTAGTAAGTTTGTTGTTGTATATTTTGATGATACTCTTGTCTATTCTTAAAGCATAGATAAACACTTAGAATATTTAAGGTGTGTACTTGATGTGTTGAGAAATGAAAAATTGTTTGCTAACTTTAAAAAGTGTTCTTTTTATTTAGATAGGATTGTGTTTTTAGGATTTGTGGTTACTGCTCAAGGTGTTGAAGTTGATGAAGAAAAGGTAAGTGCTATAAAAAATTGGCCTATTCCTACATCGATAAGTGAGGTAAGAAGTTTTCATGGTTTGGCTAGTTTTTATAGACATTTTGTAAAAGATTTTAGCACCTTAGATGCACCTCTAACAAAGGTAATTAAAAAGAATGTTCTTAAGTGGGGAAAAGAACAAGAAGATGCATTTAATTCATTAGAAGATAAGCTATGTAAGGCACCCATTCTTGCTTGGCCTAACTTTAATGATTTTTTTGAGATTGAGTGTGATGCATCAAGTGTAGGTATTGCGGCTGTCCTATGCAAGGAAAAAGGCCAATTGCCTATTTTAGTGAAAAGCTCCATGGTGCTTCATTGAAGTACCCCACTTATGACAAAGAGCTCTATGCTTTGGTTAGAGCTTTGGAGACTTGGCAACACTACCTTTGGCCCAAGGAGTTTGTAATTCACACTGACCATTGATCCTTGAAATTCCTAAAGGGGCAAGGTAAACTGAACAAGAGGCATGCCAAATGGGTTGAGTTCATTGAGATTTTTCCTTATGTGATCAAGTACAAGTAAGGTAAGGAGAACATTATGACTGATGCACTGTCAAGAAGGTATGCTTTACTTAATGCTCTAGATGCAAGAATGCTTGGGTTTGAAAATATTAAATCTTTGTATGTTGATGATTCTGATTTTTCTAGCATTTTCAAAGCATGTGAGAAAGTTGCATTTGGTAAATTCTATAGAATGGATGGGTTTTTGTTTAAAGAAAATAGACTTTGCATACCTATTTGTTCTATGAGAGAATTGCTTGCTAGGGAGGCACATGGGGGAGGGTTAATGGGACATTTTGGCATCACTAAAACTTTAGATACTTTACATGAACACGTCTATTGGCCTAAAATGAAAAGGGATGTACATAGAAGTTGTGATAGATGTGTTGTGCGCAAGCAAGCTAAATCTAAAGTTTTGAATCAAGGTTTGTATACTCCTTTACCTGTTTCCAGTAATCCTTGGACTGATATTTCCATGGATTTTATTTTAGGGTTGCCTAGATAAAAAAAAAAAAAAAAAAAGGGAAAGATTCTATCTTTGTGGTGGTTGATAGCTTTTTCAAAATGTCACATTTCATTCCTTGTAATAAAATTGATGATGCCACCAACATTGCTAATTTATTCTTTAGGGAAGTGGTATCTTTCCATTCTGTGTTTTGTGTCTTCGTCCCATCTATGTTGAAATCATCTAGGGTTTTTGTGTCGTTTTAAATTTGTTTCAAATTTCACTTTTAAATCTTGGTTAATTGTTCAGCAAAAAAAAAATTAATTTTGTGTAGTTTTAGAAATTGGCTCTTGTAACATCCTAGAAATTAGCTTTAGTTAGGTAGTGAATTTTAGAATTTTAATTCGAAGTTGATATTATGGATTTGCATAAAATTTTTGCATAGCATTTGAATATATGAAAAGTATAAGAAACCTAAGTAAAACTAAAGAGAAACATAAATGAAACCATAGTGAAACCATATATATACCAAATTGTGAACGTACTTAAAGTACCATATTTTCTAAAATTTATTTAGTGAAATTTATAATTTTTGAATAATTATCTAAAAGTGAATAAATACATTAATTAAAGCTTAATTAAGTTTAATATTAATATTTAAAAATGTATGGAGAAGGACCAAACTATAAATTTGCAAGGACCAAATTGCATAACTTAAAAAATTGGAGGACTAAACTGTAACTTGGCTAAAAATCTGCCCATATAACAGATTTCTCCAGAATTTTCTATACAAAAATCAGATTTCTCTCTTCTTCCTTCCCCTCTTGGCTGAACCTCTCTAGCCCCTCTTCTCCATCTTTTTTTCTTTCAATTTTCTTTAGAAAAATCATTGCAAACCAATAGCAAATAACCTCTTTTCATCATCCAAATTACTTCCCACTAAGAATTAAGCAAGAAATTGAAGAAGTGGAGATTGGAAAAAATCTGCTATTTTAAGAAAAGTAAGGTTAGTCCACTTTTCTTGATTTTAATCCATAGAAATAGATGTTAATGAGTGGAAAAAATGATTTAGTATGAGAATTATGTGATAGATTAGTGTATTTGGCATGGAAACTTCATAACTCTTCAAATGCACCTTAAATCAAATTATTGCTAAAACTTTGAATTCACCTAAAAAGACTTAAGAATAGTTAAATCTGATACTTAAGGAATGGATTCCAGCAATTGGAATCATTGAATTTGAAGAAAAATACATAGGTTGCTTAAAATCATCAATTATGCCCATATGTTCAAAGTCCCACTTCAAGGCTTTTTTTTTCTAATTTTATTACTTAAATGTGTTAGTTTAGTATCAAATAGCATGAAAATAACCTTAGTTTGAATTATAGAAACTCCCTTGAAGAAACCATGCTTGGCTGAACCATAGGAGCAGAATTGCCTTTGTTTATGCTTGATTTTTTTTTTCATGATTTTCCATGCTGAAATGAACCCTTTGCTTGGCCTTTAAATTCCAAATGAGCTGTGGAATATATTGTTGGCAATGTGAATTTATATAGGGCAATTTGGGCTTCTTCCAATTTGCCCTAAAACTCTTCCAAAATCCAACCAAAGTCATGCCCACCAAGTGTTTGATAAAATGTCCCAAAGAAAATCCATGAATAAATGCCAACCAATGCTTGCTACAAAATTGCCAAGAAAATACCAATATGTAAATTCCATAATATATCATCCCTAAAGTGATAAATAGGTTATGTATGCCTAAATTGCTAATAAACATAAATGTAGTTAAATTAAACTAAAGAATTAAAGAAAACAAATTAAATGCTCACAACAGAAAAATAAACATAAATCATGCATTTTATGCTATTAGTTTAAGTATTCTCAATAATGTTTAGTATTAAAACAATGTATTTTGCTTTTTTAGCTTCTAAGGATCAAGAAAAGGAGGTTGAGGATTAAGGGATAAAGCTTCGGGTTCAATCTTTCATTGGTGAGTAATATATGCATATGTATATATATGTTTATACCAAAATGAACTTATACCCTTATATGATATTTGCTTGTGAAATGCTCCTTGATGATCCTTTTGAATCTGAATTGCTTCCTTTTCATTGATTCCTTCTTGCTTTGGAATACCTTATTGCTTACATTGAATTTCTAATCGTTCATGGCAAACCTTTGAAACCTGTTTTGCTTCTTTGTAATTATCTTGTTTGGCTTTGTAGCACCTTGTGATATGTTCGAATGACTTTGATTCTTTAAATAAACTTATGTTGTTTAATTCCCTTTCTTTGAATTTAATTATTGAGTAAACCCTGTGATTTGATTGGATATCAAATGACAGAGCTACTCATATGATGGAGTAGCATAAAAAAAAATTTTTGCATTAGACATTGTGCACAATGAATTATAAACCTGAGCTAGGGAGGGTTAAGCCCCTAGCCAGATAGTCTGATCAACTATATGTGGGTAAAGCATGCTACCAAGATAGTAGCCTTTGCTTATTATAAATGTGTGATTAAGTGAATTCTATCATTTGAGAGCCAATAGGATTGTCACCTTTACTTTCATGCCTTTATTTAAACTATTGCTTCTCTTTGCTCTTTTATTCTTTTCTATTTTGTATATGTATGTATGCATATATTATTCACTAGGATTTTATCTCATCAATTTTAGTGGTTTATAAATTTTCAGGTGGTGAATAGACCAGTGGTTCCAGCAAAGCTTCTCCCTTCTACGTGGAACCTATCATGTAATATTCATATTTATTTTGATGGTTGTAAATATTAGAAACTCCATGGTACTTGGTGGTTTAGTATAGTTTAGACTGGGAATTGTAATAAATATTAAATGTATAAATTATATGTAAATTAAATGAATATTAATGAATATCAGAATGTTTATTGTATATTTGTGGATGCTAATTGTTTAATATAGAAATCCGGGGTTCTATGGGTTTATATGGCTTTAGGCTTACCCAATCCCTAGGACCGTCCATCCCTAGACTGGGATGTGACAGCTCTTGTAAGAACTAAAAGAGAGAATTGAGAAGTAAAAGGCAAGAGTGTGAGTTTATCTAGAGAAAAGCCTATTGATTTGTGTGAAAATAAACACGAATGAAATTGAATAATTTATTACTTGAGTGAAAACATGTGAGGGAGTGAAGTGAGGTTATTTTGCTTTACTTACCTATTTTTGCATGTTCAAAAAAAAAAAGACTAATAACCAAGATAGTGATCAAGCCTTCAATATGCAAGCTTTTCAACAAAGCTTTCAAAGGCTGAATGTTTGGTTGAATGGCATGATGGACGCCATGGAAAAATACAATTCCAATAGTGATGAGTTGAAAAGAGTAAGCTCACAATAAATTCCACCTAGGAGGAGAGTCCAAAGAAGGCAAGATGATGAAGATTATGGATCCAATAATGACCTTGAAGATGATACCACAGAATGAAGAGGATACAGAAGGGAAAGAAGACAAGAAGGTAATGGGGTATCAAGTTAACAATCCTCCATTTAGAGGCAAAAATGATCCAAAAGTATACCTTGATTGGGAAAAGAAGATGGAGCTAGTGTTCAATTGTCATGACTACTCTGGAACAAAACAATTGAGGCTTACCATGGTTGCATTTGAAGATTATTCCATTACTTGGTGGGATGACACCAATCAAAGAAGAAGAAGGAATCGAGAAAGACCCATTGAGGTGTGGGAAGATCTTAAAGCTTTAAAGAGAAGGTGTTTTTTCTCTACCCATTTTTATAGGGATTTGCATAATAGATTACAAAGCCTTACTCAAGGATCCAAGAGCGTGGATGAGTATTACAAAGAGATGGAAGTTGCTATGATTCGAGCCAACATTGATGAAGATAGAGAGGCCACCATGGCTAAGTGATACATAACCTCTAAGAACAAGCCTGAGAACCCCTCTGATTATTATGGACCCCCACAACATTAACTTGAAAACCCCAATAGACAATTCAATCTCAACCCCTAAGAAAGGTTAGAACTCAGGTTACTTAGATAAATTGATCAAGAATTAGAATAAAGAAAACTCAGTTTCTAGATTCCATTTTTGAAACACTCCACAAGCAGGAGATCAATCTACTTGAATATTTCTTTAAGCATGCATTCTATGTAAGGACACAAAGATAAAAGCTAACAGCTTTTTGGTTTGTCATTAACAATTCAAATCTAACTTTTTATTACAAAAATCTACCCCATTTTAATCTTGGAACATCCCTCCAAGAATAGGAAAACCCAAAAGACAACAATTTAAGACCGTTAATACTTATCATCAATTCCTAATAATAAAAGGTAATCAATACCTAACAATTAAAGACAATTAAAACTTAACATCTAACCTTTGAGCTTAGAATCATCAATACCTAACAATTAAAGGTCATCATTACCTTTAATGGTGTGCATTAAAGATAATTTAAACTTAACTTTAGCTAAAACCTTTAACAAAATAAATTTTGGCTTAATACTTAAGGTGGACAGCCCAAATAATAATAAACTAAATAAAATTAGTGGATTCTAAATGATGAATGGCCAACCCTTTTAGGAAACCCATTAACATTCTTAACTAAGCCCATTAGTAACATTGACTTAGCTTAAATTGTATTAGGCTTGATCTGAACTATGCCTAAAACTTTATTGGCCTTGTAAATCTCCACTATCTGTATTCAGCAAGCCTTATAAATGATGGATTAAGGCTTGTTGAAGCTTTTTGGACCCAGACCTTGTTATGGGTCCTTTAGGCATGCTCAATGGACTAGAAGCCTTTTGAACTTGAATCCTTGGAACTTGATGCGTAGGCTACTCCATAACATTCCCTCTTTCCTCAAAAGGATTCATCCTTGAATCCAAAGAATCACAGTGATTTTATTGATGGCTATGTAGTCTATACACATCTGCCATGTTCCATTAGAACTGAACAAGGACTTAGACTTTCCCTCACATATCCCTTGGATAGCAACTCCTCCGCTTGTCTTTGGATCTCTTTTGCCTCACTTGGATTTATTCTATATGCTAGCCTATTGGGTATGGCAGCCCCAGGGATGAAGTCAATTTGGTGTTTTATGCCTCTAATTAGTGGAAAACCACTTGGCATCTCCTTGGGAAATATATCTTCAAATTCCTGCAAAAGTTCAACAAACACACTATGCAAAGATGTGGTAAGCTCATTAGTAGTACAAATATAGGCTTTTTGGAATATAAAGCATGCCTAACCTCACTTGACTTAGTTATCAAACTCACATTTTTCTCTCTAGGCCAAATCTGTCATCCTTTTTCTTTTCCCTCATGCTTTTCACTCTTCTTAATTTCACTCTCTAAAACACTCTTCTCACTCTTTTGTTCTCTCTTTTTGGCCTTCATTCTTATCCTTTCCAATTTACATTGATCTTCATATAGCTCTTTTGAGGAAAGTGGTGTTAGGATTGTCTTTCTACCATCCTTGGTAAATGAATACCTATTAAGGTACCCATCATGTATAGCCCTTCTGTCAAATTGCCATGGTCTCCCAAGCAATATTTCTCCAACATGAATAGGCACTACATCACATAACACCTTATCATGATATTTTCCAATTGAAAATGAAATCATGGCTTGTCTATTCACCTTTACCTCGCCACAATCATTAAGCCATTGAAGCTTGTATGGATGTGGGTATGGTATAGTAGGTCGTCCCAACCTACTAATCAAAAGTGTACTCACTACATTGGTGCAACTCCCATTATTAATTATCACACTACAAGCTTTGCCTTAAACATGACACCTTGTATGAAACAAGTTGTCCCTTTGCTCCTTATGGCACTCCTCCTTCAATTGAGTGCTAAAAGCATGCCTTATGACTAGCAAATCACCTTTAATTGACATGGCTGCAATAGAAAGGTTAGAAAACAAAGAAAAATAGAATATGAATTAGGAACCTCACAAGCACTCCCTCACGTGTTTGCACTCCAAAGATGGGGTTGGTCACTCGTGCATAACTCAAGTAATGAATTCACTCAAGGTATTCCTTACACCACTTTAGCTAATTCTTTTATGGTCTTAGGTGAATCACACTTAAAAAAAAAAATTCAAATAGCTTGCAATGTGTAGAATTCCAAAACTAAAATTTTCAAAACCAAGTTTGATGCAATTCGACTAAAATAAGAAAATTTAATAATTAGAAGCAAAAAATTATGACAACTCAAATAGAAGCAAAAGACAAATGAAAGAATAACAAAGATCTACCTAGAATATAAAAAGACACAAATTTAGAAGGTTAAAAGAAAACCTAAACAGCCCTAAAGTACTATATTACTTAATGAGTAAAGATTATAATAAATGGTAAACACAACAAAAGATAAGACTAGAATTTCAAGAGTCAAGCATAATTCAGATCTGATTAGGAAGATCAAAAGCCCAAACCTCCAAATTTTTTTTTAATCAACTTTTTTTTTTGAATTTTTTTTCACTTTTCTTTTGAACAGCAAATTTTTCTTAGACGTATTTATTTATTTATTTTTAAACTACAAACACCAAAATCTGATTTGCAAACACTAGATTTGATCAAAAGAAATAAGATCAAACAAACTAACAAGAATAGAATTCAAAGAGACAATAATATGCCAAGTGAAAAGAACAAAGAAAACACAAGAAATCATAATCAAATAAAACCTGATCTAAAGCCAAAGCTCTGATACCAAATGATACAGAACCTCCAAGAATAAGCCTGAGAACCCTTTTGATTATTATGGACCCCACAACATTAACTTGAAAACCCCAATAGCCAATTCAGTCTCAACCCCTAAGAAAGGTTAGAACTCAAGTAACTTAGATAAATTGATCAAGAATTAGAATAAAGAAAACTCAGTTTCTAGATTCCAATTTCGAAACACTCCACCAGTTGGAAGATCAATCTACTTGATTGTTTCTTTAAGCATGCATTCTATGCAAGAACACAAAGATAAAAGCGAACAGCCTTTTGGTTTATCATCAATAATTCAAATCTAACTTTTTATTACAAAAATCTACCCCATTTTAATCTTGGAACATCCCTCCAAGAATAGGAAAATCCAGAAGGCAACAATTTAAGACCATTAATACTTATCATCAATTCCTAATAATAAAAGGTAATCAATACCTAACAATTAAAGACAATTAAAACTTAACATCTAACCTTTGAGCTTAAAATCATCAATACATAACAATTAAAAGTCATCATTACCTTTAATGGTGTGCATTAAAGATAATTTAAACTTAACTTTAGCTAAATAAATTGAATTTTGGCTTAATACTTAACGTGGACAGCCCAAATAATAATAAACTATACAAAAACTAAATAAAATTAGTGGATTCTAAATGATGAATGGCCAACCCTTTTAGGAAACCCATTAACATTCTTAACTAAGCCCATTAGTAAATTGACTTGGCTTAAATTGTATTGGGCTTGATCTAAACTAAGCCTAAAACTTTGTTGGCCTTGTAAATCTCCACTATCTGTATTCAGCAAGTGATGCAAACAACAAAGCATACAAAGGCAAGGATCCAATTCAACTTCCCAATGGTCCCATTACAAGAGCAAGAATGAAGAAATTCAAGGAAACACTAAATGGGATGATTCAAGGCTTGTGGAATGATCTTGCCACAATTCAAGAATGCAAGAATCATTCATCAAAATGGGGATTCAAGACTCAAATCAAAGTTTGGTGACAATGATTCAAGTGGATGAAGGCCAAAACATGATCATGTACCTAGGCCTTTAGTTTGTTTTTGATGTTTTTGGGCCCCTATCAATATGATATAAGCCCAAGTTCAAATAAATTAAGTGTGCTTATGTAATTAGTGAGTTTTTGGCCTATTTATGTTAGGTATAAAGCCCAAAACGAGTTTAGATTTATTTCTTGTTTAGAAATCAATTTCTAACTAGGAAACTTCAATCCTTGTTTAGGAAGATTCCCTAGTCTATGTTTTATTCCAATTTAGGATGAACTGATAATTATTAGTTGTCTAGTAATCAATTTCTAACTAGGAAACTTTAATTCTTATCTAAGAAAGATTCCCTAGTCTATGTTTTATTCCAATTTAGGGTTGAACCTATAATTATTAGTTATCTAGGAATCAATTTCTAACTAGAAAATTTTAATTCTTGTTTAGGAAAGATTCCTTAATCTATGTTTTATTCCTATTTAGGGTTGAGCCTCTATATAAACGCAACCATTCATGTAAAATGGAGTTAGATTTTGATAAATAAAAAATTCAGTTTTTCTTAAGAGTGTTATCTCTTGTTTTTTATTCTTGCTTGAATTAAGTTCATACAATCAAAGCTAATTACTTTGTGCGTATTTATTCCAAGGTTCTCTTTCACAAGTTGGTATTGTGTTGCGGAGATCATCATCCAAAGGTGATCATATTCCAAGGTGCTCTATCACGGGTTGAAATTAGGTCACGGACTTGGGGAAAATCTGATTTAGCTTTCCAAGGAGTTGCTTCCAAGCGTAAAGATATTGGGTCTCAAGTCTAATATAATTGGGGTTCGTATCAGTTTGGTATGAGAGCTTAGGCTCTAAATTAGGTTATATCTTTCCGTTTCGTTTGTATTTTCCATTTTTTTGTTTCTTTTTTTTCTATCTATTTTCCTTTTCATTAAATTCCTTTGTTTTCACTTTGTTAATTTTGTTTGCTATTGTTTTAGGTCAAAAAAAAAAATCCTAAAATCATCTACCTTTATTAGTGTCTTGTTATCATCTTCTTTAGTTTGTCTCTTTGTTTCCTACCTTTTTGTATTATTTTTGTCCCATTTCTATTCTTTGTGTTTCATCAAAAATCAAGTGTTGGAAGGTCATACCTATTGCAATCATTCAAATTCAAGAAGTTAAGAAGGAAGGAATCAACCCCTAAATTGTCAACTTTAATTCGATTTAGATTTTTGTACTTGATCTTCAATTTATCTTGTTAATCTTCAGTATTTGTCCTTAAAATTACTTGCTGCAATTGAATTTTAAAAAAAAAAAAAAAAGAAGAAGAAGAGTAAAGAAAATCAGAATTTAAAAAAAAAAGCAAAAAAAAAAGAATAAGGAAAATTCGTCCAAAAAGAAAGAAGAAGCAAAAAGTGTTGAAATCTAACTTTTTGGAGTATTTATAGAAGTTATTTAGTTCCTAGAGTGAAGAAGACAAGAAAAGAAGCTGATTTTTTAAGAATATACAAGGAGAATCAAAGATTTCAGCATTCGACAAGGAGTTTGACCAAAGTCTAAGCATCCTTCCAAAACAAGCTAAGATTGTTTTCCTACTCCTTTCCAAATTTTGGTTTGACTTTTCTAATCCTATTTTCATTCTGATTTCTTATTTCCTTATTCATTTTGGTTTTTCTTTTCGTGTTTAATCATTTTCAATCTTTATTCGTGTCTCATTAGGTTTCCTAATCCCATCAGGATTCCTATATTGTTTTCCTAGTTCTATTATGATTTCTATTTCTTGTTTCATTGAGTCTTTAAACTTTGGATTTTATTCACATTGTAATTTAGTAAAAATAGTATTAATTTGATTTTTGCAACTAATCTTAGCAAGAGATTGAGTGGAAAAAGGCTAGGTGTGAGCACATCTAGAGAAAAGCCATTGATTGTGTGTAAAACTAAACACGAATGAACTTGAGTGTCAAAACTACTTGAGTGAAACACATGAAGGAATGAAGTGAGGAAACTATTCTCTACTTTACTAACTTTGTTTTGCAGCTTCAAGATGAGTGGAACCCAAGGGAATCCACATGGGGAACTAGATACATTCAAAGCCTTGCATGACTTACACCAAGTGATACGAACCCCAAGTATATTAAACTTGAGACCCAATATTTTTACGCTTGGAAGCAACTCCTAAGAAAGCTAAATCAGATTTTCCCCAAGTCCGTGACCCAAATTCCAACCCGTGATAGAGCACCTTGGAATATGATGACCTTTGGATGATGATCTCCGCAACACAATACCAACTTGTGAAAGAGAACCATGGAATAAATACGCACAAAGTAATTAGCTTTGATTGTATGAACTTGATTCAAGCAAGAATAAAAAACAAGAGATAACACTCTTAAGAAAAACTGAATTTTTTATTTATCAAAATCTAACTCCATTTTACATGAATGGTTGAGTTTATATAGAGACTCAACCCTAAATGGGAATAAAACATAGACTAAGGAATCTTTCCTAAATAAGAATTAAAATTTTCTAGTTAGAAATTGATTCCTAGACAACTAATAATTATAGGTTCAACCCTAAATTGGAATAAAACATAGACTAGGGAATCTTTCTTAAATAAGAATTAAAGTTTCCTAGTTAGAAATTGATTCCTAGACAACTAATAATTATAAGTTCATCCTAAATTAGAATAAAACATAGACTAAGGAATCTTCCTAAACAAGGATTGAAGTTTCCTAGTTTGAAATTGATTCCTAAATAAGAAATAAATCTAAACTCGTTTTGGGCTTTATACCTAACATAAATAGGCCAAAAACTCACTAATTACATAAGCACACTTAATTTATTTGAACTTGGGCTTATATCATATTGATAGGCGCCCAAAAACATCAAAAACAAACTAAAGGCCTAGGTACATGCCCATGTTTTGGCCTTCATCCACTTGAATCATTGTCACCAAACTTTGATTTGAGTCTTGAATCCCCATTTTGATGAATGATCCATTCTTGCATTCTTGAATTGTGGCAAGATCATTCCATAAGCCTTGAATCATCCCATTTAGTGTTTCCTTGAATTTCTTCATTCTTGCTCTTGTAATGGGACCATTGGGAAGTTGAATTGGATCCTTTCCTTTGTATGCTTTGTTGTTTGCATCATTCCCTCCCTTGTCAAGATGATTCATCCATGAATCTCCAACACCTACATCAAAAGGAGAAAGATCACTAACATTAAAGGTAGCACTCACATTATACTCACCAGGTAGGTCCAGCTTGTATGCATTGTCATTGATCTTCTCAACTACTTGAAAAGGTCCATCTCCCCTTGGATGAAGCTTTGTCTTCCTTTGAGTTGGAAATCTTTCTTTTCTCATATGCACCCAAACCCAATCACCTCGGTTCGAATATAGCACGCCTCCTTCCCTTATTCACTTGGCTTGCTATTTGTTGATTTTTCTTCTCAATATTCTTGCGCACCTCCTCATGTAGTTTCTTCACCAAATTTGCCTTTCTCTTCCCATCCAAACTACTCCTTTCATTACAAGGTAAAGGCATTAAATCCAAAGGGGTTAGAGGATTAAAACCATTAACAATTTCAAAAGGTGAGAAACCGGTAGTAGAATGCACAACTCTATTATAAGCAAACTCAACAAATGGAATGCATTCTTCCCAATTCTTTAAGTTCTTTTGGACAATAGCATGCAACAAAGTTCCTAAAGTCCTATTAACAACTTCAGTTTGACTATCAGTTTGTGGATGACAAGTAGTAGAAAGCAATAATTTGGTTCCAATTTTACTCCACAAAACTTTCCAAAAATGACTTAAAAGCTTAACATCCCTATAACTAACAATAGTTTTAGGAATGCCATGCAAACGTACCACTTCCCTAAAGAATAAATTAGCAATGTTGGTGGCATCATCAGTTTTAGTACAAGGAATGAAATGTGACATTTTGGAAAACCTATCAACCACCACAAAGATAGAATCTTTCCCTTTTTTTGATCTAGGCAACCCTAAAATAAAATCCATGGAAATATCAGTCCAAGGGCTACTAGAAATAGGTAAAGGAGTATACAAACCTTGATCCAAAACTTTAGATTTAGCTTGCTTGCACACAACACATCTATCACAAATTCTATGTACATCCCTTTTCATTTTAGGCCAATAGAAGTGTTGATGTAAAGTATCTAAAGTTTTAGTGATGCCAAAATGTCCTATTAACACTCCCCCATGTGCCTCATTAACAAGCAATTCTCTCATAGAACAAATAGGTATGCAAAGTTTATTTTCTTTAAATAAAAACCCATCCATTCTATAGAATTTACCAAATGCAACTTTCTCACTTGCTTTGCAAATGCTAGAAAAATCAGAATCATTAACATACAGAGATTTAATATTTTCAAACCCAAGCATTCTCGCATCCAAAGCATTAAGTAAAGCATACCTTCTTGACAGTGCATCAGCCACAATATTCTCCTTACCTTGCTTGTATTTGATCACATATGGAAAGGTCTCAATGAACTCAACCCATTTGGCATGACTCTTGTTCAACTTACCTTGCCCCTTTAGGAATTTCAGGGATTGATGGTCGGTGTGAATTACAAACTCCTTAGGCCAAAGGTAGTGTTGCCAAGTCTCCAAAGCTCTAACCAAAGTATAGAGCTCCTTGTCATAAGTGGGGTATTTCAATGAGGCACCATGTAGCTTTTCACTAAAATAGGCAATTGGCCTTTTTCCTTGCATAAGGACAGCCCCAATACCTACACCTGATGCATCACACTCAATCTCAAAAATATCATTAAAGTTAGGCAAAACAAGAATGGGTGCCTTACATAGCTTATCTTTCAATGAATTAAACGCATCTTCTTGTTCTTTTCCCCACTTAAAAACACAATTCTTTTTAATTACCTCTATTAGAGGTGCAGCTACAGTGCTAAAATCTTTTACAAAACATCTATAAAACCTAGCCAAACCATGAAAACTTCTTACCTCACTTACCGATGTAGGAATAGGCCAATTTTTTTTATAGCACTGACCTTTTCTTCATCAACTTCAACACCTTGAGCACTAACCACAAATCCTAAAAACACAATCATATCTAAACAAAAAGAACACTTTTTAAGGAGAAGGATATTTGTACTAAGCCACTACTCTAGGGAGCTGTACAATCATCTTTAAAACCTATCTCAAGGGTCCAAAAATGTTAAGGAGTACTACAAAGAGATGGAGGTAGCCATGATTCGAGCAAATGTGGAAGAAGATAATGAGGCTACAATGGAAAGGTTCCTCAATGGGTTGAATAAGGAGATTGCAAATGTGGTTGAGCTGCAACCATATATAGAGCTTGAAGATTTGCTTCATCTTGCTTTGAAGGTTGAGAAGCAGTTGAAGAGGAGTACCAATTGGCTATCTACCTCTTACAATGCAACATTCAAATCAAATTGGAGAAAAGATGACAAGGCTTTTTCATCCAAGCCTAGAGCCGATTCCAAGGAAGCTCCAAAGACACCCATCCCAAGCAAGGACAAAGGTAAAGCTACACCTTCTAGTTCTGGAAATATTATATGCTTTAAATGTCAAGGTGTAGGTCACTGCAAGAAGGATTGTCCAAATAAAAGAACCATGATCATCCTTGATGGGGAGTACTATTCGGCTAGTGAAGAAGAAGTTGAAGAAGAAAGAATACCACCTCTTAAAGATGCAAGTGACGAAGAGGATGACAACCAACCACAAATAGCCGAATGTGGGAGGTCTCTTGTCACAAGGAGATCGTTGAACATGCAAATCCAATATGATGATAATGTGCAACAAAGGGAAAATTTGTTTCAAACTAGATGTCTTGTAAAAGATAGAGTTTGTGATGTAATCATAGATGGGGGTAGTGTAACCAATGTAGCAAGCACCACTTTAGTTGAGAAACTAGGGTTACCTACTACTAAGCATCCTCACCCTTATAAACTAAAATGGCTTAATGATTGTGGGGAAATTAAGGTGACAACGCAAGTTCTAGTAGCTTTCAAGATAAGCAGGTATAATGATGAGATTTTATTTGATGTTGTGCCTATGCAAGCAAGTTATTGTTAGGACGCCCTTGGCAATTTGATAGAAGGGTGATGCATAATGGCTACATCAATCACTACACTTTTGAGAAAGATGGAAGAAAGATAACTCTTGCACCACTTTCACCTAGAGAAATCTATGAGAATGAGCTGAAAAGAATTCAAAAGGAGAGAGAAGACAAGAGTGAGAAAAATAGTGTAAATGATGTACCAAAAGAAAGAGAGAGTGCAACAGAAAAAGTGGCAAAATTCTTGAGAAAGGAAAGAAAGTGAGCTCGAGTGAGAAAAATGAGGGAAAAGAAATTGTTGAAAGTAAAAAGAAACATGTGAACTTTTATGCAAAGGGAAGTGATGTTAGGAAAGCTTGGTTTTCAAAGAAAAGTATACTTATACTCATGTACAAGGAGCTTTATTTTAACACTAATGACCTTAATGTTTCTTTGCCTAGTGTTTTTATTTCTCTTTTATAGGAATTTGAGGATGTCTTTCCTGAAGAGATACCCAATGGATTGCTGCCCATTAGGGGTATTGAGCATCAAATTGATTTTATTCCTGGTGCATCGATTCCAAATAGACCATCCTATAGACGTAACCCTGAGGAAACAAAGGAGCTTCAAAGGCAAGTTATGGAGTTGTTAGCTAAAGGACATGTTAGAGAAAGTATGAGTCTATGTGCTGTGCCTGTTTTGCTAGTACCTAAGAAAGATGGTTCTTGGCATATGTGTGTTGATTATCGTGCAATTAATAACATTACGGTAAAGTATCGCCATCCTATTCCTAGGTCAGATGATATGTTTGATGAGTTGCATGGTTCTGCTATCTTTAGCAAAATTGATTTGAAAAGTGGATATCACCAAATTAGAATGAAGGAAGGTGATAATGAAAAACTACCTTTAAAACAAAATATGATCTGTATGAATGGTTAGTTATGCCTTTTGGCTTGACTAATGCACCTAGTACTTTCATAAGACTTATGAACCATGTTTTGAGAAATTTTATTGGTAAGTTTGTTGTTGTATATTTTGATGATATTCTTGTCTATTCTAAAAGCATAGATAAACACTTAGAACATTTAAGGTGTGTGCTTGATGTGTTGAGAAATGAAAATTTGTTTGCTAACCTTAAAAAGTGTTCTTTTTGTCTAGATGGGATTGTGTTTTTAGGATTTGTGGTTAGTGCTCAAGGTGTTGAAGTTGATGAAGAAAAGGTAAGTGCTATAAAAAATTGGCCTATTCCTACATCGGTAAGTGAGGTAAGAAGTTTTCATGGTTTGGCTAGTTTTTATAGACGTTTTGTAAAAGATTTTAGGACTGTAGTTGCACCTCTAATAGAGGTAATTAAAAAGAATTGTGTTTTTAAGTGGGGAAAAAAACAAGAAGATGCATTTAATTCATTGAAAGATAAGCTATGTAAGGCACCCATTCTTGTTTTGCCTAACTTTAATGATATTTTTGAGATTGAGTGTGATGCATCAGGTGTAAGTATCGGGGCCGTCCTTATGCAAGGAAAAAGGCCAATTGCCAATTTTAGTGAAAAGCTCCATGGTGCCTCATTGAAATACCCCACTTATGACAAAGAGCTCTATGCTTTGGTTAGAGCTTTAGAGACTTGGCAACACTACCTTTGGCCTAAGGAGTTTATAATTCACACCTACCATCAATCCTTGAAATTCCTAAAAGGGCAAGGTAAGTTGAACAAAAGGCATGCCAAATGGGTTGAGTTCATTGAGACCTTTCCATATGTGATCAAATACAAGCAAGGTAAGGAGAACATTGTGGCTGATGCATTATGGTCAAGAAGGTATGCTTTACTTAATACTTTGGATGCAAGAATGCTTGGGTTTGAAAATATTGAATCTTTGTATGTTGATGATTCTGATTTTTCTAGCATTTGCAAAGCAAGTGAGAAAGTTGCATTTGGTAAATTCTATAGAATGGATGGGTTTTTGTTTAAAAAAAGTAGACTTTGCATACCTATTTGTTCTATGAGAGAACTGCTTGTTAAGGAGGCACATGGGGGAGGGTTAATGGGACATTTTGACATCACTAAAACTTTAGATACTTGACATGAACACTTCTATTAGCCTAAAATGAAAAGGGATGTACATAGAATTTGTGATAGATGTGTTGTGTGCAAGCAAGCTAAATCTAAAGTTTTGAATCAAGATTTGTATACTCCTTTACCTGTTTCTAGGAACCCTTGGACTGATATTTCCATGGATTTTATTTTAGGGTTGCCTAGATCAAAAAAGGGAAAGATTCTATCTTTGTGGTGGTTGATAGGCTTTGCAAAATGTCACATTTCATTCCTTGTAATAAAACTGATGATGCTACCAACATTGCTAATTTATTCTTTAGGGAAGTGGTATGTTTGCATGGCATTCCTAAAACTATTATTAGTGATAGGGATGTTAAGTTTCTAAGTCATTTTTGGAAAGTTTTGTGGAGTAAAATTGGAACCAAATTGTTATTTTCTACTACTTGTCATCCACAAACTAATGGTCAAACTGAAGTTGTTAATAGGACTTTAGGAACTTTGTTGTGCTATTGCCCAAAAGAACTTAAAGAATTGGGAAGAATGCATTCCATTTGTTGAGTTTGCTTATAATAGATTTGTGTATTCTACTACTGGTTTCTCACCTTTTGAAATTGTTTATGGTTTTAATCCTCTAACCCCTTTGGATTTAATGCCTTTACCTTGTAATGAAAGGAGTAGTTTGGATGGGAAGAGAAAGGCAGATTTGGTGAAGAAACTACATGAGGAGGTGCACAAGAATATTGAGACGAAAAATTAACAAATAGCAAGCCAAGTGAATAAGGGAAGGAGGCATGTTGTATTCGAACTAGGTGATTGGGTTTGGGTGCATATGAGAAAAGAAAGATTTCCAACTCAAAGAAAGACACAGCTTCATCCAAGGGGAGGTGGACCTTTTCAAGTAGTTGAGAAGATCAATAACAATGCATACAAGCTGGACCTACCTAGTGAGTATAATGCAAGTGCTACCTTTAATCTTAGTGATCTTTCTCCTTTTGATGTAGGTGTTGGAGATTTGTGGATGAATCATCTTGAAGAGGGAGGGAATGATGCAAATAACAAAGCATATAAAGACAGGATCCAATTCAACTTCCCAATGATCCCATTATAAGAGCAAGAATGAAGAAATTCAAGGAAACACTAAATGGGATGATTCAAGGCTTGTGGAATGATCTTGCCACAATTCAAGAATCCAAGAATGAATCATTCATCAAAATGGGGATTCAAGACTCAAATCAAAGTTTAGTGACAATGATTCAAGTGGATGAAGGCCAAAACATGGTCATGTACCTAGGCCTTTAGTTTGTTTTTGATGTTTTTGGCCCCTATCAATATGATATAAGCCTAAGTTCAAATAAATTAAGTGTGCTTATGTAATTAGTG
Source organism: Reutealis trisperma (assembly GCA_947687605.1). NCBI lineage: Eukaryota > Viridiplantae > Streptophyta > Magnoliopsida > Malpighiales > Euphorbiaceae > Reutealis > Reutealis trisperma. The sequence continues at coordinate 2,319,250 of CANTUT010000067.1, read as the reverse complement.
AGTTTTGGGCCTATTTATGTTAGGTATAAAACCCAAAACGAGTTTAGATTTATTTCTTGTTTAGGAATCAATTTCTAACTAGGAAACTTCAATCCTTGTTTAGGAAGATTCCCTAGTCTATGTTTTATTCCAATTTAGGATGAACTTATAATTATTAGTTGTCTAGGAATCAATTTCTAACTAGGAAACTTTAATTCTTATTTAAGAAAGATTCCTTAGTCTATGTTTATTCGAATTTAGGGTTGAACCTATAATTATTAGTTATCTAGGAATCAATTTCTAACTAGAAAATTTTAATTCTTGTTTAGGAAAGATTCCTTAGTCTATGTTTTATTCCCATTTAGGGTTGAGCCTCTATATAAACTCAACCATTCATGTAAAATGGAGTTAGATTTTGATAAATAAAAAATTCAATTTTTCTTAATAGTGTTATCTCTTGTTTTTTATGCTTGCTTAAATCAATTTCATACAATCAAAGCTAATTACTTTGTGCGTATTTATTCCAAGGTTCTCTTTCATAAGTTGGTATTGTGTTGCGGAGATCATCATCCAAAGGTGATCATATTCCAAGGTGCTCTATCACAGGTTGGAATTGGGTCATGAACTTGGGGAAAATCTGATTTAGCTTTCCAAGGAGTTGCTTCCAAGCATAAAGATATTGGGTCTCAAGTTTAATATATTTGGGGTTCGTATCAGCAAGCCTTGTAGATGATGGATTAAGGCTTGTTGAAGCTTCTTGGACCCAAACCTTGTTATGGGTCCTTTAGGCATGCTAATTGGACTAGAAGCCTTTTGAACTTGAATCCTTAGAACTTGATGTGTAGGCTACTCCATAACATCCCCTCTTTCCTCAAAAGGATTCGTCCTTGAATCCAAAGCATCACAGTGATTTTATTAATGGCTATGTAGTCTATACACATCCACCATGTGCCATTGGAACTGAACAAGGACTTAGACTTTCCCTCACATATCCCTTGGATAGCAACTCCTCCACTTGTCTTTGGATCTCTTTTGCCTCACTTGGATTTGTTCTATATGCTAGCCTATTGGGTATGGCAGCCCCAAGAATGAAGTCAATTTGGTGTTCTATGCCTCTAATTAGTGGAAAACTACTTGGCATCTCCTAGGGAAATATATTTTCAAATTCCTGCAAAAGTTCAACAAACACACTAGGCAAAGATGTGGTAAGCTCATTAGTAGTAAAATAAGCCCCTTTGTACAAGAGTACAAATATAGGCTTTTTGGAATATAAAGCATGCGTAACCTCACTTGACTTAGCTATTAAACTCACATTTTTCTCTCTAGGCCAAATCTGTCATCCTTTTTCTTTTCCCTCATGCTTTTCACTCTTCTTATTTTCACTCTCTAAAACACTCTTCTCACTCTTTTGTTCTCTCTTTTTGGCCTTCATTCTCATCCTTTCCAATTTACATTGATCTTCATATACTTCTTTTGAGGAAAGTGGTCTTAGGATTGTCTTTCTACCATCCTTGGTAAATGAATACCTATTGAGGTACCCATCATGTATAGCCTTTCTATCAAATTGCCATGGTCTCCCAAGCAATATTTCTCCAACATGAATAGGCACTACATCACATAACACCTTATCATGATATTTTCCAATTGAAAATGAAATCATGGCTTGTCTATTCACCTTTACCTCGCCACAATCATTAAGCCATTGAAGCTTGTATGGATGTGGGTATGGTATAGTAGGCAGTCCTAACCTACTAATCAAAAGTGTACTCACTACATTGGTGCAACTCCCATTATTAATTATCACACTACAAGCTTTGCTTTGAACATGACACCTTGTATGAAACAAGTTGTCCCTGTGCTCCTCATGGCACTCCTCCTTCAATTGAGTGCTAAAAGCGTGCCTTATGACCAACAAATCACCTTTAATTGGCATGGCTGCAATAGAAAGGTTAGAAAACAAAGAAAAATAGAATATGAATTAGGAACCTCACAAGCACTCCCTCACGTATTTGCACTCCAAAGATGGGGTTGGTCACTCGTGCATAACTCAAGTAATGAATTCACTCAAGGTGTTCCTTACACCACTTTAGCTAATTCTTTTATGTTCTTAGGTGGATCACACTTAAAAAAAAAAAAAAATTCAAATAGCTTGCAATGTGTAGAATTCCAAAACTGAAATTTTCAAAACCAAGTTTGATGCAATTTGGCTAAAATAAGAAAATTTAATAACTAGAAGCAAAAAATAATGAAAACTCAAATAGAAGCAAAAGACAAATGAAAGAATAACAAAGATCTACCTAGAATATGAAAAGACACAAATTTAGAAGGTTAAAAGAAACACCCAAACAACCCTAAAGTACTATATTACTTAATGAGTAAAGATTATAATAAATGGTAAACACAACAAAAGATAAGACTAGAATTTCAAGAGTCAAGCATAATTCAGATTTGATTAGGAAGATCTAAAGCCCAAACCTCCAAATTTTTTTTAATCAACTTTTTTTTTTTCACTTTTCTTTTGAACAGCAAATTTTTTTTGGACGTGTTTGTTTATTTATTTATTTTAAACTACAAACACCAAAATCTGATTTGTAAACACTAGATTTGATCAAAAGAAATAAGATCAAACAAACTAACAAAAATAGAATTCAAAGAGACAATAATATCCCAAGTGAAAAGAACAAAGAAAACACAAGAAATCATAATCAAAAACACAAAATTGCTAAGGATAAAACCTGATCTAGAGCCAAAGCTCTGATACCAAATGATACAGAACCTCCAAGAATAAGCCTAAGAACCCTTTTGATTATTACGGACCCCCACAACATTAACTTGAAAACCCCAATAGCTAATTCAGTCTCAACCCCTAAGAAAGGTTAGAACTCAAGTAACTTAGATAAATTGATCAAGAATTAGAATAAAGAAAACTCAGTTTCTAGATTCCAATTTTGAAACACTCCACTAGTAGGAGATCAATCTACTTGATTGTTTCTTTAAGCATGCATTCTATGCAAGAACACAAAGATAAAAGCGAACAGCCTTTTGGTTAATCATCAACAATTCAAATCTAACTTTTTATTACAAAAATCTACCCCATTTTAATCTTGGAACATCCCTCCAAGAATAGGAAAACCCAAAAGACAATAATTTAAGACCATTAATACTTATCATCAATTCCTAATAATAAAAGGTAATCAATACCTAACAATTAAAACTTAACATCTAACCTTTGAGCTTAGAATCATCAATACCTAACAATTAAAGGTCATCATTACCTTTAATGGTGTGCATTAAAGATAATTTAAACTTAACTTTAGCTAAAAACTTTAACAAACTAAATTTTGGCTTAATACTTAACGTGGATAGTCCAAATAATAACAAACTAAATAAAAACTAAATAAAATTAGTGGATTCTAAATGATGAATGGCCAACCCTTTTAGGAAACCCATTAACATTCTTAACTAAGCCCATTAGTAACATTGACTTGGCTTAAATTGTATTGGGCTTGATCTGAACTAAGCCTAAAACTTTGTTGGCCTTGTAAATCTCCACTATCTACATTCAGCAAGCCTTGTAGATGATGGATTAAGGCTTGTTGAAGCTTCTTGGACCCAGACCTTGTTATGGGTCCTTTAGGCATGCTAATTGGACTAGAAGCCTTTTGAACTTGAATCCTTGGAACTTAATGTATATGCTACTCCATAACACTAGGTTTCTACATGGGCTAAATCGAGACATTGCCAATGTTTTTGAATTACAGCATTATGTGGAGCTTGAGGATATACTGCATATGGCAATCAAGATTAAGTGGCAACTTTGGTACAAGGGCAGAAATCAAAGTTCATCTTCTTCATATTCATCTAAGCCATGGAAATCAAGTTGGAAGGAAGATGTGGGGACTGATTCCAAGTCCAAATTTGATTCAAGAAAGGGACAAGCTGCACCTCTATCAAAGCAGAGGGAGAAAGGTAAATTTGAAACTCCAAATTGTTCTCGTGAAATTAAATGCTTTAAGTATTTGGGTTTAGGACATGTAGCTTCCCAATGCCCTAACAAGAGGGTGATGATCACATTCCATGGAGAGTTATTGTTATGGATCAGCCTACACACCAAGTGGAGCATATTCAACATCATAAAGATGAGAGAGATCAAGAAGGAAAGGATAAAGTTCAAGAGGTTTCTAGTCCAATTAGTATGCCTCAAGGACCTATAACAAGATCTCATTCTAAGAAGCTTTAACAAGCCTTAATCCATCATCTACAAGGCTTAGTGAATTTGGCTAGTGAGAGTTTGCAAGGACGCCAAAGCTTTGGAGCATGTACAGCCCAAGTTCCTTACAACTTAATTAAAGTCCAAGTTACTAATGGGTTTAGTTAAGTTTGTAATGGGCCATATTAGTTATGGGCTGGTTTTAATTAGTTTTAATAAAATCATATTAGTTTCTTAATCTTGCTCTCCAAGAGTTTGATTTGTCAACTCTTATCATTAATGAGAACTTGCTCATTAGGGTTTCTTTGTAAAGGCTATTAATAAGCCTCGGCTGCGTGTTTTTGGACAGATTATGATTGAATTATTAAACCTAAAGGCTGTTTGCTTTTATCTTTGTGTTCTTGTGTAGAATACATGCTTTAAGGAACATTCAAGTATATTGATCATCTTCTTGTGAAGTGTTTCAAAATTGGAATTCAGAAACAAGTTTTCCTTATTCCAATTCTTTGATCATCTTATCTAAGCAATCTGAATTCTAACCTTTTCTTAGGGGTTATTGCCGAATTGAGTATTGGGGTTTTCAAGTTAATGCTTTGGGGGTTCAAATACATAAAGGGGTTCTCAAGCTTATTCTTAGAGGTTCTGTATCATTTGGCATCAGAGCTTGGATCTAGATTAGGCTTTATCTTTCTATAATTCACGTTCTTCAATTCTGATTTCTTGTGTTTGTTTTGTTCTTGTTCTTCTTTGAATTAAATCAATTGTTTGCAATCTGAAATTCTGATTTTGTGATCAGGTTTTATCTTTCTATAATTCACGTTCTTCAATTCTGATTTCTTGTGTTTGTTTTGTTCTTGTTCTTCTTTGAATTAAATCAATTGTTTGCAATCTGAAATTCAGATTTTGTGTTTATAGTTGAAGGTTAAAAAAAAAAAGAAAAGAAATTCATTTTACAAAAAAAAAAAAAAAAAAAAGAAGAAAGTATTCAAAAAGGAAGAATCTAGAATTCGTGGGTGATTAATATACTAATCAGATTTTATTCTGATTTAGATTTGCTATTCCTTCCTAGTTTATATTTGACATATCTGAATAGATTTTGTTATATCTTGTATTGGATTTTGCATATCATTACATTCATTGCTCATTTAAGTGATATCAATTATCAAGGCAGATTTGACATTTTTTTTTCTTTTCTCTTTCAAAATACCTTCTAAAATCGTTTCTTTCCTATTCTAGGCAGATCCTTTTATTTTTTTTTTTTACATGTCCTTTGCTTCTATTTGAGTTTTCCTAATTTTATTGCTTCTTATTTGTTATTTTTCTTGTTTGGCTGAATTGTTTCAAATTTGTTTTTGCAATTTCAATTTCGAAATTCTACACATTACAAGCTATTTGAACAGTTCTAAAAGTGTGATTCACCTAAGAACATAAAAGAATTAGCTAGAGTGGTGTGAGGAAACCGTGAGTGAAATATTTGCTTGAGTTAAACATGAGTGACCATCCCCATCATTTGAGTGCAAAACACATGAGGGAGTGCTTGTGAGGTCCTTTGAATTATTTTTCTTTGTTTTTTTTTCTAACGTTCTTTTGCAGCAATGTCAAACCAAAGTGGAAATAATGAGGCTGTTCATGTTGATGAAGCTAGACTACGTGAGGCTCAACAAGGAGAGTTTGCACGTTTTAATAGAAATATGGAGGCTATGAGGGATGCATTAGAGCTCATGGATGCAAGGTTGCAAGCGGTTGAAAGAGCAACTCCAAATTGCAATGAGGTGTAAGGGGGAGGTAGAAACCAAATACCCCAAGATGACTGGAAAGATGAAGACCTTGGCTACCATGATATGAAAATGTTCGTATTGTTGGGATGGGCAGAAATAGAGGTAGAGGAGGCCGAGGCTTAGGTAGAGGTAGAGGAGGAAGGCAAGAGAATCCATACTATGGTAGAAACCAAGGCAATGAAGATTTTGTAGATAGGAATTTGGGGAGTATTAAACTTAAGATACCTATCTTTCAAGGTACAATAGATCCAGAGGCTTATTTACAATGGAAAAAGAAGATGGAGCTTATATTTGATTGTCACCATTTTAGTGAGGAAATGAAGGTCAAGCTTGCTGTTTCACAATTTATAGATTATGCCATAGCTTGGTGGGAATAATTAGTGACTGGTCGAAGGAGAAACTTGGAGTACCCAATTGAGACGTGGTATGACCTTAAGTCTACAATGAGAAAGAGGTTTGTGCCTAGACATTTTCATAGGGAACTTGTGCAAAAACTTCAAGTTCTTAAACAAGGTAGTAAAAGTGTGGATGATTACTACAAGGAGATGGAAATGTTTATGACTAGGGCTGATATAAAGGAGGATAGGGAGACTACCATGGCATGTTTCTTGGCTGGTTTGGACAAAGACATAGCTAACCGAGTTGATTTGCAACCATATGTGGAGTTAGAGGAGATGGTGCACATTGCAATCAAGGTAGAAAAACAACTCCAAAGAAGAGGACCAGCAAGGTATGTTTCTAAGCCTTTTTTCAACTCTAATTCTACTTGGAAAAAGGATGGAAAGGGTGAATTTAAAGGTGGGAACAAGGCTGCCTATGATGTTGCAAAAGGAAGGGCAGATTCAAATTCTAAAGAAAAATCCAAACCTGAAAAGCCTAAGGGGAGAAATACAGATATTAAGTGTTGGAAGTGCCAAGGAGTAGGTCATGTAAGTAGGGAGTGTCCTAATAGATGAACTATAGTCATTAGGAATGGAGAAGTAGTGACAGATGATGAAAGGGGCAGCAATGATAGTGAAGAGGAAGAGATGCCCGAATTAGAGGATTGTAGCGAGGGGAGCATAGAGGAGCCAATAAGAGGTGATTTGCTGGTCACAAGGCATGCTTTTAGTACTCAATTGAAGGAGGAGTGTCATGAGGAGCAAAGGGACAACTTGTTTCATACAAGGTTTCATGTTCAAGCAAGGCTTGTAGTGTGATAATTGATAGTGGGAGTTGCACCAATGCAGTGAGTACTCTTTTAATTAATAGGTTGGGGCTGCCTACTATACCACACTCACGTCTATACAAGCTCCAGTGGCTTAATGATTGTGGTGAGGTAAAGGTGAATAGATAAGCCATGATTTCATTTTCAATTGGAAAATATCATGATGAGGTGTTATGTGATGTAGTGCCTATGCATGCTGGAGAAATATTGCTTGGGCGACCATGGCAATTTGACAGAAGGGCTATATATGATGGGTACCTCAATAGGTATTCATTTGCTAAGGATGGTAGAAAGACAATCTTAACACCACTTTCCTCAAGAGAAGTGTATGAAGAGCAATGTAAAATGGAAAGGACGAGAGTTGAGGCCGAAAAGAAAGAGAAAGAGAGTAAACAAAGTACTTTAGAGAGTGAAAACAAAAAGAGTGAAAAGAAAGAGGGAAGAGAATAAAAAGAGCAGATTCAGCCTAGAGAGCAAAATGCCAAGAATGTGAGTTTGATAGCTAGGACAAGTGTGGTTAGGCAAGCTTTGTATTCCAATCAGCCTATATTTGTCTTTTTGTATAAAGGAGCTTGTTTAGCAACTATTGAATGTAACCGGTCTTTGCCTAGTGTGTTTGATAATCTTTTGTAGGAATTTGAAGATGTGTTTCCCGAGGAGATGCCAAGTGGTTTACCACCAATTAGAGGCATAGAACACCAAATTGACTTCATTCCTAGAGCTGCTATACCCAATAGGCCAGCATATAGAACGAATCCAAGTGAGACAAAGGAGATCCAAAAACAAGTGGAGGAGTTGCTAGCTAAGGGGTATGTGAGGGAGAGTTTTAATCCATGCTCGGTTCCTGTTATTCTTGTACCAAAGAAGGATGGAACATGGAGGATGTGTGTGGACTGCAGAGCCATCAATAAAATCACTATAAAGTACCATCATCCTATTCCTAGATTAGATGACATGCTTGATGAGTTAAATGGTTCTTGTTTGTTCACCAAAATTGATTTGAAATTTGGTTATTATCAAATTTGAATGAATGTTGGTGATGAATGGAAAATAGCCTTTAAGACCAAGTATGGGTTGTATGAATGGCTTGTCATGCCATTTGGTCTTACTAATGCACCTAGCACATTTATGCGATTAATGAACCATGTGTTGCGTGAGTACTTGGGTAAGTTTGTTGTTGTTTATTTTGATGATATTCTGATTTACTCTAAGTGCTTAGATGATCATGTCATGCATGTGCGACTTATACTAGAAAAACTTAAGTAGGAAAAGTTGTATGCTAACCTTAAGAAGTGTAGCTTTTGCATGGATAAGGTTAATTTTCTTGGTTTTGTTGTATCTAGTCAAGGTATTGAGGTTGATGAAGACAAGGTTAGAGCCATTAAGGAGTGGCCGAGACCTAAAAGTGCTAGTGAGGTGAGGAGTTTTCATGGGCTTACTGGTTTCTATAGGAGATTCATTAGGGATTTCAGCACTATAGCCGCACCTTTGAATGAGTTAGTTAATAAAAATGTTGGATTTATTTGGGGTGATGCACAAGAACATGCATTTAATGAGCTTAAGGTTAAATTGTGTAATGCACCTTTGCTTGTTTTACCTAACTTTGGTAAGACTTTTGAGATTGAATGTGATGCTAGTGGCATAGGCATTGGAGCTGTTTTGATGCAGGATCAAAGCGCACTAATGTATTTCAGTGAAAGGTTAAGTGGGGCAACCTTGAAGTATCCAACATATGACAAGGAATTATATGCTTTAGTTCAAGCTTTACACACATGGCAGCATTATTTGTGGCCTAGGGAGTTTGTGATACACACTGACCATGAAAGTTTAAAGCATTTGAAGGCAAGATAAGCTGAACCATAGGCATGCTAAATGGGTGGAGTTCATAGAAACATTCCCATATGTGATTAAATACAAGCAAGGTAAGGAAAATGTGGTTGCTGATGCATTATCTAGAAGGTACACTTTACTTAACTCACTTAGTGCTCAATTGCTAGGTTTTGAGTTTATAAAAGAGTTGTATCATCATGATGCTGATTTCAGTGATATATATATTTCTTGTAACAATGGGGCTGTTTCTCATGATTTTTACTTGTTTAATGGTTTTTTTTTTTAAAAGAAATAGATTGTGCATTCCTAAATGTTCTATGAGGGAATTATTGATTAAGGAGGCACATGGAGGGGGCCTAATGGGACATTTTGGGGTCAATAAGACCTATGATATACTATTAGAACATTTCTTTTAGCCTAGTATGAAACATGATGTGCATAAAGTTTGTGAGCATTGCATTACATATAGAGAAGCTAAGTCTAGGTTGAAACCGCATGGGTTATACACACCATTACCTATTCCTAATGAACCTTGGACTGATTTGTCTATGGATTTTGTGCTTGGATTGCCTAGAACTAGGAAAGGTCATTATACTATCTTTGTTGTGGTTGATAGATTTAGTAAAATGGCTCATTTTATACCATGTCATAAAACTGATGATGCTCAATTGATTGCTGATTTATTTTTCAAAGAAGTTGTGCATTTACATGGCATACCTAAGAGCATTGTTAGTGATAGAGATGTTAAGTTCTTAAGTCATTTTGGCATGTGTTGTGGGGAAAGTTAGGAATTAAGCTGATATTTTCAACTACTTGTCGCCCTCAAACCGATGGGCAAACTGAAGTAGTAAATAGGACTTTGATTACCTTGCTTAGAGCAATCATAGAAAAGAACATTGGGACATGGGAGGATTGTTTATCATTGGTGGAGTTTGCTTACAATAGGGCTGTTCATAGCACTACTCATTGTTCTCCATTTGAGATTGTTTATGGATTTAATCCACTTACTCCTATTGATCTATTACCATTGCCACCTAACAATTTTGTGAGTGTTGATGCTGATTCTAAAGTAGATTTGGTGAAGAAGTTACATAAGCAAGTTAAGGAGAGGATTGAAACGCAAAATGCTAAAGTAGCTTCATGTGTGAACAAAGGAAGGAAGCCAATGATTTTTCAACCTGGGGATTGGGTGTGGGTACATCTTCACAAAGAGAGGTTTCCACTTCAAAGGAAATCTAAGCTAAACCCAAGAGGAGATGGTCCTTTTCAAATCCTTGAACGAATTAATGACAATGCATACAAAGTGGACTTGTCAGGTGAGTATAATGTTAGTACTTCATTTAATGTGGCTTATTTGAGTCGTTTTGATATAGGTGATGCTTTCAATTAGAGGACGAATCCTTTTGAGGAGAGGGAAAATGTTATGGATCAGCCTACACACCAAGTGGAGCGGATTCAACATCATGAAGATGAGAGAGATCAAGAAGGCAAGGATAAAGTTCAAGAGGTTTCTAGTCCAATCAGTATGCCTCAAGGACCTATAACAAGATCTCATTCTAAGAAGCTTCAACAAGCCTTAATCCATCATCTACAAGGCATAATGAATTTGGCTAGTGAGGGTTTGCAAGGACGCCAAAGCTTTAGAGCATGTACAGCCCAAGTTCCTTATAACTTAATTCAAGTCCAAGCTACTAATAGGTTTAATTAAGTTTGTAATGGGCCATATTAGTTATGGGCTAGTTTTAATTAGTTTTAATAAAATCATATTAGTTTCTTAATCTTGTTCTCCAAGAGTTTGATTTATCAACTCTTGTCATTAATGAGAACTTGCTCGTTAGGGTTTCTTTGTAAAGGCTATTAATAAGCCTTGGGTGAGTGTTTCTGGACAGATTATGATTGAATTATTAAACCTAAAGGCTGTTTGCTTTTATCTTTGTGTTCTTGTGTAGAATACATGCTTTAAGGAACATTCAAGTAGATTGATCATCTTCTTATGAAGTATTTCGAAATTGGAATTCAGAAACAAGTTTTCCTTATTCCAATTCTTTAATCATCTTATCTAAGCAATCTGAATTCTAAACCTTTTCTTAGGGGGTTGTTGCCGAATTGAGTATTGGGGTTTTCAAGTTAATGCTTTGGGGCTTCAAATACATAAAGGGGTTCTCAAGCTTATTCTTGGAGGTTCTGTATCAGCTATTTTCTAAGAGTGACAGGGATGATGACAATGACAACATGCCCCCTTTAGAAGAAATAAGTGATTAAGAAAATAGTGGAGATGAAATCCTAGCAATGCTAGAATGGAGTAGTTTGGATGGGAAGAGAAAGGCAGATTTGGTGAAGAAACTACATGAGGAGGTGCACAAGAACATTGAGAAGAAAAATCAACAAATAGCAAGCCAAGTGAATAAGGGAAGGAGGTGTGTTGTATTCAAACCAAGTGATTTGGTTTGGGTGCATATGAGAAAAGAAAGGTTTCCAACTCAAAGGAAGACAAAGCTTCATCTAAGGGGAGATGGACCTTTTCAAGTAGTTGAGAAGATCAATGACAATGTATACAAGTTGGACCTACCTAGTGAGTATAATATGAGTGCTACCTTCAATGTTAGTAATCTTTATCCTTTTAATGTAGATGTTGGAGATTCATGGATGAATCATCCTAAAGAGGGAGGGAATGATGCAAACAATGAAGCATACAAAGGCAAGTATCTAATTAACTTCCCCATAGTCCCATTACAAGAGCAAGAATGAAGAAATTCAAGGAAACACTAAATGGGATGATTCAAGGCTTATGGGATGATCTTGCCACAATTCAAGAATGCAAGAATGAATCATTCATCAAAATGGAGATTTAAGACTTAAATCAAAGTTTGGTGACAATGATTCAAGTGGATGAAGGCCAAAACATGGGCATGTACCTAGGCCTTTAGTTTGTTTTTGATTTTTTGGGCCCCTATCAATATCATATAAGCCCAAGTTCAATTAAATTAAGTTTACTTATATAGTTAGTGAGTTTTGGGTCTATTTATGTTAGGTTTAAAGCCTAAAACGAGTTTGGATTTATTTCTTATTTAGGAATCAATTTGTAACTAGGAAACTTCAATCCTTGTTTAGGAAGATTCCCTAGTATATGTTTTATTCCAATTTAGGTTTGAACCTATGATTATTAGTTGTCTAGGAATCAATTTCTAACAAGGAAACTTTAATTCTTGTTTAGGAAAGATTCCCTAGTCTATGTTTTATTCCAATTTAGGGTTGAACCAATAATTATTAGTTATCTAGGAATCAATTTCTAACTATGAAATTTTAATTCATGTTTATGAAAGATTCCCTAGTCTATGTTTTATTCCAATTTAAGGTTGAGCCTCTATATAGACTCAACCATTCACGTAAAATGGAGTTAGATTTTGATAAATAAAAATTCAATTTTTCTTAAGAGTGTTATCTCTTGTTTTTTATTGTTGCTTGAATCAATTTCATACAATCAAAGCTAATTACTTTGTGTGTATTTATTCTAAAGTTCTTTTTCATGAGCTGGTATTGTGCTGCAGAGATCATCATCCAAAGGTGATCATATTCCAAGGTGCTCTATCATGGGTTGGAATTGGGTCGTGGACTTGGAAAAAATCTAATTTAGCTTTCTAAGGAGTTGCTTCCAAGCGTAAAGGTCTTGGGTCTCAAGTTTAATATACTTGGGGTTTGTATCATCTTTCTAATCAAGGATTGAAGTTTCCTATTTGAAATTGATTCCTAAATTGATTTCTAAGCAAGAAATAACTCTAAACTCATTTTGGGCTTTAAATCTAATATAAATAGGTCTAAAACTTATTAATACATAATCAAAGTTAATTTAATTGACTATTGGCTTATACCACATTGATAGGAGCCTAAAAACATCAAAACTAAATTAAAATGATAAAATTCAAAAAATAAAAACAATTCATACAGTACCTTACATGCCTAGGGACACGCTTATATAGCTGAGTGTGTTACATGCTTCACCATATAGAAGGGAACACGCCCAAGTACATGGGCATGTACTTGACCCTGTCAGTACGCTTTCGTCCCACTTATGCAATTTCTTCCTATGGCCATGTTTGAAGCTTGACTCTCTATGTTTTGGGCTTCATCCACTTGAATCATTATCACCAAACTTTGATTTGAGTCTTGAATTCCCATTTTGTTGAATAATTCATTCTTGTATTCTTGGATTGTGGCAAGCTCATCCCACATGCCTTGAATCATCCCATTTAGTGCTTCCTTGAATTTCTTCATTCTTGCTCTTGTAATGGGACCATTAAGTTGAATTGGATCCTTGCATTTATATGCTTTCTTGTTTGCATCAATAACATATCCTAGAAAAAATGCTAGTATGCCATTTAAGCCTTATTATCCCAGGCCATCTCCAGTTGATCTTCAATATGAAGATACTTCATTCAATTATTTCTCTTATGATGGGACATCCATAGTTGAATGGAATATTGATGGTTTATCTAAATACCAAATTAAAAATGTCATACATTATATGACTATGTATGCAAATGCCTCTAAAGCAAGAGGGAATGCTGATGATATAGTAGCCAAAGTAATTGTAGCAAACTTCACAGGCCAACTTAAAGGTTGGTGGGATTTTTATTTATCCCATGAAGTAAAAGTATAAATTTTTAATATCAATAAAAACAGAAACTACTATGTCTCAACAGCCAGGATAGCAAGCTGTCACTAGTTCAAGAACTATGTTAGATGCTATCAATACCCCATTATATACTATAGGGATACATTTTATTGGCTCTACCACTTCTTATTTAGATAAATCACATGAGCAGTTAATAAACTTAAGATGTCCTAATTTATCTCATTTTAAGTGGTATAAAGATGTCTTCTTATCTATTGTTTATACTAGAGAAGACAATATTAACGACTTTTGGAAAGAAAATTTTTTATCTGGATTGCCACTATTATTTGCTAAAAGGGTAAGAATAAGAATTAAAAATAGATGGGATGGAGTTATTCCTTATAGTCAATATACTTATGGAGAATTAGCAGCAAAAGTAATCATGAAAGGAATAGCATTATGTAATGAAATGAAATTACATAATCAATCCAAAAAGAGATAAGGCAATAGGAAAAAGGTTGCTTGGAGACTTCTATGAACATACGGGTTATCAACCTTTATTTTCTTCTTATAAGAAGAAAAGAGCTTATAAGAAGGATAGTTACTATCCTTCAAAGCAAAAGAGAAGAAATTATAAAAAATCCGAAGAAAAGAAAAGTAGAAAATCTTCTAAAAAATCAAAAGGAAAATCAAAATTGAAGAAGAACATAATATGCTATAAGTGTGGAAAACTAGGACATTATGCTAATAGGTGTAAAGTCAAACAACATATTCAAGCCTTATCAATAGATGAAGGCCTTAAAAAAATCTTTAATTAATCTATTTATTATTGAAATAGATTCTGAGAAAGAAGATTATGAAATAAATGTTGTAGATTATACATCAAAGTTTGATTCAAGTTCAGATTCATCACGTTCTTCTCCACCAAAAGAAGAATGCGAATGAAATTATGATTATTATAAAGCCCTATGTCAGATGAAAGGCTTATGTGTATTAACTAAAGAAGAAGATATGATTCTAGATCTTATTAATCATATCTAAGATGGAGAAGAGAAAAAGAAGCAAATACAAAATATTTGTGAATTTATTAATTAGATTTGCTAGAAAAGAGGCTTTCTGAAAAATTAGAAAAACCCTATAATCTTAAAGAGATTATGGTTAGGGTTAAAAATTCTAAAAAAAAATAAAGCCAAGAGAGCCTACAATTAATAAATTAAAGGCTAAAATTAGTTATGTTAAAACAAAATTAAAAGAATTAAAGGATAGAGTTTCTTTCTTAGAATTAATTAAGAAAGAGGAATTAGAAGGAGAAGAAGAAGAAGAATTTTCTCTTAAAAGGGCAGAAAGAGATTCACGAAACGAAGATGAAATTAATAATTTTTAATTTTTAAATTTAATGGATCAAGTTACAACTCATAAATGGCACACTTATATTATAGTGGTTGTCAAATAAAGCATTTATGTTTCAATAATTGCCCTTATTGATTTAGGTGTAGATTTAAATTGCATTAATGAAGGTATTGTTCCTTCCAAGTACTTCACTAAAACCACTAAAGTACTAAACACAGCAGATGATTCAAGATTAAGGATTAAATATAAACTATATGATGCTGCTGTTTGCAATAAAGGAATGTGCTTTCAAATACCATTTATAATGGTTAGAGGATTATCTCATCCTGTCATATTAGGAAATCCTTTTCTATATATGTTATACCTTGCAAAAGAAATTTTTGAACAAGGAATAACATCATAAAAGGGGGGAGAGTAATACGTTTTTCTTTTATATCTCAACCGAGATTAAAGGAAATTGATATTATTCAAAATAAAATAAAAAATAAAGAAAACTTTTTAGCTTCTTTATCACAAGAAGTCAGTCAAAAGAAAATTGAAGGGCAATTATTATTGCCAGCTATAAAGGAGAAGATAGAGAAAATTCAGCACGAAATGATTAAAGAAATATGTGCATTCCCAATGCTTTTTGGAACAGGAAAAAGCATGTGGTAACTTTACCATATGAGCCTAATTTCAATGAAAAGCATATTCCCACTAATGCTAGACTTATTGCAATGGGTCCTAGACACTTAGAAATATGTAAAAAAGAGATTGCTAAATTGGAATCAAAAGGACTTATTAAAAAAAGTCACAGTCCTTAGAGTTGTCCAGCATTTTATGTAGAAAATGCTGTTGAGCTAGAAAGAGGATGATACGAACCCCAAATAACCTATTTTGATACCCATTGCCTTTACGCTTAGAAAGGACTCCACTGGAAAGCTAAATAAAGTTTGCAAGGAAAAACCTCAACTCAATGATGAACTTGTATCAAGGAACCTTGGTATATTGTGAACAAGCAAAGTAATTAGCTTTGAAAGTTTGGGTTTTTGATTCTAATCCAGGAACCAAATTTGAGAAAACTCTCACACAAGCTTAAAGCTTAAATTTGGGGAAATCAACTTTTTTTCTTATTTAATGAATAGCTAAGTATTTATAGTATCTTAGCTAGGTTACCAAACCCTAATTAGAATTAGTTAAAGAATAGGAAATCTTCCTATTGAGGATTCCTAAATAAGAAAGAAAACTGATTTCTAAATAAGAAATAAATCTAAACTAGTTTTGCACTTTAAACCTAATATAAATAGGCCTAAAACTTACTAATTACATAAGCAAACCAAATTTTATTGAATATGGGCTTATATCATATTTATAAGGGTCCAAAAAATATCAAAACACTAAAATTCAAAAAAATAAAATAAATCATGCAGTAGCCTATATGCCTAGGGACATGCCCATGTTACTGGGCATGTTGATCATGGTTCTTCATATAGAAGGGAACACGCCCAGGTACATGGGCGAGTACCTAACCTTATCAGCAAGCTTTTCATGTAATTTCTTCTCTTGGCCGTGTTTAAAGTTTGCATTTCCAAGTCTTGCCCTTCTAGCCTCTTCCATATAGTTTCATCATCACTTTGAAGGCTATCAGATTCCCATTAGAGGAGTTTTGAGACTTGTTGTTAATTACAGGCCTTTGAATAAAGCCTTAAGGTGGATTAGGTATCCATTAACTAATAAGAAAGATCTACTAAATAGGCATTATGATGCTAGTACATTCTCAAAATTTGATATGAAATTTGGTTACTAGCAAATCTAGATTAAAGAAGGAGATCGCTATAAAACAGCATTCACTATTCTCTTTGGGCATTATGAATGGAATTTTATGCCCTTTGGATTAAAAAATGCTCCTTCTAAATTTTAAAGAATAATGAATGACATATTCAATGCTTATTCAGCATTCACTATTGTCTATATTGATGATGTGCTAGTATTTTCTAGCAATTTAAATCAACATTCTAAACATTTAAATATCTTTATTAAGATTATTCAAAAAGCAGGTTTAGTAGTGTCGGCAAAGAAAATTAAATTGTGTCAAACAAAAATTAGATCTTAGGACACAACATAGAAAAAGTCACTATGATCCTATAGATAGAGCCATCTAATTTGCTGACAAATTTCCTGATGAAATAAAAGATAAAACTCAATTATTGATATGGAACCTCCATGAATAAGCTTGAGAACCCCTTTTTTATATGTGAACCCCCAACACATTAACATAAAAACCCCAAGACCAATTTGAATTCAACCCTTAAGGAAGGTTAGAAATTAGGTCACTTAGATAAATTGATCAAGAATTAGACTAAAGAAAACTCAGTTTCTAGATTCCAATTTTGAAACACTCCACAAGCAAGTGATAGTCTTAAAGGTTATTTTCCATTCATAACCAACATTCATTCAAATTTGATAATAACTAGATTTCAAGTCTAATAAACACATAAGAATCATACAATTCATCAAGCATATCATCTAATATAGGTATAGGATGATGATACTTTATAGTGATTTTATTGATGGCTCTACAGTCTACACACATCCGCCATGTTCCATCCTTCTTTGGCACAAAAATGACAAGAACCGAATAAGGACTTAAACTTTCCCTCACATATCCCTCGGATAGTAGCTTCTCCACTTATCTTTGGATCTCCTTTGCCTCACTTAGATTCATCTTATATGTTGGCCTATTAGGTATGGCAACCCCAGGGATGAAGTCAATTTGCTGCTCTATGCCTCTAATTGGTGGTAAACCACTTAGTGTCTCCTTAGGAAATATGTCTTCAAATTCTTGCAAAAGTTCAACAAACACACTAGGCAAAGATGCGTTAAGCTTATTAGTAGCAAAACAAGCCCCTTTGTACAAAAGTACAAATATAGGCTTTTTGGAATACAAAACATGCCCAACCTCGCTTGCCCTAGCTATCAAACTTACATCTTTCCCTCTAGGCCAAATCTGTCCTCCTTTTTCTTTTCCCTCATGATTTTCACTCTTCAAAACACTCTTCTCACTCTTTTTTCTCTCTTTTCGGCCTCCACTCTCATCCTTTCCATTGTACATTGGTTTTCATACACTTCTTTTAAGGAAAGTGGTGTTAGGATTATCTTTTTACCATCTTTGGTAAATGAATACCTATTGAGGTACCCATCATGTATAGCCCTTTTGTCAAATTGCCATGGTTTCCCAAGCAATATTTCTCTAGCATGCATAGGCACTACATCACACAACACCTTATTATGATATTTTCCAATTGTAAATGAAATCATGGTGATACAAACCCTAAGTATATTAAACTTGAGACCCAATTATCTTTACACTTGAAAGCAACTCCTTGGAAAGCTAAATCAGGTTTTTCCCAAGTCCACGATCTAAATCCAGCCCATGATAGAGCACCTTGGAATATGATCACCTTTAGATGATGATCTCTATAACACAATACTGAACTCGTGGAAGAGGACCTTAGAATAAATACGCACAAAGTAATTAGCTTTGATTGTATGAACTTGATTCAAGCATGAATCAAAACCAAGAGATCACACTCTTAAGAAAACTGAATTTTATTTATCATAACTTAACTTAATTTTACATGAATGGTTGAGTTTATATAGAGGCTAAACCCTAAATTAGAATCACCTAAGGATTAGGAAATCTTCCAATATAAGGATTGAAGATTCCTAATTAGAAACTAATTCCTAAATAATAACTAAGTTTGAACTGAATTCTAAAACAAGTTAGGAATCCTTCCTATACAAGAGAAGCTATTTCCTAACTAGAAATTGAAATCTAATTAATTAACTATAAAATTCGGATGGGCCTTTGACCTAATATAAAATAGGCCCAAAACTAATTAAAACATCAAAATGAAGTAGTTTAAACAATACTTGGGCTGTATACATAACATAGGCAGCCCAAACACTAAATAAAACATGATAAATTGAATTTGAAAAGTCCAAATATGAAGGGTCCAATTTGAATGAAGAATAGTAGCCTTGTAAACACTTGAATAGATTAGGCCCAAGCAAATTGGAATGTAATTTGGCCTCTTCATCTTAACATTGGTCTTGAATAGATTGATTAAGCCCTTGAAGCTTCCTTGAATACAATTGGATCCATATGCAAAGCTCATGATCCAAATATCCTTGATTGATTTATAGGAAACTTCATACAATCTCATATTCTTCTTGGATGATTCACCAATCATGTACAATGGTTGGATTGCATGTCTTTATAGGCTATATTGGTAGAAATGACAACCTTGAAGAACCTTCTTGAAATCTTTATCTTGCAAATATTTGTAGGATACTTGCAAGGAATCTTGATTCTCATCATTCCCTCATTTCTCAAAATGATTCGACCTCGAATCTATACGTACATGAAGGAAAGAGGAATTAGAATTAAAATTTGAAGAGATATCATAATACTCACCTTGAGATTGCAACTTAAGGGCCAATTCATCAAAGCTCAAAGCTCTATGCCTATAGATAGGAACTTGTACAATCAACAAATGTAAGCAAGTCTTTCCAAACACAATTCCTATCTTAGCTCCATTCTCCTTGGTTATTAGGATTGTATAATTTACATCTAGTTTGCTCCATGACAATCCTTCCTTGAAATCCTGAAAAAAAGAAACAAGAAAACTAGATAAAGAAAAGTAAGTTTGTTAGTAAACAAAGCCATCTTTTCTTTTTCACTCATACAAACTTGTTTTTCTTTATTCAAATCATCACTCTTTCTTTTTCTTTCCTCCAATTTTTTTCTTTTTTCTTTTTGCACTCTCTTTTTCTTTTGGCACATCTTCACTCACACTCTTTTCTTCACTCTTGTTTTCTCTCTTCTTTTGAACTCTTCTCATCTCAATCTCATAGATTTCTCTAGGTGAAAGCGGTGCAAGAGTTATCTTCTTTCCATCCTTTTCAAAAGAATAGTGATTGGTGTAACCATCATGCATCACCTTTCTATCAAACTGCCAAGGGCGTCCTAACAATAGATGACCTGCTTGCATAAGCACAACATCAAATAAAATTTCATCATTATATCGACCTATTTTGAAAGCTACTAGAACTTGCCTTGTCACCCTAATTTCCCCACAATCATTAAGCCATTTTAGTTTATAAGGGCGAGGATGCTTAGTAGTAGGTAACCCTAGTTTCTCAACTAAAGTAGTACTTGCAACATTGGTTACACTACCCCCATCTATGATGACATCACAAACTCTATCTTTTACAAGGCATCTAGTTTGAAATAGATTTTCCCTTTGTTGCACATTATCATCATGTTGGACTTGCATGTTCAATGATCTCCTTGTAACAAGAGACCTCTTACCTTCAGCTATTTCTGGTATATGGTCCTCCTCTTTGTCACTTGCATCTTCAAGAGGTGGCATTCTTTCTTCTTCAGCTTACTTGTCACTAGCCAAATAACACTCCCCATCTTGCATAAACATTATCTTCTTGTTTGGACAATCCTTCTTATAATGACCTACACCTTGACATTCAAAGCATATAATATTTCTAAAACTAGAAGGCGTAGCTTTACCTTTTGTCTTTGCTTGGGAAGGGCATCTTTAGAGCTTTTTTGGAATTGACCTTAGGCTTGGATGGAAAAGCCTTGTCATCTTTTCTCTAATTCGATTTGAATGGTGCATTGTAGGAGGTGGATAGCCGATTGGAATTTCTCTTCTTCAATTGCTTCTCAACCTTCAAAGCAAGATGAAGCAAATCTTCAAGCTCCATATATGGTTGTAGCTCAACCACATTTGCAATATCCTTATTCAAACCATTGAGGAACCTTGCCATTGTAGCCTCATTATTTTCTTCCACATTTGCTCGAATCATGGCTACCTCCATCTCTTTGTAGTATTCCTCAACACTCTTGGACCCTTGAGTTAGGTTTTGAAGACGATTGTACAGCTCCCTATAGTAATGATTTGGTACAAATCTTCTTCTCATGATTGCTTTTAAGTCCCTCCATTCTTCGATGGGTCTTTCTCTATTTCTTCTCCACTTTTGCTTGGTATCGTCCCTCCAAGCAATGGCATATCCATCAAATACAGCAATAGCAAGCTTTAATTTCTTGGATTCAGTGTAGTTATGACAATCAAACACTAATTCAATCTTCTTTTCCCAATCCAAGTATGCTTCGGGATCATTCTTTCATGGAATGTTGGAATTTTCAATTTTGTTCCACCATTACTGTCATCTTGTCTAGCTTTTGACCTCACTTCTTCTTCTTCATCAACATCACCAAATGATTCACCACCATCTTCAATCTCATCCCACACTCTCCTTGCTACACGTCTAGCTTGTTTAGGAAAATTTAATGGTTATCCCCTCGTGATTGAAGCTTCTAATTGGTCCATTATCTCCATGCTTCTTTGCTCAAGTTGGTCCATTATTTCATTGGTCCTTCTCTCCATCGCTTGGAGCAAATCATGTAAGGCTTGGAATCTATCTATTTCCCCTTGTTGATTTCCTTGGATTCCACTCATCTTTGAGCTGCAAAACAAAGTTAGCAAAGTAGAGAATAGTTTCCTCACTTCACTCCCTCACGTGTTTCACTCAAGTAATTTTGTCACTCAAGTCCACTTGTGTTTAATTTTACTCTCAATCAATGGCTTTTCTCTAGATGTGCTCACACTTAGCCTTTTTCCACTCAAATCTCTTGTCAAGATTAGTTGCAAAAATCAAATTAATACACTCTTACTAAATTACAATGTGAAATAAAAATTCCAAAGACTCAAAATGAAACAAGAAACAAGAAATAAGGAATCCTAAAGACACTAGGAAAACAAGAATCCTAATTGAACTAGGAAAAAAAAATTAGAATTTTGACTCAAAAAATAAAATTAGAAATCCTAATTGAAGTTGGAAAACAAAAGTTGAAATCCTAATAGAACTAGGAGAACAATGTGGGAATCCATATGAGATTAGGAAATCTAATGAGACATGAACAAGGATTGAAATGAATTAGGAAGAAATCAGAATGAACATAGGATTAGAAAAGTCAAACCAAATTTGGAAAGGAGTAGGAAACCAATCCTAGCTTGTTTTGGAAGGATGCTTAGACTTGGTCAAACTCCTTGTAGAATGCTGAAATCTTTGATTCTCCTTGTATAATCTTGAAAATTAGCTTCTTTCCTTGTCCTCTTCACTTTAGGAACTAAATAACTTCTATAAATACACCAAAAAGTTAGATTTCAACACTTTTTGATTCTTCTTTTCTTTTTGGGCGAATTTTCCTTTTTTTGTTTTTTTGCTTTTCTTTTTTTCTTTTTCTCTTTTTTTTTGACCGATTTCTTTCTTTCTTTTTTTTTTTTTTTCTAATTACAGGAGCAAATTGAAAGGAAAATTAACAAACAAATTGAAGATTAAATACAAGAAGTCAAACCAAATTTGAAGTCTTTAAAGCTTGGGTGAGTCCTCCCTTCTTTCTTCTTAAATTTGAATTAGTTTCCAAGTAAGTATGGATTTGACCTTCCAATGAAACAAAGAATAGAAATATGAATAGGATGGAATGAACAGAGGAACAAACGAACAAAAAAAAACAAAAGGTAAAACGATTTGGATTTTTTTTTTTAATTTTTCAGATCTGAAACAATAACAAACAGAATTAACGAGATGAAAACGAAGGAATTCAATAAAAATGAAAAGAAACGAAAACAAGAAAATAAATGAAAATAGAAAACACAAATGAAACGAAAAGATATAACATGATTTAGAGCCTAAACTCTGATACCAAACTGATACGAACCCCAAGTATATTAAACTTGAGACCCAATTATCTTTACGCTTGGAAGCAACTCCTTGGAAAGCTAAATCAAGTTTTTCCCAAGTCCACGACCCAAATTCAACCCATGATAGAGCACCTTGGAATATGATCACCTTTAGATGATGATTAATGCGACACAATACCAAACTCGTGGAAGAGAACCTTGGAATAAATACACACAAAGTAATTAGCTTTGATTGTATAAACTTGATTCAAGCAAGAATCAAAACCAAGAGATCACACTCTTAAGAAAATTGAATTTTATTGATTATAACTTAACGTAATTTTACATGAATGGTTGAGTTTATATAGAGGCTCAACCCTAAATTAGAATCACCTAAGGATTAGGAAATCTTCCAATATAAGGATTGAAGATTCCTAATTAAAAACTAATTCCTAAATAATAACTAAGTTTGAACTAAATTCTAAAACAAGTTAGGAATCATGCCTATACAAGAGAAGCTATTTCCTAACTAGAAACTGAAATCTAATTAATTAAACTATAAAATTCGGATGGGCCTTTGACCTAACATAAAATGGGCCCAAAACTAATTAAAACATCAAAATAAAGTAGTTTAAACAACACTTAGGTTGTATATATAACATAAGCAGCCCAAACACTAAATAAAACATGATAAATTAAATTTGAAAAGTCCAAATATGAAGGGTCCAATTTGAATGAAGAATGGCAGCTTTGTAAACACTTGAATAGATTAGGCCCAAGCAAATTGGAATGTAATTTGGCCTCTTCATCTTGACATTGTTCTTGAATAGATTGATTAAGCCCTTGAAGCTTCCTTGAATACATTTGGATTCAAATGCAAAGCTCATGATTCAAATATCCTTGATTGATTTATAGGAAACTTCATACAATCTCATATTCTTCTTAGATGATTCACCAATCATGTGCAATGGTTGGATTGCATGTCTTTGTAGGCTATCTTGGTAGAAATGACAACCTTGAAGAACCTTCTTGAAATCTTTATCTTGCAAATATTTGTAGGATACTTGCAAGGAATCTTGATTCTCATCACATGGCTTGTCTATTCACCTTTACCTCGCCACAATCATTAAGCCATTAAAGCTTGTATGGATGTGGGTGTAGTATAGTTAGGCAGCCCCAACCTACTAATCAAAAGTGTACTCACTACATTGGTGCAACTCCCACTATCAATTATCATATTACAAGCCTTACCTTGAATATGACACCTTGTATGAAATAAGTTGTAACTTTGCTCCTCATGGCACTGCTCCTTCAATTGAGTGCTAAGAGCATGCCTTGTGACGAACAAATCACATTTTATTAGCTCCTTTATGCTCCCCTCACTACAATCCTCTAATTTAGGCATCTCTTCCTCATCACTATCATTACTGCTCTTTTCATCATCTGTCACTATTTCACCATTCCTAATGATCATTGGTCATCTATTAAGACACTTCTTGCTTACATGACCTACTCTTTGGCAATTCCAACACTTAATATCTCTATTTCTCCCCTTAGGCTCTTCAGATTTGGATTTTTCTTTGGAAATTGAATATGCCCTTCCTTTTGCAACATCATAGGCAGCCTTGTTTCCACCCTTAAATTCACCTTTTCCATCCTTTTTCCAAATATAATTAGAATTGGAAAAAGGTTTAGAAACATACCTTGCTAGTCCTCTTCTTTGGAGTTGTTTTTCCACCTTCATGGCAATGTGCACCATCTCCTCTAACTCCACATATGGTTGCAAATCAACTTGGTCAGCTATGTCGTTGTTCAAACCAACCAAGAAATGTGCCATGGTAGTCTCCATATCCTCCTCTATATCAGCCCTAATCATAAGCATTTCCATCTCTTTGTAGTAATCATCCACACTTTTACTATGTTTGTCTAAGAACTTGAAGTTTTTGCACAAGTTCCTTATGAAAATGCCTAGGTACAAACCTCTTTCTCTTTGTAAACTTAAGGTCATACCAAGTCTTAGTTGGGTACTCCAAGTTTCTCCATCGACTAGTCACTAATTGTTCCCACCAAGCTATGGCATAATCTACAAAATGGGAAACTGCAAGCTTGACCTTCTTTTCCTCACTAAAATGGTGACAATCAAATATAAGCTCCACTTTTTTTTTCCTATTGTAAATAAGCCTCTGGATCTATTGTACCTTGAAATGTAGGTATCTTAAGTTTAATGCTCCCTAAATTCCTATCTACAAAATCTTCATTGCCTTGGTTTCTACCATAGTGTGGATTCTCTTACCTTCTCCCTTTACCCCTACCTAAACCTTGGCCTCCTCTACCTCTA
Source organism: Reutealis trisperma (assembly GCA_947687605.1). NCBI lineage: Eukaryota > Viridiplantae > Streptophyta > Magnoliopsida > Malpighiales > Euphorbiaceae > Reutealis > Reutealis trisperma. The sequence goes on along the minus strand of CANTUT010000067.1, from coordinate 2,294,204 downwards.
TTTCTACCCATCCCAACAATAGGAACATCTTCATACTCATTGTAGCCAAGGTCTTCATCTTCCAAGTCATCAACTTGAGGTATAGGGTTTCTACCTCCCCTTTGCACCTCATTGTAGTTTGGAGTTGCTCTTTCAACTGCTTGCAACCTTATGTCCATGCATTCTAAGGTGTCCCTCATAGCCTCCATAGTCCTATTAAAACATGCAAACTCTCCTTGTTGAGCCTCATGTAGCCTAGCTTCATCAACATGACCACTAGTTTCTCCACTTTCGTGTGACATTGCTGCAATAGAAAGGTTAGAAAACAAAGAAAAATAGAATGTGTATTAGAAACCTCACAAGCACTCCCTAACGTGTTTGTACTCCAAAGATGGGGTTGGTCACTCATGTATAACTCAAATAATGAATTCACTCAAGGTATTCCTCACACCATTCTAGCTAATTCTTTTATGTTCTTAGGTGAATCACACTTAAAAAAAAAATTCAAATAGCTTGCAATGTGTAGAATTCCAAAACTGAAATTTTCAAAACCAAGTTTGATGCAATTCGATCAATAAGAAAATTTAACAATTAAGAAGCAATAAATTAAAAAACTCAAATAAATGCAAAAGATATATAAAAGAACACAAGAATTACTTAAAGCACAAGAAGTTTTCGAAATTTGAAGGGTGTTTTGGATAAGGAGTTGAAATTTGCAATGAAAATCCTTAATTGAAAAATAATTGTAATGATTCCAATAAGAGTAGATTCTTAATTGCATAAGAAATTAAATGAGAAACATGAATCCTTTAACACTCAAGAATTCCAAATTCTATATATATATATATATAGCTTTTTTTTTATATATATGTTTTTTTTTTTTTTTTTTTTTTTTTGTAAAAACATGAATTTGAATCTAAATTTGATGAAATTCATAGTTCAAAACAAAGAGTTTAGTCAAGGAAGTAAGAATAAGACTACAACAATAAGGTCAGAAAATTAGAGTTAAAGAACATGAATTTAAATTAGGGTAAAACCTGATCTAGAGCCAAGGCTTTGATACCAAATGATATGGAACCTCCATGAATAAACTTGCGAAACCCTTTTGTGAACCCTCAACACATTAACATGAAAACCCCTAGATCAATTTGGATTCAACCCCTAAGGAAGGTTAGAAATCTAGTCACTTAGATAAATTGATCATGAATTAGAATAAGGAAAACTCAGTTTCTAGATTCCAATTTCAAAACACTCCATAAGTAGGTGATCAATCTACTTGAATGTTTCTTCAAGCATGTATTCTACACAAGAACACAAAGATAAAAACTAATAGCTCTTTGGTTTATCAATAACAAATCAAATATGTCTTTCCATTACAAAATTTGCCCATTTTAATCTTAGAACATCCTCCAAGAATACGAAAAGCCAAAAGACAAAAATTAAAGACCATCAATACCTAATAATTAAAGGTAATCAGTACCTAACAATTAAAGGTAATCATTACCTTTAATGGTATGTATTGAAGACAATTTAAACTTATCTTAACAACTTACCTTTGAGCTTAGGATAATCAATACCTAACAATTAAAGATAATCATTACCTTTAATAGTGTGTATTAAAGATAATTTAAACTTAACTTAGCTAAAAAGTTAACAAACTGAATTTTGGCTTAATAACTAACATGGACAGCCTAAATACATAATAAACTAAATAAAACTAATGGATTCTAAATGCAAGTCGGCCAACTCGTTAACATTCTTAACTAAGCCCATTAGTAATATTAAGTTGGTTTAAATTGTATTGGACTTGATCTGAACTTATTCCAAAACTTTGATGGCCTTGTAAACCTCCACTAGCCGAATTCACCAAGCCTTATAGATGATGGATTATGGCTTGTTGAAGCTTTTTAGACTAAGACCTTGTTATGGGTCCTTGAGGCATGCTAATTGAACTAGAAGCCTTTTGCACTTGATCTTGTTCCTTTCCTTGAAGCCTAGCTTGAATGCCCTCTTGATCATGTTCATTTTCATCATGTTGAACCCTTGGAACCTGATGTGTAGGCTACTCCATAACAATTATAGAGATTTTTGGGGAGTTTAAATTATGTGGTGGATTTTTATAAAAATCTAGTAAGAGATGCTAAACTTTTATTTGAAAGGTTAAGAAAGAATCCTCCTGGCTGGTATGAGGCTCATACTTTAGCCATGGAAAAAATAAAAGCCAGAGTCAAAGAACTTCCTTGTTTAGCCATTCCTCATCTAGAAGCTTTTAAGATAGTTGAAACAGATGCTTTGATAAAGGATATGGTGGAATTCTTAAGCAAAGAATGAATAAAAAACAGTTAGTTAGATATACCTTTGGTATTTGGACTGGTCTTAGAATTAATTACTCTACAGTAAAAAAGGAACTATTATCTATAGTTCCATATGTTCAAAAATTTGAATATGATTTATTAAATAAAAAAATTCCTTATTAGGGTAGATTGTAAGTCTGCAAAAGACATCTTATTAAAAGATGTAAAAAAATATAGCATCAAAACAAATCTTTGCTAGATGGTAGACTATATTATCTATTTTTGATTTTATTATAGAATTTATAAATGGTACATCTAGCTTTTGCCTGATTTTCTAACTAAAGAAGTTTTGATAGGCAATGAGTTCAAAGGGAAAGAGACCTACAACTCCCTCTAAAAGGACTTGTGAGCCCTCCATGAGCGACTTTATTCCTGAAGATCACCTAAGAGAAGATGCTTATAAGATTAGCATCCAAGCTACCTCAGAAAAAGAAAATCCATATCCTTATATTCTAATATCTTATTACTTTTCATTAATTATTGATGCTAAACATGTAGGATTAACAGCTTATGAGGTGGCAGAAATTTATTCTAAACGTTTCTCAAAAATTCCTAAAGCTTATGATTATTATCAAAGGATTTTAGGGAAAACAGGAATAGGATCTATAGTTTTTTCAGCTACAAAAAGGTCTGAAGGTGACCTTGCTTATAGTAAGTTTATCATTAAAAAGATAATTACCTTGGAAGAATGGGGTAATGATCCTTTTCTTAACAAAGAGATAAGGTATTATTTCCATTATAAAACTTTCAATTATTTTGATTATATACAAGCATGGACAGGTGCCTTATTATATGACAATAGGCAAAAGAAACGTAGTTGGTGGGCTCAATTTCAACTCGAAGGACATGATCCTATCCTCACATGGTTCATTGATTGGCTCTTTAATTGGGGAATATTTCCAATAATGCTTCTTAATAAAGTTAGAACTGTTTATGAATAGTTTGTAAATGAAAACAAAAAACAAAAACACCACAAACTTTCATTTGCCATCCGGTACTGAATTCCTTAGATAATTAAATGGGACTGGTAGATTATGACTAAACAACAGCCAAAATTTGGTGAATCATTGGACAATAATCCTTGGCTAACTAGGAGAGTCCTAACTAAATGGTGGAATAAATTTAATTTATTGATGATTCTTCAGTTTATTCAACTAAAGGAATTATAATCTTAGATAAAAAAAGATAAAAAATCTAATCAAGAATTAGCTCATTAGTACTTTATTCCAGGACATCTGTCATCTGCTAATTTATTTAGCTTATTTAAAGATCTTTTGGATAGTATTCCAAAAGAAGAAATAAAATCTCAATTTCTTTCAGCTTTAGCAGAAAAAGAAGAATTTGGGTCCACAAGTAAAGCCAAACCGAAAGAAGGACATGACAGTATAAAAGATAAAGAGAACTCAGATGATAAAGTGATACAAACCCCAAACGACTTGCTTTGAGATCCAATAGCTTTATGCTTGGAAGCGACTCCCTCAAAAAGCCAAATCAAGTCTGTAAGGAAAACCTCAACCCAATGACGAACCTATATCGAAAAATCTTGGTATGTTGTGAACAAGACAAAGTGATTAACTTTGGAAGTTCAGATTATTGATTCAAAGTAAGAAGCAAAGATGAAAAGTTTCTCACAGAGCAAAAAGCTAAATTTCAAATTTTCAAAAGTCTCCCCTATTCTTAGCTTAGCTAAGTATTTATATCATCTTAGCTAGGTTACAAACCCTACAATTCTTTAATAAAATTCAGACTTGGGCTTAATTTAAACAAATTAGAAAGCCCAAAAACTAATTAAGATACTTAAAATAGAAAAAGGATATATATGGGCTTAATTAACAAAATCAGCCCAATGACAATATAATAATAAAGACAAATAATTAAATTTGAAAATAGAAGGCATAAGAGGCCCAGTCCATTATGTGCGTAGCTTGCCCGACACCTCAGCCAAGCTCGCTCAATGCCTTAGCTTAGCTCGCTCGATGCCTCATCATCTTGAAGAGACTTCTTGAATTCCTTTTTGGGCATATCTTTGTATACTTCTTACAAGGCTATTGGATTCCCATCATTCCCTCCCTCCTCAAAAGGATTCGACCTCAAATCTGTACTTCCATTGAGGAGACAAGGATTTAAAACAAAAATTAAAGAAGTAACATAACATCTATCTTGGAATTGCAGCTTGTAGTTATTCCTCCAAAACAAAAACTCTTTGTCTACAGATAGGAATTGGTAGCACATGACCATAAATTCTTCCAATAATAATCCTGATCTTCTCTCCATCCTTCTTGGTTACTTGGATTGCATTGAATATAGAATGACCATCATGTTTTCTCCATGAAAATCCTTCTTTGAAACCCTAAAAAAGAAAAGCAAGAAAACTAGAGGGAAGTAAAGGAAACTTGTTAGTGAATAACACCCTCTTTTCTTTTTCAATCACACACACTCCTTTTTCTTTTTCTTGACTTAAGTCTTTACTCTTTCTTCTTTTCAAATCTTTACACTCATTTTTTTTTTTTTTTTGTTTCAACTCATCACTCTCTTTTCTTTTCAGCTCATCCTCAAATACTTCCAAAGTAAAAAGAGGTACAAGAGTAATATGTTTTCCATCCTTATCAAAAGTGTATCGATTTTTAAAACTATCATGTATGGCCCTTCTATCAAACTGCCAAGGCCTTCCCAAAAGAATGTGACCAGTTTACATATGCATAATATCACAAAAGACTTCATCTTTGTACCTATCTATAGAAAAGGCAACTAAGACTTGTTTGGTAACCTTAAGACTATTACTCTCATTAAACCACTTCAAATGATACGGGTTAGGATGTTTCAAAGTTGGTAATTTAAGCTTCTCAACAAGACTGTAACTAGCCGTATTAGTATAGCTAACTCCATCAATGATTAAATTACAAACTTTGACTTGAATAAGGCACCGAGTGTAAAACAAGTTTTCTCTTTACAGGTTATCTTCTACTCGAACTTGTGAACTCAAAACCCTCCTTGTGATCAACAACTCTCCTCATTCTAGCATTGTTATGATTTCATCTCCACTATTTTCTTGATCACTTATGTCTTCCAAAGGGGGCATGTCATCATTGTCATCATCCTTGTCACTCTCAGAAAATAGCTCTCCATGGAATGTGATCATCAGCCTCTTGTTAGGGCATTGGGAAGCTACATGTCCTGAACCCAAAACACTTAAAGCATTTAATATCATGAGAACAATTTGGAGTTTTAGATTTACCTTTCTCCCTCTTCTTTGATAGAGGTGCAGCATGTTCCTTTCTTGAATCGAATTTGGACTTGGAATCAGTCCCCACATCTTCCTTCCAACTTGATTTCCATGGCTTGGATGAATATGAAAAAGATGAACTTTAATTGCTGCCCTTGTACCAAGGTTGCCACTCAACCTTGATTGCCATATGCAACATATCCTCAAGCTCCATATAATGCTATAATTCAACAACATTAGCAATGTCTCGATTCAGCCCATGTAGAAACCTAGCCATGGTGGCCTCTCTATCTTCATCAATGTTGGCTCAAATCATAGCAACTTCCATCTCTTTGTAATACTCATCCACGCTCTTGGATCCTTGAGTAAGGCTTTGTAATCTATTGTGAAAATCCCTATAAAAATGGGTAGGGACAAAATGCCTTCTCATTAAAGCTTTAAGATCTTCCCACACTTCAATAGGTCTTTCTTGATTCCTTCTTCTTTTTTGCTTGGTGTCATCCCACCAAGTAATGGCATAATCTTCAAATGCAACCACAATAAGCCTCAATTGTTTTGTTCCAGAGTAGTCATGACAATCGAACACTAGCTCCATTTTCTTTTCTCAATCAAGGTATACTTCTGGATCATTTTTGCCTCTGAATGGAGGAATTGTTAACTTGATACCTCCATTACCTTCTTGCCTTCTTTCCCTTTTGTATCCTCTTCTTTCTTTGGTCTTCAAGGTCATTATTGGATCCAAAATCTTCATCATCATGCCTTCTTTGGACTCTCCTCGTAGGTGGAGTTTGTTATGAGCTTGCTTTTTTCAACTCATTAAGATCGAAATTGTATCTTTCCATGGCATCCATCATGCCATCGAACCGAACATTTAGCCGTTGAAAGCTTTGTTGAATAGCTTGCATATTGAAGGCTTTGTTGAATAGCTTTCATATTGAAGGCTTGATCACTATCTTGGTTATTAGTCTTTTTTTTTTTTTTTGAACCTGCAAAAATAGGTAAGTAAAGCAAAATAACCTCACTTCACTCTTTCATGTGTTTTCACTCAAGTAATAAATCAAGTTCACCCGTGTTTATTTTCACACAAACTAGCAGGCTTTTCCCTAGATAAACTCACACTCTTGCTTTTTACTTCTCAATTCTCTCCTTTAGTTCTTGCAAGAGCCAATTTCCAAAACTATACAAAATTAATTTTTTCTTTTTGCTAAACAATTAACCAAGATTTAAAAGTGAAATTTGACACAAATTTAAAACCAAACAAAAACCCTAGATGATTTTAACAAGGACGAGACGAAGATACAAAACATGAATTTTGCCAATAAATTGGAAAAATTATAAAATTAAATAGAAACAAAATAGATAACAAGATGAGAAGAATGCAACTGACAACACTCAAAACGAAGCTTCCTACAGAAAGTTATAGAGAGATGAAATTTACTAAGAAACCAAAAATGCGAATTTCGAGGCCTAAATGTTAGAATTTGGCCGAAAAACAACGGACATTGTGTGGTACTTTTGATCATTGGCCCATTTTCCTTAGAACTGTGTAAATCAAAAGGATCAAAGAACGCGATTTTCTCAACACTAAAAAAAAATTTTTGAATTTCCAAATTGCAACTACGAAGGAACAGATAAGGTTAACAAACAAAAAGGAAAGTAAAGAAAACACTGCAAACAAAAAAGTAAACAATAAAAGAAAAGTCAGAATAAATCAGGATGGAAAAAGGAAGCTCAAACCGCAATTAGAAGCAAATCCTAGCTTGTTTTAGAATGTAGGCTTGATTTGGTCAACTTCTTGATTCTCCTTGATTATGTTGGAATCCAGCAATCTTCCTTTTCCTTTCTACTCTAGAATTAGAAACAAACACTATATATATTATGTAATTCTGATTTTGCCAAGATTCTTTCCTTTTTCTTTTCTTTTCCTTTCCTTGGTCGATTTTTAAGATTCTTTCCTTTTTTTTTCCTTTTCTTTTAGGCTGATTTCTTTTTTTTTTTTTCAATTTAGTTACAACAACAAATAGAAAGGAAAATAAAAAATAAAAGTAAACAAATTAAAGACCAAATACAAGAAGCCAAAACTGAAATTGAAGTCAAGCTTGGATGAATTCCTCTCTTCCTTGTTCCTAAATTGAATTGGTTTCCAATGAAAACACAAGAATGAAAGGAACAAAAATACAAAAGGATGGAGGTCCAAGAAACAAACAGACAAACAATTTTGGATTTTTCTTTTTTATTTTTGAATTTCAGACTTGAAATCACAATTAAAGAGAATTAACAAGAACAGAAACAAAGGAATGAAAAAGAAAATGAAAATAGGCAAAAACAGAAAACAATAAATGAAAACAAAATAATGGAAAACAAAAAAAATGAAAATAGAATACATAATGAAACGGAAGGATATAACCTGATTTAGAGCCTAGGCTTTGATACCAAACTGATACAAACCCCAAACGACCTGCTTTGAGACCTAATACCTTTACGCTTGGAAGCGACTCTCTCAGAAAGCCAAATCAAGTTTACAAGGAAAACCTCAACTCAATGCCGAACCTGTGTCAAAGAACCTTGGTATGTTATGAACAAGACAAAGTGATTAATTTTGGAAGTTTGAATTATTGATTCAAAGTTAGAACCAAAGATGAGAAGTTTCTCACAAAGCACAAAGCTAAATTTCAAATTATCAAAAGTCTCCCCTATTCTTAGCTTAGCTAAGTATTTATATCATCTTCGCTAGGTTACAAACCCTACAATTCTTACTAACAAAATTCAGACTTGGGCTTAATTTAAACAAATTAAAAAGCCCAAAAACTAATTAAGACACTTAAAATAGAAAAAGGATAGATATGGGCTTAATTAACAAAATCAGCCCAATGAAAATATGATAATAAAGACAAATAATTAAATTTGAAAATATAAAGCATAAGCGGCCTAGCCCATTTTGTGTAGCCCAGCTCGCCTAACGCCTCAACGCAGCTGGCATCTTAAAGAGACGTCTTGAATTCCTTTTTGGGCACATCTTTGTATACTTCTTGCAAGGCTATTGGATTTCCATCATAAAGACTATATGTCAAAAGACTGTCTACCAATAATTGACTCTTAGGACCCATATGAATATGACCCCTAAAGCTTTATCAGGCTCATGACTTATCTTCAGTCCATTATTAAGATTCCATGCTCATGTAAGCAATGATGTAATTATTTTTATGATGTAAGCTCTTACATAGATAGATAGCTTTCCTTTTCTATTTAAGAAGCTTGTGTTCAATTATTTAGGCATCAAAAAATTTAAGAGTGTTTTGAGTGTTCGAAGAGTGTGCCTACTAAATATTTTCTATTCAGTTCCATCTTCTGTAATCACTACTAGTTTCTATAAGTAATATATGCTTTTGAAGTTTCTTATAATCATATATTTGATTTTTACTTTTTGTTTATATTGTTTAGATTGTTATTTAATATAATTTTAGTCATTACTTTAAAGTTATTACTTTTCTTGCGCTAGCTTCCCCTACTAGTACCAATTAAACCTAAGACCCAATATCTTTACACTCGGAAGCAACTCCTTGGAAAGCTAAATTAGATTTTCCCAAGTTTGTGACCCCAGTCCAACCTATGATAGAGCACCTTGGAATATGATCACCTTTGGATGATAATCTCTGCGACACATGAAAATAAAGTAGTTTGAACAACTCTTGTGTTGTATACATAACAGAGGCAGCCCAAACACTAAATAAAACATGATAAATTAAATTTGAAAAGCCCAAATATGGAAGGTCCAATTTGACTGAATAATGGTAGCCTTGTAAACACTTGAATAGATTTGGCCTAAGCAAATAGGAATATAATTTGGCCTCTTCATCTTGACATTAGGCTTGAATAGATTAATTAAGCCCTTGAAGCTTCCTTCAATATAATTGGATACATATGCAAAGCTCATGATCCAAATATCCTTGATTGGTTTATAGGAAACTTCATACAACCTCATTTTCTTCTTGAATGATCCATCAATCATGCACAATGGTTGTATGGCATTCGTTTATAAGCTATCTTGATAGAAATGGCAACCTTGATGAACCTTCTTGAAATTTTTAACTTGTATGTATTTGTGGGATTCTTTCAAGGCATATGGATTCTCATCATTCCCTCCCTCCTCAAGACGATTTGTCCTCAAATCTTGACTTGAGCACTTGGAAGTAGGGAATGCATTGTTTTTTCACCTCTTTTATTCCTTGAGTATCCTTCTTTATGATCCTAAAAAAAAGAAGCAAAACTAAACAAAGAAATTTCAAGCTTGTTAATGTTAGAAAACAAAACATTCTTAACACTTTCTTTTTCAATCATGCACACTTACTTTCTCTTTTTCTCTCTTAATCTCTTCTTTTGAACTCTCCAATATTTGTTTTCTCTCATTTGAAAGTTCTTTTTTTTCATCCTCACTCACTAATTCTTTCTTTTCACACTCACTCTTTTTCTTTTCACACTCTTTCTTTATGCACTCTTTTTCTTTTTCTTTTATTTCAACAAAGTCAAATCTATTTACAACAACTTCTTAAAGAGGATCATAGGCTAGAATTTTGTCTTATACAATAACTTCTTTAACCTTTAATGAGGACTCTTCACTTATAAGCTCCAAATGTTTTAAGTCATCTTTATGAGTCACTTCCACCACTTTGTTAATCTCATCAACATGGGCATCCACCCAATCAGATTCACAAGTAACTTGGATGAGATAACAAATTATTTCCTCAACTTCATTACCTTTATTCTTTTTCTCCTCTATTGGTGGTTTAGATAATTCCTCTCTCCTTTTACATTCACCCCTAATTTTCATTAAAGTCTCCTTATATGAAAGACATTTAGGAGCATTACTATGAGATTCTTCCTACTTGTTGTTGCCTTCTTGAAAGTCTTTTAAATGGTTGTCTTGGGAGATTTTGAGCATTTGGTTGTTGCCTCCTTATGATAGAAGCCTCCAATTGATCCATGCTTTTTTTGCTTCGTCTTGCTAATCTATCCCATCTCTCATTCATGGCTTGCAACATTTCAGTTATGACTTGGAGCTGATCTATTTTACCTCATGGATTACCTAAGTCCCACTCATCTTTTAAGCTGTAAAGCAAAGTCAATAAAGTAAAGAAAATATTTCCTCACTTCACTCCTTCATATGTTTCACTCAAGCAATGCTATCACTCAAGTTCACTCATGTTTCTTATACACTTAATTAATGGCTTTTCTTTAGATGTTGAAGTAAACAACAAAGCATACAAAGGCAAAAATCCAATTCAACTTCCTAATGGTCCCATTATAAGAGCAAGAATGAAGAAATTCAAGGAAACACTAAATGGGATGATTCAAGGCATGTGGGATGATCTTGCCACAATTCAAGAATGCAAGAATGAATCATTCATCAAAATGGGGAGTCAAGACTCAAATCAAAGTTTTGTGACAATGATTCAAGTGGATGAAGGCCAAAACATGGGCATGTACCAAGGCCTTTAGCTTGTTTTTGATGTTTTTGGGCCCCTATCAATATGATATAAGCCCAAGTTCAATTAAATTAAGTGTGCTTATGTAATTAGTGAGTTTTGGTCTATTTATGTTAGGTAAAGCCCAAAATGAGTTTAGATTTATTTCTTATTTAGGAATCAATTTCTAACTAGGAAACTTCAATCCTTGTTTAGGAAGATTCCCTAGTTTATGTTTTATTCCAATTTAGGTTGAGCTTATAATTAAGAGTTGTCTTGGAATTAATTTCTAACTAGGAAACTTTAATTCTTGTTCAAGAAAGATTCCCTATTCTATGTTTTATTCCAATTTAAGGTTGAACCTATAATTATTAGTTGTCCAGGAATCAATTTCTAACTAGGAAATTTTAATTCTTGTTTAGGAAAGATTCCTTAGTCTATGTTTTATTCTCATTTAGGGTTGAGCCTCTATATAAACTCAACCATTTATGTAAAATGAAGTTAGATTTTAATAAATAAAAATTTAGTTTGTCTTAAGAGTGTTATCTCTTATTTTTTATTCTTGCTTGAATCAAGTTCATATAATCAAAGCTAATTACTTTGTGATTATTTATTCCAAGGTTCTCTTTCACGAGTTGGTATTGTGATGAGAATCCATATACCTTGCAAGAAGCTCACAAATACATGCATGATAAAGATTTCAAAAAGGTTCTTCAAGGTTGTCATTTCTATCAAGATAGCTTACAAAGGCATGCAATACAACCATTGTGCATGATTGATGGATCATTCAAGAAGAAAATAAGGTTGTATGAAGTTTGCTATAAATCAATCAAGGATATTTGGATCATGAGCTTTGCATATGGATCCAATTGTATTCAAGGAAGCTTCAAGGGCTTAATCAATCTATTCAAGCCTAATGTCAAGATGAAGAGGCCAAATTACATTCCAATTTGCTTAGGCCTAATCTATTCAAGTGTTTACAAGGCTGCCATTTTTCATTCAAATTGGACCCTCCATATTTGGGCTTTTCAAGTTCAATTTATCATATTTTATTTAGTGTTTGGACTGCCTATGTTATGTATACAGCCCAAGAGTTGTTTAAACTACTTTATTTTCATGTTTTAATTAGTTTTGGGCCTATTTCATGTTAGGTCAAAGGCCCATCCAAATTTTATAGTTTAATTAATTAGATTTTAGTTTCTAGTTAGGAAATAGCTTCTCTTATATAGGAAGGATTCCTAACTTGTTTTAGAATTCAATTCAAACTTAGTTATTATTTAGGAATTAGTTTCTAATTAGGATCTTCAATCCTTATATTGGAAGATTTCCTAATTCTTAGCTGATTCTTATTTAGGGTTGAGCCTCTATATAAACTCAACCATTCATGTAAAATTAAGTTAATGTTATGATCAATAAAAATTCAGTTTTCTTAAGAGTGTGATCTCTTGGTTTTGATTCTTGCATGAATCAAGTTCATACAATCAAAGCTAATTACTTTGTACATATTTATTCCAAGGTTCTCTTCCACGAATTCAGTATTGTGTCACAGAGATCATCATCTAAAGGTGATCATATTCCAAGATGCTCTATCATAAGTTGGATTTGGGTCACGAACTTAGGGAAAACCTGATTTAGCTTTCCAAGGAGTTGCTTCCAAGCATAAAGATAATTAGGTCTCAAGTTTAATATACTTAGGGTTCGTATCATATTGTGTTGCGGAGATCATCATCCAAAGGTGATCATATTCCAAATTTGCTCTATCACGAGTTGGAATTAGGTCGCAGACTTGGGGAAAAGCTAGTTTAACTTTTCAAGGAGTAATTTCCAAGCGTAAAGGTATTGGGTCTCAAGTTTAATATACTTGGGATTCGTATCAATTTGGTATTATAGCTTAGGCTCTAAATCAGGTTATATCTTTCTGTTTTGTTCATTTTTCTTGTTTTCATCTATTTTCCTTGTCATTAAATTCCTTTCTTTTCACTTGTTAATTTTGTTTGCTATTGTTTCAGGTCTCAAATTCAAAAAAAAAAAAATTCCTAAAATCGTCTACCTTTGTTAGAGTCTTATTATCATCTTCTTTAGTTTGTCTCTTTGTTTCCTACCTTTTCATTATTATTTTTGTTCCTTTTCTGTTCTTTGTGTTTAATAAAAAATCATGTGTTGGAAAGTCGTATTGTAATCATTCAAATTCAAGAAGTGAAGAAGGAAGGAATCAGCTCCTAAATTGTCAACTTTAACTTAGTTTGGATTTTTGTACTTGATCTTCAATTTATCTTGTTAATCTTCAATATTTGTCCTTAAAATTACTAGCTGCAATTAAACTTAAAAAAAAAAAAAAGAAGAAGAAGAAGAAGAGTAAAGAAAATCATAATTTAAAAAAAAAAAAAAAAGGAAAGCCAAAAAAAAAAAAGAAGGAAAAAAAAAGAAGGAAAATTCATCCAAAAAGAAAAGAAGAAGTAGAAAGTGTTGAAATCTGACTTTTTGGAGTATTTATAGAAGTGAGATAGAGTGAAGAAGACAAGGAATGAAACTGATATTCAAGATTATATAAGGAGAATCAAAGATTTTAGCATTCTACAAGGAGTTTGACCAAAGTCTAAGCATCCTTCCAAAACAAGCTAGGATTGGTTTCCTACTCCTTTCCAAATTTTGGTTTGACTTTCTAATCCTATTTTCATTCTGATTTCTTATTTTCTTATTCGTTTTGGTTTTCTTTTTTGTATTTAATTAATTTCAATCCTTATTCTAATCTCATTAGGTTTCCTAATCCCATCAGGATTCCTACATTGTTTTCCTAGTTCTATTAGGATTTCAACTTTAATTAGGATTTCTAATTTTACTTTTCTAAGTCAAATTCTAATTCTTGTTTCCTAGTCCAATTAGGATTTTTCATTTTCATAGTGTCATTAGGATTTCTTATTTCTAGTTTTTGTTTCATTGAGTCTTTAAACTTTGGAATTTTATTCACATTGTAAGTTAGTAAAAAAATTATATGAATTTGATTTTTGCAACTAATCTTGGCAAGAAATTGAGTGGCAAAAGGCTAAGTGTGAGCACATCTAGAGAAAAGCCATAATATATTTGATCTTTACTCTCTGTTTATATTGTCTAGACTTTTATTTGATTCTATATATTTTTATTACTACTTTGAGATTATTACTTGTGCTAGCTTTCCCTACTGGTATTAGAGCCTATACTTTCTTTGATTTATCCAATAGTTTTTTTGAAACCCAAGTCACATTTCCATTTGTCTTGTTGAGCCAAGGATAGGCATTATTGGACTCAAAGTAAATTGTTGACAGTGATCTTAAACTATGGATAGACTCTTTGAAAGTTTGGACAATATTATTGGTAGCTTATCTAGCTTAAATAATAATTCAAAAAAATCAAAAAATAAGCAAATATTATTATTACAAAATGTTGAGCAAAATCTTCATGATTAGAAACTTTCGGCTATTAGTCCCTCTGCTATTTACAAATCTAATACTCATTTCTCTTTCAAGTCTGATTATGTTATCAGGACAAAGTAGGCTATTCCAATCCGTGAAGGATTCAATTTGTTTAGTCTGTTATCTCAAGATTTAATAGCTAAACAACAAGAAAAATATCAATTTCTTCATATGGGGATGGTGCAAGTTGCTTTAAAAACTGCAACTAAATTGGGGCTAAATACTTCTGCTATTCTCTGTGTAAGAGATAAAAGGCATAATAAATTTCATGACTCCTTATTAGAAGTAGTTGAATAGACTTTATGTGATGGTCCAATTTATTTCTCATGTTATCCAAATTTTATGTTATCTCTCTCTGATCCGCACTTATTATATGCACTCAATTTGGATATTAAAACTAAGGGATATGATATGCTTCCTGGATTTGAAAATTTGATTCCTATATATAGAATTCATTATAAAGCTATGAATACTATTGTCCCTAATTTAAGGGAGTCATCAACAAAGCTTACTGCTCCAAAAGAAAACTACTACCTTATTCTTGACAAATCTATCAAAAGGTAATCTTATGGTTCCAAAAAACATCTCATGGGATTAGGTTAATTTACCTGAGAAATAGATGTTAGAAGAGGCTACTCCTATTAAAAAGGAAGACTCAAGATGATGAGAATCAAGATTCCTTGCAAGAATCCTACAAATATTTGCAAGATAAAGATTTTAAGAAGGTTCTTCAAGGTTGTCATTTCTACCAAGATAGCCTACAAAGACATGCAATCCAACCATTGTACATGATTGGTGAATCATCCAAGAAGAATATGAGATTGTATGAAGTTTCCTATAAATCAATTAAGGATATTTGGGTCATGAGCTTTGCGTATGGATCCAATTGTATTCAGGAAAACTTCAAGGGCTTAATCAATTTATTCAAGCCCAATGTCAAGATGAAGAGGCCAAATTACATTCCAATTTGCTTGGGCCTAATCTATTCAAGGGTTTACAAGGCTGCCATTCTTCATTCAAATTGGACCCTTCATATTTGGGCTTTCCAAATTCAATTTATCATGTTTTATTTAGTGTTTGGGCTGTCTATGTTATGTATACAACCCAAGAGTTATTTAGACTACTTTATTTTCATGTTTTAATTAGTTTTGGGCCTATTTTATGTTAAGTCAAAGGCCCATATGAATTTTATAGTTTAATTAATTAGATTTCAGTTTCTAGTTAGGAAATAGCTTCTCTTGTATAGGAAGGATTCCTAACTTGTTTTAGAATTCAATTCTAACTTAGTTATTAATTATGAATAGTTTTCTAATTAGGAATCTGCAATCCTTGCATAGGAAAATTTTCTAGTCCTTAGTTGATTCTAATTTAGGGTTAAGCCTCTATATAAACTCAACCATTCATATAAAATAAATGATTTCATGATAAAAAAAAAAATCAGTTTTCTTAAGAGTGTGATCTCTTGGTTTTCATTCTTTCTTGAATCAAGTTCATACAATCAAAGTTAATTACTTTGTGCATATTTATTCTAAGGTTCTCTTCTATGAGTTCGGTATTGTGTCACTGAGATCATCATCTAAAGGTGATCATATTCCAAGGTACTCTATCACAGGTTGGATTTGGGTTGCGGACTTGGAGAAAACCTGATTTAGCTTCCAAGGAGTTGCTTCCAAGCATAAAGATAATTGATTCTCAAGTTTAATATACTTGGAGTTCGTATTAGTTTGGTATCAGAGCTTAAGCTCTAAATCAGGTTATATATTTTTGTTTCATTTGTGTTTTCTATTTTTGTTTATTTTCTTGTTTTCGTTTCTTTTTGTTTTTGTTAAATTCCTTCATTTTTGTCTCGTTAATTCTATTTGTTATTGTTTCAGGTTTGAAGATTCAAAAAAAAAAAAATCCAAATCATTTTACCTTTTTTTTTTCTTTGTTCATTTGTTTCTTCATTCATTCCATCCTATTTGTATTTCTATTCCTTGTTTCATTGGAAGGTCAAATCCATACTTACTTGGAAACCAATTCGAATTCAAAAAGAAGGAAGTAAAGGATTCATCAATCACAAGCTTGAAGACTTCAAATTCGGTTTGGCTTCTTGTATTTAATCTTCAATTTGTTTGTTAATTTTCCTTTCGATTTGTTGCTATAATTATAAAAATAAAAAAAAAAAAAAGAAGAAGAAGAAGAAGAAAAAAAAAAGAGAAAATCAGAATTTAAAAGAAAAGCAAAAAAAAAAAAAAGACGGAAAATTCGTCCAAGAGGAAAAGAAGAAGTAAAAAAGTGTTGAAATTTGACTTTTTGGTGTATGTATAGAAGTTATTTAGTTCTTAGAGTGAAGAGGACAAGGAAAGAAGCTGATTTTCAAGATTATACAAGGAGAACCAAAGATTTCAGTATTCTGCAAGGAGTTTGACCAAGTCTAAGCATCCTTCCAAAACAAGTTAGGATTGGTTTCCTACTCCTTTCCAAATTTTGGTTTGACTTTTGTAATCCTATTTTCATTTTGATTTCTTGCTAATTCATTTCAATCCTTATTCATGTCTCATTAGATTTCCTAATCCCGTCAGGATTCCTATATTGTTTTTCTAGTTCTATTAGGATTTTAACTTTTGTTTTCCAACTTCAATTAGGATTTCTAATTTTATTTTCTAAGTCAAAATTCTAATTTTGTTTTCGTAGCTCAATTAGGATTCTCATTTTCTTAGTGTCATTAGGATTTCTTATTTTTTATTTCTTATTTCTTGTTTCTTGTTTCATTTTGAGTCTTTGGAATTTTATTCACATTGTAATTTAGTAAGATTGTATTAATTTGATTTTTGCAACTAATCTTGACCAGAGATTTGAGTGGAAAAAGGCTAAGTGTGAGCACATCTAGAGAAAAGCCATTGATTGAGAGTAAAATTAAACACGAATGAACTTGAGTGACAAAATTTCTTGAGTGAAACACGTGAGAGAGTGAAGTGAGGAAACTATTCTCTACTTTGCTAACTTTGTTTTGCAGCTCAAAGATGAGTGGAACCCAAAGAAATCAACATGGGGAAATAGACAAATTCCAAGCCTTACATGATTTGCTCCAAGTGATGGAGAGAAGGACCAATGAAAGAATGGACCAACTTGAGCAAAGAAATATGGAGATAATGGACTAGTTAGAATCTTCAATCATGGGGGCACAACCATTAAATTTCCCTAAACAAGCTAGACGTGTACCAAGGAGAGTGCGGGATGAGATTGAAGATGATGGTAAATCATTTGGTGATGTTGATGAAGAAGAAGTGAGGCCACGAACTAGACAAGATGACAGCAATGGTGGAATAAAACTAAAAATTCCAACATTCCATGGAAGAATAGATCCTAAAGCATACTTGGATTGGGAAAAGAAGATTGAATTGGTGTTCGATTGTCATAACTACACTGAATCCAAGAAATTAAAGCTTGCAGTTGCTGTATTTGATGGATATGCCATTACTTGGTGGGATGATACCAAGCAAAAGCGGAGAAGAAATAGAGAAAGACCCATTGAAGAATGGAGGGACTTAAAAGCAATCATGAGAAGAAGATTTGTACCAAGCCACTACAATAGGGAGCTGTACAATCGTCTTCAAAGCCTAACTCAAGGGTCTAAGAGTGTTGAGGAATACTACAAGGAGATGGAGGTAGTTATGATTCGAGCAAATGTGGAAGAAGATAATGAGGCTACAATGGCAAGGTTCCTCAATGGGTTGAATAAGGAGATTGCAAATGTGGTTGAGCTATAACCGTATATGGAGCTTGAAGACTTGCTACATCTTGCTTTAAAAGTTGAAAAGCAATTGAAGAAGAAGTGCAATCGGTTATCTATCTCTTATAATGCACCATTCAAATTAGATTGGAGAAGAGATGATAAGGTTTTTCCATCCAAGCATAAGACCAATTTCAAAGAAGCTCTAAAGACACCCTTCCCAAGTAAGGACAAAGGTAAAGCTATGCCTTATAGGTTTGGAAATATTATATGCTTTAAATGTGAAGGTGTAGGTCATTACAAGAAGAATTGTCCAAACAAGAAGATAATGTATATGCAAGATGGAGAGTGCTATTCGGCTAGTGATGAGGAAGCTGAAGAAGAAAGAATGCCACCTCTTAAAGAAGCAAGTGACAAAGAGGAGGACAATGTACCTGAAATAGCCAAAGGTGGGAGGTCTCTTGTTATAAGGAGATCGTTGAACATGCAAGTCCAACATGATGATAATGTGCAACAAAGGGAAAACCTATTTCAAACTAGATGCCTTGTAAAAGATAGAGTTTGTGATGTCATCATAGATGGGGGTAGTGTAACCAATGTTGCAAGTACTACTTTAGTTGAGAAACTAGGGTTACCTACTACTAAGCATCCTCACCCTTATAAACTAAAATGGCTTAATGATTGTGGGGAAATTAGGGTGACAAGGCTAGTTCTAGCAGCTTTCAAGATAGGCCGATATAATGATGAAATTTTATTTGATGTTGTGCCTATGCAAGCAGGTCATCTATTGTTGGGACGTCCTTGACAATTTGATAGAAGGTGATGCATGATGGCTAAACCAATCACTACTCTTTTGAAAAGGAGGGAAAGAAGATAACTCTTGCACCACTTTCACCTAGAGAAATCTATGAGATTGAGTTGAGAAGAATTCAAAAGGAGAGAGAAAACAAGAGTGAAGAAAAGAGTGTGAGTGATGATGTGCCAAAAGAAAAAGAGAGTGCAAAAGTAAAAAGAAAAAAATTAGAGGAAAGAAAAAGAAAGAGTGATGATTTGAATAAAGAGAAACAAGTTTGTATGAGTGAAAAAGAAAAGATGGCTTTGTTTGCTAACAAACTTACTTTTTCTTTGTCTAGTTTTCTTGTTTCTTTCTTTCAGGATTTCAAGTATTGTCATGGAGCGAACGAGATGTAAATTCTACAATCCTAATAACCAAAGAGAATGGAGCTAAGATAGGAATTGTGTTTGGAAAGACTTGCTTGCATGTGTTGATTGTGCAAGTTTCTATCTATAGGCATGCTTTGAACTTTGATGAATTGGCCCTCAAGTTGCAATCTCAAGGTGAGTATTGTGATATCTCTTCAAATTTTAATTCTAATTCCTACCTCCTTCATGTAGGTATAGATTCGAGGTTGAATCATTTTGAGGAGGGAGGGAATGATGAGAATCAAGATTCCTTCCAAGAATCCTTCAAATATTTGCAAGATAAAGATTTCAAGAAGGTTTTTCAAGGTTGTCATTTCTACCAAGATAGCCTACAAAAGACATGCAATCTAACCATTGTACATGATTGGTAAACCATCTAAGAAGAATACAAGATTGTATGAAGTTTCCTATAAATCAATTAAGGATATTTGGATCATAAGCTTTGCATATGGATCCAATTGTATTCAAGGAAGCTTCAAAGGCTTAATCAATCTATTCAAGTCCAATGTCAAGATGAAAAGGCCAAATTACATTCCAATTTGCTTGGGCCTAATTTATTCAAGTGTTTACAAGGCTGCCATTCTTCATTCAAATTGGACCCTTCATATTTGGGCTTTTCAAATTCAATTTATCATGTTTTATTTAGTGTTTGGGCTGTCTATGTTATGTATATAGCCCAAGAGTTGTTTAAACTACTTTATTTTCATGTTTTAATTAATTTGGGCCTATTTTATGTTAAGTCAAAGGCCCATCCGAATTTTATAGTTTAATTAATTAGATTTCAGTTTCTAGTTAGGAAATAGCTTCTCTTGTATAAGAAGGATTCCTAACTTATTTTAGAATTCAGTTCTAACTTAGTTATTAATTAGGAATAGTTTTCTAATTAGGAATCTTCAATTCTTATATAGGAAGATTTCCTAGTTCTTAGTTGATTCCAATTTAGGGTTGAGCCTTTATATAAACTCAACCATTCATGTAAAATAAGTGATATTATGATCAATAAAATTCAGTTTTCTTAAGAGTGTGATCTCTTGGTTTTGATTCTTGCTTGAATCAAGTTCATACAATCAAAGCTAATTACTTTATGCATATTTATTCCAAGGTTCTCTTCCACGTGTTCGGTATTGTGTTGTGGAGATCATCATCTAAGGGTGATCATATTCCAAGGTGCTCTATTACAGGTTGGATTTGGGTTGCGGACTTGTGGAAAACCTGATTTAGCTTTCCAAGGAGTTGCTTCCCAGAGTAAAGATAATTGGGTCTTAAGTTTAATATACTTGGGATTCGTATCACAAGATCTATTCAAGAAATTATTGACCATAAAGATGGAAATGTAGAAATTACATTTTCTAGAAGCAAATCAGTCATCCTATAGCCAGATCAGAGATCATTTTCAAATCTATCTTATAATCCATCACTACAATAAGTTCTTCCTCCTAGAACTTCATGTTTAGAACCTATAAAATCTCATAGGAGGTCACCTTCCTTATTGGGAATCAAGAAAAATGAAGAAAGTGCAGGACATCCTCAATACAAGTCTAAAGAGAGTTAGTCAAGTCCAATTCATCCCACTTCACAAAATCCTACTCCTTCTGATATGGGGTATGACAAAGAAATCATAGCTAATCTTGATAGCTTAAATTTAGCTATCATAACAATTGAAGAAGATCCATTAAATAAATGGTATCTTACTAATTTCTCTGAAAAAGATCAAAAATTATGGAAGAGAAAATATCAGCTTTATAAAGCTAAAGATGGAATAAAGAAATTTCCAAAATTCCTCAAACATTATTTTAAATTGTTAGAAAAATCTTATCTAGATTTTTCTGACAAACAGTTTCTTAATACCATAGAAACTGCATATAAAAATTATTTTACTACAAAAGGAAAACTTATTAAAAGTATTCATCCTCCTGCAACAGATTTATCTTATAAAATAGAAAATAGTTGACTAGGATAGAGACTCAAGTTTCTACCTTAAAGAAAGTCGACTATATTCCAAAGAAGGATAGTTCTTTGTCATCCACTTCTTATGAGAAAAGGGTTTTATTTAAACCTATGGAGTCATCTAAGCTAGATATCAAACTAGCAAAAGATTAAAAGTTAGAAATGGTTGAAGAGCTTGTAAAAAGACTTTCTTCATTAGGAATAAAAGAAGAAAAATCTAATAAAAGGGAAGAAAAGTCTAATAAAAATTTAGCTCCTTTGACAAAAGAAGAAACCGAAGTAAAATCTGATTCTAAATCAGATCAACATTTAGAAAAATTAGAAGAAGGGTTTATTAACAACCTTGAATCCATGTTTATAGAAGCTGGAGAAACTAGTCAAATTAATAGAATAACATATCCTAAAAAAAATGTTAGGGCCTGTTTAGTTGTGGAAAATAAAGTCAATTGTCTAGAAAAATATTCTAAGAAATTAGAAAATAGAAATGAGTGTTTAGTTATAATATTTTACAATTTAGAAATTTTGAAACTTATTTTCAAAATTTTCCAAATTATAACTAAGCCTTGGAAAATTAGTTAAAGAAGTTTTCTAAATTAGACTAAATGTTAACAAATGGAAAACACATTTGTTTTCCACTTTAGTGCACAATGGACTAGTTTTCGAAACACAACAATAGCTTTTTTGATATTTTTAATTGCTTTTTTTTAAGGAATATTTCCCTGTATTTAATCTAATTAAATGCTTATGCCTCATCTTTAGTTTTAAATTTTCAGTTATTTTTAGATTTCTTTTATTTTTAACTGAATTTATATTTTATTAATTTTTAATTTAAAATATTAAATTTGCTAATTTTATAACGAAAATAATGAAAAATCTAATTAATGGTTCTTGCTTATTACTATATAACTTTTTTATTCATTATAAAATATTACAATAAATATTTTATAATATAAATAGTTTTATAATGTTTGTCATGGTTTATTTTAGTTTTGGAATGCAATTTTAGATTAAAAATTATATTTAAGGGATCATATTGTAAAATTATTTATATATAAAAATATAAGCAATGAATATTTTTAAATGCAATCATAGTTATTAATGCAAGAAAAAAAAAATCATACAAAAGGAAAATAGAAAATGGAAAATTGGAAAATTGAGCATTATTATCCTAGGCCATCTCCAGTAGATCTTCAAAATAAGAAGATACTTCATTCAACTATTTCTCTTATGGTGGGACATCTATAGTTGAATGGAATATTGATGGTTTATCAGAATATCAAATTAAAAATGTCATACATTATATGACTACGTATGCTAATGCCTCTAAAGCTAAAGGAAATGCTGATGATACAGTAGCCAAAGCAATTGTAGCAGGCTTCACAGGCCAACTTAAAGGTTGGTGGGATTTTTATTTATCTCATGAAGCAAAAGAATAAATTTTAACGACAGTTAAAATAGAGACTACTATTTCTCAACAGCTAGGACAACAGCCTGTCACTAGTTCAAGAACTATGTCAGATGCTGTTAATACCCTATTATATACTATAGGGATACACTTATTGGCTCTACCATGTCTTATTTAGACAAATCACGTGGATAGTTGATAAATTTAAGATGTCCTAACTTATCTCATTTGAAGTGGTATAAAGATGTCTTCTTATCTACAGTCTATACCAGAGAAGACAATAATAATGACTTTTGGAAAAAAAAGTTTTTATCAGGATTACTGCCCTTATTTGCTAGAAGGGTGAGAACAAGAATCAAAAATAGATGGGATGGAGTAATTCCTTATAATCAATATACATATGGAGAACTAGTAGCAGAAGGAATAGCATTATGTAATAAAATGAAATTACATAATCAACTCAAGAAAGATAAAAGCAACAGGAAAAAGCTTGCTTGGAGATTTCTGCAAACAAATAGGTTATCAACCTTTTTTTTCTTCTTATAAGAAGAAAAGAGCTTATAAGATGGAGAATTACTATCTTTCAAAGCAAAAGAGAAGAAATTATAGAAGATCTGATGAAAAAGAAGGGAAAAAAGCCTTCTTCAAAGGCATCCAAAGGAAAATCAAAATCTAAAAAGAATATAATATGCTATAAATGTGGAAAACCGGAACATTACGCTAATAGGTGTAAAATCAAATAGCATATTCAAGCCTTATCAATAGATGAAGGTCTTAAAAAATCTCTAATTAATTGTTTATTACTGAAATAGATTTTGAAAAGGAAGATTATGAGATAAATTCTATGGACTATACATTAGAATCTGATTCAGATTCATCAAATTCCTCTCCACCAAAAGAAGAATGTGAAGGAAACTGTGATTATTATAAAGCCTTATGTCAAATGAATGGCTTATGTGTATTAACTAAAGGAGAAGATATGATTTTGGATCTTATTGATCAGATCCAAGATGGAGAAGAGAAAAAGAGACAAATACAAAAATATTTGCAAATTTATCAATAAAAGGAAATTGCTTCTTCATCAAATCCTCTCGGAAAGAAGCTCTCTGAAAAATTAGAAAAGCCTTATGATCTCAAAGAGATAATGGATAGGGTTAAAAATGCTAAAAAAAATCAAGACTTGAGAGCCCACGATCAATGAATTGAAAGCTAAAATTAATTCTGTTAAGACAGAATTAAAAGATAGAGTTTCTTTCTTAGAATTAATCAAGAAAGAAGAATTAGAAGGAGAAGAAGAGGAAGAATTTGCTCTTAATAGGGCAGAAAGAAATCCATTGAATGAAGATGAGATCAATAATCTTCAATTTTTAAATTTAGTGGATAAAGTTATAACTCATAAATGGCACACTTATATTACAGTGTTTTTCAACAAAGAATTCATGTTTAAAATAGTCGCCCTTATTGATTCAAGTGTAGATTTAAATTGCAATAGTGAAGGTATTGTTCCTTCTAAGTACTTCAACAAAACCATTGAAGTACTAAACACAGCAAATATTTCAAAATTAAGGATTAAATATAAATTATCTGATGTTTTTGTATGCAATAAAGGAATATGCTTTCAAATACCATTTATAATGGTTAGAGGATTATCTCATCTTGTCATATTAGGAAATCCTTTTCTACATATGTTATACTCTATAAAAGAAATTTCTAAACAGGGAATGATATTAGAAAAAAGGGGGAGAGTAATACATTTCTCTTTCATATCTCAGCCAAGATTAAAGGAGATTGATATTATTCAAAATTGGATACTCTCTATTAAACAAAATATACTTTTTAAAATAAATAGCACCATTGAAAATACTCTTAACTTATGAGTCTCATCCAATTATTTTCAATAATTTATAAGTTTAAATAGCCACCAAATATAGAAAGAGTTTATAAGTAAATATTGTCAAGGTTGTGAGTTTTTGTTGTACGTTTTATAATAATAATAATAATAATAATAATAATAATAATAATAATAATAATAATGTAACATTTCAAAGGGTTTTGTTGTACACGAAATATAATTCAAAAACCGCATGCAATAGCGGCCTAAGACCATTCTATATAATAAAAACTTGCAAGGAAAGCAAGAAGAAATTAGGATTGAGGAGAGAGAAAGCCAAAGAAACAAAATAACCAAAGAGAGATAATGATAATAAAAAGGAAAACCAAAATGGATTGGGCAGGCTATTATTCTTTTCTCTTCATTCTCTTTATTTTCTTCATTTTTTGTGGATTTACCAATGCAACTTTCAATCTCTCCACCATCTCCTTCGATGAGGGATACACCCCTCTGATCGGGGATGGCAATCTCATTCGCTCTCCCAATCGCAGAAGTGTTCGTCTTCTTCTGGACCGCTTCACCGGTATTAATTAATGTTAACTTATATTTATATACATGTTTGTTATATATAATTATTTGCAATGCAATATAAATTTTTATACCTGAAAATTCAATTCAGGTTCTGGTTTTATTTCGTCGAAAATGTATAAGTATGGATTCTTTAGTGCCAACATCAAATTGCCAGCAGATTATACAGCCGGCTTATGTGTTGCCTTCTATGTGAGTGATGTATTTTGTTAAAATTAAATCAAAATTTAATTAATTAAATTAAATTATTATTTCGTCTTCTATGATTTTCACAAGATTAAATCATTTTTTTTTGAATGATAAGATTAAATTATTGATTGATAATATGATTATTAACTGTTTAATCAAAGTTGTTATTATGAAATATAGGCATCAAATGCTGATGTGTTTGAGAAGAGCCACGACGAATTAGACTTTGAATTCTTAGGAAACATTGAAGGAAAGCCATGGAGGTTTCAGACCAACTTGTATGGTAATGGTAGCACAAATCGTGGCAGAGAAGAACGATATCGATTATGGTTCGATCCTTCCAAAGAATTCCATAGATATAGCATTCTATGGACTGAAAAGAAAATCATGTGAGTTTTATTTTTATTTTTATTTTTATTTTTATTTTTAGATATTGGTATAACATTAAACTTTTGGTTAATGTTGGTGGAATCATATTTAAGACTAAAATATCTTACGTACAAATCCTAATGGGTGTCAATTTTTTTTTTTAAAATGAAATTTCTTATTGTATATATGCCCTTCAAAATCCTGAAGTTAATAAAGTAATTTAACCAAACAAGTGATAAGGAAATAAGGAAAATTCTTACCTATGTTAAGTGTATAGTTTTATTTCGTGTACTCAAACTAATAGTGATGAGATATATATTTTAACTAATATGATTTATTTATTTATTTTTTTTACCTAATGAAAATATACTATTATTTTATTTTATTTTTATCTCATTGGATTAATATGTGCATTTAGTGCAGGTAAGACTTACTAAAGATATAAAGGGAAGAAAAGTTTGGAGTTGTGTGTTGGATGTTTGTATAAACAAATCGACAAACAAACATAAATTACTCAATTTATCAGCCTGCTTACTTTTGTGGCCACATTTGCTTCTAAGAGAATGTCAATTTGGCCTGGAAAGTAGCCTCATTTCATGTTTATCCATACGCCTAATAATTTCTTGACTATCTCAATTATATTTTTGTTAGTCAACACGTGTTCAAATTTGGATATTTGGACCTAAATTAATCAAGTGGTTAATTAGGGAAGTTATCCAATTTTCTTGGGTTGCTTACCTATTTTCTTGCTAATGATTAGAAGGAAACATTGTTTTCCTGTAAAAGAAATATTGTGAAACATGAATTATTAGATGGCAAAACAAAAAATTTCTATTATTTAGTGATAGTAGAATAGGTTTTTTTTAGGACTATAAGATTACCAATTCTGACATTAATTATCAATCTGAAAAAAAATAGACCAAATTCATAGATTGTTCTAAATAACTTATTCAAAATTACTCACACCAAACATACTCTGACTAATAAATTAATTTAATACACTAAAAAAAACAAACTAATTAGAATTTTATAATTATCATTATATAACACATGCATTTTCATAGTAAATTAATCAAGATTTTACAATTTGATGAATATATTCAGATTTTACATTGATGATGTTCCAATTCGAGAGGTGGTGCGCAACAATGCAATGGGTGGTGAATACCCATCAAAGCCAATGTCCATATATGCCACAATATGGGATGCTTCAAACTGGGCAACCTCTGGTGGGCGATACAAGGTTAATTACAAGTATGCACCATTTGTATCTGAATACAAGGATCTTATCCTAGAAGGTTGTCCTGTTGATCCTATCCAACAATTTCCACTAGCATCAAGCTTCTCCGAGAGTAATGCAAGCCTAGAGACTGCTGATTTTGCCATGATTACGCGCAAGCAATGTTTTGCTATGCGTAGATTTCGACAGCGTTTCATGTATTATTCGTATTGTTATGACACCTTAAGGTATCCAATTCCACCACCAGAATGTGTTATTGATCCCATTGAGAAAGAACGGTTTAAGGACACTGGAAGATTGAAATTTGGGGGTAGTCATCAAAGCCATAAACGGCGGTCAAGGCGGCGAGGCCGACTTCATGTTGTTTCTACCACAGATGGCCATGTCATGTGATCATTCCAATTCATTGATTATAATTTATATTGTTGTGGGTTCATATAGATTTAGTAAAAAAAAAATGGCTGTTTTATTCATGTCTTTACTAGATTCTCATTACTATTGAATCCTCTTGCTAATATTAAAAAATATTCCAAAAATATGTGTAATCTAGAATCCCACTGCTGTTAAACCAAAACAAACGAATTACATATTTTTTGTATAAGAATATGCTGGCCGTGTTGCCGGCCATGTGTTACGTTTATGTATTAAGTGGTCAGCCTTCCCCCACGATCTCTGAAACCCTACAGTACTAGGCTGAAGTTCAGATTTTCTTTTTGCAGCATCTTTTTTAGTTTAAGTTGGCTAACATTACTTGCTTCTTAGATGTTAGAGCAATAGAGAATTCTCTTATAATGAAGATTCAAGTCCGTCTGGGGAGGTGTGATACGAACCTTAAGTATATTAAACTTGAGACCCAGTATCTTTATACATGGAAGCAACTCATTGGAAAGATAAATCAAATTTTCACCAAGTCCTTGACACATATTCAACTTGTGAAAGAGAACTTTGGAATAAAATATCCTCAAAGTAATTAGTTTTGATTGTATAAACCTTAATGTAAGCAAGAATCAAACATAAGAGAAAACACTCTTAATCTATTTTCATTCAAAAATGTGATCTCCTTGTCCATTACAAATCTGCCTGTTTTAATCTTGGAACAACCCTCCAAGAATAGGAAAAGCCAAAAAGCCAACTAAGACAATTAAAGGCAATCAATGCCTTTAATGACATGTATAACTCAATTAAAGGCAATCAATACCTTTAATGGCATGTATAACTTAAAAACTAGCCTAAATGGTAAATGGAATTCGAAACTTGCATCATGAGGAAACTTGGACAAATTTTGAGAATTCGAATGCCATAGAAGCTTCAATCTTCAAGTTTTGCCTTCTTGTACAAGAGAATGAGAAATTTTAAGATTATAACAAGAAGAACATATATTTATTACTTACAGAATGATAGAATAGAGGAAGATCACTCTCACTCAAATCTAAATTGAAAATATTTTACAGAGAACACTTAAAACACTTAAGAAACCTAGCAAAATTCAACTTAATCTTTTTGATGATTTTAAATGAACTAAAAACACTCCTATAAATAGCAAAGAAAAGCTAAACAAATAATTAAAATAAAGATAGTGGGCTGAGCTGGAACGCACTCCTGTCTAAAGATAAGAATTGAGCTGGTATCCACTCAGAAAAGCTTGAATTATTGCCTAAAGATAAGGCATATGCTTCGAACAGCTGGAAAGCCTGAGAATAAGGCTTAGTTGGAAACAGCTGGAAAGCACTATGGACTAAAATCAAATGGGTCCTAAGCATCTTCTAGTGGCAGACAATCTTCTGACATACACTCATCTTCGTCAGTACTATCTTTATCTATGATGCGGTCATGTCTGCTTTTAGGCTTTATCCTACTAGAAGAGCCTTCTTCTTCCTTTTCTGCTAGAGCCGAGAGAAATTGGGTTTTTAATTCTTCTTTTGGAATGCTTTCCAATAAATCTTGAAATAAACTAAATAAGTTTGAAGAAGATAATTGTCCTAGAATTAGGTATTTATGGGCTTCATCATTATCTTTTTTATTTCATTTTTTGTCCAAAATGATAATTCCTTTATCAGAATAAACAAAAGAGTCATAAAAGAAATTAAACTTATTCCACCATTTGATTAGTACTCTTCTAGTTAGCCAAGGAATTCTTTCAATTGTTTCACTCAATTTTGGATGTTTTTTACTCAAGATTTGCCAATCCCATTTGATTATCCATGGAATCCTATACCATATGGCAAAAGAGAGATGGTGATTCTTATGTTTTGGATTTTCTTTCACAAACTGTTCATAAACAGTTCAAACTTTGTCAGGGAGCATAATAGGAAAGATTCCCCAATTAAAGAACCAATCAATGAACCATGTGGGGATGGCAACATCTCCTTCTAACTGGAATTGAGCCCACCAGCTATGCTTTCATTGCCTGTTATCATACAATAATGCTCCTGTCCAAGCCTGCATGTAGTTAAAATAATTAAAGGATCTGTAGAAAAAAAACATGCGGACTTCTTTGGAAATGAAGGGATCATTGCCCCATTCTTCAAAAGTGATTATCTTCTTGATAATAAATTTGCTATAAGCAAATTCTCATTCAGATCGTTTTGTGGATGAAAAAATAATAGAACCTATTTCAAGCAGAATTTTTTGATAATAATCATAATATTTTGGAATTGTAGTAAAATTTTTCGTATAAATTTCCGCCACCTCATAAGGTGCAAGCCCTGCATGCTTTGCATCAATAATAAGCAAAAAATAATAAGAAATTGGAATATAAGGGAACAAATTTTCTTTTTTTGAGGTAGCCTTGATGCTGATTTTATGAGCATCACTTCTCAGGTGGTCTTCTTAAGCATAACCGCCTATTGAGGACTCATAAGTCTTTTTAGAGGGAATTGCTGGTCCCTTTCCCTTTGAACTCATTTCTTGTTAAAAATTCTCTAGTTAGGAAATCAGACAAAGAATTAGAGGAACCATTAATAAACTCAATATCAAAATTGAACACAGATAAGATGGCTTGCCATTTAGCAAATATTTGTTTTGAAGCAATATTTTTTACATCTTTTAATAAGATATCCTTAGTAGATTTACAATCTACTCTAATAAGGAATTTTTTATTTAATAAATCATATTCAAATTTTTGAACACAAAGAACAATAGATAAGAGTTCTTTTTTAACTGTCGAGTAATTTACTCTTGGACCTGTCCAGATACCAGAGGTAAATCTAACTGGCTGTTCTTTATTATTTTTTCTTTGTTTTAATATTCCTCCATAACCTTTATCTGAAGCATCGGTCTCTACAATCTTAAAGGCTTTTGGGTGAGGAATAGCTAAGCAAGGAAGTTCCTTAACCCTGGACTTTATTTTTTGGACAGCTAAGGAATGAGCTTGAGACCATTCAGGAGGATTCTTTTTTAATCTTTCAAATAAAGGTTTAGCATCATAAGCTAGTTCTTTATAAAAATTAGCTACATAATTTAAACTTCCTAAAAATCTCTGCAATTGAGTTTTATCTTTGATTTCATTAGGGAATTTGTCAGCAAATTGGATGGCTCTATCTATAGGAATAATAGTGCCCTTTTCAATGTTGTGTCCAAAAAAATCTAATCTTAGTTTGACACAACTTAATCTTTTTGGCTGACACGACTAACCCAACACTCTTAATAATCTTAATAAAGATATTCAAATGCTTAAAATGTTGATCTAAAGTGCTAGAGAAAATAAGCACATCATCAATATAAATGATAGTAAATGTTGAATAAGCATTAAATATATCGTTCATGATTCTTTGAAATTCAGAAGGGGCATTTTTTAACTTGAAGGGCATAACATTCCATTCGTAATGCCCAAAAGGAACAGTAAATGCCATCTTATAAACGGTCAGCTTCATCTATTTGAATTTGCCAATAGCCATATTTCATATCAAATTTTGAAAAAATAATGGCACCATAAAGCCTATTTAATAAATCCTTTTTATTAGGTAAAGGATACCTAATCCATCTTAAGGCTTTATTAAGTGGCTTGTAATTAATAACAAGCCTAGGAACACCTCTTTCCAATTCGATAGTGTTTTCAACATAAAACACCAGACAGCTCCAAGGACTATGACTTCTTCTAATAAGTCCTTTATTTTCCAGCTCAGCAATTTCTTTTTTACAAATTTCAAGATGCCTGGGCCCCATTGCAATCGGACGAGCTTTAGTGGGTATTTGTTTTTCACTAAAGTCTAGCTCATAAGGCAATTGTACCATGTGCATTTGTCTATTCCAAAAAGCATTTGGAATCTCAGCATAGATTTCTTTCTCCATATCCTTTTGGATTTTTTCTATCTTGGCTTTGACAGCTGACAATAATAATTGCTCAGATATTTTTCTTTGACTGACTTCCTGAGATAAGGAAGTGAGGAATTTTTCTTTATTCTTGATTTTATTCTGAATGATATCTATTTCCTTTAATTTTGGTTGAGATATAAAAGCAAACTATATCACTCTTCCCCCTTTTTCTAAAGTTATACCTTTCTCAGAGATTTCTTTAATTGGGTATAACATATAAAGAAACGAGTTGCCTAGAATGACAAGATGAGATAATCCTTTCACCATTATAAATGGTATTTGAAAACATATGCCTTTATTACAAACAGCAGCATCAGATAACTTATATTTGATCTTTAATCTTGAACCATTTGCTGTATTTAGTACTCAGTAGTTTTGGTGAAGTACCAAGAAGGAACAATATCTTTATTTATGCAATTCAAATTAGCACCTGAATCAATAAGGGCTAATGCTTTGAACTTATATTCTTTATTGACAACCACTGTAATATAAGTGTGCCATTTATGAGTAGTGACTTGATCCACTAAATTTAAGAACTGAAGATTATTAATTTAATCTTCATTTAATGGATCTCTTTCTGCTCTATTAAGAGCAAACTCTTCTTCTTCTTCCTTGATTCTTTCTGCTTCTTCCTTTTTAATCAATTCGAGGAAAGAGACTCTGTCTTTTAGATCTTTTAATTCTGTCTTAACAGAGTTAATCTCAGCCTTTAGTTCATAAACTGTAGGCTCACGAGCTCTGAATTTTTTAGCATTTTTTACCCTATCCATAATCTCTTTAAGATCATAGGGCTTTTCTTACTTTTCAGAAAGCTTCTTTTCTAGTGGATTTGTCTTATTAGATAAGGAAGCATTATCTTTAGCTTGATAAAGCTGCAAATATTTCTGAATTTGTTTTTTCTTTTCTTCTCCATCTTAGATCTAATTAATAAGATCCAGAATCATGTCTTCTTCCTTGGTTAAGACATATAAGCCATTCATCTGACATAAGGCTTTATAATAATCATAGTTTCCTTCACATTCTTCTTTTGTTGAAGAAGGACCTAATGAACTAGAATTGAAACTAGAACTGGATTCATAATCCATAGCATTAATTTCATAATCTTCTTTTTTAGAGTCTGTTTCAGTAATAAATAGATTAATCAAGTATTTTTTAAAACCTTCGTCAATGGATAAGGTCTGTATCTGCTGTTTGACTTTACACCGGTTGGCATAATGACCTAGTTTTCCATATTTATAGTAGATTATAGTCTTTTTAGACTTTGATTTTCCTTTAGCCTTTGAATTAGGCCTCTTATCCCTCTTTTCTTCTGGCTTCTTATAATTTCTTCTTTTTTGTCTCGAAGGATAATATTTTTCTTTTTTATAGGGTTTTTTCTTCTTATAAGAAGAAAATAATGGTTGATAACCAATCTGTTTGCAGAAATCTCCCAGCATCCTTCTTCCTGTTGCTTTATTTTTCTTTAGCTGATTATGGAGCTTCATCTCATTGCATAATGAAATTCCTTCAGCTATGACCTCTGCTGCCAATTCTCCATACGTATATTGGCTGTATGGGATTCCTCCATCCCATTTTCCTTTTATGTGATCTCTAACCCTTTCAGCAAATAAGGGTGGTAATCCATATATGAATTTTTCTTTCCATATATCATTTCCATTATCTTCTCTGGTATATACCATAGATGAGAAGACATCTTTGTACCATTTAAAATGAGATAAATCTAGACATCTCAAGTTCATTAATTTGATATTCTGACAGACCGTCAATATTCCATTCAACTATGGATGTCCCATCATAAGAGACATAATTGAATGAAGTGTCTTCATATTGGAGATCTACTGGAGATGGCCTTGGATAATAAGGCTTTAATGGCATACTGGAACTTCTTTTAAGATAAGTAATCCTATTAACTTGACTTGGTTCTCCAACTTCTATAAACATAGCTCCAAGGTTATTAATAAACCCTTGTTCAGACTTTTGAGAACTGGTATCTAAGTTAGTTTTTGGATCTGGCTCAGAGTTTACTTCTTCTTTCTTTTCCTCTCTAATAAGAGGAGTTAAATTTTTCTCAGCTTGCTCTTTTGAATTTTTTGCTTTTAATCCTACAGCAGTAAGACGTTTGACTAGTTCATCTACCATTTCTGTAGACTTGTCTTCTTTTGCCAATTTGATATCCAGCTTAGTGGACTCTATGGGTTTAAATAAAACCCTCTTCTCATAAGAAGTGGAAGGAGCAGATATTTCCAATTTAGGAATATAGTCGACCTGTTTAAGAGTAGACATTTGAGTTTCTATTATGGTCAACTGCCTTCCCATTGATTCAAGAGATAAATTTGAGAAATTATTTTGCTGGATGACATCTTTTAGACTCCCCTCTCCCCCCTTAAAAGGAGAAGCAGTAACATCTTTCTCTTTTTCATTTTTAAAGGAAATATCCATCGTAGGAGGATGAATGCTTTTAATAAGCTTGCCTTTGGGAGCAATATAATTTTTATAGGCAGTTTCTAGAGTCATAAGAAACTGAGTATTGGAAAAATCAAGATAAAATTTTCCTAACAACATAAAATAATGTTGTAGAAATTTAGGAAAATTTCTGAGACCATCTTTGGCTTTATAAAGCCAATATTTATTTTTGTATTTTTGCTAATCTGTTTCAGAGAAATTAATAAGAAACCATTTATCAAACAGATCTTCTTCTATAGAGATGATAGCTAAATTTAAGCTATCAAGATTCAAAATACTTTCTTTATCATATCCCATGTCGGAAGGAGTAGGACTTTGAGGGGTACGATGAGTAGGACTAGACTGACCTTCCTCAGACTTGTATTGAGGATGCCCTGCACTTTCAGCACTCTTTTTCACTCCTAATAAGGAGGGTGACTTCATAATTGGCTCTGAATAAGAGGATCTAGGAGGTTTTAATGATTTGAAAGAAGGATTCCTTGAAAGATTTGAAAAGGACCTCCCATCTGGTTGTAGAATAACCGATCTACTTCTAGAAAAGGCGATTTCGACCTTTCCATCTTTATGTTCCACAATTTCTTGGATTGATCTAGAATCTTCTTTTTTGACAGGAACTGCTTCTTCTAGCATCCATTTTTTAGGTAAAATAACCTGATCCCAAGAAATATTTTTTGGAACCATCAGATTACCTTTCGACAAATTTGTCAAAAATAAGGTAGTAGTGCCTTTAGGAGTGAGGAGCTTTGTAGATGATTCCCTTAAATTAGGGACAACTGAATTCATGGCTTTGTAATGAATTCTATAAATAAGAATTACATTTTTAGATCCTAGAAGCATATCATAGCCATCTGTTTTGATATCCAAATTAAGAGCACTTAATAGATGTGGATCAGAAAGAGACAAAGTAAAATTTGGATAATAAGAAAAATTATACTGGACCATCACATAAGGTCGATTCAACTACTCCTAATAAGGAGTCATGAAATTTATTGTGCCTTTTATCACGAATGCACAATATAGTAAATGTATTGAGTCCCAATCTTGTTGCAGGTTTTAGAGCAACTTGCACCATGCCTATATGAAAGAATTGATATTTCTCCTGGTGCTTTGCCATTAGATCTTGGGACAACAGGCTGAATGAACTAAATCCTTCATGAATTGGAATGGCCTGTTCAACAATCTTGATAACATAATCAGACTTAAAAGAAAAATTAGTATTAGATTTATAAATAGCTGAAGAACTAATAGCTGGAAGTTTCTAGTTAGATAAGTTCTAGTCTATATTTTCTAACATAAGAATATGTTTATTTTTTGATTTTTTATTATTCTTTTCTATTGAGCTAGATGACCTACTAGTAAAATTACCCAAACTTTCAAAGATTCTATCCATAGTTTTGATCACTATCAACGACTTACTCTTAGTCCAAAATGAAGAAAGTATAGGACATCCTCAATAAAAGTCTAAGGAAAGTCAGTCTAGTCCTATTCATCCTACTCCACAGAGTCCCACTCCTTCTAATATGAGGTATGACAAAGAAAGAATAGCAAATCTTGATAGCTTAAATTTAGCTGTCATATCAATTGAAGAAGATCAATTTAATAAATGGTATCTTACTAATTTTTCTGAAAATGATCAAAAATGATGGAAGAAAAAATATCAGCTTTATAAAGCTAAAGATGGAATTAAAGAATTCCCTAAATTTCTTAAACATAATTTTAAATTATTAGGAAAATCTTATCCAGAATTTTCTGACAAACAATTTCTTAATATTATAGAACTGCATACAAAAATTATTTTATTAGAAAAGGAAGGCTTATTAAAAGCATTCATCCTCCTACAATCGATTTATCTTATAAAATAGAAAAACAGAAAGAAATTACTTGTTCTCCTTTTAAGGAGGAGGGGAGTCTAGAAGGAATTATCCAACAAAATAATTTTTCAAATTTAAGTGTCCCTTAAGTTGTAATTTCAAGGTGAGCATTGTGACCTATTCAAATTTTTATTCTAATTCTTGTTTCCTTCGTGTAGGTCCAGATTCGAGGTCGAATCATTTTGAGGAGGGAGGGAATGATGAGAATCAAGATGCCTTACAAGAATCTTACAAATATTTGCAAGTTAAAAATTTCAAGAAGGTTCTTCAAGGTTGCCATTTCTACTAAGATAGCCTACAAAGACATGCAATCCAACCATTATACATGATTAGTGAATCATCCAAGAAGAATATGAGATTGCATGAAGTTTCCTACAATCCAATCAAGGAAATTTGGATCATAAGCTTTGTATGTGGATCCAATCATATTTAAGGAAGCTTCAAGGATTTTATCCACATGTTCAAACCCAATGTCAAAATGAAGAGGTTAAGACACATTCCAAGTAATTAGGGTAAAAAACATGGAGAGTCAAGCTTCAAACATAACCATTAGAAGAAATTGCACAAGTCCGTGATGATTGCAGATTGAACGCGAGTGTGACAGTGTTGTGAGTGCAACGAGAGCTAAGGCTATGTAATTCATTTTATTTTCTGATTTTTGTTATTTTACTTCAATTTTAGATGTTTTTGGGCTTTAAACTTATCATATTTAGTAGCCCAACTTAGTTATAACTTGTTATTGGTTTAGGAATCAATTTCTAACTAGGAAACTTCAATCCTTGTTTAGGAAGATTTCCTATTCCATAGTTGATTCTAATTTAGGGTTGAGTCTCTATATAAACTCAACCATTCATGTAAAAAATAAGTTAAGTTTTGATCAATAGAATTTATTTTTCTTAAGAGTGTGATCTCTTGGTTTTTGATTCTTGCTTGAGTCAAGTTCATAAAATCAAAGCTAATTACTTTGTGCGTATTTATTACAAGGTTCTCTTTCGCAAGTTGGTATTGTGTCATGGAGATCATCATCCAAAGGTGCTCTATCACAGGTTGGATTTGGATTGTGGACTTGGGGAAAATTTGACTTAGTTTTCCAATGAGTTGTTTCCAAGCATAAAGATAATTGGGTCTTAAGTTTAATATACTTGGGGTTTATATCAACCAAGGAGAGTGCGAGATGAGATTGAAGATGATTGAATTGATGTTTGATTATCATAACTACACTGAATCTAAGAAGTTAAAGCTTGCTGTGGTTGTATTTGATGGGTATGCCATTACCTGGTGGGATGATACCAAGCAAAAGAGAAAAAGAAATAGAGAAAGACCCATAAAAGAATGGAGGGACTTAAAGGCAATCATGAGAAGAAGATTTCTACCAAGCCACTATTATAGGGATATGTACAATCATCTTCAAAACCTAACTCAAGGGTCTAAGAGTGTTGAGGAATACTACAAATGGATGGAGGTAGCCATAATTCGAGCAAATGTGGAAGAAGATAATGAGGCTACAATGGCAAGGTTCCTCAATGGGTTGAACACTGAGACTACAAATATGGTTGCGTTGTAACCATATATATGTAGCTTGAAGATTTGCTTCATCTCGCTTTGAAGGTTGATGATGAGAATCCATATACCTTGCAAGAAGCTGACAAATACATACATGATAAAGATTTCAAGAAGATTCTTCAAAGTTGTCATTTCTATCAAGATAGCTTATAAAGGCATGCCATATAACCATTGTGCATGATTAATGGATCATTCAAGAAGAAAATAAGGTTGTATGAAGTTTCCTATAAACCAATCAAGGATATTTGGATCATGAGCTTTGCATATAGATCCAATTGTATTCGAGGAAACTTCAAGGGCTTAATCAATCTATTCAAGCCCAATGTCAAGATGAAGAAGCCAAATTACATTCCTATTTGCTTAGGCCTAATCTATTCAAGTGTTTACAAGGCTGCCATTGTTCATTCAAATTGGACCCTCCATATTTGGGCTTTTCAAATTCAATTTATCATGTTTTATTTAGTGTTTGGGCTGCTTATGTTATGTATACAGCCCAAGAATTGTTTAAACTACTTTATTTTCATGTTTTAATTAGTTTTGGGCCTATTTTATGTTAGGTCAAAGGCCCGTCCGAATTTCATAGTTTAATTAATTAGATTTTAGTTTCTAGTTAGGAAATAACTTCGCTTGTATAGAAAGGATTCCTAACTTGTTTTAGAATTCAGTTCAAACTTAGTTATTAATTAGGAATAGTTTTCTAATTAGGAATCTTCAATCCTTGTATAGGAAGATTTCTTGGTCCTTAGTTGATTCCTATTTAGGGTTGAGCCTCTATATAAACTCAACCATTCATGTAAAACTAAGTTAAGTTATGATCAATAAAAATTCAGTTTTCTTAAGAGTGTTATTTCTTAGTTTTTAATTCTTGCTTGAATCAAGTTCATACAATCAAAGCTAATTACTTTGTGCATATTTATTCCAAGGTTCTCTTTCACGAGTTGGTATTGTGTCGCAGAGATCATCATCCAAAGGTGATATTATTCCAAGGTGCTCTGTCACAGGTTGGATTTGGGTCACAGACTTAGGGAAAACCTGATTTAGCTTTCCAAGGAGTTGCTTCCAAGTGTAAAGACAATTGGGTCTCAAGTTTAACATACTTGGGGTTCATATCACGTCCGTTTGTCTTGTTGTTTTCTTTTCCTTCATATTTCTATTCCTTTGTTCTTTGTATTTCGTTGCGAGGTCAAATTCATCTTGGAAACTAGTTCAAAATTCAAGTTGAGGATTCATCCATCACAAGCTTGACTTCAAGTTTAGTTTGGCTTTTTATATTTGATCTTCAGTTTGTTTGTTAATTTTCCTTTCAAATTGTTGCTATAATTATATAAAAAAAAAAAAGGAAAGAAAGAATCAGCCAAGGAAAGAAAAAGGAAAAGAAAAGAGTCTTGGTGAATCAGAATTATGTAGGAATATATATAGTATTTGTTTCTAATTCTAGAGTGGAAAGGAAAAGGAAAATTGCTAGAATTCCAATCAAATCAAGGAGAATCAAAAGGATTTTCAGTTTTCAACAAGGAGTTGACTAAGTCAAGCATCCCTCCATAACAAGCTAGGAGTAGGATTCCTAATCCTTATCAATTTCTGGTTTAACTTTCCTACTTCCATCCTAAGTTTATCTTCTCCTATTTATGTCCAATTAGGTTTCCTAACACAATTAGGATTCCTATAATGTTTTCTTATTTCTATTAGGATTTCAACTTTTGTTTTCCAACTTCAATTAGGTTTTCTAGTTTTACTTTTCTAAGTCAAATTCCAATTCTTGTTTTTTCCTAGTTCAATTAGGATTTTCATTTTCCTAGTGTCATTAGAATTTCTTGTTTCTTGTTTCATTTTGAGTCTTTGGATTTTTATTCACATTGTATGATACAAACCCCAAATGACCTGCTTTGAGACCCAATATCTTTACGCTTAGAAATGACTGCTTGGCAAATCAGGTTTGAATAAGAAAACCTCAACCTAATGACAAATTTTTGTCAAAAAATGTTAGTATGTTGTGAACGAAACAAAGTAATTAATTTTAGAAGTTTGGATTATTGATTCAAAGTAAGAACCAAAATTGAGAAGTTTCTCACAAAGCACAAACCTATAATTTTTGAATTATCAAATCTGCCTCTTATTCATAGAATAACTAAGTATTTGTATCATCTTAGCTAGGTTACAAACCCTAAAATTCTTACTAATAAAATTCAAACTTGGGCTTAATTTAAACAAACTAAAAAGCCCAAATAACTAATTAAAATACTTAAAACTAAAAAAGGATAGATATGTGCTTAATTAATTTTGAACTTGAATTTAAATTGATTGACCCATTCGAAATCCATCCTTGAAGCTTGAATCTTCATGTTTTGTCTTCTAGCACTTGCATGAAATTAATCAAATATGAATTTGAATCTTGAGTCCCCAATTTGATATTTGAATCCTCTTTGCAATCTTCAATTGTGGAGAGATTGTTCCATAAGCCATTAAGCCTTGAATTGCATATTTGAACTTCTTTGTCCTTGCTCTTGTAATTGGTCCATTTGGCAAAGTCATTGGATCCTTTCTATTAGCTACTTGGATTACATCATTACCTCTCTCCTCAAAAGGATTTACCCTCAAATCTTCACCTACATCAAAAGGAGAAAGATCACTTATATTGAAAGTAGCACTAACAAAAACATCAAAAGGAGAAAGATCACTTACATAAAAAGTAGCACTAACATAATACTCACTAGGAAGGTCTAATTTGTAAGCATTGTCATTGACTCTTTCCAAAACTTGAAAAGGCCCATCTCCTCTTGGATGCAACTTAGATTTTCTTTAACTTGGAAATCTTTCTTTCCTCATATGGACCAAAACCCATTCGCTTGGTTCAAGGATTACTTTCCTTCTTCCATTGTTAGCTTGATTGGCAATTTGTTGATTTCTTTTCTCTATGTTCTTTTGCACATCCTCATGAAGTTTTTTTTTTTTTTTTTTTTTACCATTTCAGCTTTCTTCTTTCCATCTAAACTGCTCCCTTTATGAATAGGTAAAG
This sequence comes from Reutealis trisperma, assembly GCA_947687605.1. Lineage (NCBI taxonomy): Eukaryota > Viridiplantae > Streptophyta > Magnoliopsida > Malpighiales > Euphorbiaceae > Reutealis > Reutealis trisperma. The sequence goes on along the minus strand of CANTUT010000067.1, from coordinate 2,254,023 downwards.
GAACCAAATCCAAAGGGGTTAGTGGATTAAAACTATAAACAATCTCAAATGGTAAATAAATTGTAGTGGAATGCACAACAGGATTATAAGCAAATTCAACCAAAGGAAAACAATCTTCCTAATTTTTCAAATTCTTTTGAATGATAGCATGCCATAAATTACCTAAAGTTCTATTCACTACCTCAATTTGTCCATCAATTTGGGGATGACAAGTAGTAGAAAACAATAATTTACTCCCCAAATTACCCCATAAAACTTTGCAAAAGTAGCTCAAAAACTTTACATCTCTATCACTTATGATACTCCTAGGAATGCCATGGAGTCATACTATCTCCCTAAAGAATAAATTAGCAATGTTTGTTGCATCAACAGTTTTACTATAAGATATAAAATGGCTATTTTAGAAAACTTATCAACAACAACAAAGATTGCATCCCTTCCCTTTTTTGACTTAGGTAAACCTAACACAAAAGCCATTGATATCAACCCAAATGAGGAGGATCAACAAATTGTAGCCAAGCACCAATCAACCAAGGAAGACCTATTAAGCACAAATGGAGGTCCAATGACAAGGACTAGAGCTAAAAAGATCAATGAGGCCTTAATCTCCTTCATAGATCAGATTTGGAAGAAACAAGATACATGGATGCATGGAGAGCCCAAGCTAGTCAACATAATTCAAGCAAGCCTAAACTCTTGAAGGCACATGTCTAGCCCTATAAGAATAAAAGCCCATTTTGCCATGATCTTTAAGTCAATGGGCCAAGATAATTATGGGTTGTTTAAAGACAATTTAAGTTTCATTATGTGTCATGTTTTCATATTATTAGCAATAGGATTTAATATTAATAAAAATCAGTTATTTGAGTCTAAAATATAAAGAAAAGGAGTTACAAATGATAGAGAATCAATGCCCCACGTTCAAAATGAGTTGGCAAAGTAGTGGAGCTATTCTTTAGGAGTTATGGGGCTGTCATTTAATGTAGGAGTTACATCTTCTATTCCTTTAGTATTCTTGGCCTTTGTTCTATATAAACAAGGCTGACTCCTTCTATAAAGGGACATTATTTTTCAGATATAAAAGTTGTTTTTGAGCACTTGTGAGTGTTTTGTCTTAAGTTCTTGCGTGAACTTTGGAACTTATCTAGCTAATCAGCTTGTGGAGTTCAACCAAATCTTTGTTTTCTGCCTTAACTTATCAAACTCCATTGTTTGTGGCATTTTGAAGGAAACAAAGTGCTATTCTAATTATCTAACCATTATTCCATTGATAAAAGTGATTAGAATAGTTGATCTTACTTCAATATTGAACGATCCAGATTTTGATTCATCTAGTTGGAGGGTGTTAATTTTCATTCCATATATATCATAGTTCCTTAACTATTAGGGTGTAAGGTTGCTAAATTAATGATTTCCACCATTTGGTATCAGAGCCTAGTTCAAGTTTGAGGTTTGTGTATCCCTTATTTTTTTTTTGATCATTATGTTCCTTCCTTATTATTTAGATCTATTTCATTTTTTGGTTGCAAATTCAATTCTTGTTTCGTGAATGAAATCTTTGGTATCTTAGAATTAAAAAAAAATATACACGTAAAAAAAATTGTGAATTTGCATACTTATTAAATCAGAAACTAATTCTTCATCTTTATCATTGCCCATTTAGTAAAGTGAGTATTTGTAATTCTAGACTTAGTTTGAAATTGTGAATTTTGTTTGATAACCCTCTTTAACTTGACCTAACCTTCTGTTCTTTGTAGCCTGCCTATATTTCGATCCATTGAATTGCTATAATCTGATTTGTTTAGTTTGAGGACCTTAGTTTATCTAAGAACCCAAAGAGCAAAACAAGAGTGGTAAAAGGCAAGAGTGATGAGATAAGCATCAAGAAAAGCCGAGCATTTGAGTGAAACACGAGTGGTTTCAATTAGTAATCGAGTGAAACACGTGAGAGAGTGTTTGTGAGGCTGTTATAATATTTTTTTTCAGGTTTGAAATATGTCTGACAAAGATAGAGAAGAGAGTTCTTCCTCAAATGATCCAATTATCAAAGTTATGTAACAACAATTTGAGAGGTTGTTTAATCAGATTTCACTAGTTAATGAGCATTTTGAAAGACATGATAATACACTTGCCCAGTTGCAAGGTGGGGAACAACAAAGAAGACAACCAGCCCTTGCCCAAGATGATTATGATGTTGGAGTTGATACGGATGATGACCAAGTCACCCTTGTTGGTGTAGACGCTAATCCTAGAAGGAAAAATAGAAGAGGACATTATGATGATGTAGATTGCAACATTGGCAGCATCAAAATGAAAATTCCTTCATTTCAAGGAAGGAATAATCCTGATGTTTACTTGGAATGGGAGAGAAAAGTGGAGCTAATTTTTGAATGCCACAATTATTCTGAAGTGAAAAAGGTAAAACTAACTGCTATTGAATTTTATGATTATGCTATTATTCGGTGGGATCAGATTTACAAGGAAAGGCGTAGAAATGGCAAAAGACCCATAGAGACATGGAGGGAGATGAAACAAGTCATGAGGAAGAGATTTGTCCTAAGCTATTACTATAGAGAATTGCATCAAAGGCTACAAACTTTGACACAAGGCTTTATGAGTGTAGAGAAGTATCACAAAGAAATGGAGATGGCCATGATAAGAGCAAATATGGAGGAGGATCGAGAAGCTACTATGGCATGATTTTAGAGCGGAGTAAACGAGCAAATTGCTGATCGTGTTGAGTTGCAACATTATGTGGAGATTGAGGACATGGTAAATATGGCCATGAAAGTTGAGAGGCAATTCAAGGGAAAAGGCACAAGGTATGATTCTAAACCTTTTTCAGTTTCTTCCTCTTCTTGGAAATCAAATTGGAGTAAAAAGGATGATAAACCCATTGTTAAGCCTAAAAATGATGAATTTAAAAGTAAAAATGAATTGGGCAGCAAGGGTAAAGGTGAGAATCAACCTTACCAAACTAGAAACATTAAATGTTTTAAGTGCCAAGGCCACGGTCATGTGGCTCGTGAATGTCCTAATAAAAGGGTGATGATCATGAGGGAAGGGAACTTGAACCTGAAAGTGAGAGAGAGGATGATGATGATGGTATGCCATTATTAGAAGATGCTAGTGATGTTGAATATGCTAGGGGAGAAATTCTGGTTGTACAACGCACACTTAGTTTGCAAAATAAACAAGATGAACATGAGGAGCAACGTGAGAATTTATTCCATACTCATTGTTTAATTGTTAACAAGTTGTGTAACATGATTGTGGATAGTGGAAGTTGTACCAATGAAGCAAGCACTTTGCTAGTAGAAAAATTGAAGCTGTCAACTACCAAACACCCAAAACCATACAAGCTTCAATGGTTTAATGATAGTGGTATGGTAAAGGTAAATAGGCAAAGCTTAATTTCTTTTTTAATTGGTATAAGGATAAGGTTTTGTGTGATGTGGTACCCATGTATGCTGGACACTTGTTGTTGGGTAGACCTTGGCAATATGATTAGAAGGTGATGCATGATGGGTTCAAAAATCAATATTCCTTGAGCATGGATGGAAAGAAGTACCAACTTGGTCCGTTATCTCCAAAAATAATCTTTGAGGACCAAATGTGCATCAAACAACAACATGAAGAACTTGGTTCTTCAATGGGGATGAAATTGAGGAGGGAAACCCAAGAGAGAAAAGAAAATAGCGAGATAAGTGAATTGAGAGAACAAAAAGATCAAAATGGCAAACACAAGGGGAGAGAAGACAAAGCAGAATTAAGTGATAGAAAAATGAGTGTTTATGCTAGAATGAGTGATCTGAAGGAAGTTCTGACAATGAGGCAGCCATTACTTGTGCTTATGTACAAGGAAGTTTTGATTATTTCTAATAAACTAACCAAAGATTTGCCTAGTGTTATTGTTGATCTTTTGCAGGAAAATGAGGATCTATTTCCGGATGAAGTTCCTAATGGATTGCCACTAATACGGGGCATTGAACACCAAATTGACTTAATTCCTGGTGCAAGTATTCCAAATAGACCTGCTTATAGATGCAATCCAGAGGAAACCAAGAAGATCCAAAAGCAAGTGAGTGAGCTTATGGAAAAAGGTTATATGCATGAAAGCATGAGTCCATGTGCTGTTCCTATATAATTAGTGCCTAAAGAGGATGGAACTTGGAGAATGTACACTGATTGTCATGCCATCAACAAATCACGGTGAAGTATCGACATCCTATTCCTAGGCTTGATGATATGTTGGATGAATTGCATGGTTCTTATGTGTTTTCAAAAATTGATTTAAAATCTGGATATCATCAAATAAGAATGCGTGAAGGTGATGAATGGAAAACAACTTTCAAAACTAAACACGGTTTATATGAGTGGTTAGTAATGCCTTTTGGTTTAACTAATGCACCTAGCACTTTCATGAGACTAATGAACCATGTTTTGCAAAATTTTATTGGAAAGTTTGTGGTTGTTTATTTTGATGATATTTTGGTTTATAGCAAGAGTTTAGATGAGCATGTACAACATTTAAAATCTGTTTTTGATGTGCTTAGAAAGGACAAGTTATATGCTAATCTAAAGAAATGTGTCTTTTGCACTAATGAAATTACTTTTCTTGGTTATGTTATTAATGATAAAAGAATACATGTTGATCAAGAAAAAGTGAAAGTAATTAGGGAGTGGCCAAAACCCACTACTGTTAGATATGTAAGAAGTTTTCATGGCCTTGCTAGTTTTGATAGAAGATTCGTTAAGGATTTTTCTACAATTGCTGCACCCTTGACTGAATGCATCAAATAGAATGTGGGATTTAGGTGGGGTAAAGAACAAGAAAAGGCTTTTAACTTGCTTAAAGACAAGCTGAGTTCAGCACCATTGCTTGTTTTGCCTAACTTTGCTAAAACTTTTGAAATTGAGTGTGATGCAAGTGGTATAGGTATTGGTGGAGTCTTAATGCAAGAAGGCAAGCCAATTGCATTCTTTAGTGAAAAGCTAAATGGAGCGAGTCTAAACTAGCCTACATATGACAAGGAGTTTTATGCCTTGGTTAGAGTTTTGAAGACATGGTAGCATTATCTTTACTATAAGGAATTCATAATCCATACTTCCTTCAAGTATCTCAAAGGACAAGGAAAGTTAAGTAGAAGACATACAGAATGGGTGGAATTCATTGAATTCCTTCCTTACATCATCAAGTATAAACAAGGTAAGGAAAATGTGGTTGCCGATGCTCTTTCTAGAAGGTATACTCTACTTTCTAAACTTGATGCAAAATTATTAGGTTTTGAGTACATTAAAGACTTGTATAATTCTGACCTTGATTTTGCTAATGTTTATGGGGCATGTGAGAAAGGGGGTTTTGACAAGTTTTATAGGCATGATGGATTTCTTTTCAAAGAAAACAAGTTGTGTGTTCCTCAATGTTCCATGAGAGAATTACTTGTGAGGGAGGCACATAGTGGAGGTTTAATGGGGCATTTTGGAATTAGAAAGACTCTAGATATATTAAATGAACATTTCTTTTGGCCACAAATGAAAAGAGATGTTGAGAGAATATGTGAGAAATGCATTACATGCAAACAAGCTACATCTAGAGTAATGCCTCATGGGCTGTACACTCCTCTTCCTATACCTAATGAACCTTGGGTTGATATATCAATGGACTTTATATTAGGTTTACCTAGGTCTAAAGGGGGGAGAGATTCTATTTTTGTTGTTGTGGACAAGTTTAGCAAGATGGCACATTTCATTCCATGCCATAAAATTGATGATGCCACACATATTGCAGGGCTATTCTTCAAAGAAATTGTGAGATTACATGGCATGCCAAGAACAATTGTGAGTGATAGAGATGTGAAGTTCCTTAGCCACTTTTAGAAGACACTTTGGAGCAAGTTGGGCACAAGGCTATTGTATTCCAGCACTTGCCATCCACAAATAGATGGACAAACCAAGGTGGTAAATAGGACTTTATCAACATTATTGAGGGCCATAATCCAAAAGAATTTGAAGAATTGGGAAGAATGTTTGCCACATGTAGAGTTTGCTTATAACAGAAGTGTGCATGCTACAACATACCATTCACCATTTGAGGTTGTGTATGGGTTCAATTCATTAACTCCAATGGATTTGTTACCTCTACCATTAGAAAAAGTGAATTTGGATGGTAAACAAAAAGCTGAATTTGTTAAAGTTTTGCATGAAAAGGTGCGAGCACAAATTAAGAAGAAGACTTTACAATATAAGAAGCAACACAATAAAGGGTGAAAGAAAGTAGAATTTGAACCAGGAGATTGGCTTTGGATACACTTAAGGAAGGAAAGATTCCCTAACCAAAGGAAGTCTAAGCTAATGCCAAGAGGGGATGGTCCATTTCAAGTCCTTCAAAGAATCAATGACAATGCATACAAACTTGAATTACCAAGTGAGAATGGGAATGTTAGTGCAACCTTCAATATTTTTGATTTGTCCTTATTTGATGTAGGTCATGAAGGATCATATCCAAGGATGAATCCTTGTGAGGAAAGGGAGAATGATGAGGATCAACAAATTGTAGCCAAGCACCAATCAACCAAGGAAGACCCATTAAGCACAAATGGAGGTCCAATAACAAGGACTAGAGCTAAAAAGATTAATGAGGCCTTAATCTCCTTCATAGATCAAATTTGGAAGAAATAAGATACATGGATGCATAGAGAGCCCAAGCTGGTCAACATAATTCAAGCAAGCCTAAACTCTTGAAGGCACATGTCCAGCCCTATAAGAGTGAAGATTTCAGTCCATTTTGAAGAATAAAAGCCCATTTTGCCATGATCTTTAAGTCAATGGGCCAAGATAAATATGGGTTGTTTAAAGACAACTTAAGTTTTATTGTGTGTCATGTTTTCAGATTATTAGCAATAGGGTTTAATATTAATAAAAATCAGTTATTTGAGTCTGAAATATAAAGAAAAGGGGTTACAAATGATAGAGAATCAATGCCCCACATTCAAAATGAGTTGGCAAAGTAGTGGAGCTGTTCTTTAAGAGTTATGGGGCTGTCATTTAATGTAGGAGTTACATATTCTATTCCTTTAGTATTCTTGGCATTTGTTCTATATAAACAAGGCTGACTCCTTTTGTAAAGGGACATTATTTTTCAGATATAAAAAGTTGTTTTGAGCACTTGTGAGTGTTTGGTCTTAAGTTCTTGCATGAACTTTGGCACTTATCAAGCTAATCATTTTGTGGCGTTCAACCAAATCTTTGTTTTCCACCTTAACTTATCAAACTCCATTGTTTGTGGCATTTTGAAGGAAACAAAGTGCTATTCTAATTATCTAACCATTATTCCATTGATAAAAGTGATTAGAATAGTTGATCTTACTTCAATATTGAACGATCCAAATTTTGATTCATCTAGTTGGAGAGTGTTAATTTGCATTCGATATATATCATAGTTCCTTAACTATTGGGGTGTAAGGTTGCTAAATTAATGATCTCCATCACCAAATTCATTAGGTACAGGTAAAGGGGTGTACAAATCATGTGGTAAAACTTTAGACACATATTTTAATTACATCCCTTTTCATTTTAGGCAAATAGAAGTGCTCATTCAAAGTATCCAAAGTTTTTGCAATCCCAAAATGCCCCATTAAACCACGTCCCATGAGCTTCTTTTATAAGTAATTCACGTATAGAACACATAGGTATACATAATTTATTTTCTTTAAACAAACACCCATCTATTATATAAAACTTACCATGAGCCATTTTCTCACATGCATCATAAATACTAGAAAAATTAGAATCCTTACCGTACAAAACTTTGATGTGTTTGAATCCCATCATTCTTGCATTCATAGTGTTAATGAGAGTATGCTTTCTGGATCATCAGCAACCACATTCTCTTTACCTAGCTTGTACTTTATCACATATGGGAATGTTTCAATGAACTCACTCCACTTGGCATGTCTTCTATTTAACTTACCTTGCCCTTTGAGATATTTTAATGATTAGTAGTCTGTGTGGATCATGAACTCCTTAGGCCAAAGATAATGTTGCCTAGTTTCCAATGCCCTCACCAAAGCATAAAGTTCCTTCTCATAAGTTGGGTAGTTCAAAGTAGCACCATGGAGTTTTTCACTAAAGTAGGCAATCAGCATCCTTTCTTGCATTAAAACAACTCCAATCCCTCAACATAAAGCATTATATTCAATCTCAAAGTTTTTGCAAAAGTTAGCAAAGTCAGTAGTATGGAACCTTCATGAGTAAGCTTGAGAACTCCTTTGTATATTCGAACCCCCAACACATTAACATGAAAACCCCAAGACTAATTCGAATTCAACCCTAAGGAAGGTTAAAAATTAGATTGCTTAGATAAAATAATCAAGAATTAGAATAAAGAAAACTTAGTTTCTAAACTTCAATTTTGAAACACTCCATAAAGCAGATGATCAATCTATTTGAATGTTTCTTCAAGCATGTATTATATGCAAGAACACAAAGATAACGTTGATTCTAGCAATAATCAAACATAAGAGTAAACACTCTTAATTTATCAATCCATGATAAATTTTTTCATAATATCCAATCCCCTTTTTGGTTACATCATGGTAGCCTTTATATAGGCTTCTTGGAACATCCCTCTAAGAATAGGAAAAACTAAAAGCCAAATAAGATAATTAAAGACCATCAATACCTGACAATTAATCTTAGAACATCCCTCCAAGAATAGGAAAAGTTATTTTAAACAAAAGTGACCAGATTCAATGTCTTAAGATTAACATATTCTAAATAAGTCCATTAAGGTCCAAAACTAGCCCATTCATGTGCAAATTCAAAGCTAGCCTAATCATAACTCAAAAGTAAAGATAAAGCCCATTACATAACAAAAATTAAAACCCAAATTTTATTCAGAAGTCTAAATTCCAACAGCAGCATACTTGCATCCCAAATTCTGCCTCGATAATCATAGAATCAAATCAAGCTTAAAAAATAGAACTTGTACCTATGAAGTTAGCTTTCCAACGCATCTTGAATCACCTCAATCCGAGTTATGTGGTGAGAGCTATGGCCCAAATAGTATAGACTACTGTGCTCCTTTGATTTCCCATTAGTAAGAATAGGTACCATACTCAACTTATTCTTAAGTGAATTAAATGCAATGTCTTGTTCGTTACCCCATTTAAAACTAACATTTTTCTTTGTGAGTGGTGCAAAAATTGTGCTAAAATCCTTTACAAATGCCTATAAAAACTAGCCAAACCATGAAAACTCCTTACCTCATAAATTGGTTTTGGAGTTGGCCAACTTTTAATGGCACTTACCTTTTCTTCATCCATTTCAACACCTTGTGCACTTACCACAAAACCTAGAAAAACAATCCGATCTAAACAAAAAGAACATTTTTTAATGTTAGCATATAATTTTTCTTTCCTCAAAACATCAAGTACAGCCTCTAAATGTTCTAAATGCTCATCCAAATTTTTTGAGTATACAAGGATATCATCAAAATATACAACTACAAACTTACCAATAAAAGGTCTCAAAACATGGTTCATCAATCTCATAAATGTGCTAGGTGCATTAGTTAAACCAAAAGGCATAACTAACCATTCATCTCCTTCTCTCATGCAAATTTGATGATACCCACTTTTCAAATCAATCTTGCTAAGAACACAAGAACCATGCAATTCATCCAACATATCATCTAACCTAGGAATGGGATGTTTATACTTTTAATGGCACTTACGTTTTCTTCATCCATTTCAACACCTTGTGCACTTACCACAAAACTGAGAAAAACAATCCAATCTAAACAAAAAGAACATTTTTTAATGTTAGCATATAATTTTTCTTTCCTCAAAACATCAAGTACAACCCCTAAATGTTCTAAATGCTCATCCAAATTTTTTGAGTATACAAGGATATCATCAAAATATACAACTACAAACTCACCAATAAAAGGTCTCAAAACATGGTTCATCAATCTCATATATGTGCTAAGTGCATTAGTCAAACCGAAAGGCGTAACTAACCATTCATCTTCTTCTCTCATACAAATTTGATGATACCCACTTTTCAAATCAATCTTGCTAAAAACACAAGAACCATGCAATTCATCCAACATATCATCTAACCTAGGAAAGGGATGTCTATACTTTACTGTTATGTTATTGATCGCTCCACAATCAACACACATGCGCCAAGTACCATCCTTCATAGGAACAAGCAAAATAGGAACCTCACATGGGCTCATGCTTTCGGGAATGTATCCCTTTGACATTATCTTTATGCTTGGAAGTAACTCCTTTAAAAGCTAAACCAGATTTTCCCCAAGTTCATGACCTAAATCTTACATATGATAGATCACATTGGAATATGATCATATTTGGATGATGATCTCTGCACACAATACCAACTCACAAAAGAGAACCTTGGAATAATACGCACAAAGTAATTAGCTTTGATTGTATGAACTTGATTCAAGCAAGAATCAAAACCAAGAGATAACACTCTTAAGAAAACTGAATTTTTATTGGTCAAAACTTAACTTATTGGTACATGAATGGTTGAGTTTATATAGAGGCTCAACCCTAAATTAGAATTAACTATGGACTAGATGATGCAAACAACAAAGCATACAAAGACAAGGATCCAATTCAACTTCCCAATGGTCCCATTACAAGAGCAAGAATGAAGAAATTCAAGGAAATACTAAATGGGATGATTCAAAGCTTGTGGAATGATCTTGCCACAATTCAAGAATGCAAGAATGAATCATTCAGCAAAATGGGGATTCAAGACTCAAATCAAAGTTTGGTGACAATGATTCAAGTGGATGAAGGCCAAAACATGGGCATGTACCTAGGCCTTTAGTTTGTTTTTGATGTTTTTGGGCCTTATCAATATGATATAAGCCCAAGCTCAAATAAATTAAGTGTGCTTATGTAATTAGTGAGTTTTGGGCCTATTAGGTATAAAACCCAAAACGAGTTTAGATTTATTTCTTGTTTAGGAATCAATTTCTAACTAGGAAACTTCAATCCTTGTTTAGGAAGATTCCCTAGTCTATGTTTTATTCCAATTTAGGATGAACTTATAATTATTAGTTGTCTAGGAATCAATTTCTAACTAGGAAACTTTAATTCTTATTTAAGAAAGATTCCCTAGTCTATGTTTTATTCCAATTTAGGGTTGAACCTATAATTATTGGTTGTCTAGGAATCAATTTCTAACTAGAAAATTTTAATTCTTGTTTAGGAAAGATTCCTTAGTCTATGTTTTATTCCCATTTAGGGTTGAGCCTCTATATAAACTCAACCATTCATGTAAAATGGAGTTAGATTTTGATAAATAAAAAATTCAGTTTTTCTTAAGAGTGTTATCTCTTGTTTTTTATTCCTGCTTCAATCAAGTTCATACAATCAAAGCTAATTACTTTGTGCGTATTTATTCCAAGGTTCTCTTTCACAAGTTGGTATTTTGTTGCGGAGATCATCATGCAAAGGTGATCATATTCTAAGGTGCTCTATCACGGGTTGGAATTGGGTCACGGACTTAGGAAAAATCTGATTTAGCTTTCCAAGGAGTTGCTTCCAAGCGTAAAGATATTGGATCTCAAGTTTAATATACTTGGGGTTCGTATCAGTTTGGTATCAGAGCTTAGACTCTAAATCAGGTTATATCTTTTCGTTTCATTTGTATTTTCCATTTTTTCATTTCTTTTTTTTTTGTCTATTTTCCTTTTCATTAAATTCCTTTGTTTTCACTTTGTTAATTTTGTTTGCTATTGTTTTAGGTTAAAAATTCAAAAAAAAAAGAATCCTAAAATCATCTACCTTTATTAGTGTCTTGTTATCATCTTCTTTAGTTTGTCTCTTTGTTTCCTACCTTTTCGTATTATTTTTGTCCCATTTCTATTCTATGTGTTTCATCAAAAATCAAGTTTTGGAAGGTCATACCTATTGCAATCATTCAAATTCAAGAAGTTAAGAAGGAAGGAATCAGCTCCTAAATTGTCAACTTTAATTCGGTTTGGATTTTTATACTTGATCTTTAATTTATCTTGTTAATCTTCAGTATTTGTCCTTAAAATTACTTGCTGCAATTGAATTAAAAAAAAAAAAGAAGAAAAAGAAGAAGAGTAAAGAAAATCAGAATTAAAAGAAAAAGCAAAAAAAAAAAAAAAAAAAAAGGAGGAAAATTCGTCCAAAAAGAAAGAAGAAGCAAAAAGTGTTGAAATCTGACTTTTTGGAGTATTTATAGAAGTTATTTAGTTCCTAGAGTGAAGAAGACAAGGAAAGAAGCTGATTTTTCAAGAATATACAAGGAGAATCAAAGATTTCAACATTCTACAAGGAGTTTGACTAAAGTCTAAGCATCCTTCCAAAATAAGCTAAGATTGTTTTCCTACTCCTTTCCAAATTTTGGTTTGACTTTTCTAATCCTATTTTATGTTTTCCTACTCCTTTCCAAATTTTGGTTTGACTTTTCTAATCCTATTTTCATTATGATTTCTTATTTCCTTATTTGTTTTGTTTTTCTTCTCGTATTTAATTATTTTCAATCTTATTCGTGTCTCATTAGGTTTCCTAATCCCATCAGGATTCCTATATTGTTTTCCTAGTTCTATTAGGATTTCTAGTTCTTATTTCATTGAATCTTTAAACTTTGGATTTTATTCACATTGTAATTTAGTAGAAATTGTATTAATTTGATTTTTGCAACTAATCTTGGCAAGAGATTGAGTGGAAAAAGGCTAAGTGTGAGCACATTTACAGAAAAGCCATTGATTGCGTGTAAAACTAAACACGAGTGAACTGGAGTGTCAAAACTACTTGAGTGAAACACGTGAGCGTGTGAAGTGAGGAAACTATTCTCTACTTTACTAACTTTGTTTTGTTGCTTCAAAATGAGTGGAACCCAAGGGAATCCACATGGGGAACTATATAAATTTCAAGCCTTGCATGACTTACTACAAGCTATGGAGAGAAGGACAAATGATAGATTGGATCAAATGGAGCGAAGAAGCAATGAAAGGATCAAAAGATTAGAAGTTTCAGTTACAAGGGGACAGCCATCCAATGCTCCTAGGCAAGCTAGGCGAATCCAAAGAAGAGTTTGGAATGAAGATGAGGATGAAATCGGGTCCCTAGGTGATAATGAGGAGGAAGAAGAAGTAAGGCCAAGAGCTAGACAAGATAATCGCAATGGTGGAATAAAACTGAAAATTCCAACATTTCATGGAAGAATAGATCCCGAAGCATACTTGGATTGGGAAAAGAAGATTGAGTTGGTGTTCGATTGTCATAACTACATTGAATCCAAGAAGTTGAAGCTTGCTATGGCTATATTTGATGGATATGCCATTACTTGGTGGAATGATACTAAGCAAAAGAGGAGAAGAACTAGAGAAAGACCTATAGAAGAATGGAGGGACTTAAAGGCAATCATGAGAAGGAGATTTGTACCAAGCCACTACTATAGGGAGTTGTATAATTGTCTTCAAAACCTGTCTCAAGGGTCCAAAAATGTTGTGGAATACTACAAAGAGATGGAGGTAGCCATGATTCAAGCAAATATGGAAGAAGATAATGAGGCTACAATGGCAAGGTTCCTCAATGGGTTGAATAAGGAGATTGCAAATGTGGTTGAGCTGCAACCATATATAGAGCTTGAAGATTTGCTTCATCTTGCTTTGAAGGTTGAGAAGCAGTTAAAGAAGAGGAGTACCAATCGGCTATCTACCTATTACAATGCAACATTCAAATCAAATTGGAGAAAAGATGACAAGGCTTTTTCATCCAAGCCTAGAGCTGATTCTAAGGAAGCTCCAAAGACACCCATCCCAAGCAAGGACCAAGGTAAAGCTACACCTTCTAGTTCTAGAAATATTATATGCTTTAAATGTCAAGGTGTAGGTCACTACAAGAAGGATTGTCCAAATAAAAGAACAATGATCATGCTTGATGGGGAGTACTATTCGGCCAGTGAAGAAGAAGTTGAAGAAGAAAGAATACCACCTCTTAAAGATGCAAGTGACGAAGAGGACAACAACCAACCAGAAATAGCCGAATGTGGGAGGTCTCTTGTCACAAGGAGATCATTGAACATGCAAATCCAACATGATGATAATGTGCAACAAAGGGAAAATCTGTTCTAAACTAGATGTCTTGTAAAAGATAGAGTTTGTGATGTAATTATAGATGGGGGTAGTGTAACCAATGTAGCAAGCACCACTTTAATTGAGAAACTAGGGTTACCTACTACTAAGCATCCTCACCCTTATAAACTAAAATGGCTTAATGATTGTGGGGAAATTAAGGTGACAAGACAAGTTCTAGTAGCTTTCAAGATAAGCAAGTATAATGATGAGATTTTATTTGATGTTGTGCCTATGCAAGCAGGTCATCTATTGTTAGGTTGCCCTTGGCAATTTGATAGAAGGGTGATGCATAATGGCTACACCAATCACTACACTTTTGAGAAAGATGGAAGAAAGATAACTCTTGCACCACTTTCACCTAGAGAAATCTATGAGAATGAGCTAAAAAGAATTCAAAAGGAGAGAGAAGACAAGAGTGAGAAAAAAGAGTGTAAATGATGTACCAAAAGAAAGAGAGAGTGCAAAAGAAAAAAGTGGCAAAAATCTTGAGATAGGAAAGAAAGTGAGCTCGAGTGAGAAAAATGAGGGAAAAGAAATTGTTGAAAGTAAAAAGAAACATGTAAACTTTTATGCAAAGGGAAGTGATGTTAGGGAAGCATGGTTTTCAAAGAAAAGTATACTTGTACTCATGTACAAGGAGCTTTATTTTAACACTAATGACCTTAATGTTTCTTTGCTTAGTGTTTTTGTTTCTCTTTTATAGGAATTTGAGGATGTCTTTCCTGAAGAGATACCCAATGGATTGCCACCCATTAGAGGTATTGAGCATCAAATCGATTTTATTCCTAGTGCGTCGATTCCAAATAGACCAGCCTATAGAAGTAACCCCAAGGAAACAAAGGAGCTTCAAAGGCATGTTATGGAGTTGTTAGCTAAAGGATATGTTAGAGAAAGTATGAGTCCATGTGTTGTGCCCATTTTGCTAGTACCTAAGAAAGATGGTTCTTAGTGTATGTGTGTTGATTGTTATGCAATTAATAACATTATGGTAAAGTATCGCCATCCTATTCCTAGGTTAGATGATATGCTTGATGACTTGCATGGTTTTGCTATCTTTAGCAAAATTGATTTGAAAAGTGGATATCACCAAATTAGAATGAAGGAAGGTGATGAATGGAAAACTGCCTTTAAAACAAAATATGGTTTGTATGAATGGTTAGTTATGCCTTTTGGCTTGACTAATGCACCTAGTACTTTCATGAGACTTATGAACCATGTTTTGAGAAATTTTATTGGTAAGTTTGTTGTTGTATATTTTGATGATATTCTTGTCTATTCTAAAAGCATAGATAAACACTTAGAACATTTAAGGTGTGTGCTTAATGTGTTGAGAAATGAAAAATTGTTTGCTAACCTTAAAAGTGTTCTTTTTGTTTAGATAGGATTGTGTTTTTAGGATTTATGGTTAGTGCTCAAGGTGTTGAAGTTGATGAAGAAAAGGTAAGTGCTATAAAAAATTGGCCTATTCCTATATCGGTAAGTGAGGTAAGAAGTTTTCATGGTTTGGCTAGTTTTTGTAGACGTTTTGTAAAAGATTTTTAGCACCATAGTTGCACCTCTAACAGAGGTAATTAAAAAGAATTATGTTTTTAAGTGGGGAAAAGAACAAGAAGATGCATTTAGTTCATTGAAAGATAAGCTATGCAAGGCACCCATTCTTGCTTTGCCTAACTTTAATGATATTTTTGAGATTGAGTGTGATGCATCAGGTGTAGGTATTGGGGCTGTCCTTATGCAAGGAAAAAGGCCAATTGCCTATTTTAGTGAAAAGCTACATG
The DNA here is from genome assembly GCA_947687605.1 of Reutealis trisperma. NCBI lineage: Eukaryota > Viridiplantae > Streptophyta > Magnoliopsida > Malpighiales > Euphorbiaceae > Reutealis > Reutealis trisperma. Next base: position 2,238,093 of record CANTUT010000067.1, on the reverse strand, counting down.
GTGCCTCATTAAAATGCCCCACTTATGACAAGGAGCTTTATGCTTTGGTTAGAGTTTTGGAGATTTGGCAACACTACCTTTGGCCTAAGGAGTTTGTAATTCACACCGAGCATCAATCCTTGAAATTCCTAAAAGGGCAAGGTAAGTTGAACAAGAGGCATGCCAAATGGGTTGAGTTCATTGAGACCTTTCCATATGTGATCAAATACAAGCAAGGTAAGGAGAACATTGTGGCTGATGCACTGTCAAGAAGGTATGCTTTACTTAATGCTTTAGATGCAAGAATGCTTGGGTTTGAAAATATTAAATCTCTGTATGTTGATGATTCTGATTTTTCTAGCATTTCCAAAGTAAGTGAGAAAGTTGAATTTGGTAAATTCTATAGAATGGATGGGTTTTTGTTTAAAGAAAATAGACTTTGCATACCTATTTGTTCTATGAGAGAACTGCTTGTTAAGGAGGCACATGGGGGAGGGCTTATGGGACATTTTGGCATCACTAAAACTTTAGATACTTTACATGAACACTTCTATTGGCCTAAAATGAAAAGAGATGTACATAGAATTTGTGATAGATGTGTTGTGTGCAAGCAAGCTAAATCTAAAGTTTTGAATCAAGGTTTGTATACTCCTTTACCTGTTTCTAGTAGCCCTTGGACTGATATTTCCATGGATTTTATTTTAGGGTTGCCTAGATCAAAAAAAGGGAAAGATTCTATCTTTGTGGTGGTTGATAGGTTTTCCAAAATGTCACATTTCATTCCTTGTAATAAAACTGATGATGCCACCAACATTGCTAATTTATTCTTTAGGGAAGTGGTACGTTTGCATGGCATTCCTAAAACTATTGTTAGTGATAGGGATATTAAGTTTCTAAGTCATTTTTGAAAAGTTTTGTGGAGTAAAATTGGAACCAAATTGTTGTTTTCTACTACTTGTCATCCACAAACTGATGGTCAAACTGAAGTTGTTAATAGGACTTTAGGAACTTTGTTGCGTGCTATTGTCCAAAAGAACTTAAAGAATTGGGAAGAATGCATTCCATTTGTTGAGTTTGCTTATAATAGAGTTGTGCATTCTACTACCGGTTTCTCACCTTTTGAAATTATTTATGGTTTTAATCCTCTAACCCCTTTGGATTTAATGCCTTTACCTTGTAATGAAAGGAGTAGTTTGGATGGGAAGAGAAAGGCAGATTTGGTGAAGAAACTACATGAGGAGGTGCGCAAGAATATTGAGAAGAAAAATCAACAAATAGCAAGCCAAGTAAATAAGGGAAGGAGGCGTGTTGTATTCGAACCAGGTGCTTGGGTTTGGGTGCATATGAGAAAAGAAAGATTTCCAACTCAAAGGAAGACAAAGCTTCATCCAAGGGGAGATGGACCTTTTCAAGTAGTTGAGAAGATCAATGACAATGCATACAAGCTGGACCTACCTGGTGAGTATAATGTGAGTGCTACCTTTAATGTTAGTGATCTTTCTCCTTTTGATGTAGGTGTTGGAGATTCGTGGACAAATCATCTTGACGAGGGAGGGAATGATGCAAACAACAAAGCAAACAAAGGCAAGGATCTAATTCAACTTCCCAATGGTCCCATTACAAGAGCAAGAATGAAGAAATTCAAGGAAACCCTAAATGGGATGATTCAAGGCTTGTGGAATGATCTTGCCACAATTCAAGAATGCAAGAATGAATCATTCATCAAAATGGGGATTCAAGATTCAAATCAAAGTTTGGTGACAATGATTCAAGTGGATGAAGGCCAAAACATGGGCATGTACCTAGGCCTTTAGTTTGTTTTTGATGTTTTTGGGTCCTATCAATATGATATAAGCCCAAGTTCAAATAAATTAAGTGTGCTTATGTAATTAGTGAGTTTTGGGCCTATTTATGTTATGTATAAAGCCTAAAACGAGTTTAGATTTATTTATTGTTTAGGAATCAATTTCTAACTAGGAAACTTCAATCCTTGTTTAGGAAGATTCCCTAGTCTATGTTTTATTCCAATTTAGGATGAACTTATAATTATTAGTTGTCTAGGAATCAATTTCTAACTAGGAAACTTTAATTCTTATTTAAGAAAGATTCCCTAGTCTATGTTTTATTCCAATTTAGGGTTGAACCTATAATTATTAGTTGTCTAGGAATCAATTTCTAACTAGAAAATTTTAATTCTTATTTAGGAACGATTCCTTAGTCTATGTTTTATTCCCATTTAGGGTTGAGCCTCTATATAAACTTAACCATTCATGTAAAATGGAGTTAGATTTTGATAAATAAAAAATTCAGTTTTTCTTAAGAATGTTATCTCTTGTTTTTTATTCTTACTTGAATCAAGTTCATACAATCAAAGCTAATTACTTTGTGCGTAGTTATTCCAAGGTTCTCTTTCACAAGTTGGTATTGTGTTGCAGAGATCATCATGCAAAGGTGATCATATTCCAAGCTGCTTTATCACGAGTTGGAATTGGGTCACGGACTTGGAGAAAATCTGATTTAGCTTTCCAAAGAGTTGCTTCCAAGCGTAAAGATATTGGGTCTCAAGTTTTATATACTTGGGGTTCGTATCACTAGAAAATCTTCCTAAGCAAGGATTGAAGTTTCCTAGTAAGAAATTGATTCCTAAACAAATAATAAGTTATAATTGAGTTGGGCTACTAAATATGATACATTTAAGGCCCCAAACCATCAAAAATTGATGCAAAATAACTAAAATCAGAAAATAAAATGAATTACATAACTCTAGCTTTTGTTGCACTTGTAATGCTGTAATACAAACCCCAAGTATATTAAACTTGAGACCCAATTATCTTTACACTTGGAAGCAACTCCTTGGAAAGCTAAATCAAATTTTCCCCAAGTCTGCGATCCAAATCCAACTAGTGATAAAGCACCTTGGAATATGATCACCTTTAGATGATGATCTCCGTGACACAATACCAAACTTGTCAAAGAGAACCTTGGAATAAATATGCACAAAGTAATTAGTTTTGATTGTATGAACTTGATTCAAGCAAGAATCAAAACCAAGAGATCACACTCTTAAGAAAACTGAATTTTTATTAATCATAACTTTACTTATTTTTACATGAATGGTTGAGTTTATATAGAGGCTCAACCCTAAATTAGAATCAGCTAAGGATTAGGAAATCTCCTAAATTAGAATCAACTATAAAATAAGAAATCTTTCTAAACAGGGATTAAAGTTTCCTAGTTGGAAATTGATTCCTAAACAAGCAATAAGCTATAATTGAGTTGGGCTACTAAATATGATAAGTTTTAAGGTCCAAAACATCTAGAATTAAAGTAAAATAACAAAATTCAAAAAATAAAATGAATTACATAGCTTCAGCTTTCGTTGCGCTTGTAATAAAGGGTTCTCAACCTACTATCGTCACGGTTGCGACACCCGTCGTGGGCTTGACGCTGCTAATTTTAGCTTTTGTGCACTTTCATCTTATGGCCATGTTTTATGCTTGACTCTTCATATATTTGACCTTCCTCTACTTGAATCATTATCACCAAACTTTGATTTGTGTCTTGAATCCCTATTTTGATGAATGATTCATTCTTGCATTCTTGAATTGTGGCAAGATCATCCCAGAAGCCTTTAATCATCTCATTTAGTGCTTCCTTGAATTTCTTCATTCTTGTTCTTGTAATGGGAATATTGAGAAGTTGAATTGGATCCTTGCCTTTGTATACTTCCTTGTTTGCATCATGCTGTCATGCCGGCAATAGAGAGCTTTCAATTTGTAGTCGTCAGGGGCATGACACCCATCGCTGGCATTTTTTAGCTTTTCAAATTTAGTACAATTTCATCTCATGGCTATGTTTGAAGCTTGACTCTATATGTTTTTGACCAATTACTTGGAATGTGTTTTAACTTCTTCATTTTGACATCGGGTTTGAACATGTTGATAAAATCCTTGAAACTTCCTTGAATATGATTGAATCCATATGCAAAGCTTATGATCTAAATTTCGTTGATTGGATTGTAGGAAACTTCGTGTAATCTCATATTCTTCTTGGATGATTCACCAATAATGTAGAATGGTTGGATTGTATGTCTTTGTAGGCTATCTTATTAGAAATGACAACCTTGAAGAACCTTTTTGAAATCTTTAACTTGCAAATATTTGTAGGATTTTTCCAAGGCATCTCGATTCTCATCATTCTCTCTCTCCTCAAAATGATTCATCCTCGAATCTATACCTACATGAAGGAAACAATAATTAGAATTAAAATTTAAAGAGGTATCACAATACTCACCTTGAGATTGCAACATGAGGGCCAATTCATCAAAGCTCAAAGCTTTATGCCTATAGACAAGAACTTGTACAATCAACACATGAAGCAAGTCTTTCCAAAAATAATTCCTATCTTAGCTCCCTTCTCCTTGGTTACTAGGTGTGTATTGTTTGTAGAAGTTACATCTTATTTGCTCCATGACAATCCTTCTTTGAAATCTTGAAAGAAAGAAATAAGAAAACTAGACAATGAAAAAGAAAGTCTGTTAGTACACAAAGCCCTCTTTTCTTTTTCACTCATACAAACTTGTTTTTCTTTATTCAAGTAATCACTCTTTCTTTTTCTTTCCTCCAAAATTTCTCTCTTTTGACTTGAATTTTCTTTTTTTTTTTTTATTTTTTTTAACTTTAGCACTCTCTTTTTCTTTTGAAACATCTTCACTCACACTATTCTCTTCACTCTTGTTTTCTCTCTCCTTTTGAATTCTTCTTACCTCATTCTCATAGATTTCTCTAGGTGAAAGTGGTGCAAGAGTTATCTTCCTTCATCCCTTTCAAAAGTGTAGCGATTGGTGTAGCCATCATGCATCACACTTCTATCAAATTGCCAAGGGCATCCCTTTGATGACCTGCTTGCATTTTGCACAACATCAAATAAAATCTCATTATTATATTGGCCTATCTTGAAAGCTACTAGAACTTACCTTGTCACCCTAATTTCCCCACAATCATTAAGCCATTTCAGTTTATAAGGGTGAGGATGCTTTGTAATAGGTAACCCTAGTTTTTCAATTAAAGTGGTACTTGCAACATTGGTTACACTACCCCCATATATGATTACATCACAAACTCTATCTTTTTACAAGGCACCTAGTTTGAAATAAATTTTCCCTTTTTTGCACATCATCATGTTGGATTTGCATGTTCAACGATCTACTTGTAACAAGAGATCTCCACCTTCGACTATTTCAGGTTGATGGTCCTCCTCTTTGTCACTTGCATCTTCAAGAGGTGGCATTCTTTCTTCCTCAACTTCTTCTTCACTAGCCAAATAACACTCCCCGTCTTGCATATACATTATCTTCTTATTTGGACAATTCTTCTTGTAGTAACCTACACCTTGACATTTAAAGTATATAAGATTTCCAAAACTAGAAGATGTAGTTTTTCCTTTGTCTTCACTTGGGAAGGGTGTGTTTAGAGCTTCTTTGGAATTAGCTTTAGGTTTGGACGAAAAAGCCTTGTCATCTTTTCTCTGATTTGATTTAAATGGTGCATTGTAGGAGGTAGATAGCTAATTGGTACTCCTCTTCTTCAATTGCTTCTCAACCTTCAAAGCAAGATGAAGCAAATCTTGAAACTCCATATATGGTTGTAGCTCAACCACATTTGCAATCTCCTTATTCAACCCATTGAGGAACCTTGCCATTGTAGCCTCATTATCTTCTTCCACATTTGCTCGAATCATGGCTACCTCCATCTCCTTGTAGCATTCCTCAACACTCTTGGACCCTTGAGTTAGGTTTTGAAGATGATTGTACAACTCTCTATAGTAGTAACTTGGTACAATCTTCTTCTCATGATTGCTTTTAAGTCCCTCCATTCTTTGATGGGTCTTTCTCTATTTCTTCTCCTCTTTTGCTTGGTATCATCCCACTAAGTAATGGCATATCTATCAAATATAGTAACAGTGAGCTTTAATTTCTTGGATTCAGTGTAGTTATGATAATCAAAAACTAATTGAATCTTCTTTTCCCAATCCAAGTATAGTTCAGGATCTATTCTTCCATGGAATGTTGGAATTTTCAGTTTTATTCCACCATTGTTGTCATCTTATCTAGATCATGGCCTCATTTCTTCTTCCTCTTCATTATCACCAAGGAACTCAGTTTCATCTTAATCTTCAATCTCATCTCACACTCTCCTTGGTGTTTAGGAAAATTTGGTGGCTATCCTCTCATGATTGAAGCTTCTAACTGGTCCATTTGCTTAATACTTCTTTGCTCAAGTGGAGCACTTCTTTGCTCAAGTTGATCCATTCTTTCATTGGTGCTCTCCATTGCTTAGAGTAAGTCTTGCAAGGCTTGGAATTTATGATACGAACCCCAAGTATATTAAACTTAAGACCCAATATCTTTACGCTTGGAAGCAACTCCTTGGAAAGCTAAATCAGATTTTCCCCAAGTCCGTGACCCAATTCCAACCCGTGATAGAGCACCTTGGAATATGATCACCTTTGGATGATGATCTCCGCAGCATAATACCAACTTGTGAAAGAGAACCTTGGAATAAATACGCACAAAGTAATTAGCTTTGATTGTATGAACTTGATTCAAGCAAGAATAAAAAACAAGAGATAACACTCTTAAGAAAAACTAAATTTTTTATTTATCAAAATCTAACTCCATTTTACATGAATGGTTGAGTTTATATAGAGGCTCAACCCTAAATGGGAATAAAACATAGACTAAAGAATCTTTCCTAAATAAGAATTAAAATTTTCTAGTTAGAAATTGATTCCTAGACAACTAATAATTATAGGTTCAACCTTAAATTAGAATAAAACATAGACTAGGGAATCTTTCTTAAATAAGAATTAAAGTTTCCTAATTAGAAATTGATTCCTAGACAACTAATAATTATCAGTTCATCCTAAATTGGAATAAAACATGGACTAGGGAATCTTCATAAACAAGGATTGAAGTTTCCTAGTTAGAAATTGATTCCTAAACAAGAAATAAATCTAAACTCGTTTTGGGCTTTATACCTAACATAAATAGGCCCAAAACTCAATAATTACATAAGCACACTTAATTTATTTGAACTTGGGCTTATATCATATTTATAGGGGACCAAAAACATCAAAAACAAACTAAAGGCCTGTACATGCCTATGTCTTGGCCTTCATCCACTTGAATCATTGTCACCAAACTTTGATTTGAGTCTTGAATCCCCATTTTGATGAATGATTCATTCTTGCATTCTTGAATTGTGGCAAGATCATTCCACAAGCCTTGAATCATCCCATTTAGTGTTTCCTTGAATTTCTTCATTCTTGCTCTTGTAATGGGATCATTGGGAAGTTGAATTGGATCCTTGCCTTTGTATGCTTTGTTGTTTGCATCATTCCCTCCCTCCTCAAGATGATTTGTCCACGAATCTCACACACCTACATCAAAAGGAGAAAGATCACTAACATTAAAGGTAGCACTCACATTATACTCACCAAGTAGGTCCAGCTTGTATGCATTGTCATTGATCTTCTCAACTACTTGAAAAGGTCCATCTCCCCTTGGATGAAGCTTTGTCTTCCTTTGAGTTGGAAATCTTTCTTTTCTCATATGCAACCAAACCCAATCACCTGGTTTGAATACAACACGCCTCCTTCCCTTATTCACTTGGCTTGCTATTTGTTGATTTTTCTTCTCAATATTCTTATGCACCTCCTCATGTAGTTTCTTCACCAAATCTGCCTTTCTCTTCCCATCCAAACTACTCCTTTCATTACAAGGTAAAGGCATTAAATCCAAAGGGGTTAGAGGATTAAAACCATAAACAATTTCAAAAGGTGAGAAACTAGTAGTTGAATGCACAACTCTATTATAAGCAAACTCAACAAATGGAATGCATTCTTCCCAATTCTTTAAGTTCTTTTGGACAATAGCATGCAACAAAGTTCCTAAAGTCCTATTAACAACTTTAGTTTGACCATCAGTTTGTGGATGACAAGTAGTAGAAAACAACAATTTGGTTCCAATTTTGCTCCATAAAACTTTTCAAAAATGACTTAGAAACTTAACATCCCTATCACTAACAATAGTTTTAGGAATGCCATGTAAAAGTACCACTTCCCTAAAGAATAAATTAGCAATGTTGGTGGCATCATCAGTTTTATTACAAGGAATGAAATGTGACATTTTGGAAAACCTATCACCCACCACAAAGATAGAAGCTTTCCCTATTTTTTATCTAGGCAACCCTAAAATAAAATCCATGGAAATATCAGTCCAAGGGTTACTAGAGATAGGTAAAGGAGTATACAAACCTTGATTCAAAATTTAGATTTAGCTTGCTTGCACACAACACATCTATCACAAATACTATGTACATTCTTTTTCATTTTAGGCCAATAGAAGTGTTCATGTAAAGTATCTAAAGTTTTAGTGATGCCAAAATGTCCCATTAACCCTCCCCCATCTGCCTCCTTAACAAGCAGTTCTCTCATAGAACAAATAGGTATGCAAAGTCTATTTTCTTTAAAACAAAATCCACCCATTCTATAGAATTTACCAAGTGCAACTTTCTCACTTGCTTTGAAAATGGTAGAAAAATCAGAAAAATCAACATACAAAGATTTAATATTTTCAAACCCAAGCATTCTTGCATCCAAAGCATTAAGTAAAGCATACCTTCTTGACAGTGCATCAGCCACAATGTTCTCCTTACCTTGCTTGTATTTGATCACATATGGAAAGGTCTCGATGAACTCAACCCATTTGACATGCCTCTTGTTCAACTTACCTTGCCCCTTGAGGAATTTCAAGGATTGATGGTCGGTGTGAATTACAAACTCCTTAGGCCAAAGGTAGTGTTGCCAAGTCTCCAAAGCTCTAACCAAAGCATAGAGCTCCTTGTCATAAGTGGGGTATTTCAATGAGGCACCATGGAGCTTTTCACTAAAATAGGCAATTGGCCTTTTTTCTTGCATAAGGACAGCCCCAATACCTACACCTGATGCATCACACTCGATCTCAAAAATATCATTAAAGTTAGGCAAAGCAAGAATGGGTGCCTTACATAGCTTATCTTTCAATGAATTAAATGCATCTTCTTGTTCTTTTCCCTACTTAAAAACACAATTTTTTTTAATTATCTGTTAGAGGTGCAACTATGGTGCAAAAATCTTTTACAAAACATCTATACAAACTAGCCAAACCATGAAAACTTCTTACCTCACTTACCAATGTAGGAATAGGCCAATTTTTGATAGCACTTACCTTTCTTCATCAACTTCAACACCTTGAGCAGTAACCACAAATCCTAAAAACGCAATCCTATCTAAATAAAAAGAACACTTTTTAAGGTTAGCAAACAATTTTTCATTTCTCAACACATCAAGCACACACCTTAAATGTTCTAAATGTTTATCTATGCTTTTAGAATAGACAAGAATATCATCAAAATATACAACAGCAAACTTACCAATGAAATTTGTCAAAACATGGTTCATAAGTCTCATGAAAGTACTAGGTGCATTAGTCAAGCCAAAAGGCATAACTAAACATTCATACAAACCATATTTTGTTTTAAAGGTAGTTTTCCATTCATCACCTTCATTCTAATTTGGTGATATCCACTTTTCCAATCAATTTTGCTAAAGATAGCAGAACCATGCAACTCATCAAGCATATCATCTAACCTAAGAATAGGATGGCGATACTTTACCATAATGTTATTAATTGCATGACAATCAACACACATACGCCAAGAACCATCTTTCTTAGGTACTAGCAAAATGGGCACAACACATGGACTCATACTTTCTCTAATATGTCCTTTAGCTAACAATTTCATAACTTGCCTTTGAAGCTCCTTTGTTTCCTCAGGGTTACTTCTATAGACTGGTCTATTTGGAATCGATGCACCAAGAATAAAATTGATTTGATGCTCAATACCCCTAATGGGTAGCAATCCATTGGGTATCTCTTCAGGAAAGACATCCTCAAATTCCTGTAAAAGAGAAATAAAAACGCTAGGCAGAGAAACATTAAGGTCATTAGTGTTAAAATAAAGCTCCTTGTACATGAGTACAAGTATATTTTTCTTTGAAAACCAAGCTTCCCTAACATCACTTCCCTTTGCATAAAAGTTCACATGTTTCTTTTTACTTTCAACAATTTCTTTTCCCTCATTTTTCTCACTCGAGCTCACTTTCTTTCCTTTCTTAAGATTTTTGCCACTTTTTTCTTTTGCACTCTCTCTTTCTTTTGGTACATCATTTACACTCTTTTTCTCACTCTTGTATTCTCTCTCCTTTTGAATTCTTTTCAGCTCATTCTCATAGATTTCTCTAGGTGAAAGTGGCGCAAGAGTTATCTTTCTTCCATTTTTCTCAAAAGTGTAGTGATTGGTGTAGCCATTACGCATCACCCTTCTATCAAATTGCCAAGGGCGTCCTAACAATAGATGACCTGCTTGCATAGGCACAACATCAAATAAAATCTCATCATTATACCTACCTATCTTGAAAGCTACTAGAACTTGCCTTGTCACTTTAATTTCCCCACAATCATTAAGCCATTTTAGTTTATAAGGGTGAGGATACTTAGTAGTAGGTAACCCTAGTTTCTCAACTAAAGTGGTGCTTGCTACATTGGTTACACTACCCCCATCTATGATTACATCACAAACTCTGTCTTTTACAAGACATCTAGTTTGAAACAGATTTTCCCTTTGTTGCACATTATCATCATGCTGGATTTGCATGTTCAACGATCTCCTTGTGACAAGAGACCTCCCACATTTGGCTATTTCTGGTTGGTTGTCGTCCTCTTCATCACTTGCATCTTTAAGAGGTGGTATTCTTTCTTCTTCAACTTCTTCTTCACTAGCCCAATAGTACTCCCCATCAAGCATGATCATGGTTCTTTTATTTGGACAATCCTTCTTGTAGTGACCTACACCATGACATTTAAAGCATATAACATTTCAAGAACTAGAAGGTTAGCTTTACCTTTGTCCTTGCTTGGGATGGGTGTCTTTGGAGCTTCCTTGGAATCAGCTCTAGGCTTGGATGAAAAAACCTTGTCATCTTTTCTCCAATTTGATTTGAATGTTGCATTGTAAGAGGTAGATAGCCGATTGGTACTCCTCTTCTTCAACTGCTTCTCAACCTTCAAAGCAAGATGAAGCAAATCTTCAAGCTCCATTTATGGTTGCAGGTCAACTACATTTGCAATCTCCTTATTCAACCCATTGAGGAACCTTGCCATTGTAGCCTCATTATCTTCTTCCACATTTGCTCGAATCATGGCTATCTCCATCTCTTTATAGTATTCCTCAACATTTTTGGACCCTTGAGATAGGTTTTGAAGATGATTGTATAGCTCCTTATAGTAATGGCTTGGTATAAATCTCCTTCTCATGATTGCCTTTAAGTCCCTCCATTCTTCTATAGGTCTTTCTCTATTTCTTCTCCTCTTTTGCTTGGTATCATCCCACCAAGTAATGGCATATCCATCAAATACAGCCACAGCAAGCTTCAACTTCTTAGATTCAGTGTAGTTATGACAATCGAACACCAACTCAATCTTCTTTTCCCAATCCAAGTATGCTTCGAGATCTATTCTTCCATGAAATGTTGGAATTTTCAGTTTTATTCCACCATTGTTGTTATCTTGTCTAGCTCTTGGCCTTACTTCTTCTTCCTCCTCATTATCACCAAGGGACTCGATTTCATCCTCATCTTCATTCCAAACTCTTCTTTGGATTTGCCTAGCTTGCCTAGGAGCATTGGGTGGCTGTCCCCTTGCAATTAAAACTTCTAATCTTTCGATCCTTTCATTGCTTCTTCGCTCCATTTGATCCAATCTATCATTTGTCCTTCTCTCCATAGCTTGGAGTAAGTCACGCAAGGCTTGGAATTTATCTAGTTCCCCATGTGGATTCCCTTGGGTTCCACTTATCTTGAAGCTGCAAAACAAAGTTAGTAAAGTAGAGAATAGTTTCCTCACTTCACTCACTCACGTATTTCACTCAAGTAGTTTTGACACTCAAGTTCACTCGTGTTTAGTTTTACACGCAATCAATGGCTTTTCTCTAGATGTGCTCACACTTAGCCTTTTTCCACTCAATCTCTTGCTAAGATTAGTTGCAAAAATCAAATTAATATGATTTTTACTAAATTACAATGTGAATAAAATCCAAAGTTTAAAGACTCAATGAAACAAGAACTAAAAATCCTAATAGAACTAGGAAAACAATATAGGAATCCTGATGGGATTAGGAGACCTAATGAGACACGAATAAAGATTGAAAATAATTAAATATGAAAAGAAAAACCAAAACGAATAAGGAAATTAGAAATCAGAATGAAAATAGTATTAGAAAAGTCAAACCAAAATCTAGAAAGGAGTAGGAAAACAATCTTAGCTTGTTTTGGAAGGATGCTTAGACTTTGGTCAAACTCCTTGTAGAATGCTGAAATCTTTGATTCTCCTTGTATATTCTTGAAAAATCATCTTCTTTCCTTGTCTTCTTCACTCTAGGAACTAAATAACTTCTATAAATACTCCAAAAAGTCAGATTTCAACACTTGTTGCTTCTTCTTTCTTTTTGAACGAATTTTCCTTCTTCTTCTTTTTTTTTTTTTTTTTTTTTTTGCTTTTTTTTTTTAAAATTTTTATTTTCTTTACTCTTCTTCTTCTTTCTTCTTCTTTTAAATTTAATTGCAGCAAGTAATTTTAAGGACAAATACTAAATATTAACAAGATAAATTGAAGATCAAGTACAAAAATCCAAACCGAATTAAAGTTGACAATTTAGGAGCTGATTCCTTCCTTCTTAACTTCTTGAATTTGAATGATTGCAATAGGTATGACCTTCCAACACTTGATTTTTTATGAAACACAAAGAATAGAAATCGGACAAAAATAATACGAAAAGGTAGGAAACAAAGAGACAAACTAAAGAAGATGATAACAAGGCACTAATAAAGGTAGACGATTTTAGGATTTTTTTTTTGAATTTTTGACCTTAAACAATAGCAAACAAAATTAACAAAGTGAAAACAAAGGAATTTAAAGAAAAGGAAAATAGACAGAAAAAAAAAAAAGAAACGAAGAAAATGGAAAATACAAATGAAACAGAAAGATATAACTTGATTTAGAGCCTAAGCTCTGATACCAAACTGATACGAAATCCAAGTATATTAACTTGAGACCCAATATCTTTATACTTGGAAGCAACTCCTCAGAAAGCTAAATTAGATTTTCCCCAAGTCTGTGACCCAATTCCAACCTGTGATGGAGCACCTTAAAATATGATCACCTTTGGATGATGATCTCCACAACACAATACCAACTTGTGAAAGAGAACCTTGGAATAAATATGCACAAAGTAATTAGCTTTGATTGTATGAACTTGATTCAAGCAAGAATAAAAAATAAGAGATAACACTCTTAAGAAAAACTGAATTTTTTATTTATCAAAATCTAACTCCATTTTACATGAATAGTTTAGTTTATATAGAGGCTCAACCCTAAATGGGAATAAAACATAGACTAAGGAATCTTTCCTAAACAAGAATTAAAATTTTCTAGTTAGAAATTGATTCCTAGACAACTAATAATTATAGGTTCAACCCTAAATTGGAATAAAACATAAACTAGGGAATCTTTCTTAAATAAGAATTAAAGCTTCCTAGTTAGAATTTGATTCCTAGACAACTAATAATTATAAGTTCATCCTAAATTGGAATAAAACATAGACTAGGGAATCTTCCTAAATAAAGATTGAAGTTTCCTAGTTAGAAATTGATTCCTAAACAAGAAATAAATCTAAACTCGTTTTGGGCTTTATACCTAACATAAATAGGCCCAAAACTCACTAATTACATAAGCACACTTAATTTATTTGAACTTGGGCTTATATCATATTGATAGGGGCCCAAAAACATCAAAAACAAACTAAAGGCCTAGGTACATGCCCATGTTTTGGCCTTCATCCACTTGAATCATTGTCACCAAACTTTGATTTGAGTCTTGAATCCCCATTTTGATGAATGATTCATTCTTGCATTCTTGAATTGTGGCAAGATCATTCCACAAGCCTTGAATCATCCCATTTAGTGTTTCCTTGAATTTCTTCATTCTTGCTCTTGTAATGGGACCGTTGGAAAGTTGAATTGGATCCTTGCCTTTGTATGCTTTGTTGTTTGCATCAATTTGTTTAGTTTCCCATTTGGATTTCCTAGGGAACTCATCTTTGAGCTGCAAAACAAAGTTAGCAAAGTAGAGAATAGTTTCGTCACTTCACTCCCTCACGTGTTTCACTCAAGTAATTTTGTCACTCAAGTTCACTCGTGTTTAGTTTTACTCTTAAATAATGGCTTTTCTCTAGATGTGCTCACACTTACCCTTTTTCGATTCAATCTCTTCCTAAATTAGTTGCAAAAATCAAATTAACATAATCTTACTAAATTACAATGTGAATAAAAATCTAAAGACTCAAAATGAAACAAGAAACACAAATAAGAAATCCTAATGACACTAGGAAAATGAGAATCCTAATTGAACTAGGAAAAAAAATTAGAATTTTGACTCAGAAAAATAGAAATAGAAATCCTAATTGAAATTGAAAAAAAAAAGTTAAAATCCTAATAGAACTAGGAAAATAATATAGGAATCCTGATGGGATTAGGAAACATAATGAGACAGGAACAAGGATTGAAATAAAAAGAAAACCAAAACAAATAAGGAAATAGTTAAATTAGCAAGAAATCAGAATGAAAATAGGATTAGAAAAGTCAAACCAAAATTTGGAAAGGAGTAGGAAACCAATCCTAGCTTATTTTAGAAGGATGCATAGACTTGGTCAAACTCTTTGTAGAATGCTAAAATCTTTGATTCTCTTTGTATAATCTTGAAAATCAGCTTCTTTCTTTGTCCTCATTACTCTAGGAACTAAATAACTTCTATAAATACACCAAAAAGTCAGATTTCAACACTTTTTGCATCTTCATTTCTTTCTGGACGAATTTTCCTTCTTTTTTTTTCTTTTTTTTTTTTAATCTTTTTAATCTTTTAATTTATAATTACAACAGCAAATTGAAAGGAAAATTAACAAATAAATTGAAGATCAAACACAAGAAGCCAAACTGAATTTTGAAGCCTTTAAGCTTGGATGAATCCTCCCTTCTTTCTTCTTGAATTTGAATTGATTTCCAAGTAAGTATAGATGAATACGAATAGGATAGGAAACAAAGAGACACGAACACAAAGGGTATAAACAATTTTGGATTTTTTTTTTAATTTTCAAATTTCAGACTTGAAACAATAATAAACAGAGTTAACAAGATGAAAATGAAGGAATTTAACAAAAATGAAAACAAATAAAAAAAAGAAAAACAAATGAGAATGGAAAACACAAATGAAATGGAAAGATATAACTTGATTTAGAGCCTAAGCCCTAATACAAAACTGATACAAACCCTAAGTATATTAAATTTGGGACCCAATTATCTTTACGCTTGGAAGCAACTCCTTGGAAAGCTAAACCAGGTTTTTCCCAAGTCTATGATCCAAATTTAACCTGTGATAGAGCACCTTGAAATATGATCACCTTTGGATGATGATCTTTGCGACACAACACCAACTTGTGAAAGAGAACCTTGGAATAATATGCACAAAGTAATTAGCTTTGATTGTAGGAACTTGATTCAAGCAAGAATCAAAACCTAGAGATAACACTCTTAAGAAAACTGAATTTTTATTGATCAAAACTTAACTTATTGGTACATGAATGGTTGAGTTTATATAGAGGCTCAATCTTAAATTAGAATTAACTATGGACTAGGAAATCTTCCTAAGCAAGGATTGAAGTTTCTAGTTAGAAATTGATTCCTAAACAAATAATAAGTTATAACTGAGTTGGACTACTAAATATGATAAATTTAAGGCCCAAAACCATTAAAAATTGAAGTAAAATGATTGAAATAAAAAAAAATGAATTACAAAGCTCCAGCTTTTGTTGCTCGCGCAACGCCATCATGCTTGCAATAGAGAGCTTTTAATATGCAGTCATCATAGGCATGACATTTTTTAGTTTTCAGCCTTAGTGCAATTTCATCTCATGGCTGTGTTTGTAGCTTGACTCTACATGTTTTTGACCCCAATTGCTTGGAATGTGTTTTAACTTCTTCATTTTGATATTGGGTTTGAACATATTGATAAAATCCTTGAAGCTTCCTTGAATATGATTGGATCATTAGATTGTAGGAAACTTCATCCAATCTCATAGAATAGTTAGATTGAATGTCTTTGCAGGCTATCTTAGTAAAAATGACAACTTCGAAGAATCTTCTTGAAATCTTTAACTTACAAATATTTATAGGATTCTTCCAAGGCATCTTGATTCTCATCACATCAACTCCTCAACTTGCCTTTGTAACTCCATCATTTCCTTGGGATTACTCCTATAGGCTAGTCAATTTGGGATTGGTGCTCCAGGAACAAGATTAATTTTATGTTCAATGCCTCGAATGGGTGGCAATCCAATAGGCACTTCCTCGGGAAATGCATTTTTAAAATTCTATATCAGAGAAACAAAAGGACAAGGCAAAGCATTATAAAGATCATTAGTACAAAAAGAAGCTTCCTTGTACATAAGTACAAGTATGGTCCTATTACTATACATAGCATATCACTCCCCTTAGCATAAAAAATCACATGTTTCTTTTGACACTTAATTTCCTTTCCCATACTAGAATCTTCCCCTCTCTTTTTTTTCTTTTGATGAATTCAATTTTTCTTTCTTTCCACTCACTTTTTCATCTCTTGCCACTCTATCTTTCAATTCACTCAAATTTTCTCTCTTAGATTCGGGCACTCTTTGTCTTTCCCACTCTTTGACTTGTCTTATTCTTTTGAGGTCATCTATATACACTTTCATTGGAGACAATGGATTAAGGGTAGTGTGCTTACCATCCTTTTCAATCATATACTGGTTGGTAAACCCATCATGTTTGGCCATTCTATCAAATTGCCAAGGCCATCCCCAAAGTAAATGGCCATCTTGCATAGGTACTACATCACATAGAACTTCATCTTTGTACCTACCAATAGAAAAGGAAACTAAAACTTGCTTATGAACTCTAATTTCACCACATTCATTTAACCACTTTAGCTTATAGGGTTTTGGGTGTTTAGTTGTGGGTAAGTTAAGCTTTTCAACTAAGTAGCTTGTTGCATTAGTACAACTTCCCTCATCAATAATTATATGACAAACCTTATTTTGCACAAAACACCTAGTATGGAATAGGTTTTCCCTTTGCTGATTGACCTCATTTTCTTCCTTCACTTGTGCACTCAATGCATGCATGGTGACAAGCATTTCTCCATGAACCACATCTTCACCTTCTTTCTTTAGTTCATGATCACTTGCATCTTCCAAAGATGGCATGCTATCACTGTCATCTTTATTTTTCACTTTCAAAAAAGATTTCTCTATAGAATGTGATCATCACTCTCTTGCATTGAGAAGCACTATGACCTAAACCCAAACATTTAAAACATTTAATATCACAAGAGCGATTTGGGAATTCAATTTTACTTTTTTTTTCTTTTTCTTTTGAAATTAGTTTAGCCTCCTCTCCTTTGTTTGAATAGAATTTTGGCTTGAAATAAGCCTTGTCATCCTGCTTCCAATTAGATTTCCATCGCTTGGACGTATTTAAAGAGGATGAGCTTTGACTGTTGCTACCCTTATACTTAAGTTGATTTTCAATCTTGATGGCCATATGAAACATCTCTTCAAGCTCCACATAATACTGTAATTCAATAACATTGGCAATGTCTCAATTCAGGTATGAAAATTCAAAAAAAAAATCGTAGATAGTCTACCCAATTCTGTTTGTGTCTTTTTGTTTCTTTGTTTTCTATCCTATTTGTCTTTCTATTCCTTGTTTCTTTGGAAGGTCAAATTCATCCATACATCAAAACCAATTCAAATTCAAGAAGAAGAAATTGGAGGATTCATCCATCACAAGCTTGAAGGCTTCAAATTCGGTTTAGCTTCTTGTATTTGATCTTTTATTTATTTGTTAATTTTTCTATTGAATTGTTGCTGTAATTATTAAAAAAAAAAAAAAAAGAAAAGATCAGAAAAAATAAACAAAAAAAGGAAAATTCATCCAAAAAGAAAAGAAGAAGCAAAAAGTGTTGAAATCTGACTTTTTGGTATATTTATAGAAGTTATTTAGTTTGTAGAGTGAAGAGGACAAGGAAAGAAGTTAAGTTCAAGATTATACAAGGAGAATAAAAGATTTCAGCATTCTACATGGAGTTTGACCAAGTCTAAGCATCCTTCCAAAACAAGCTAGGATTGGTTTCCTACTCCTTTCCAAATTTTGGTTTGACTTTTCTAATCCTATTTTCATTCTGATTTTTTGCTAATTTAACTATTTCCTTATTCATTTTGGTTTTCTTTTTATTTCAATCCTTATTTATGTCTCATTAGGTTTCCTAATCCCATCAGGATTCCTATATTGTTTTCTTAGTTTTATTAGGATTTTAACTTTTGTTTTCCAATTTCAATTAGGATTTCCATTTCTATTTTTCTGAGTCAAAATTCTAATTTTGTTTTTCTAGTTCAATTAGGATTCTCGTTTTCCTAGTGTCATTAGGATTTCTTATTTCTTGTTTCTTGTTTCATTTTTATTCACATTGTAGTTTAGTAAGATTGTGTTAATTTGATTTTTCCAACTAATCTTGACAAGAGATTTGAGTGGAAAAAAGGCTAAGTGTGAGCTCATAAAGAGAAAAGCCATAACAAATTGAGTGAAACATGAATGAATGAATGGCAATACTTGAATGAAACATTTAAGGGGGTGAAGTGAGGTATTATTTTACTATACTAACATTCTTTTTAGGTTTTTACAATGGAAGTTGATCAAGAATTTTGAAAAGAATTAATGGCTATTAGGTAAGAAGTAGGTATGTGGATATTGAAGGATGAAGAATGTAATGATGTTTTTCATATAAGATGTCACATCTAAGATAGAGTATGCCGTATGATCATTGATAGACTGAGTGTTATCAATTTTACAAGCCTTGAGCTAGTTGAGAAATTAAATTTGCCCACTAGAAAGCATCCAAGGCCAGACTCATTGTATTTGTTGAATAAATATGTCAAGATTAAATAGCAAGCTTTAGTTTCATTCTCTCTAGGAAGATATAAAAGTGAAGATTGGTGTGATGTTGTAATAATGAATGTGACACATGTTTTGTTTGGAAAGCCATAGATACGTTTTAGTCAAGCAAAACAATCAAATCTACTAACTACTACAAAGTTTCACTAAAAGATGGTAAGAATACTACACTTGCTCCTCTTTCTCAAGAAGAATTGTATGAAGATCGAGTGAAGATACAAAGAAAAAGAGAGGAAGAACTTCAAAGATAAAATTGTGTTGTTGAGCTTGTAGTGATAGAATTGAGTGTATCAAAAAGGGAGAATGAAGGTGATGAGAGTTTTAAAAAGGAGGAAAGCAATGTGCAAAATTAAATTATGGAAGTGACTCATGAAGATGACTTAAAACCTTTGGTGCTTACAAGTGAAGAGTCCTCATTAAAGGTTGAGGAAGTTATTGAAAAGAAATTCCAATATACAATCCTCCTCAAGTAGTTGTTGAAAATAAAGCTAAGTTTGTTGTAAATAGTGAAGAAGAAAAAGAAAAAGAGTGCATAAAGAATGAGAGTGAAAAGAAAGAATTAGTGAGTGAAGAAGAAAATGAAGAACTTTCACATGAGAGAAAAGAAATATTAGAAAGTTTAAATAAAAAGATTGAGAGTGAGAGAGAAAATAGCTAAGCATAGTGGAAAAAGAAAGTATTGAGAATGTTTTGTTTTCTAACACTAAAAAGCTTCAATTTTCTTTGTTTAGTTTTGTTCCTCTTTTTTAGGATTTTAAAGAAGGCTTGTCATGGAATAAAAGAGATAAAGGCAATGCATTTCCTACTTCCAAGTGCTCAAGCAAAGATTCGAGGATGAATCATTTTGAGGAGGGAGGGAATGATGAGAATCAAGATGCCTTTCAAGAATCCTACAAATATTTGCAAGATAAAGATTTCAAGAAGGTTATTCAAGGTTGTCATTTTTACCAAGATTGCCTACAAAGACATGCAATCCAACCATTGTACATGATTGGTGAATCATCCAAGAAGAATATGAGATTGCATGAAGTTTCTTACTATCCAACGAAGGAAATTTGGATCATAAGCTTTGCTTATGGATCTAAACATATTCAAGAAAGCTTCAAGGATTTTATCAACATATTCAAACCCAATGTCACAATGAAGAGATTAAAACACATTCCAAGTGATTGGGGTCAAATACATGAAGAGTCAAGCTTAAAACATGGCCATGAGATGAAAGTGCACAAAAGCTAAAAACTGGCAGCATCACGCCTATGACGACTGCATATTGAAAGCTCTCTATTACGAGTGTGACATTGTTGTGAGCACGATGAGACCTTGGGCTATGTAATTCATTTTATTTTTTGATTTTTGTTATTTTACTTGAATTTTAGATTTTTGGGCCTTAAACTTATCATATTTAGTAGCCTAACTCAGTTATACTTATTATTTGTTTAAGAATCAATTTCAAACTAGGAAACTTCAATCCTTGTTTAGGAAGATTCCCTATTCCACAGTTGATTCTAATTTAGGGTTGAGCCTTTATATAAACCCAACCATTCATGTAAAAAAAAAAAAGCAAAGTTTTGATCAATAAAATTCAGTTTTTTTCAAAGGGTTACTCTTGGTTTTAATTCTTGCTTGAAACAAGTTCATACAATCAAAGCTAATTACTTTGTGTATGTTATTCCAAGGTTCTCTTTCAAAAGTTGGTATTGTGTCATGGAGATCATCATCCAAAGGTGATCATATTTTAAGGTGCTCTATCATAGGTTGGATTTGAGTTGCGGACTTGGGGAAAACCTGGTTTAACTTTCCAAGGAGTTGCTTCCAAGCATAAAGATAAATGGGTCTCAAGATTATACTTGGGGTTTGTATCAACCTTGATTCAAGCAAGAATAAAAAACAAGAGATCACACTCTTAAGAAAACTAAATTTTTATTTATCAAAATCTATCTATTTTACATGAATAGTTGAGTTTATATAGAGACTGAACCCTAAAGTAGAAGTAAACATGGACTCAGAAATCTTTTTAAACAAGGATTGAAGTTTCCTAGTTAGAAATAGATTCCTAAACTGATTTCTAGGCAAGAAATAAACTTAA
The DNA here is from genome assembly GCA_947687605.1 of Reutealis trisperma. NCBI lineage: Eukaryota > Viridiplantae > Streptophyta > Magnoliopsida > Malpighiales > Euphorbiaceae > Reutealis > Reutealis trisperma. The sequence goes on along the minus strand of CANTUT010000067.1, from coordinate 2,216,831 downwards.
ACTCATTTTAGGCTTTAAACCTAATATAAATAGGCCCAAAACTCACTAGTCACATATCTAAACTTAATTTAATTAAACATGGGCTTATATCATATTGATAGGGGCCCAAAAACACTAAAAACTAAAGTAAAATAATTAAATTTGAATTTTAAATGAATGTCACAGTAGCCAACATGCCCACGGACATGCCCATGTACTAGAGCATGTTGCATTCTGCCTTATACGAATCTCAAACGACTTGCTTTGAGACCCAATACCTTTACACTTTGAAGCGACTCCGTTGAAAAGCCAAATCAAGTTTGTAAGGAAAAACCTCAACTCAATGACCAACCTGTGTTAAGGAATCTTGGTATGTTGTGAACAAAACAAAGTGATTAACTTTGGAAGTTTGAATTGTTGATTCAAATGTAAGAACCAAAGATGAGAAGTTTCTCGCAAAGCTAAATTTTGAATTATCAAAAAGTCCCCTATTGCTAGATCAGTTAAGTATTCCATCTTAGCTAAGTTACAAACCCTAAAATTCTTACTAACTAAAATTTGGACTTGGGCTTAAATTAAACAAACTAAAAGCCCAAATAACTAATTAAAATATTAAAGCAAAAAAAAGGATAGGTATGGGGGTAATTAACAAAATTAGCTCAATGATAATATGAGAACAAAGTAAAGCATAGGTAGCCCAGCCCATTGTGTGCAGCTCGCCCAACCCCTCAGCCTAGCTTGCCCGATGCCTCAGCCCAGCTCATTATGTGCAGCTTGCTCGATGTATCAGCCCAATTTGAATGAAGAATGGCAGCCTTGTAAACACTTGAATAGATTAGGCCCAAGCCAATAGGAATGTAATTTGCCTTCTTCATCTTGACATTGAGCTTGACTAGATTGATTAAGCTCTTGAAGCTTCCTTGAATACAATTATCCTTGGCTGGCTCATAGGAAACTTTATACAACCTTATTTTCTTCTTGAATGATCCATCAATCATGCACAATGGTTGTATTGCATGCCTTTGTAAGCTATCTTGATAGAAATGACAATTTTGAAGAATCTTCTTGAAGTCTTTACCATGTATGTATTTGTAAGCTTCTTGCAAGGCATATGGATTCTCATCACTGCCCTTTTTTTATTTCTCTCCCACGGATCATGTATAAAGCATGAACTTCCATGTTTTGCCTTTTTCCAACCCCTTTTATGCAATTCATCAATGTTGAAGCTTTCTTGAATGTAATGCTTTCCAAAAGTGATGCTCATTATGCAAGTCTTCTTAATAACATTGCAGAAAGCTTTGTGTTCCTTTGAATTCCTCTTGAAAGAGCCATTGAATATGAATTGAAGCTCCATTGATTCTCTTTCCATGCTAGCTTGATGAAAAGGACAGCCTTAAAGAACCATTTTGAAATCTTTATCATGCATACATTGGAGATCTTCTTGCAAGGCACCTTGATTCTCATCAACTTGGGCATGTAGCATTCTGTTTGCTTCATTTTATTTTTGAATTTAATTATTTTACTTTAGTTTTTGATGAATTGCACATGGATCTAATTGCATTCAAGGAAGCTCCAACATTGATGAATTGCATAAAGTAGGTTGGGAAAAGGCAAAAACATGGAAGTTCAAGCTTCATACATGATCCATGGGAGAAAAATCAAAAAGAGGCAAAATGCAACATGCCCTAAAACATGGGCATGTCCTTGGGCATGTAGAATTCTGTTTGCTTCATTTTATTTTCAAATTTAATTATTTTACTTTAATTTTTGATGTTTTAGGCCCTTATCAATATGATATAAGCTCATATTCAATTAAATTAAATTTGGATATGTAATTATTGAGTTTTGGACCTATTTATGTTAGGTTTAAAGCCCAAAAAGAATTTAGAGTTATTTCTTGTTTAAAAATCAGTTTAGGAATCAATATCTAACTAGGAAAATTCAATCCTTATTTAGGAAGATTTTCTAGTCCATGTTTACTTCTAATGTAGGGTTGAGTCTCTATATAAACTCAACCATTCATGAAAAAATTAGATTTTGATAAATAAAAATTTAGTTTTCTTAAGAGTGTGATCTCTTATTTTTTGATTCTTGCTTGAATCAAGTTATACAATAAAAGCTAATTACTTTATGCATATTTATTCCAAGGTTCTCTTTCATGAGTTGGTATTGTGTCGCAAAGATCATCATCCAAAGGTGATCATATTCCAAGGTGCTCTATCATGGGTTGGATTTGGGTTGCGGACTTGGGAAAAACCTAATTTATGATATGAACCCCAAGTATATTAAACTTGAGACCCAATTATCTTTATGCTTAGAAGCAACTCCTTGGAAAGCTAAATCAGGTTTTCCCCAAATCCGCAACCCAAATCCAACTCGTGATAGAGCACCTTGGAATATGATCACCTTTGGATGATGATCTCTGTGACACAACACCAACTCGTGAAAGAGAACCTTGGAATAAATACGCACGAAGTAATTAGCTTTGATTGTATGAACTTGATTCAAGCAAGAATCAAAACCAAGATATCACAGTCTTAAGAAAACTGAATTTTATTGATCATAACTTTTCGTAATTTTACATGAATGGTTGAGTTTATATAGAGGCTCAACCCTAAATTAGAATCAGCTAAGGATTAGGAAATCTTCCAATATAAGGATTGAAGATTCCTAATTAGAAACTAATTCCTAAATAATAACTAAGTTAGAACTGAATTCTAAAACAAGTTAGGAATCCTTTCTATACAAGAGAAGCTATTTCCTAACTAGAAACTAAAATCTAATTAATTAAACTATAAAATTCGGATGGGCTTTTGACCTAACATAAAATAGGCCCAAAACTAATTAAAACATGAAAATAAAGTAGTTTAAACAACTCTTGGGCTACATACATAACACAGGTAGCCCAAACACTAAATAAAACATGATAAATTGAATTTGAAAAGCCCAAATATGGAGGGTCCAATTTGAATGAAGAATGGAAGCCTTGTAAACACTTGAATAGACTAGGCCTAAGCAAATAGGAATGTAATTTGGCTTCTTCATCGACATTGGGCTTAAATAGATTGATTTAGCCCTTGAAATTTCTTTGAATACAATTGGATCCATATGCAAAGCTCATGATCCAAATATCCTTGATTGGTTTATAGGAAACTTCATACACAATGGTTGTATTGTATGTCTTTGTAAGCTAACTTGATAGAAATAACAACTTTGAAGAACCTTCTTGAAATCTTTAACTTGTATGTATTTGTGGGATTCTTTCAAGGCATATGGATTCTCATCAATTTAGCTTTCCAAGGAGTTGCTTCCAAGTGTAAAGATAATTGGGTCTCAAGTTTAATATACTTGGGGTTCATATCAGTTTGGTATCAGAGCTTAGGCTCTAAATCAGGTATATCTTTTCGTTTCGTTTGTGTTTTCTATTTTTGTTTGTTTTCTTGTTTCCATTTGTTTTCATTTTCATTAAATTCCTTTTTTTTCATCTCGTTAATTTTATTTTCTTATGTTTCAAGTCTAAAATTTGAAAATAAAAAAATCCAAAATCATTTTACCAATTTCTTTTGTTCTTTTGTTTCTATGTTCATTTTATCCTTTCATATCTTTTGTGTTGTATTGGAAGGTCAAATTCATCCGTACTTGGAAACCAATTCAAATTCAAGAAGGAAGTGGAGAATTCATCATCACAAGCTTGAAGACTTCAATTCGGTTTGGCTTCTTGTATTTGATCTTTAGTTTGTTTGTTAATTTTCCTTTCAAATTCTTGTTGTAATTATTAAAAAAAAAAAAAAAGAAAGAATCGGCCAAGAAAAAAAAAAGAAAAGAGTCTTGGAAAATCTGAATTATATAGGAATATAAATAGTGTTTATTTCTAATTATAGAGTGGAAAGGAAAAGGAAGATTGCTAGAATTCTAACCAAATCAAGGAGAATCAAGAAGGATTTCAATTTTCAACAAGGAGTTGACCAAGTCAAGCATCCCCTCACAACAAGCTAAGAGTTGGTTTCCTAGTCCTTATCAATTTATGGTTTGACTTCCTACTTCCATTCTAAGTTTATTTTCTCTAATTTGTGTCCAATTAGGTTTCCTAACACAATTAGGATTCCTATATTGTTTTCCTAGTTTTATTAGGATTTCAACTCTTATTTTCCAACTTCAATTAGGATTTCTAATTTCTCTGAGTCAAATTCTAATTCGTGTTTCCTAGTTCAATTAGGATTTTCATTTTCCTAATGTCATTAGGATTTCTTGTTTCTCATTTCATTGTGAGTCTTTTAACCTTGGATTTTATTATTTACATTGTAATTTAGTAAGATAATGTTAATTTGATTTTTGCAACTGATCTTGGCAAGAGATTTAAGTGGAAAAAGGCTAAGTGTGAGCATATCTAGAGAAAAGCCATTGATTAAGTGTAAAACTAAACTAAACACGAGTAAACTTAAGTGTCAAAACTTGATGCAAACAACAAAGCATACAAAGCCAAGGATCCAATTCAACTTCCTAATGGTCCCATTACAAGAGCAAGAATGAAGAAATTCAAGGAAAGACTAATTGGGATGATTCAAGGCTTGTGGGATGATCTTGCCACAATTCAAGAATGCAAGAATGAATCATTCATCAAAATGGGGATTCAAGACTCAAATCAAAGCTTGCTGACAATGATTCAAGTGGATGAAGGCCAAAACATGAGCATGTACCTGGGCCTTTAGTTTGTTTTTGATGTTTTTAGGCCCTATCAATATGATATAAGCCCAATTTCAAATAAATTAAGTGTGTTTATGTAATTAGTGAGTTTTGGGCCTATTTATGTTAGGTATAAAGCCCAAAATGAGTTTAGATTTATTTCTTATTTAGGAATCAATTTCTAACTAGGAAACTTCAATCATTGTTTGGGAAGATTCCCTAGTCTATGTTTTATTCCAATTTAGGTTGAACTTATAGTTATTAGTTGTCTAGGAATCAATTTCTAACTAGAAAACTTTAATTCTTATTTAAGAAAGATTCCCTAGTCTATGTTTTATTCCAATTTAGGGTTGAACCTATTATTATTAGTGTCTAGGAATCAATTTCTAACTAGGAAATTTTAATTTTTGTTTAGGAAAGATTCCTTAGTCTAGGTTTTATTCCCATTTAGGGTTGAGCCTCTATATAAACTCAACCATTCATGTAAAATGGAGTTAGATTTTAATAAATAAAAATTCAATTTTTCTTAAGAGTGTTATCTCTTGTTTTTTATTCTTGCTTGAATCAAGTTCATACAATCAAAGCTAATTACTTTGTGTGTATTTATTCCAAGGTTCTCTTTCTCAAGTTGGTATTGTGTTGTGAAGATCATCATCCAAAGGTAATCATATTCCAAGGTGCTCTATCACAGGTTGGTATTAGGTCATGGACTTGGGGAAAATCTGATTTAGCTTTCCAAGGAGTTGCTTTAAAGAATAAAGATATCGGGTCTCAAGTTTAATATACTTGGGGTTCGTATCAGTTTGGTATTAGAGCTTAGGCTCTAAATCATGTTATATCTTTTCGTTTCATTTGTATTTTTCATTTTTCATTTTTTTGTCTGTTTTCCTTTTCATTAAATTCCTTTGTTTTCACTTTGTTAATTTTGTTTGCTATTGTTTCACCTAAAATTCAAAAAAAATATATCCTAAAATTGTCTACCTTTATTAGTGTCTTGTTATCATCTTCTTTAGTTTGTCTCTTTGTTTCCTACCTTTTTGTATTAATTTGTTCCTTTTCTATTCTTTGTGTTTATCAAAAATCAAGTGTTGGAAGGTCATACCTATTGCAATCATTCAAATTCAACAAGTTAAGAAGGAAGGAATCAACTCCTAAATTATCAACTTTAATTTAGTTTGGATTTTTGTGCTTGATCTTCAATTAATCTTGTTAATCTTCAGTATTTGTCCTTAAAATTACTTACTGCAATTGAACTTAACAAAAAGAAAGAAGAAGAAGAAGAGTAAAAGAAAATCAGAATTTAAAAAAAAAAGCAAAAAAAAAAAAAGGAAAATTCGTCCGAAAAGAAAAGAAGAAGCAAAAAGTGTTGAAATATGACTTTTTAGAGTATTTATAGAAGTTATTTAGTTCCTAGAGTGAAGAGGACAAGGAAAGAAGCTAATTTTCAAGATTATACAAGGAGAATCAAAGATTTCAGCATTTTAGAACGAGCTTGACCAAAATCTAAGCATCCTTCCAAAACAAGCTTGAATTATTTTCCTACTCCTTTCCAAATTTTGGTTTGACTTTTCTAATCCTATTTTCATTCTGATTTCTTATTTCCTTATTCATTTTGGTTTTCTTTTTGTATTTTATTATTTTCAATCTTTATTCATGTCTCATTAGGTTTCCTAATCCCATCAGGATTCCTATATTGTTTTCCTAGTTCTATTAGGATTTCTAGTTCTTGTTTCATTGAGTCTTTAAACTTTGGATTTATTCATATTGTAATTTAGTAAAAATTGTATTAATTTGATTTTTGCAACTAATCTTGGCAAGAAATTGAGTGGAAAAAGGCTAAGTGTGAGCACATCCAGAGAAGAGCCATTGATTGTGTGTAAAAATAAACACGAGTGAACTGAAGTGTCAAAACTACTTGAGTGAAACACATGAGGGAGTGAAGTGAGGAAACTATTCTCTACTTTACTAACTTTGTTTTGCAGCTTCAAGATGAGTGGAACCCAAAGGAATCCACATGGGGAACTAGATAAACTCCAAGCCTTGTATGACTTACTCCAAGCTACGCAGAGAAGGACAAATGATAGATTGGATCAAATGGAGTGAAGAAACAATGAAAGGATCAAAAGATTAGAAGTTTTAGTTACAAGGGGACAGCCACCCAATGCTCCAAGGCAAGCTAGGCGAATCCAAATAAGAGTTTGAAATGAAGATGAGGATGAAATTGAGTCCCTTGGTGAAAATGAAAAGGAAGAAGAAGTAAGGCCAAGAGCTAAACAAGATAACAGCAATGGTGGAATAAAACTGAAAATTCCAACATTCCATGGAAGAATAGATCCTGAAGCATACCTGGATTGGGAAAAGAAGATTGAGTTGGTGTTCAATTGTCATAACTACACCAAATCCAAGAAGTTAAAGCTTGCTGTGGTTGTATTTGATGGATATGCCAACCAAGCAAAAGAGGAGAAGAAATAGAGAAAGATTTATAGAAGAATGGAGGGACTTAAAGGCAATCATGAGAACGAGATTTATACCAAGCCACTACTACAGGGAGCTGTACAATTGTCTTTAAAACCTATCTCAAGGGTCCAAAAGTGTTGTGGAATACTATAAAGAGATGGAGATAGCCATGATTTGAGCAAATGTGGAAGAAGCTAATGAGGCTACAATGGCAAGGTTTCTCAATGGGTTGAATAAGGAGATTGCAAATGTGGTTGAGTTGCAACCATATATGGAGCTTGAAGATTTGCTTCATCTTGCTTTGAAGGTTAAGAAGCAGTTGAAGAAGAGGAGTACCAATCGGCTATCTACCTCCTACAATGCAAATTCAAATCAAATTGGAGAAAAGATTTAAGCAATAAAATTGGAAAAGAACAGCCTTGAAGTGAGACTTTGAATATATGGGCAGAATTTATGATTTTAAGCAACCTATATATTTTTCTTCAAATTCAATGATTCCAATTGCTGGAATCCATTCCTTAAGCATCATATTTAACTATTATTAAGTCCTTCTTGGTGAATTCAAATTTTAGCAACAATTTGATTTAAGATGCATTTGAAGAGTTATGAAGTTTCCATGCCAAATACACTAATCTATCATATAATTCTCATACTAAATCATCTTTTCCACTCACTAACATCTATTTCTATGAATTAAAATCAAGGAAAGTGGACTAACCTTGCTTTTCTTAAAATGGCAGATTTCTTCCAATCTCCACTTCTTCAATTTCTTGCTTATTTCTTGCTTAATTCTTGGTGGAAGTAATTTGGATGATGAAAAGAGGTTATTTGCTATAGGTTTTCAATAATTTTTCTAAAGAAAATTGAAAGGAAAAAGATGGAGAAGAAGGGTTAGAGAGGTTCAGCCAAGAGGAGAAGGAAGAAGAAAAATCTGATTTTTGTACAGAAAATTCTGGAGAAATCTGTTATATGGGCTTTTTAGCCAAATTACAGTTTAGTCCTCCAATTTTTTAAGTTATGCAATTTGGTCCTTACAAATTTACAGTTTGGTCCTTCTCCATACATTTTTAAATATTAATATTAAACTTAATTAAGCTTTAATTAATGTATTTATTCACTTTTAGATTATTATTCAAAAATTATAAATTTCACTAAATGAATTTCAGAAAATATGGTACTTCAAGTACGTTTATAATTTGGTAAATATATGGTTTCACTATGGTTTCATTTATGTTTCTCTTTGGTTTTACTTAGGTTTCTTATACTTTTCATATATTCAAATGCTATGCAAAAATTTTATGCAAATCCTTAATATCAACTTCGAATTAAAATTCTAAAATTCACTACCTAACTAAAGTTAATTTCTAGGATGTTACAGAAATCATCATCCAAAGGTGATCATATTCCAAGGTGCTCTATCACGGGTTGGAATTGGGTCACGGACTTGGGGAAAATCTAATTTAGTTTTCCAAAGAGTTGCTTCCAAGCGTAAAGATATTGGGTCTCAAGTTTAATATACTTGGGATTTGTATCAAAACTACTTGAGTGAAACACGTGAGGGATTGAAGTGAGGTATTGTTTTACTTTACTAACATTCTTTTCAAGTTTTTACAATGGATGTTGATCAAGAATTTCAAAAAGAATTAATGGCTATTAGTCAAGAAGTAGGTATGCGGATATTGAAGGATGAAGAATGTAATGATGTTTTTCATACAAGATATTGCATACAAGATAGAATATGCTGTATGATCATTGATAGAGTAAGTGCTGTCAATTTTGCAAACCTTGAGCTAGTTGAGAAATTAAATTTACCCACTAAAAAGCACCTAAGGCCACACTCATATTGTATTTGTTGAATAAATATGTCAAGATTAAAGAGTAAGCTTTAGTTTCCTTATATCTAAGAAGGTATAAAAGTGAAGATTAGTGTGATGTTGTACCAATGAATGTGACACATGTTTTGTTTGGAAGGCCATAGATACATTTTAGTCAAGCAAACCACATCAAATCTACTAACCACTACAAAGTTCCACTAAAAGATGGTAAGCATACTACCCTTGTTCCTCTTTCTCAAAAAGAATTATATGATGATCGAGTGAAGATATAAAGAAAGAGAGGAAGAACTTCAAAGACAAAATGATGATATTGAGCTTGTAGTGCTAGAATTGAGTGTGTCAAAAAGTGAGAGTGAAGGTGATGAGAGTTTGAAAAAGGAGGAAAGCAATATGCAAAATGAAGCTGTGGGAGTTACTTATGAAGATTACTTTTGGAGCTTACAAATGAAGAGTCATTATTAAAGGGTGAGGAAGTTATTCATGAAGAAATTCCATCATATGATCCTCCTCAAGAAGTTGTTGTACACAAATATGACTTTGTTGAAATAAAATAAAAAGAAAAAGAAAAAGAGTGCTTAAAGAAAGAGAGTGAAAAGAAATAGAGTGAGTGTGAAAAGAAAGAATTAGTGAGTGAGGAAGAAAATAAAGAACTTTCGAATGAGAGAAAAGAAATATTGGAGAGTTCAAAAGCAAAGTTTGAGAGAGAAAAGAGAAAGCAAGTGAGCATAGTTGAAAAGGAGAGTGTCAAGATCAATTTGTTTTCTAACACTAACAAGCTTGAGTTTTTCTTGTTTAATTTTGTTTCTCTTTTTCAGGATTTTAAACAAGGATTTTCATTGAAGAAAAGATGATACAAATCCCAAACGACTTATTTTGAGACCCAATACATTTACGCTTAGAAGCGACTTCCTCAGAAAGACAAATCAAGTTTGTAAGGAAAAACCTCAACTCAATGATGAACTTGTGTCAAGGAACCTTAGTATGTTGTGAAAAAAACAAAGTGATTAACTTTGAAAGTTCAGATTATTGGTTCAAGCAAGAATCAAAATTGAGAATTTTCTCACAAAGCACAAGGCTGTATTTTCAAATTATCAAAAGTCTTCTATTTCCTAGATTAGCTAAGTATATATATCATCTTAACTAAGTTACAAACCCTAAAATTCTTACTAACTAAAATTCAAACTTGGGCTTAACAAACTAAAAGCCTAAATAATTAATTAAAATACTTAAAGCAGAAAAAGGATAGATATGGGCTTAATTAACAAAATTATCCCAATGATAATATGAGAATAAAGTAAAATAACTAAATTTGAAAAAAGAAAGCATAGGCAGCCCAGCCTATTGTGTGCAGCCCGCTTGACGCCTCAGCCTAGCTCGCTCAATATCTCAGCCCAATCTGAATGAAGAATGGCAACCTTGTAAACATTTGAATAGATTAGGCCCAAGCCAATAGGAATGTAATTTGGCCTCTTCATCTTGACATTGGGCTTGATTAGATTGATTAAGCCCTTGAAGCTTCCTTGAATACAATTGGATCTGTATGCAAAGCTCATAATCTAAATATCCTTGGCTGGCTCATAGGAAAATTTATACAATCTTATTTTCTTCTTGAATGATCCATCAATCATGCACAATGGTTGTATTGCATGCCTTTGTAAGCTATGTTGATAGAAATGACAATCTTGAAGAATCTTCTTGATGTCTTTATCATGTATGTATTTGTAAGCTTTTTACAAGGCATATGGATTCTCATCATTCCCTCCCTCCTCAAAAGGATTTGTCCTCGAATCTTGACTTGAATAATTGGAACAAGGGAATGTGTCGCTCCTACCATTTTCTTGTTCTTGTTCAATTTCTTGTACATCTAATTTAGCCACATCTAGTGCTTCCTTCAAGATTTCTAGATGAGTATTGATCATTGAAACCTCTTTGTGAACAACAATAATGTCTTCTTCTTCTTCACCAATTAAAGAATCATGCTTCCTAGCCAATAAGTCACTAGCATAAATCTAAGCAACTTCACATGTAGCTTGAATCGGCCTAGCTATGATGACTTCTCTGCTATTTTCTTGATCATTTACATCTTCCAAAGAGGGCATGCTTTCATTGTCATCATCCTTGTCACTTTCAAAAAAGAGCTCTCCATTGAATGTAACCATCATCCTCTTATTAGGGCATTGGGAAGCTATATGACCTAAACCCAAACACTTAAAGCATTTAACATCACGAGAATGATTTAGGGTTTTAGATTTACCTTTCTCCTTCTCCTTTGACATTAGTATGGCCTGTCCTATCTTGAGTTGAAATTGGACTTGGAATTAGTCTCCTCATCTTCCTTCTAACTTGATTTCCATGGCTTGAATGAAGATGAACTTTGATTGTTGCCCTTATACCTAGGTTGCTTCTCAGCCTTAATTGCCATATCCCTAAGGTGGCATCTTTGAAATTCATTCCACCTTTTGTCCATCTTTTTATTAAGTTGTTCTAGGAACTCTAAGAAATTTCACTCATCATCTTTAACTTTGGTACTCATGGTGAAAACTTGAAAAAATGTTAGTAAAGGAAAAACCTTACGTCACTCCCTCACGTGTTTTCACTCAAAATAGATGACACTCATGTTCACTCGTGTTTATTATCACACAAATCAATAGGCTTTTCTCTAGATAAATTCACACTCTTGCCTTTTTACCTTGCATCTCTCTCTACTGGTTCTTATAAGAGCTAATTTCCAAACTACACAAATTTTTTTTTTTTGCTCAACAATTAACCAAGATTTAAAAGTGAAATTTGACACAAATTTAAGGCAAAACGGGAACGAGAATACCTAAAACAATAACTTTAGACGTTTTCGATTATGACATAATGAAAACACCAAATACAAATTTTGCCAATAAATTGGAAAAATTATAAAATTAAACAAAAAATAAAATAGATAACAAGATGAGAAGAATGCAACTGATAGCACTCAAAATGGAGTTTTCTACAGAAAATTATAATGAAATGAAATTTATCAAGAAACCAAAAAACACAAATTTTAAGGCTTAAATGATGGAATTTGGATGAAAAACAACAAATAATACAAGCAAAGCTAGTGACTTTTGATCGTTGGCCCGTTTCCCTTAGAACTATGTACTCAAAAGGATAAAAAATGCAATTTTCTTTCAATCCTAGCAATTTTTTTTTTTTTTTGAATTTCTGAGTTGCAAATACAAAGGAACATATTAGGGTTGACAAATGGAAAAGGAAAAAACAAGACAACAGTGCAAACAAAAAAGGAAAACAATAAATCAGGATGGAAAAAGGAAGCTCAAACTAAAATTGGAAGCAAATCCCAGCTTATTTTGGATGGTAGGCTTGATTTGGTCAACTCCTTGATTCTCTTTGATTTGATTTGATTCCAATAATCTTCCTTTTTTTTTTTTCTTTCACTCTGGAATTGGAAACAAACACTATATAGTCTTGTATATTCTTATTTGGCCAAGATTCTTTCTTTTTTTTTTCTTTCTTTCCTTGGCCGATTTCAAGATTCTTTTCTCTTTTTTTTCCCTTTTTTTTTCTTTTAGCTGAATGCTCTTTTTTTTTTTTTTTTAATTTAGCAACAATTCAAAGGAAAAAATAAACAAATAGAAGATCAAACACAAGAAGCCAACAAAAACACATAGAACAAAAGGAACAAAAATATGAATGGATAGAAGACGGAGAACCAAAACATAATGGATCGATGAATTTGGATTTTTTTTTTATTTTTAGACCTTAAACATAAGGAAAATAGAATCAACAAAAACAAACACGAAGGAATTTAATAAAAAAATGAAAATAAGACAACAAATGAAGACAAAAACACAAACGAATGAAAGGATATAACCTAATTTAGAGCCTAAGCTCTGAACCCCAAACCACTTGCTTTGAGACCCAATACCTTTATGCTTGGAAGCGACTCCCTCAGAAAGCCAAATCAGGTTTGCTAGGAAAAACCTCAACTTAATGATGAACCTGTGTCAAGGAACCTTGATATGTTGTGAACAAAACAAAGTGATTAACTTTGGAAGTTTAAATTGTTGGTTCACGCAAGAACTGAAATTAAGAATTTTCTCACAAAGCACAAGGCTATATTTTCAAATTATCAAAAAGTCTCCTATTTCGTAGATTAGCTAAGTATTTATATCATTTTAGCTAAGTTGCAAACCCTAAAATTCTTACTAACTAAAATTTTGACTTGGGCTTAAATTAAATAAACTAAAAGCCTAGATAACTAATTAAAATATTAGAGCAAAAAAAGGATAGATATGGGCTTAATTAACAAAATAAGCTTAATAACAATATAAGAATAAAGTAAAATAATGAAATTTAAAAATAGAAAGCATAGGCAGCCCAGTCCATTGTATATAGCTTGCCTGACACCTCAGCCTAGCTCGCCCGATGCCTCAGCCCAGCTAAATGTGTCCAGCTCATCCAACGCTTCATCCCAATTTGAATGAAGAATGGCAACCTTGTAAACACTTGAATAGATTAGGCCCAAGCCAATAGGAATGCAATTTGACCTCTTCATCTTGACATTAGGCTTGACTAGATTGATTAAGCCTTTGAAGCTTCCTTGAATACAATTGGATCCGTATGCAAAGCTCATGATCCAAATATCCTTGACTGGTTTATAGGAAAATTTATACAACCTTATTTTCTTATTGAATAATCCATCAATCAAGCACAATGGTTATATGGCATGCCTTTGTAAGCTATCTTGATAGAAATGACAATCTTAAAGAATCTTCTTGAAGTCTTTATCATGTATGTATTTGTAAGCTTCTTGAAGGCATATGGATTCTCATCAAAAGAGGTGATAAAGGCAATACATTTCCTACTTCCAAGTATGCAAGTAAAGATTCGAGGACAAATCATTTTGAGGAGGGGGCGAATGATGAGAATCAAGATGCCTTAGAAGAATCCTACAAACATTTGCAAGTTAAAGATTTCAAGAATATTCTTCAAGGTTGTTCTTTCTATCAAGATAGCTAGCAATTAAGACAATTCCAACCAATTTACTTGTTTGTTGGATCATTCAAGAGGAAAAGAAGGTTGGATGAAGTTTCTAACAAGCAAGGATATTTGGATCATAAGCTTTACATATGGATCCAATTGCATTCAAGAAAGCTCCAACATTGATGAATTGCATAAAAGGGGTTAGGAAAAGGTAAAACATTGAAGTTCAAGCTTCATACAAGATCCATGGGAGAAAAATCGAAAAGGGGCAGAATGTAAGACACCCTAAAATATGGGCATGTCCTTAGGCATGTAGCATTCTGTTTGCTGCATTTTATATTCAAATTTAATTATTTTACTTTAGTTTTTGATGTTTTTGAGGCCCTATCAATGTCATATAAGCCCATATTCAATTAAATTAAGTTTGAATATGTAATTATTGAGTTTTGGGCCTTTTATGTTAGGTTTAAAGCCCAAAACTAGTTTAGAGTTATTTCTTGTTTAGAAATCAGTTTAGGAATAAATTTCTAACAAGGAAACTTCAATCCTTGCTTAGGAAGATTTCCTAGTCTATGTTTACTTTTAATTTGGGGTTGAGTCTCTATATAAACTGATATGGAACCTCCATGAATAAGCTTGAGAACCCCTTTGTATATTCGAACCCCCAACACATTAACATGAAAACCCCAAGACTAATTCAGATTCAACCCTTAAGAAAGGTTAAAAATCAGATTGCTTAGATAAAAAAGGTATAACTGATGCTGATTTTCTTTTTAATCAAAAAGGAATTTAGAATTTAGTAAAAAAAAGTAAGAACAAAATTCAAGAACTAGAATAATAAACACAAGAATAACAAGAAAGTAAGAAATTTAGAATAAAAGAACACGAATTTAATTAAGATAAAATCTGATCTAGAGCCAAGGCTCTAATACCAAATAATATGGAACCTCCATGAGTAAGCTTGAGAACCCCTTGTATATTCGAACCCCCAACACATTAACATGAAAACTCCAAGACCAATTCGGATTCGACCCCTAAGAAAGGTTAGAAATCATATTGCTTAGTTAAAAATGATCAAGAATTAGAATAAAGAAAACTTAGTTTCTAAACTCTAATTTTGAAACACTCCACAAGTAGGTGATCAATCTACTTGAATGTTTCTTCAAGCATGTATTCTATGCAAGAATACTAAGATAACATTGATTCTCGCAAGAATCAAACATAAGAATAAACACTCTTAATTTATCAATCCTTGATAAAAGTTTTCATAATATCCAATCTCCCTTATGGTTATATTATTGTAGCCTTTATATAGGCTTCTTGGAACATCCCTCCAAGAATAGGAAAAGCCAAATAAGATAATTAAAGACCATCAATACCTGACAATTAATCTTGGAACATCCATCCAATAATAGGAAAAACCAAAAGCCTAATAAGATTAATTAAAGTCCATTAATACCTAACAATTAAAGGTAATCAACGCCTTTAATGGTGTACATTAAAGACAATTAACTTAGTTTATCTTAAAAACTTAACAAACTAAATTGTGGGCTTAATAACTAATATGGATAGCTCAAATACATAATAAACCAAAACCCAAAATTTATTCAGAAATCTGAATTTCAGCAGCAGCATATTTCCATCCCTAATTCAGTCTTAATAATTATAGAATCAACTCAAGCTCAAAAAACATAGATTGTAGCTATGAATGTTAGCTTTCTAGTGTATCTTGAATCACCTTAATCCGAGTTTTGTAGCGAGAGTTATGGTCCAAATAGTACAGACTACTCTATTAGTGCGAACTCAAATATTTGTGCTCCTTTGATTTCCCATCATAAACTCAACCATTCATGAAAAAATTAGATTTTGATAAATAAAAATTCACTTTTCTTAAGAGTGTGATCTCTTATTTTTCATTCTTGCTTAAATCAAGTTCATACAATCAAAGCATAATTAATGCTTATTTATTCGAAGGTTCTCTTTCACGAGTTGGTTTTGTGTCGCGGAGATCATCATCCAAAGGTAATCATTTTCTAAGGTGCTTTACCATGGGTTAGATTTGGGTTGCAAACTTGGGGAAAACCTAGTTTAGCTTTCCACCAAAGAGTTGCTTGCAAGAGTAAAGATAATTGGATCTCAAGTTTAATGTACTTAGGGTTTGTATCACTACATGACTTGAACCCAAACACTTAAAGCATTTAATATCACAAGAATAATTTGGAGTTTTAGATTTACCTTTCTCCCTCTCCTTTGACATTGGTGCAACTTGTCCCTTTCTTGAATTGAATTTGGACTTAGAATTAGTGATACGAATCCCAAACGACCTGCTTTGAGACCATTGAACCTTTATGCCTGGAAGTGACTCCTTGGAAAGCCAAATCATATTTGAACAAGAAAAACCTCAACTCAATGACGAACTTGTGTCAAAGAACCTTGGTATATTATGAACAAAACAAAGTGATTAACTTTGGAAGTTTGGATTATTGATTCAAGCAAGAACCAAAAGCTGAGAAATTTCTCACAAAACTTAATTTTGAATTATTCAAGTCTATTTTATTCCTAAATTAGCTAAGTATTTATATCATCTTAGGTAGGTTACAAACCATAAATTCTTACTGAAAAAATTTGGGTTTGAGCTTAATTTAAATAAACTAAAAAGCCCAAAATAACTAACTAAAATACTTAAAACAAAAAAAGGATAGATATGGGCTTATTTAACAAAATTAGCCCAATTACAAAGTGAATTTCAAATTTAATTTGATTGACCCATTTGAAATCCATCCTTGAAGCTTGAATCTTTATGTTTTGTCTTCTAGCACTTGAATCAAATTAATCAAATCTGAATTTGAATCTTGAATCCCCAATTTGATATTTGACTCCTCTTTGCAATTTTCAATTGTGGATAGATTGTTCCACAAGCCTTGCATCAAGCCTTGAATTGCATCTTTGAACTTCTTTGTCCTTGCTCTTGTAATTGGCCCATTTAGCAAAGTCATTAGATCCTTGCCATTAGCCCCTTGGATTGCATCAATCAGTCCCCTCATCTTTCTTCCAACTTGATTTCCATGGCTCGGATGAATTTGAAGAAGATAAACTTTGATTGTTGCCTTGTACTTAAGTTGCCTCTTAACCTTGATTACCATATGCAACATATCCTCAAGCTCCACATAATGTTGCAATTCTATAATGTTGGCAATTTCATGGTTTAGCCAATGTAGAAATCTAGCCATGATGGCCTCTTTATCTTCATCAATGTTGGCTTGAATCATAGCAACTTCCATCTCTTTGTAAAACTTATCCATGCTCGTGAATCCTTGAGTAAGGCTTTGTAATATGTTGTGCAAATCCCTATAAAAATAGGTAGGGATAGCCTTAAGGTCTTCCCATACTTCAATTGGTCTCTCACCATACCCTCTTCTTCTTTTTTTGGTATCATCCCACCAAGTGATAGCATTGTTATCAAACTCAGCTACAACGAGTCTCAACTTTTTGGTTTTAGAATAATCATGGCAATCAAAAACTAGCTCCACTTTCTTTTCCTAATCAAGATATACCTCAGGATCATTTCTACCTCTAAAAGTAGGAATCTTCAATTTGATACCTCCATTACCTTCTTGCCTTCTTTCCCTTCTATTTCCTCTTCTCTCAGTGGCAGCATCTTCAAAGTCATTATTTGATTTAGAATCTTCATCATCTTGCCTTCTTTAGACTCTTCTCCTAGGTGGGTTTATTGTGAGCTTGCTCTTTTTAACTCATTAATATCAGAACTGTATTTTTCTATGGTGTCCCTTATGCCATTCAACTAAACATTCAACTATTGGAAGCTTTCTTGAATAGCTTGCATATTAAAGGCTTGATCATTATCTTGAGCATTAGTCATTTTTTTTTGAACCTGAAAAATAAGGTAAGTAAAGCAAAAATAACCTCACTTCACTCCCTCATGTGTTTCACTCAAGTAATAAATCATCCAAGTTCACTCGTGTTTGTTATCACACAAATCAGTAGGCTTTTCTCTAAGTAAACTCACATTCTTGCCTTTTACCTATCAATTCTCTCTTATAGTTCTTGCAAGAGCCAATTTCCAAACTACACAAAATTAGTTTTATTTTTTTTTTGAATTGCTCAATAATTAACCAAGATTTAGAAGTGAACTTGGACACAAATTTAAGGCAAAACATAACCTTAGATGATTTCGATAGTAATGAGACGAAAATACCAAACACGAATTTTTCCTTACAACTAGAAAAATTATAAAATTAAACAAGAAATAAAATAGATAACAAGATGAGAAGAACACAATTGATGGCACTCAAAACAGTGTTTTCTATAAAAAGTTATAATGAAATGAAACTTATTGAAAAAGTAAAAAATGTGAATTTCAAGGCCTAAACGATGGAATTTGGCCAAAAATTAGTATACATCATGAACAAAGCTAGTGAGTTTTGATTGTTGGCTCATTTCCCTTTGAACAATGTCCTCGCAAGGGTCAAAAACGCGACTTTCTCAATACTAGCAAAAAAAAATCGAATTTTCAAGTTGAAAATATGAAGGAAAATAGATAGCTCTAGGATTAGGATTGAAAAAAAAAAAAGAAAAAGGAAACAAATATAACTTAGGAAAATGAAAAGGACTCAAAAAAGAAAAATCAAAATGGGAAAAGAAAACTCAAACCGAAATTGGAGGAGGAATAGGAAGTAAATCCTAGCTTGTTTTAGAAGGTAGGCTTGATTTGGTCAAACTCCTTGTTTATAGGCTGAAATCTTGGATTCTCCTTGATTCTCCTTGTCCTTTCCACATTAGAAGTTGAATTGAACTATATATAAACCTATACAATTCAATTAATCATTTTTTTTTTCTTTTGGCCTAATGCTCTCTTTTTTTTTCTTTTTTTTTTTGGCTAATTCTGTCTTTTCTCTCTTTTTTTTTTTTATTATAGCATCGAAAGAACAAAAATAAAATTAACAAACAAGTTGAAGATCAAAATAAGAAGCCAACAGAATTGAAGTCTTTTGATTTTGTTTGGGCAAAATCCTCAGCCTCCTTCTCTTGATTTTGAATTGGTGTCAAAGATAGGTTTTGAGTGAGTTTCATCTTCCAACATTGTTTTTTTTTTTTTTTTTTTTTTTTTACAAACACACAAAGGATACGAATAAGATAGGAAAGAAAGGAACAAAAGACATAAACAAAAGGGGTGGATGATTTTTAGGATTTTTTTTTTCAAACCTAAAACAATAACAAACAAAATTAACAAAGTGAAAACAAAGGAATTTAATAAAAACAAAAATAGATGGGAACAAGAAAAACAAATGAAAAATGGGAAACACGAACAAAATGAAAATATATAACCTTATTTAGAGTCTAAGCTCTGATACCAAACTGATACGAATCTCAAATGACTTACTTTGAGACCTAATACCTTTATGCTTGGAAGCAACCCCTTGGAAAGCCAAATCAAGTTTACAAGAAAAAACCTTAACTCAATGATGAACTTATGTCAAGGAACCTTGTGATGTTCTAGTTTTTGAGTTTTGTTCTTACTTCCTTGACTAAATTCTAAATTCCTTGTTGATAAAAAAAAAAATCTCAGCCTCGGTTATACCTTTTTATCTTATTGTATTTCAGTTCAGCAAATTTGTTTCCTTTGTATTTATGTTGGGTTCCATTAGTATATTAGTGGAGTTCTCATTAGTTGGTATCAAATTTGTGTTGAGTTTTTGAGGGTTAGATTTCAACATATTGTTGTCAGGTCCCTTTAGTATATTATTGGGGTTCACTTTAGTTGCTTTCATTATCCTAAAAATCTATTTTTGTTTAAGCGTGTTAAAAAAAAAAAAGAAAAAAATCTTCATGTGTTCTTATGTGTCCAAAATTTTTATTTTGATCTTCCTTTTGTCATATATTTATCCCGTATTTTTTTTCATCCTTATACAATTTTTGAGATATTTGATCCAAACATAATTGCAAAGATTTGAGGACAAATCTTTTTTGAGGAAAGGGGGAATGAAGGGAAATCAAAGGAGCACAAATATTTGAGTTCACACTAATAGAGCAGTCTGTACAATTTGGGCTATAACTCTCGCTACAAAACTCAGATTGAGGTGATTCAAGATGCATTGGAAAGCTAACATTCATAACAACTTCTATTTTCTAAACTTGAGTTGATTCTATCATTATCAAGGCTTAATTTGGGGTGCAAGTATGCTACTACTGGAATTCAGATTTCTAAATAAAATTTGGGTTTTAATTTTTGTTATGTAATGGGCTTTATCTTTACTTTTGAGTTATGATTAGGCTAGGGTTGAATTTGCATGTGAATGGGCTAGTTTTGGACCTTAATGGACTTATTTAGAATGTGTTAATCTTAAGACATTGAATCTAGTCACTTTTGTTTAAAATAACTTTTCCTATTCTTGGAGGGATGTTCTAAGATTAATTGTCAGGCATTGATGATCTTTAATTATCTTATTTGGTTTTTGGCTTTTCCTATTCTTAGAGGGATGTTCCAAGAAGCCTATATAAAAGCTACCATGATGTAACCAAAAAGGGAGATCGGATATTATGAAAACTTTTATCATGGATTGATAAATTAAGAGTCTTTACTCTTACATTTGATTTTTGCTAGAATCAAGGTTGTCTTTGTGTTGTTGCATAGAATGCATGCTTGAAGAAACAGTCAAGTAGATTGATCATCTACTTATGGTGTTTCAAAATTGGAGTTTAGAAACTAAGTTTTCTTTATTCTAATTCTTGATCATTTTATCTAAGCAATATGGTTTCTAACCTTTCTTAGGGGTTGAATCCAAATTAGTCTTGGGGTTTTCATATTAATGTGTTGGGGCTTCAAATATACAAAGGAGTTCTTAAGCTTATTCATGGAGGTTGCATATTGAAAACTTTAAGAAATTTTGCTTATTGCCCTTATCTTGGTACTCACTATGAAAACCTAAAAGAATGTCAGTAAAGCAAAAACCTCACTTTCCCTTCCTCACTTGTTTCACTCAAAAGTAGATGACACTTATATTTACTTGTGTTTAATCACTAATGCCTTTTATCACTCAACTCTCAGTTCCAACCCAAATAGAAATTAATATTTGAATAATTAATAACCAAGAGTAAGGAAGAATTTGACACAAATTTGAAAGAAAAAAAGAAACAAAAAGCAAAAGCTTAGGAATCCTAATCCTAGTTGGATGGGAAGTAAGCAACCTAGAATGACTCAAGTACAAACCGAAAGTTGAAATAAAATAGGAATCTTAAACCTAGTAGGATTAGGGAGGTAGGAATTCTAATCCTAGGACAATTATGATTCTTGAGTTGAAAAGTCAATTCCTACTTCAATCCTAATTTTAATTCAATTAAATCAACTCTTCCTAGTTCAATTTTGATAAGTAATTCAAATTTACTAGGAAAGCAATTAAATAATTCTTTCCTTGTCTAACTCACACTAGGAAGTCAATTCAGCTTATAAAACTTATTTTTCTCTTCTCTATGGCTATTTTTTTCTCTCTTTTTATTTTGGATGAATTTGCTCTATATTTTTTTTATTTTTCTCTTCTTTTTTTTTTTTCAGTTCTGAATTTTTTTAATCTAACAAATACTAAAGGATTTGAAAATCTTAACAAGAATCAATAACAAGATAGACTTAAACAAGCAAAACAATGGGAACAAGACACTAAAGTAAACGAATTTAAAGACAAGACTTTATGGAATTTTTGAATTGGTAAGGTCTTTTTTTCTTTTTTTATTTTTTTGACTTGAAACAAAAGAAAATAGAATTAACAAAATAAAAACAATGGAATTTAACAAAAATGAAAATAGATGGAAACAAGAACAACAAACAAAAATGGAAAACACAAACAAAATGAAAGGATATAACCTAATTTAGAGCCTAAGCTCTGATACCAAACTAATACAAACCCGAAACAATCTACTTTGAGACCTAATAACTTTATGCTTAGAAGCGACTCCCTTAGAAAGCCAAATCAAGTTTGCAAGGAAAAACTTCAACTCAATGACAAACCTATGTCAAGGAACCTTGGTATGTTGTGAACAAGCAAAGTAATTAGCTTTGAAAGTTCAGGTTTTTGATTCAAAACAAGAACCAAAATTGAGAAATTTCTCACAAGCACAAAGCTATAATTTCCAAATTATCAAGTATGTCCCTTATTCATAGAATAGACGATGAGAATCCATATGCCTTGAAAAAATCTCACAAATACATGCATGATAAAGATTTCAAGAAGGTTCTTCAAGGTTGTCATTTCTATTAAGATAGCTTACAAAGGCATGCAATACAACCATTGTGCATGATTGATGGATCATTCAAGAAGAAAATAAAGTTGTATGAAATTTCTTGTAAATCAATCAAGGATATTTGGATCATGAGCTTTGCATATGGATCCAATTGTATTCAATGAAGCTTCAAGGGCTTAATCAATCTATTCAAGTCCAATGTCAAGATGAAGAAGCCAAATTACATTCCTATTTGCTTGAGTCTAATCTATTCAAGTGTTTACAAGGCTGCCATTCTTCATTCAAATTGGACCCTCCACATTTGGGCTTTTCAAATTCAATTTATCATGTTTTATTTAGTGTTTGGGCTGCCTATGTCATGTATACAGCCCAAGAGTTGTTTAAACTACTTTATTTTCATGTTTTAATTAGTTTTGGGCCTATTTTATGTTATGTCAAAGGCCCATCCGAATTTTATAGTTTAATTAATTAGATTTCAATTTCTAGTTAGGAAATAGCTTCTCTTGTATAGGAAGGATTCCTAACTTGTTTTAGAATTTAGTTGTAACTTAGTTATTATTTAGAAATTAGTTTCTAATTAGGAATCTTCAATCTTTGTATTGGAAGATTTCCTAGTCCTCAGTTGATTTAATTTATGGTTGAGCCTCTATATAAACTCAACTATTCATGTAAAATTAAGTTAAGTTATGATTAATAAAATTCAGTTTTTCTTAAGAGTGTGATCTCTTGGTTTTGATTCTTGCTTGAATCAAGTTCATACAATCAAAGCTAATTACTTTGTGCATATTTATTCCAAGGTTCTCTTCCATAGGTTCGGTATTATGTCCCAGAGATCATCATCCAAAGGTGATCATATTCCAAGGTGCTTTATCATAGGTTGGATTTGGGTCGCAAACTAAGGGAAAACCTAGTTTATTTTTTCAAGGAGTTGCTTCTAAGAGTAAAGATAATTGGGTCTCAAGTTTAATATACTTGGGGTTCATATCAATAGCTAAGTATTTATAATATCTTAGTTAGGTTACAAACCCTAAATTTAATAGTTATTTAAGGAAAACCAGTTTCCTAAACAACTTTCTAACAAAAATCAATTTTTTAGGCTTAATTTAAACAAACTAAAAGCCCAAAAAACTAATTAAAATTTAAAATGGAAAAAGGATAGATATGGACTTAATTAACAAAATCAGCCTAATGACAATATAAATTTCGAACTTGTGTTCAAATTGATTAACCCATTTGAAATCCATCCTTGAAGCTTGAATCTTCATATTTTGTCTTCTAGCACTTGAATCAAATTAATCAAATGTGAATTTGAATCTTGAATCCCCAATTTGATATTTGAATTCTCTTTGCAATCTTCAATTCTGGATAAATTGTTCCACAAGCCTTGCATCAAGCCTTGAATTGCATCTTTGATGCTCTTGTAATTGGTCCATTTGGCAAAGTGATTGGATCCTTGTTATTAGCTACTTGGATTGCTTCACTAACTCAAACACATCTTGTGCTTCCTTTAAGATTTCGATATGAGTATCGATCATTGAAACCTGTTCATGAACAACAACAATGACTTCTTTTTCATCACCAATTAAAGAATCATACTTCATAAGTGACACACATGTAGCTTAAACAAGTCTAGCTATGATGACTTGAAGCTCTTCTTCTTTATTTTTCTCATCTTCTACAATGGTGGATTGGATGTGTTCTTTTTTTTATCTTTATCAACTTCTTGATGTCATCTTGGAAGTTGCCTAGTGGAATTTTGAGCTGGTGGTTGTTGCTTCCTTGTGAGTGTACTTTCAAGCCTCTCAAATTGATTATGAATTCTATCAAATTTTCTTTCCATAGCTTGACATTGTTTAAGGAGTGCATCCATATCCCTAATGTGACGTCTTCTTTGAAATTCATTCCACCTTTTGTCCATCTTGTGTTTAATTGTTCTAAAAACTTTAAGAAAATTTGCTCATCATCTTTATCTTTGGTACTCATTGTGAAAACCTGAAAGAATGTTAGTAAAGCAAAAACCTCACTTCACTTCCTCACATGTTTCACTCAAAAGTAGATGACACTCATGTTCACTCGTGTTTAATTACTCTTGTTGATGGGAATGTGATAGCCTTGCAAGACATATATAAAGATATGCACAAAAAGGAACTCAAGAAGTCCCTTCAAGGTGATATAACATATTAAACTTGAGACCCAATACCTTTACACTTGGAAGCAACTCCTTGGAAAGCTAAATAAGATTTTTCCTAAGTTTGTGACCTAATTCCAACCTGTGATAGAGCACATTGGAATATGATCACCTTTGGATGATGATCTCTGCAACACAATACCAACTTGTGAAAGAGAATATTGGAATAAATATGCACAAAGTAATTAGCTTTGATTGTATGAACTTCATTCAAGCAAGAATAAAAAATGAGAGATAACACTCTTAAGAAAAACTAAATTTTTATTTATCAAAATCTAACTCCATTTTACATGAATGGTTGAGTTTATATAGAGGCTCAACCCTAAATGGGAATAAAACATAAACTAAGCAATCTTTCCTAAACAAGAATTAAAATTTCATAGTTAGAAATTGATTCCTAGACAACTAATAATTATAGGTTCAACTCTAAATTGGAATAAAACATAGACTAGGGAATCTTTCTTAAACAAGAATTAAAGTTTCCTAGTTAGAAATTGATTCCTAGACAACTAATAATTATAAGTTCAACCTAAATTGGAATAAAACATAGACTAAGGAATCTTCCTAAACAAAGATTGAAGTTTCCTAATTAGAAATTGATTCCTAAATAAGAAATAAATCTAAACTCGTTTTGGGCTTTAAACCTAACATAAATAGACCAAAAACTCACTAATTATATAAGCACACTTAATTTAATTGAACTTGGGCTTATATCATATTGATAGGGGCCCAAAAACATCAAAAACAAACTAAAGGCCTAGGTACATGCCCATGTTTTGGCCTTCATCCACTTGAATCATTGTCATCAAACTTTGAGTTGAGTCTTGAATCCCCATTTTGATGAATGATTCATTCTTGCATTCTTGAATTATGGCAAGATCGTCCCACAAGCCTTAAATCATCTCATTTAGTGTTTCCTTGAATTTCTTTATTCTTGCTCTTGTAATAGGACCATTGGGAAGTTAAATTGGATCTTTGCCTTTGTGCTTTGTTTGCTTCCTCCTCAAGATGATTTGTCCATAAATCTCCAACACCTATATCAAAAGGAGAAAGATCACTAACATTGAAGGTAGCACTCACATTATACTCACTAGGTAGGTCCAACTTGTATGCATTGTCATTGATCTTCTCAACTACTTGAAAAGGTCCATCTCCCCTTGGATGAAGCTTTATCTTCCTTTGAGTTGGAAACCTTTCTTTTCTCATATGCACCCAAACCCAATCACCTAGTTCAAATACAATACACCTCCTTCCCTTATTCACTTGGCTTGCTATTTGTTGATTTTTCTTCTCAATGTTCTTGCACACCTCCTCATGTAGTTTCTTCACCAAATATGCCTTTCTCTTCCCATCCAAACTACTCCTTTCATTACATGGTAAAGGCACTAAATCCAAAGGGGTTAGAGGATTAAAACTATAAACAATTTCAAAAGGTGAGAAACTAGTAGTAGAATGCACAACTCTATTATAAGCAAACTCAACAAATGGAATGCATTCTTCCTAATTCTTTAAGTTCTTTAGGATAATAGCACACAACAAAGTTCCTAAAGTCCTGTTAACAGCTTCAGTTTGACCATCAGTTTGTGGATGATAAGTAGTAGAAAACAATAATTTGTTTCCAATTTACTCCACAGAACTTTCCAAAAATGACTTAGAAACTTTACATCTGTATCACTAACAATAGTTTTAGGAATTCCATGCAAAAGTATCACTTTCCTAAAGAATAAATTAGCAATGTTAGTGGCATTGTCAGTTTTATTACAAGGAATGAAATGTGACATTTTGGAAAACCTATCAATCACCACAAAGATAGAATCTTTCTATTTTTTGATCTAGGCAACCCTAAAATAAAATCCATGGAAATATCAATCCAAGGGTTACTAGAAACAGGTAAAGGAGTATACAAACCTTGATTCAAAACTTTAGATTTATCTTACTTACACACAACACATCTATTATAATTTCTACGTACATCCATTTTCATTTTAGGCCAATAAAAGTGTTCATGTAAAGTATCTAAAGTTTTAGTGATGCCAAAATGTCTCATTAACCCTCCCCCATGTGCCTCCTTAATAAGCAATTCTCTCATAAAACAAATAGGTATGCAAAGTCTATTTTCTTTAAACAAAAACCCATCCATTCTATAGAATTTACGAAATGAAACTTTCTCACATGCTTTGAACATGCTAGAAAAATCAGAATCATCAACATACAAAGATTTAATATTTTCAAACCCAAGCATTCTTGCATCTAAAGCATTAAGTAAAGCATACCTTCTTGACAGTGTATCAGCCACAATGTTCTCCTTACCTTGCTTGTACTTGATCACATATGGAAAGGTCTCAATGAACTCAACCCATTTGGCATGCCTCTTGTTCAACTTACCTTGCCCCTTTAGGAATTTCAAGGATTGATGGTTGGTGTGAATTACAAACTCCTTGGGCCAAAGGTAGTGTTGCAAAGTCTCCAAAGTTCTAACCAAAGCATAGAGCTCTTTGCCATAAGTGGGGTACTTCAATGAAGCACCATGGAGCTTTTCACTAAAATAGGCAATTGGGGCTTTTCCTTACATAAGGACAGCCCCAATACCTACACCTAATGCATCACACTCAATATCAAAAATATAATTAAAGTTACAAAGCAAGAATGGGTGCCTTACATAGCTTATCTTTCAATTAATTAAATGCATCTTCTTGTTCTTTTCCCCATTTAAAAACACAATTCTTTTTAATTACCTCTGTTAGAGGTGCAGTTACGGTGCTAAAATCTTTTACAAAACATCTATAAAACTAGCCAAACCATGAAAACTTCTTACCTCACTTACTGATGTAGGAATAGGCTAATTTTTTATAGCACTTACCTTTTCTTCATCAACTTCAACACCTTGAGCACTAACCACAAATCCTAAAAACACAATCCTATCTAAACAAAAAGAACACTTTTTAAGGTTAGCAAACAATTTTTCATTTCTCAACACATCAAGCACACACCTTAAATGTTTTAAGTGTTTATCTATGCTTTTAGAATAGACAAGAATGTCATCAAAATATAAAACAACAAACTTACCAATAAAATTTCTCAAAACATGGTTCATAAGTCTCATGAAAGTACTAGGTGCATTAGTCAAGCCAAAAGGCATAACTAACCATTCATACAAATCATATTTTGTTTTAAAGGCAGTTTTCCATTCATCACCTTCCTTCATTCTAATTTGGTGATATCCACTTTTCAAATCAATTTTGCTAAAGATAGCAGAACCATGCAACTCATCATGCATATCATCTAACCTAGGAATAGGATGGCGATACTTTACCATAATGTCATTAATTGCATGGTAATCAACACACATACGCTAAGAACCATCTTTCTTAGGTACTAGCAAAACTGGCATAGCACATGGACTCACACTTTCTCTAACATGTCCTTTAGCTAACAACTCCATAACTTGCCTTTGAAGCTCCTTTGTTTTCTAGGGCTTACTTCTATAGGTTGGTCTATTTGAAATCGAAGCACTAGGAATAAAATCGATTTGATGCTCAATACTCCTAATGGGTAGCAATCCATTGGGTATCTCTTCAGGAAAGACATCCTCAAATTCATATAAAAGAGAAACAAAAATACTAGGCAAAGAAACATTAAGGTCATTAGTGTTAAAATAAAGCTCCTTGTACATGAGTACATGTATACTTTTCTTTGAAAACTAAGCTTCCCTAACATCACTTCCCTTTGCATAAAAGTTCGTATGTTTCTTTTTACTTTCAATAGTTTCTTTTCCCTCATTTTTCTCATATGAGCTCAATTTCTTTCCTTTCTCAAGATTTTTGCCACTTTTTTCTTTTGCACTCTCTCTTTCTTTTGGTACATCATTCACACTCTTTTTCTCACTCTTGTCTTCTCTTTCCTTTTGAATTCTTTTCAGCTCATTCTTGTAGATTTCTCTAAGTGAAAGTGGATCAAGAGTTATCTTTCTTCCATCTTTCTCAAAAGTGTAATGATTGGTGTAGCCATTATGCATCACACTTCCATCAAATTGCCAAGGGTGTCTTAATAATAGATGACCTGCTTGCATAGGCACAACATCAAATAAAATTTCATCATTATACCTGCCTATCTTGAAAGCTACTAGAACTTGCCTTGTCACCCTAATTTCCCCATAATCATTAAGCCATTTTAGTTTATAAGGGTGAGGATGCTTAGTAGTAGGTAACCCTAGTTTCTTAACTAAAGTGGTGCTTGCTACATTGGTTACACTACCACCATCTATGATTACATCACAAACTCTATCTTTTAGAAGACATCTAGTTTGAAATAGATTTTCCCTTTGTTGCACATTATCATCATGTTGGATTTGCATGTTCAATGATCTCCTTATGACAAGAGACCTCCCAATTCAGCTATTTCTAGTTGGTTGTCGTCCTCTTCGTCACTTGCATCTTCAAGAGGTGGTATTCTTTCTTCTTCAACTTCTTCTTCACTAGCCAAATAGTACTCCCCATCAAGCATGATCATTGTTCTTTTATTTGGACAATCCTTCTTTTAGTGACCTACACCTTGACATTTAAAGCATATAATATTTCTAGAACTAGAAGGTGTAGCTTTACCTTTGTCCTTGCTTGGGATGGGTGTCTTTGGAGCTTCCTTGGAATCGGCTCTAGGCTTGGATGAAAAAGCCTTCTTATCTTTTCTCCAATTTGATTTGAATGTTGTGTTGTAGGAGGTAGATAGCCGATTGGTACTCCTCTTCTTCAATTGCTTATCAACCATCAAAGCAAGATGAAGCAAATCTTCAAGCTCCATATATGGTTGCAGCTTAACCACATTTGCAATCTCTTTATTCAACCCATTGAGGAACCTTGCCATTATAGCCTCATTATCATCTTCCACATTTGCTCGAATCATAGCTACCTCCATCTCTTTGTAGTATTCCTCAACACTTTTGGACCCTTGAGATAGGTTTTAAAGACGATTGTACAGCTCCCTATAGTGGTGGCTTGGTACAAATCTCCTTCTCATGATTGCCTTTAAGTCCCTCCATTCTTCTATAGGTCTTTCTCTATTTCCTCTCCTCTTTTGCTTGGTATCATCCCACCAAGTAATGGCATATCCATCGAATATAGCTACAGCAATCTTCAACTTCTTGATTCGGTGTAGTTATGACAATCGAATACAAACTCAATCTTCTTTTCCCAATCCAAGTATACTTCAGGGTCTATTCTTCCATGGAATGTTGGAATTTTCAGTTTTATTCCACCATTGCTGTTATCTTGTCTAACTCGCCTTACTTCTTATTCCTCTTCATTATCACCAAGGGAATCAATTTCATCCTCATCTTCATTCCAAACTCTTCTTTGGATTTGCCTAGCCTGCCTAAAAGCATTAAGTGGCTATCTGCTTATAACTAAAACTTCTAATCTTTTGATCCTTTCATTACTTCTTTGCTCCATTTGATCCAATCTATCATTGGTCCTTCTCTTTATAGCTTGGAGTAAGTCATGCAAGGTTTGGAATTTATCTAGTTCCTCATGTGGATTCCCTTGGGTTCCACTCATCTTGAAGTTGCAAAACAAAGTTAGTAAAGTAGAGAATAGTTTCCTCACTTCACTCCCTCACGTGTTTCACTCAAGTAGTTTTGACACTCAAGTTCACTAATGTTTAGTTTTATATGCAATCAATGGCTTTTCTCTAGATGTGCTCACACTTATCCTTTTTCCACTCAATTTCTTGCCAAGATTAGTTGCAAAAATCAAATTAATACAATTTTTACTAAATTACAACGTGAATAAAATCCAAAGTTTAAATACTCAATGAAACAAGAACTAGAAATCCTAATAGAACTAGGAAAATAATATAGGAATCCTGATGGGATTAAGAAACCTAATGAGACACAAATAAGGATTGAATTTAATTAAATACAAAAAGAAAACCAAAATGAATAAGGAAATAAGAAATCAGAATGAAAATAAGACTAGAAAAGTCAAACCAAAATTTGGAAAGGAGTAGGAAACCAATTCTAGCTTGTTTTGGAAGGATGCTTAGACTTTGGTCAAACTCCTTATAGAATGCTGAAATCTTTGATTCTCCTTGTATAATCTTGAAAATCAGCTTCTTTCCTTGTCCTCTTCACTCTAGGAACTAAATCACTTCTATAAATACTCCAAAAAGTCATATTTCAACACATTTTGCTTCTTCTTTTCTTTTTGGACGAATTTTCCTTCTATTTTTTTTATTCTATTTTTTTGCTTTTTTTTTTAAATTCTGATTTTCTTTACTCTTCTTTTTTTTTTTTTTTGGTTTTTTTTTAAGTTCAATTGTAGCAAGTAATTTTAAGGACAAATACTGAAGATTAATAAGATAAATTAAAGATCAAGTACAAAAATCCAAACCGAATTAAAGTTGACAATTTAGGAGTTGTGGAATTTCTTCTTAACTTCTTAAATTTGAATGATTGCAATAGGTATGACCTTCCAACGCTTGATTTTTGATGAGACACAAAGAATAGAAAAGGAACAAAAATAATATGGAAAGGTAGGAAACAAAGAGACAAACTAAAGAAGATGATATCAAGACACTAACAAAGGTAGACGATTTTAGGATTTTTTTTTTTTTTGAATTTGGACCTGAAACAATAGCAAACAAAATTAACAAAGTGAAAACAAAAGAATCTAACAAAAAGGAAAACAGATAGAAACAAACAAAAAATGGAAAATACGAATGAAACAGAAAGATATAACCTGATTTAGAGTCTAAGCTTTGATATCAAACTGATACAAACCCAAAGTATATTAAACTTGAGACCCAATACCTTTACACTTGGAAGCAACTCCTTGGAAAGCTAAATTAGATTTTTCCCAAGTTCGCGACCCAATTCCAACCCGTGATAGAGTACCTTGAAATATGATTACCTTTGGATGATGATCTCCCTAACACAATACTAACTTGTGAAGAGAACCTTGGAATAAATATGCACAAAGTAATTAGTTTTAATTGTATGAACTTGATTCAAGCAAGAATAAAAATAAGAGATAACACTCTTAAGAAAAACTAAATTTTTATTTATCAAAATCTAACTCCATTTTACATGAATGGTTGAGTTTATATAGAGGCACAACCCTAAATGGGAATAAAACATAGACTAAGCAATCTTTCCTAAATAAGAATTAAAATTTCCTAGTTAGAAATTGATTCCTAGACAACTAATAATTATAGGTTCAACCCTAAATTGGAATAAAACATAGACTAGGGAATCTTTCTTAAACAAGAATTAAAGTTTCCTAGTTAGAAATTGATTCCTAGACAACTAATAATTATTAGTTCAACCTAAATTGGAATAAAACATAGACTAGGGAATCTTCCTAAACAAGGATTGAAGTTTCCTAGTTAGAAATTGATTCCTAAATAAGAAATAAATCTAAACTCGTTTTGGGCTTTAAACCTAACATAAATAGGCCCAAAACTCACTAATTACATAAGCAAATTTAATTTAATTGAACTTGAGCTTATATCATATTGATAGGGCCCAAAAACATCAAAAACAAACTAAAGGCCTAGGTACATGCCCATGTTTTGGCCTTCATCCACTTGAATCATTGTCACCAAGCTTTGATTTGAGTCTTGAATCCCCATTTTGATGAATGATTCATTCTTGAATTCTTGAATTGTGGCAAGATCATCCCACAAGCCTTGAATCATCCCATTTAGTGTTTCCTTGAATTTCTTCATTCTTGCTCTTATAATGGGACCACTGGGAAGTTGAATTGGATCCTTGCCTTTGTATGCTTTGTTGTTTGCATCAAGAAAGGGCAAGTTGAATTCGATCCTTGACTTGGAAATGCAAGTGTGAAACATGGCCAAGTACTGAAAGCTAAATTAAGGCCTCAACATGGCTTAGAACGTGCCCATGTTCCAAGGAGTATTGGTTTCTGTCTCTTGCAACATGTTTTAGGATGCTCAACACACCCTGGAACATGGGCATGTTCATGGGCATATAGGCTATTGTGTGCTTCATTTTATTTTTGAATTTAATTATTTTACTTTAGTTTTTTATGTTTTTGGGCCCTTATCAATATGATATAAGCCCATGTTCAATTAAATTAAGTTTGCTTATGTAATTAGTGAGTTTTAGGCCTATTTATAATAGGTTTAAAGCCCAAAATGAGTTTAGATTTATTTCTTGTTAAGAAATTAGTTTCCGTTTTTGTTTAGGAATCCTCAATAGGAAGATTTCCTATTCTTTAACTGATTCTAATTTAGGGTTTTTGTAACACTATAAATACTTTGCTATTCATTCAATAAAGATATATAAGTTGATTTTCCCCAAATTTAAGTTTTAAGCTTATGAGAGTTTTCTCTAAACTAGTTCTAGGATCATAATCATAAACCCGAACTTTTTTCAAAGCTAATTACTTTGCTTGTTCACAACATACTAAGATTCCTTGACACAGGTTCGTCATTGACTTGAGGTTTCTCCTTGCAAACTTGATTTGGCTTTCAAGGGAGTCACTTCCAAGTGTAAAGGTATTAGGTCTCAAAACAAGTCATTTAGGATTCGTATCAGTTTGGTATCAGAGCTTAGGCTCTAAATTAGGTTATATCTTTTAGTTTTGTTTGTGTTTTCTATTTTCATTTGTTTTTCTTATTTTCATCTATTTTTGTTTTCAATAAATTCCTTTGTTTTAGTCTCATTAATTTTATTTTCTTATGTTTTAGGTTTGAAAATAAAAAAAAATAAACCCTAAATTGTCTAAATCCATTCTGTTTATGTCTTTTGTTTCTTTGTCTCTTATCTTATTTATATCCTTTTGTGTTGTCAAAAAAAGAAAAAAATCAGCTAGAAAAAAAAGGCTAATTAGAATTCTAGTGTGGAAAGGACAAGGAGAATCAAGGGGAATGCAAGATTTGAGCCTATAAACAAGGAGTTTGACTAAATCAAGCCTATCTTCCAAAACAAGCTAGGATTTACTTGCTTCCTACTCCTCCTCCAATTTCAGTTTGAGTTTCTTTATCCCAATTTGATTTGTTTTTTATCTTTCTTTTATTGATTCCTTTCATTTTCCTTAGTTATCTTTGATTCCTTTTTCATTTTTCAACCCTAGTCCTAGAGATATCTATTTTCCTTTGTATTTTCAACTTGAAAATTTAATTTTTCTAGTATTGAGAAAGTCGCATTTTTGACCCTTCAATTTAAAGGGAAATAGGCCAACGATCGAAACTCACTAACTTTGCTTGTGATATTCATTGTTTTTTGGCCAAATTCCATATTTTAGGCCTCAAAATTCACTTTTACTATTTTTCAGTAAGTTCTGTTTCGTTATAACTATTTTTAGAGAACTTTTTTTTGAGTGCCATCAATTACATCCTTCTCATCTCATTATCCATTTTATTTTCTATTTAATTTTATAATTTTTCAGTTTTTGAGAAAAAATTTGTGTCTGGTGTCTTTGTCTCATTATTGTCGAAAATCGTCTAAGGTTATTATTTCAAGTATTCTCATTTTTGTTTTGCCTTAAATTTGTGTCAAATTTCACTTCTAAATCTTGTCTAATTGTTAAGTAATTTAAAAAAATATTTATATAAATTAATTTTGTATAGTTTGGAAATTGGCTCTTATAAGAATTATAAGAGAGAATTGAGAAAAGCCTATTGATTTGTGTGATAACAAACATGAGTGAACTTGAGTGATTTATTACTTAAGTGAAATACATAAGGGGGTGTAGTGAGGTTATTTTTGCTTTACTTACCTTATTTTTCAGGTTTAAAAAAAATGACTAATACTCAAGATAATGATCAAGCCTTCAATATACAAGTTATTCAACAAAACTTCCAATGGTTGAATGCTTGATTAGATGACATGAGGGACACCATGGAAAGATACAGTTCTAATCTGTATGAGTTGAAAAGAGCAAGCTCACAACAAACTCCACCTAAGAGAATGATTTGAACCCCAAATGACCTGATTTCAGACCCAATACCATTATGCTTAGAAGCGACTCCCTTGGAAAGCCAAATCAAGTTTGCAAGGAAAAACCTCAACTCAATGATGAACCTGTATTAAGGAACCTTGGTATGTTGTAAACAAGCAAAGTAATTATGATACAAACCCCAAACGACCTGCTTTGAAACCCAATATCTTTACACCTGGAAGCGACTCCTTGGAAAGCCAAATCAGGTTTGAACAAGAAAAAACCTCAACCCAATGACCAACCTGTGTCAAAGAACTTTGGTATGTTGTGAACAAAACAAAGTGATTAACTTTGAAAGTTTGGATTATTGATTCAAGCAAGAACTAAAAACTGAGAAATTTCTCACAAAACTTAATTTCAAATTATTTAAGTTTGTTCTATTCCTAGATTAGCTAAGTATTTATATCATCTTAGCTAGGTTACAAACCATAAATTCTTACTAACAAATTGAGGTCTGGGTTTAGTTTAAACAAAACTAAAAAACCCAAAATAACTAATTGAAATACTTAAAATAGAAAGAAGATAGATATGAGCTTATTTAACAAAATTAGCCCAATTACAAGCCCAATTAGAAAAATGATAGAATGGGCTTGTTTGACCCATTTGAAATCCATCCTTAAAGCTTGAATCTTTATGTTTTGTCTTATAGCACTTGAATCAAATTAATCAAATCTGAATTTGAATTTTAAATCCCCAATTTGATATTTGACTCCTCTTTGCAATCTTCAATTGTAGATAGATTATTCCACAACCGTTGCATCAAGCCTTGAAAACTACTCCCTCTCTTCTTGAATAGGTAAAGGAACCAAATCCAACATATTCTAATGACATCCCTTTTCATTTTAGGCCAATAGAAGTGTTCACTTAAAGTATCCAAAGTTTTTGCAATCCCAAAATGCCCCATTAAACCACCCCTATGAGCTTCTTTTACAAGCAATTCACACATAGAATACATAGGTATACATAATTTATTTTCTTTAACCAAATACCCATCCATTCTATAAAACTTACCATGAGCCATTTTCTCACATGCATCATATATACTAGAAAAATCAGAATCCTCACCATACAAACCTTTGATGTGTTCGAATCCCAACATTTTTACATTCATGGTGTTAATGAGAGTATACCTTCTAGATAAGGCATCAGCGACCACATTTTCTTCACCTTGCTTATATTTTGTCACATATGGGAATGTTTCAATGTACTCACTCCACTTGGCATGTCTTTTATTTAACTTACCTTACCCTTTGAGATATTTGAATGATTGGCAGTCTGTGTGGATCACGAACTCCTTGGGCCCAAGATAATGTTGCCAAGTTTCCAATGCCCTCAGTAAAGCATAAAGCTCCTTGTCATAAGTTGGGTAGTTCAAAGTAGCACCATGGAGTTTTTCACTAAAGAGGTAATCAGCCTCCTTTCTTGCATCAAAATAGCTCCAATCCCTAAACCTAAAGCATCACATTCAATCTCAAAAGTTTTTGCAAAGTTAGGCAAAGTCAGAATAGATGCCATACTCAACTTCTCCTTAAGTGAATTAAATGCAATGTCTTGCTCATTATCCCACTTCAAATTAACATTCTTCTTTATGATTTCGGTGAGTGGTGTAGCAATTGTGTTAAAATCCTTTACAAAACACCTATAAAAACTAGCCAAACCATGAAAACTCCTTACCTCAGAAATTGATTTTAGAGTTGGCCAACTTTTAATGGCACTTACCTTTTCTTCATCCATTTCAACACCTTGTGCACTTACCACAAAACCTAGAAAAAAAATATGATATGAACAAAAAGAACATTTTTTTAGGTTAGCATATAATTTTTCTTTCTTCAAAACATCAAGTACAGCGGTTAAATGCTCTAAATGCTCATCCAAATTTTGTGAGTATACAAGGATATCATCAAAATATACAACTACAAACTTACCAATAAAAGGTCTCAAGACAAGGTTCATCAATCTTATAAATGTGCTAGGTGCATTAGTCAAACCAAAAGGCATAACTAACCATTCATACAAACAATTTTTTATTTTAAAGGCAGTTTTCCATTCATTGCCTTCTCTCATGCGAATTTGATGATACCCACTTTTCAAATCAATCTTGCTAAAAACACAAGAACCATGCAATTCATCCAATATATCATCTAACCTAGGAATGGGATGTCTATACTTTTACCGTTATGTTATTGATCGCTCTACAATCAACACACATGCACCAAGTACCATCCTTCTTAAGAACAAGCAAAACAGGAACTGCATATGGACTCATGCTCTCGCAAATGTATCCCTTTGACATCAACTCCTCAACTTGCCTTTGTAACTCCTTCGTTTCCTCGGGATTACTCCTATAGGCTAGTCGATTTGGAATTGGTGCTCTAGAAACAAGATAAATTTGATGTTTAATGCCTCAAATGGGTGGCAATCCATTAGGCACTTCCTTAGGAAATACATCTTTAAAATCTTGTATCAAAGAAACAAAAGGACTAGGCAAAGCATTATCAAGATCATTACTACAAAAATAAGCTTCTATGTACATAAGTACAAGTATGTCCTATTACTATACATAGCATCTTTGATATCACTCCTCTTAGCATAAAAAGTCACATGTTTCTTTTGACACTCAATTTCCTTTCCCATACCTAAATCTGCCCTCTCTTTTTTTCTTTTGTTGAATTCAATTTTTCTTTTTTTTTTTTCACTTACTTTCTCATCTCTTGCCACTCTATCTTTTGATTTACTCAATTTTTCTCTCTTAGATTCGGGCACTCTTTGTCTTTCCCACTCTTCAAGTTGTCTCATTCTTTTGAGGTCATCTTCATACACTTCCTTTGGAGACAATGGATTAAGGGTAGTGGGCTTGCCATCTTTCTCAATCATGTATTGGTTGGTAAATCCATCATGTTTAGCCCTTCTATTTAATTGCCAAGGCCTTCCCAATAGTAAATGACTAGTTTGCATAGGTACTACATCACATAGAACTTCCTCTTTGTACCTACCAATAGTAAAGGAAACTAAAACTTGCTTATGAACCCTAATTTCACCACATTCACTTAACCACTTTAGCTTATAGGGTTTTGGGTGTTTGATTGTGGGTAAGTTAAGCTTTTCAACTAAGTGGTAGCTTGCTGCATTAATACAACTTCCCCCATCAATGATTACATGACAAACCTTATTTTGCATAAAACACCTAGTATGAAACAATTTTTCCCTTTGCTGATTGACCCCATTTTCTTCCTTCACTTGTGCACTCAAAGCACGTACGGTGACAAGCATTTCTCCATGAACCACATCTTCACCATTTTCTTCTAGTTTATGATCACTTGCATCTTCCAAATAGGGCATGCTATCACTATCATCTTCTTTTTCACTTTCAAAAAAGATGTCTCCATGGAATGTCATCATCACTCTCTTGTTAGGGTAGTGAGAAGCTATATGACCTGAACCCAAACATTTAAAACATTTAATATCTCAAGAGTGATTTAGGAATTCAGTTTTACCTTTTTCTTTCTCTTTTGAAATTGGTTTAGCCTCTCCTTTGCTTGAATCGAATTTTGGCTTGAGATAAGCCTTATCATCCTTCTTCCAATTAGATTTCTGATGAGAATCAAGATTCCTTGCAAGAATCCTACAAATATTTGCAAGATAAAGATTTCAAGAAGGTTCTTCAAGGTTGTCATTTCTACCATCCAAAAAGAATATGAGATTGTATGAAGTTTCCTATAAATCAATCAAGGATATTTGGATCATGAGCTTTGCATATGGATCCAATTGTATTCAAGAAAGCTTCAAGGGCTTAATCAATCTATTCAAGCCCAATGTCAAGATGAAGAGGCTAAATTACATTCCAATTTGCTTGGGCCTAATCTATTCAAGTGTTTACAAGGCTGCCATTCTTCATTCAAATTGGACCCTTCATATTTGGGCTTTTCAAATTTAATTTATCATGTTTTATTTAGTGTTTGAGCTGCCTATGTTATGTATACAGCCCAAAAGTTGTTTAAACTACTTTATTTTCATGTTTTAATTAGTTTCGGGCCTATTTTATGTTAGGTCAAAGGCCCATCTGAATTTTATAGTTTAATTAATTAGATTTCAGTTTCTAGTTAGGAAATAACTTCTCTTGTATAGGAAGGATTCCTAACTTGTTTTAGAATTCAGTTCAAACTTCGTTCTTATTTAGGAATTAGTTTTTGATTAGGAATCTTCAATCCTTATACTGGAAGATTTCCTAATCCTTAGCTAATTCTAATTTAGGGTTGAGCCTTTATATAAACTCAACCATTCATGTAAAATTAAGTTAAGTTATGATCAATAAAAATTTAGTTTTCTTAAGAGTGTGATCTCTTGGTTTTGATTCTTGCTTGAATCAAGTTCATACAATCAAAGCTAATTACTTTGTACGTTTTTATTCCAAGGTTCTCTTTTACGAGTTCAGTATTGTGTCGCGGTGATCATATTCCAAGGTGCTCTATCACGAGTTGGATTTGGGTCTCAAACTTGGGGAAAATCTAATTTAGCTTTCCAAGGAGTTGCTTCCAAGTGTAAAGATAATTAGGTCTCAAGTTTAATATATTTGGGGTTTGTATCAGTTTGGTATCAGAGCTTAGGCTCTAAGTCAGGTTATATCTTTCCATTTCATTTGTGTTTTCTATTTTTGTTTATTTTCTTGTTTTCATTTCTTTTCATTTTTGTTAAATTCCTTCATTTTTGTCTTGTTAATTTTATTTGTTATTATTTTAGGTCTAAAAATTCAAAAAAAAAAAATCCAAATCA
The DNA here is from genome assembly GCA_947687605.1 of Reutealis trisperma. NCBI lineage: Eukaryota > Viridiplantae > Streptophyta > Magnoliopsida > Malpighiales > Euphorbiaceae > Reutealis > Reutealis trisperma. The sequence goes on along the minus strand of CANTUT010000067.1, from coordinate 2,177,730 downwards.
TTTTACCTTTTTTTTTTTTTCTTTGTTCATTTGTTCCTTCATTCATTCCATCCTATTTGTATTTTTATTCCTTGTTTTGTTGGAAGGTCAAATCCATACTTACTTGGAAACCAATTTGAATTCAAAAAGAAGTGAAGGATTCATCAATCACAAGCTTGAAGACTTCAAATTTGGTTTGGCTTCTTGTATTTAATCTTCAATTAGTTTGTTAATTTTCCTTTCAATTTGTTTTTATAATTATAAAAAAAAAAGAAGGAAAATTTGTCCAAAAGGAAAAGAAGAAGTAAAAAGTGTTGAAATCTGACTTTTTGGTGTATTTATAGAAGTTATTTAGTTCCTAGAGTGAAGAGGACAAGGAAAGAAGTTGATTTTCAAGATTATACAAGGAGAATCAAAGATTTCAACATTCTACAAGGAGTTTGACCAAGTCTAAGCATCCTTCCAAAACAAGCTAGGATTGGTTTCCTACTCCTTTCCAAATTTCAGTTTGACTTTTTCTAATCCTATTTTCATTATGATTTCTTGCTAATTTAACTATTTCCTTATTCATTTGTTTTCTTTTTATTTCAATCCTTGTTCGTGTCTCATTAGGTTTCCTAATCCCATTAGGATTCCTATATTATTATCCTAGTTCTATTAGGATTTTAACTTCTGTTTTCCAATTTCAATTAGGATTTCTATTACTATTTTTTTGAGTCAAAATTCTAATTTTGTTTTCCTAGTTCAATTAGGATTCTCGTTTTCCTAGTGTCATTAGGATTTCTTATTTCTTATTCCTTATTTCTTGTTTCATTTTGAGTCTTTTGATTTTTATTCACATTGTAATTTAGTAAGATTGTATTAATTTGATTTTTGCAACTAATCTTGACAAGAGATTTGATTGGAAAAAGGCTAAGTATGAGCTCATAAAGAGAAAAGCCATAACAATTGAGTGAAACATGAGTGATTGACAATACTTGAGTGAAACACGTGAGGGAGTGAAGTGAGGTATTATTTTACTTATATTCTTTTTAGTTTTTTTGCAATGGAAGTTGATCAAGAATTTCAAAAAGAATTAATGGCTATTAGGCAAGAAGTAGGTATGCGGATATTGAAGGATGAAGAATGTAATTATGTTTTTCATACAAGATGTTGCATCCAAGATAGAGTATGCCATATGATCATTGATAGATTGAGTGTTGTCAATTTTGCAAGCCTTGAGCTAGTTGAGAAATTAAATTTGCCCACTAGAAAGCATCCAAGGCCACACTCATTGTATTTGATGAATGAATATGTCAAGATTAAAGAGCAAGCTTTAGTTTCATTCTCTCTAGGAAGGAATAAAAGTGAAGATTGGTGTGTGATGTTGTACTAATGAATGTGACACATGTTTTGTTTGGAAACCCATGGATACATTTTAGTCAAGCAAAACACATCAAATCTACTAACCATTACAAAGTTTCACTAGAAGATGGTAAGCATACTACCTTTGCTCCTCTTTCTCAAGAAGAATTATATGAAGATCGAGTGAAGATACAAAGAAAAAGAGAGGAAGAACTTCAAAGACAAAATGGTGTTGTTGAGCTTGTAGTGACAGAATTCAGTGTATCAAAAAGGGAGAATGAAGGTGATAAGAGTTCACAAAAGAAGGAAAGCAATGTGAAAAATGAAACTGTTGAAGTGACTCATGAAGATGACTTAAAACCTTTAGAGCTTACAAGTGAAGAGTCCTCATTAAAGGTTGAAGAAGTTATTGAACATGAAGAAACTCCAATCTATGATCCTCTTCAAGTAGTTGTTGAAAATAAAGCTGAATTTGTTGTAAATAATGAAATAAAAGAAAAAGAATGCATAAAGAAAGAGAGTGAAAAGAAAAAGAGTGAGTGTGAAAAGAAAGAATTAGTAAGTGGGGAAGAAAATGAATTTTCAAATGAGAGAAAAGAAATAATAGAAAGTTCAAATAAAAACATTGAGAGTGAAGAGAGAAAACAAGTGAGCATTGTTGAAAAAGAAAGTATCAAGGATATTTTGTTTTCTAACTCTAACAAGCTTGAATTTTCTTTGTTTAGTTTTGTTTCTCTTTTTCAGGATTTTAAAGAAGGATTTTCATGAAAGAAAAGAGGTGACAAAAGCAATGCATTTCCTACGATGTACTCAAGCCAAGATTCGAGGACGAATCATTTTGAGGAGCGAGGGAATGATGAGAATCAAGATTCCTTGCAAGAATCCTACAAATATTTGCAAGATAAAGATTTCAAGAAGGTTCTTCAAGGTTGTCATTTCTACCAAGATAGCCTACAAAGACATGCAATCCAACCATTGTACATGATTGGTGAATCATCCAAGAAGAATATGAGATTGTATGAAGTTTCCTATAAATCAATCAAGGATATTTGGATCATGAGCTTTACATATGGATTCAATTGTATTCAAGGAAGCTTCAAGGGCTTAATCAATCTATTGAAGCTCAATGTCAAGATGAAGAAGCCAAATTACATTCGAATTTGCTTGGGCCTAATCTATTCAAGTGTTTATAAGGCTACCATTCTTCATTCAAATTGGACCCTTCATATTTGGGCTTTTCAATTTCAATTTATCATGTTTTATTTAGTGTTTGGGATACCTATGTCATGTATACATCTTAAGAGTTATTTAAACTACTTTATTTTCATGTTTTAATTAGTTTTGGGCCTATTTATGTTAAGTCAAAGGCCCATCAGACTTTTATAGTTTAATTAATTAGATTTCAGTTTCTAGTTAGGAAATAGCTTCTTTTGTATAGGAAGGATTCGTAACTTATTTTAGAATTTAGTTCAAACTTAGTTATTATTTAGAAATTAGTTTCTAATTAGGAATCTTCAATCCTTATATTGGAAGATTTCCTAATCCTTAGCTGATTCTAATTTAGGGTTGAGCCTCTATATAAAATCAACCATTCATGTAAAATTAAGTTAAGTTATGATCAATAAAAATTTAGTTTTCTTAAGAGTGTGATCTCTTGGTTTTGATTGTTACTGGAATCAAGTTCATACAATCAAAGCTTACTTTGTGCATTTTTATTCCAAGGTTCTCTTCCATGGGTTCGGTATTGTGTCGCAGAGATCATCATCCAAAGGTGATCATATTCTAAGGTGCTCTATCATGGGTTGGATTTGGGTTGTAGACTTAGGGAAATATGATTTAGCTTTCTAGGGAGTTGCTTCCAAACATAAAGATAATTGGGTCTCAAGTTTAATATATTTGGGGTTCGTATCAATTTCCATAGCTTGGATGTATTTGAAGAGGATGAGCTCCAACTGTTGCTACCCTTATACTTAAGCTACTTTTCAATTTTAATGGCCATATGAAACATCTCTTCAAGCTCCATATAATGCTGTAATTCAACAACATTGGCAATATCTCAATTTAGCCCATGTAGACACTGAGCCATAGTGTTCTCCCTATCTTCGACAATGTTGGCTCGAATCATAGCAACTTCCATCTCTTTATAATAATCTTCCACACTTCTGGACCCTTGTGTAAGGCTTTGTAATTTGTTGTGCAATTCCCTATAATAATGGGTAGGGACAAATTGCCTTCTCATTAAAGCTTTAAGATCTTGCCAATCCTCAATGGGTCTTTCTTGATTCCTTCTTCTTCTTTGCTTGGTGTCATCCTACTCAGTAATGGTATAATCTTCAAATGTAGCCACGGCAAGCCTCAATTGTTTTATTCTAGAGTAGTCATGACAATTGAACACTAGCTCCATCTTCTTTTCCCAATTAAGGTATACTTCTGGATCATTTTTGCCTTTGAACGGAGGAATTGTTAACTTGATACCCCCATTACCTTCTTATCTTCTTTCCCTTCTATATCCTCTTCTTTCTATGGTATCATCTTCAAGGTCATTATTGGATCCAGAATCTTCATCATCTGGCCTTCTTTGGACTCTCCTCCTAGGTTGAGTTTGTTGTGAGCTTGCTCTTTGCAACTCATCAAGATCAAAACTGTATCTTTCCATGGCGTCCATCACGCCATCCAACCGAACATTCAGCCATTGAAAGCTTTGTTGAATAGCTTGCATGTTGAAGGCTTGATCTTTATCTTGATTATCAATCATTTTTTTTTTTGAACCTGTAAAAATAGGTAAGTAATGCAAAGTAACCTCACTTCACTTTCTCACGTGTTTTCACTCAAGTAATAAATCTCTCAAGTTCACTCGTGTTTATTTTCACACAAACTAATAGGCTTTCTTTTAGATAAAGTCACACTCTTGCCTTTCTCAATTATCTCTTTTAGTTTTTACAAGAGTCAATTTCCAAAACGACACAAAATTAATTTTTTTTTTTGCTCAACAATTTAACCAATATTTAAAAGTGAAATTTGACACAAATTTAAAACAAAGCAGAAACCCTAGATGATTTTTGATAAGGATGGGATGAAGACACAAAACACGAATTTTGCCAATAAATTTGGAAAATTATAAAATTAAATAAAAATAAAATAGATAACAATATGAGAAGAATGCAACTGATAGCACTCAAAATGGAGTTTTTTACAGAAAGTTATAACAAAATGAAATTTACTGAGAAACCAAAAATGCGAATTTTAAGGCCTAAACGATGGAATTTGGCCAAAAAACCATGGACATCACAAGCAAAGCTAGTGACTTTTGATCATTAGCTCATTTCCCTTGGAACTATGTGCTCAAAAAGATTAAAGAACATGATTTTCTCAACACTAAAAAAAATCAAATTTCCGAATTGCAACTACAAAGAAACATATTAGGGTTAACAAACGAAAAGGAAAGCAAAGACAACACTACAAACAAAAAAGGAAATAATAAAAGAAAGGTCAAAACAAATCAGGATGGGAAAAGGAAGCTCAAACCGAAATTGGAAGCAAATCCTAACTTGTTTTGGAAGGTAGGCTTGATTTGGTTAACTTCTTGATTCTCTTTGATTTGGTTGGAATTCTAGCAATCTTCCCTTTCCTTTCTACTCTAGAATTAGAAACAAACACAATATATATTCCTATATGATTCTAATTTTGCTAAGATTCTTTCCTTTTTGTTTTGTTTTCTTTTCCTTGGCTGATTTCAAGATTCTTTCCTTTTTTTTTGTCGATTTCTTTCTTTTTTCCTTTTTTTTTTCTTTTAGCCAAATGCTCTTCTTTTTTTTTTTTTTTAATTTAGCAACAATTTGAAAGGTAAAAAATAAACGAATAGAAGATCAAACACAAGAAGCCAACGAAAACACAGAGAATGAAAGGAATAGAAATACGAACGGATAAAAGACAAAGAAATAAACGAACACTAAGACAAAGGAAAAATGATTTTGGATTTTTTTTTTATTTTTGAATCAGACCTGAAAACACAAGGAAACATAACTAATGAAAATAGGCAAAAATAGAAAACAACAAATGAAAATGGAATTAATGGAAACAAGAAAATGAAAATAGAAAACACAATGAAATGGAAGGATATAACCTGATTTAGAGCCTAAGCTCTTATACCAAATTAATACGAACCCCAAACGACCTGCTTTGAGACCCAATATCTTTATGCTTGGTAGCAACTACCTCAGAAAGCCAAATCAAGTTTGCAAGGAAAACTTCAACCCAATGACGAACCTTTGTCAAAGAACCTTGGTATGTTGTGAACTTTTAAAGTGATTAACTTTGGAAGTTCAAATTATTAACTCAAAGTAAGAACTAAATATGAGAAGTTTCTCACAAAGCACAAAGCTAAATTTCAAATTATCAAAAGTTTGTTCTATTCCTAGATTAGCTAAGTATTTATATCATCTTAGCTAGGTTACAAACCATAAATTCTTACTAACAAAAATTTGGGTTTGGGCTTAATTTAAACAAAACTAAAAAGCCTAAAATAACTAATTAAAATACTTTAAAGCAGAAAAATGATAGATATGGGTTTATTTAACAAAATTAGCCCAATTACAAAGTGAATATCAAATTTAATTTGATTGACCCATTCAAAATCCATCCTTGAAGCTTGAATCTTCATGTTTTGTCTTCTAGCATTTGAATCAAATTAATCAAATTTGAATTTGAATCTTGAATCCCCAATTTGATATTTGACTCCTCTTTGTAATTTTCAATTGTGGATAGATTATTCCACAAGCCTTGTATCAAGCCTTGAATTGCATCTTTGAACTTCTTTGTCCTTGCCCTTGTAATTGGCCCATTTGGCAAAGTCATTGGATCCTTGCTATTAGCCACTTGGATTGCATCACACACTCTAAAGAAAACTGAATTTTTATTAGTCATAAACTTCACTTAATTTTACATGAATGGTTAAGTTTATATAAAGGCTCAACCTTAAATTAGAATCAGCTAAGGACTATGAAATCTTCTAATCTAAGGATTGAAGATTCCTAATTAGAAACTAATTCCTAAATAATAACTAAGTTAGAACTAAATTCTAAAACAAGTTAGGAATCCTTCCTATACAAGAGAAGCTATTTCCTAACTAGAAACTGAAATCTAATTAATTAAACTATAAAACTCGGATGGGCCTTTGACCTAACATAAAATAGGCCCAAAACTAATTAAAACATGAAAATAAAGTCATTTAAAAAACTTTTGGGCTGTATACACAACATAGGCAGCCCAAACACTAAATAAAACATGATAAATTGAATTTGAAAAGCCCAAATATGGAGGGTCCAATTTGAATGAAGAATGGCAGCCTTGTAAACACTTGCATAGATTAGGCTCAAGCAAATAGGAATGTAATTTGGCTTCTTCATCTTGACATTGGGCTTGAATAGATTGATTAAGCCCTTGAAGTTTCCTTGCATCCAATCGGATCCATATGCAAAGCTCATGATCTAAATATCCTTGATTGGTTTATAGGAAACTTTATACAACCTTATTTTCTTCTTGAATGGTCCATTAATTATGCAAAATGGTTGTATTGCATGCCTTTGTAAGCTATCTTGATAGAAATGACAACATTGGAGAACCTTTTTTAAATCTTTATCATGCATGTATTTGTGAGCTTCTTGCAAGGCATATGGATTCTCATCAATTCTAGAATTGGAAACAAACACTATATATTCCTATATATTCTGATTTTGCCAAGATTCTTTCCTTTTTTCTTTTCCTTTTTTTTCCTTGGCCGATTTCTTTCTTTTTTCTCCTTTTTTTTATTAGTTACAACAACAAATTGAAATGAAAAATTTAACAAACAAAATAAAGATCTACACAAGAATCCAAACCTAATTGAAGTTGACAATTTAGGAGTTGATTTCTTCCATCTTAACTTCTTGAATTTGAATGATTGCAATAGGTATGACATTTCAACACTTGAATTTTGATGAATCACATAGAATATGAATAAGATAGAAGACAAAGAAACAAAGACACAAACATAATAGATTTAGATGATTTAGTTTTTTTTTTTAATTTTCAAACCTGAAACAAAGGAAGATAGAATTAATGAAATGAAAACAAAGGAATTCAACAAAAATGAAAACAAATGGAAAATAGAAAAACACAATTGAAATGGAACGATATAATATGATTTAGAGCCTAAGCTTTGATACCAAACTGATATGAACCCCAAATGACTTGCTTTGGGACCTAATACCTTTACACTTGGAAGCGACTCCCTTGGAAAGCCAAATCAAGTTTACAAGGAAAAACCTTAACTTAATGACAAGCTTGTGTCACGGAATCTTGGTATGTTGTGAACAAGCAAAGTAATTAACTTTAAAAGTTCAGTTTTTTTTTTTTATTCTAATCCTTGAACCAAATTTTGAGAAAATTCTCACAAGCTTAAAGCTTAAATTTAGTGGAAATCAATTTTTTTTTAATTGATAGAATAGTTAAGTATTTATAGTGTTACATAAACCCTAATTTAAACTTACCTAACAAGAAAGAAACTAACTTCTAAACAAGAAATAATTCTAAACTCGTTTTGGGCTTTAAACGTAACATAAATAAGCCCAAAACTTTACTAATTACATAAGCAAACTGAATTTAATTGACCATGGGCATATATCATATTGATAGGAGCCCAAAACAATAAAAACTTAAATTAAAATAACAAATTCAAACATGTAACTTATTCTTCAATCTGCCACTCTTCCTTCACACAACCATGATTGATGCTTTGAGTCTCAATTCCATTTAAATTCCTCTCCAAAGAATTATATATTATCTTAAAACTTCCTTGAATACAATGCTTTCCAAAAGTGATGGTCATTATGCAAATCTTCTTGATAATATTGTAGAAAGCTTTGTATTTCTTTGGATTTCTCTTGAAAGAGCCATTAAACATGAATTGAAGCTCCATTGATTCTCTTTTCATGCTAGCTTGATGAAAAGGACAACCTTGAATAACTCTTTTCAAATTTTTATCATGCATACATTAAAGATCATCTTGCAAGGCATCTTAATTCTCATCAGAGAAGAGTCCGAAGAAGGCGAGATGATGAAGATTTTGAACTAATAATGACTTTAAAGATGCTACCACTGAGAGAAGAAGAAATAGAAGGGAAAGAAGGCAAGAAGGTAATGGGGGTATCAAATTGAGATTCTTAATTTTAGAGGCAAGAATGATCCTAAGGCATATCTTGATTGGAAAAAAAGGTGGAGCTAGTGTTTGATTGCCATGACTACTCCAAAATTAAGAAGTTGAGGCTCACCGTAGCTAAGTTTGATGACTATGCTATCACTTGGTGGGATGATACCAAATAAAAAAGAAGAAAGTATGGCGAGAGACCAATTAAAGTATGGGAAGACCTTAAGGCTGTGATGAGGAGGCATTTTGCCCCCACCCATTTTATAGGGATTTGCACAACAAATTACAAAGCCTTAATCAAGGATGCAAGAGCATGGATGAGTACTATAAAGTGATGGAAGTTGCTATGATTCGACCCAACATTAATGAAGATAGAGAGGCCACCATGGCTAGATTTCTACATGGGCTGAATCATTAAATTGCCAACATTGTAGAATTGGAACATTATGTGGAGCTTGAGGATATGTTGCATATGGCAATCAAGGTTGAGAGGCAACTTAGGTACAAGGGTGACAATCAAAGTTCATCTTCTTCAAATTCATCTAAGCCATAGAAATCAAGTTGGAAGGAAGATGAGGGGACTGATTCTAAGTCCAAATTTAATTCAAGAAAGTGACAAGTTGCACCAGTGTCAAAGGAGAAGGAGAAAGATAAATCTGAAACTCCAAACCATTAAATGCTTTAAGTGTTTAGGTTCAGGTCATATAGCCTCCCAATGCCCTAATAAGAGGGTGATAATTACATCCCATGGAAAGCTCTTTTCTGAAAGTAAAGGATGATGACAATGAAAGCATGCCCTCTTTGGAAGATGTAAGTGATTAAGAAAATAGTGGAGATGAGATCACAGCAAGACCAGAATAAGGAGAGTTATTAATCACAAGAAGAGTGTTGAGTTCACAAGTTCGAGTAGAAGATGACCAACAAAGGGAAAACTTGTTATAGACACCATGTGCCTTATTCAAGACATGTAATTTATTCATTGATAAAGGCAGCTATACTAATGTGGCTAGTTATAGTTTTGTTAAGAAGCTTAAATTACCAACTTTGAAACATCCCAACCCTTATCATTTGAAGTGGTCTAATGAGAGTACTGATCTTAAGGTTACAAAACAAGTCTTAGTTGCCTTTTTAATAGATAGATACAAAGATGAAGTCTTGTGTGATATTGTACCTATGCAAGCTGGACACATTCTTTTAAGGAGGCCTTGGTAGTTTGATGGAAGGACCATACATGATGGTTTTACCAATCGATACACTTTTGATAAGGATGGCAAACACATTACTCTTGTACCTCTTTCTCCTATGGAAGTATTTGAGGATGAGCTAAAAAGAAAAGAGAGTGATGAGTTGAAACAAAAAAAATGAGCATAAAGATTTGAAAAGAAGAAAGAGTGAAGAATTAAGTCAAGAAAAAGAAAATAGAGTGTGTGATCCAATCCAAGTGGCTAATAGCAAGGATCCAATGAGTTTGCCAAATGGGCCAATTACAAGAGCAAGGACAAAGAAGTTCAAAGATGCAATTCAAGGCTTGATGCAAGGATTGTGGAACAATCTATCCATAATTGAACATTGCAAAGAGGAGTCAAATATCAAATTGGGTATTCAAGATTCAAATTCAGATTTGATTAATTTGATTCAAGTGCTAAAAGACAAAACATGAAGATTCAGCTTCAAGGATGGATTTCAAATGGGTCAAACAAATTAAATTCAAAATTCACTTTGTAATTGGGCTAATTTTGTTAAATAAGCCCATATCTATTTTTTTCATTTTAAGTATTTTAATTAGTTATTTTGGACTTTTTAGTTTTGTTTAAATTAAACCCAAACCCACATTTCTTTTAGTAAGAATTTATGGTTTGTAACCTAGCTAAGATGATATAAATATTTAGCTAATCTAGGAATAGGACAGACTTGAATAATTCAAAATTAAGTTTTGTGAGAAATTTCTCAGCTTTTGGTTCTTACCTGAATTAATATTCTGAACTTCCAAAGTTAATCACTTTGTTTTGTTCACAACATACCAAGGTTCTTTGACACAGGTTCGTCATTGGGTTGAGATTTTCCTTGTGAACTTGATTTGGCTTTCCAAGGGAGTCGCTTCCAAGCATAAAGGTATGGGGTCTCAAAGCAGGTCGTTTGGGGTTCGTATCACATTTGTGTTCCTGTTTCCTTCTATTTTCATTTTCGTTAAAATTCCTTTGTTTTTTTGTTGTTAATTCTATTTCCTTGTGTTTCAGGTCTGAAATTCGAAAAGGAAAAAAATTCCCAAAATTGTTTACCCTTTTTTTTTTGTTCATTTGTCGCTTTGTTCATTCTATCTTTTCATATCCTTTCTGTTTCATTAAAATTCAAGTATTGGAAGGTCAAATTAATCCATACTTACTTGGAAACCTGTAACATCCTAGAAATTAGCTTTAGTTAGGTAGTGAATTTTAGAATTTTAATTCGAAGTTGATATTAAGGATTTGCATAAAATTTTTGCATAGCATTTGAATATATGAAAAGTATAAGAAACCTAAGTAAAACCAAAGAGAAACATAAATGAAACCATATATATACCAAATTGTAAACTACTTAAAGTACCATATTTTCTAAAATTCATTTAGTGAAATTAATAATTTTTGAATAATAATCTAAAAGTAAATAAATACATTAATTAAAGCTTAATTAAGTTTAATATTAATATTTAAAAATGTATGGAGAAGGACCAAACAGTAAATTTGCAAGGACCAAATTGTATAACTTAAAAATTAAAGGACTAAAATGTAATTTGGCTAAAAACCTGCCCATATAACAGATTTCTCCAGAATTTTCTGTACAAAAATCAGATTTTTCTCTCCTTCCTTCTCCTCTTGGCCGAACCTCTCTAGCCCCTCTTCTCCATTCTTTTTCTTTCAATTTTCTTTAGAAAAATCATTGCAAACCTATAGCAAATAACCTCTTTTCATCATCCAAATTACTTCCCACCAAGAATTAAGCAAGAAATTGAAGAAGTGAAGATTGGAAGAAACCTGCCATTTTAAGAAAAGCAAGGTTAGTCCACTTTTCTTGATTTTAATCCATAGAAATAGATGTTTGTGAGTGGAAAAGATGATATAGTATGAGAATTATGTGATAGATTAGTGTATTTGGCATGGAAACTTTATAACTCTTCAAATGCACTTTAAATCAAATTGTTGTTAAAACTTTGAATTCACCTAAAAAGACTTAAGAATAGTTAAATTTGATGCTTAAGGAATGGATTCCAGCAATTGGAATCATTGAATTTGAAGAAAAATACATAGGTTGCTTAAAATCATCCATTCTGCCCATATGTTCAAAGTCCCACTTCAAGGTTGTTTTTTTCCAATTTTATTGCTTAAATGTGTTAGTTTAGTATCAAATAATATGGAAATAACCTTATTTTGAATTATAGAAACTCCCTTGAAGAAACCATGCTTGGCCAAACCATAGGAGGCAGAATTGCCTTTGTTTATGCTTGATTTTTTTCATGATTTTCTATGTTGAAACAAACCCTTTACTTGGCCTTTAAATTCCAAATGAGTTGTGGAATATATTGTTGGCAATGTGAATTTATGTAGGGCAATTTGGGCTTCTTCCAATTTGCCCCAAAACTCTTCCAAAATGCAACCAAAGTCATGCCCACCAAGTGTTTCATAAAATGTCCCAAAGAAAATCCATGAACAAATGCCAACCAATGCTTGCTATAAAATTGCCAAGAAAATACCTAATATGTAAATTCCATAATATATCATCCCTAAAGTGATAAATAGGTTATGTATGCCTAAATCGCTAATAAACATAAATATAGTTAAATTAAACTAAACAATTAAAGAAAACAAATTAAATGCTCAAAACAGAAAAATAAACATAAATCATGCATTTTATGCTATTAGTTTAAGTATTCTCAATAATGTTTAGTATTAAAATAATGTATTTTGCTTCTTTAGCTTCTAAGGATCAAGAAAAGGAGGTTGAGGATTAAGGGATAAAGCTTCGGGTTCCATCTTTCATTGGTGAGTAATATATGCATATGTATATATATGTTTATGCCAAAATGAACTTATACCCTTATATGATATTTGCTTGTGAAATGCTCCTTGATGATCCTTTTGAATTTGAATTGCTTCCTTTTCATTGATTCCTTCTTGCTTTGAAATACCTTATTGCTTATATTGAATTTCTAATTGTTCATAGCAAACCTTTGAAACCTATTTTGTTTCTTTGTAATTACATTGTTCAGCTTTGTAGCACTTTGTGATATGTTTGAATGACTTGGATTCTTTAAATGAACTTATGTTAGTTAATTCCCTTCCTTTGAATTTAATTATTGAGTAAACCCTGTGATTTGATTGGATATCAAATGACAGAGTTACTCATCTGATGGAGTAGCATAAATTTTACATCAGACATTATGCATAATAAATTATAAACCCAAGCTAGGGAGGGTTAAGCCCCTAGCCATATAGTCTGATCAACTATATGTGGGTAAAGCATGCTACCAAGATAGTAGCCTCTACTTATTATAAATGTGTGATTAAGTGAATTCTGTCATTTGAGAGCCAATATGATTGTCACCTTTACTTTCATGCCTTTATTTAAACTATTGCTTCTCTTTGCTCTTTTATTCTTTTCTATTTTGTATATATATGTATGCATATATTATTCATTGGGATTTTATCTCATCATTTTAGTGGTTTATAAATGTTCAGGTGGTAAGTAGACCAGTGGTTCCAGTAAAGCTTCTCCCTCCTGCGTGGAACTTATCATGTAATATTCTTATTTATTTTGATGGTTGTAAATATTAGAAACTCCATGGTACTTGGTGGTTTAGTATAGTTTAGACTGGGAATTGTAATAAATATTAATTGTATAAATTACATGTAAATTAAATGAATATTAATGAATATCAGAATGTTTATTGTATATTTGTGGATTCCAATTGTTTAATATAACGATATAGGGTTCTACGAGTTTAGGTGGCTTTAGGTTTACCCAATCCTTAGGACCGTCCATCCCTAGAGTGGGATGTGACAAAACCAATTCGAATTCAAGAAGAAGTAAGTGGAGGATTCATCCATCACAAGCTTGAAGACTTCAAATTTGATTTGGCTTCTTATATTTGATCTTTAGTTTTTCTACTAATTTTCCTTTTGAATTGTTGCTGCAATTATAAAAAAAAAAAAAAGAAAAAAGAAAGAAAGAAAGAAAGAAATTGACCAAGGAAAGAAAAAAGAAAAGAAAAGAAAAGAAAAGAAAAAGAAAAGAGTCAATATGAATTATGTGGAATATATATAGTGTTTGTTTCTAATTTTGGAGTGGAAAAGAAAAGGAAGATTGTTGGAATTCCAACCAAATCAAGGAGAATAAAAAAGGATTTCAGTTTTCAACAAATAGTTGACTAAGTCAATCATCCCTCCACAATATGCTAGGAGTTAGTTTCCTAATCCTTATCAATTTTTGGTTTGACTTTCCTACTTCCATTCTAAGTTATCTTCTCTTATTTGTGTTCAATTACATTTCTTGACACAATTAGGATTCCTATATTATTTTCCTAGTTTAATTAGGATTTCAACTTTTGTTTTCTAACTTCAATTAGGATTTTTAATTTTACTTTTCTGAGTCAAATTCTAGTTCTTATTTTCCTAGTTCAATTAGGATTTTTTTTTCCTAGTGTTATTAGGATTTCTTATTTCTCGTTTCATTGAGTCTTGAACCTTGGATTTTATTATTTACATTGTAATTTAGTAAGATTGTGTTAATTTGATTTTTGCAACTGATTTTGGCAAGAGATTTAATTGGAAAAAGGCTAAATGTAAGCACATCTAGAGAAATCCATTGATTAAGTGTAAAACTAAATTAACTATGAGTGAACTTGAGTGTTAAAAACTACTTGAGTGAAACATGTGAAGGAGTGAAGTGAGGTATTGTTTTACTTTATGATGCAAACAACAAAGCATACAAAGGCCAGGATCCAATTCAACTTCCCAATGGTCTCATTACAAGAGCAAGAACGAAGAAATTCAAGCAAACACTAAATGGGATGATTCAAGGCTTGTGGGATGATCTTGCCACAATTCAAGAATGCAAGAATGAATCATTCATCAAAATGGGGATTCAAGACTCAAATCAATGTTTGGTGACAATGATTCAAGTGGATGAAGGCCAAAGCATGGGCATATACCTAGGCCTTTAGTTTGTTTTTGATGTTTTTGGGACCCTATCAATATGATATAAGCCCAAGTTCAAATAAATTAAGTGTCCTTATGTAATTAGTGAGTTTTAGGCCTATTTATGTTAGGATTAAAGCCCAAAACGAGTTCAGAATTATTTCTTGTTTAGGAATCAATTTCTAACTAGGAAACTTCAATCCTTGTTTAGGAAGATTCCCTAGTCTATGTTATATTCCAATTTAGGGTTGAACCTATAATTATTAGTTGTCTAGGAATCAATTTCTAACTAGAGAAATTTAATTCTTATTTAAGAAAGATTCCTTAGTCTATGTTTTATTCCTATTTAGGGTTGAGCTTCTATATAAACTCAACCATTCATGTAAAATAGGGTTAGATTTTGATGAATAAAAATTCAGTTTTTTCTTAAGAGTGTTATCTCTTGTTTTTTATTCTTGCTTGAATCAAGTTTATACAATCAAAGCTAATTGCTTTGTGCATATTTCCAAGGTTCTCTTTCACAAGTTGGTATTGTGTTGTGAAGATCATCATCCAAAGGTGATCATATTCCAAGGTGTTCTATCACGGGTTGGAATTGGGTCACAGACTTGGGAAAAATCTGATTTAGCTTTTTAAGGAGTTGCTTCCAAGCGTAAAGATATTGGGTCTCAAGTTTAATATACTTAGGGTTTGTATCAGTTTGGTATCAGAGTTTAGGGTTTTCCATTTTTCATTTCTTTTTTTCTTGTCTGTTTTCCTTTTCATTAAATTCCTTTGTTTTCACTTTGTTAATTTTGTTTGCTATTGTTTCAGGTCTAAAATTCAAAAAAAAAAAAATCCTAATTGGTTACTAAGATTGTATTATTTGTAGAATTTACATCTCGTTTGCTTGATGGTAATCCTTCCTTGAAATCTTAAAAGAAAGAAATAAGAAAATTAGACAAAGAAAAAATAAGTTTGTTAATACACAAACCCTCTTTTCTTTTTTACTCATACAAACTTGTTTTTCTTTATTCAAATCATCACTCTTGCTTTTTCTTTCCTCCAAATTTTTTCTTTCTTGGCTTGAATTTTTTCTTTATTCAAATCAACACTTTCTTTGTCTTCTGAAACTTCTTCATTCATACTCTTTTCTTCACTTTTGTTTTCTCTCTCCTTTTGAATTCTTCTTAACTCAATCTCATAGATTTCTCTAGGTGAAAGTGGTGCAAGAGTTATCTTCCTTCCATCCTTTTCAAAAGAGTAGTGATTGGTGTAGCCATCATACATCACCTTTTTATCAAATTGCCAAGGGCAAATCATCTACCTTTATTAGTGTCTTATTATCATCTTCTTTAGTTTGTCTCTTTATTTCCTACCTTTTCATATTATTTTTGTTCCTTCAATATTCTTTTGTGTTTATCAAAAATTAAGTGTTGGAAGGTCATTCCTATTGCAATCATTCAAATTCAAGTTAAGAAGGAAGGAATTAGCTCCTAAATTATCAACTTTAATTCAGTTTGGATTTTTGTACTTGATCTTCAATTAATCTTGTTAATCTTTAGTATTTGTCCTTAAAATTACTTGTTGCAATTGAACTTAAAAAAAAAAAAAGAAAAGAAGAAGAGTAAAGAAAATCAGAATTTAAAAAAAAAAAAAAGCAAAAAAAATCAAAGAAATATTATATGCTATAAATGTCAAGGTGTAGGTCATTACAAGAAAGATTGTCTAAACAAGAAGATCATATGCAAGATGGGGAGTGCTATTTGGCTGGTGAAGAAGAAACTGAAGAAGAAAGAAAGCCACGTCTTGAAGATGCAAGTGACAAAGAGGAGGACAATTTACCTCAAATAGCCAAAGGTGGGAGGTCTCTTATGACAAGGAGATCATTGAACATGCAAGTCCAACATGATGATAATGTGCAACAAAGGGAAAATTTGTTTCAAACTAGATGCCTTGTAAAAGATAGAGTTTGTGATGTCATCATAGATGGGGGTAGTGTAACCAATGTTGCAAGTACTACTTTAGTTGAGAAATTAGGGTTACCTACTGCTAAGCATCCTCACCCTTATAAATTGAAATGGCTTAATGATTGTGGGGAAATTAGGGTGACAAGGCAAGTTCTAGTAGCTTTCAAGAGAGGCTGATATAATGATGAAATTTTATTTGATGTTGTGTGTATGTAAGCAGGTCATCTATTGTTACAAAGGGCCTTCAATGTGTTGCTCATACCAATCGGCTACTTGCTCCTTGAGCAACAAACCCACTAACTCAATTACCCTAGCATCAGAACAAGCCATTCTCTTTATCACTTTATCCACCTATCGAAGAAAATCACTCGGATCTTCCCCCTATTCTCCTTTAAATGTAGGCAAACCCAATTTGAGGAATGTGGACATTTTCATTCCTCCTTCATCAATAGTCCTCCTAGTACTAGCTGGAGCAGGTGGAGGAACTGGTGTTGGAGATGACATTGGTGGAGGTACATTAACAGGTAGTACTGGGGGTACTGGAGGCTCCTGTCTAGCTCTTCTAAGTTCTTCATTTTCTCTTCTTAACCTTAGAATCTCTTGCTACAATGCCTCAATATTTCTATTCTCAGAAGACCCAACCTCATCTTCATGATGAACTCTCCTCCTAACTGATGGAGGTCCAACAGATTCGGCTTCATTCGAAGCCACCTATGAAGCCATCTCAACGTCCACTGGTCTCTCGGGCTGCAGTTGCTTGCCTCGAACCTGACCTTGTCCTCGGGTATATCTCCGTGGTGGCATCCCACTATAAAAGAAATAAGAAAATATTAATTTACGCTACGCAGATAATCCTAACAAAGTGAAAGATAGCAAAAGATGAAATAGGAAATCCTATACTCCATGGTTTACCTAATACTTATTCCTAGGTAAAGACTATCGAACCTAGGCTCTAATATCAACTTTGTCATATCGCACTCTAGGGATGGATGGTCCTAGGGATTGGGTAAGCCTAAAGCCACCTAAACCCGTAGAACCCTGGATTATTATATTAAACAATTAGCATCCACAAATATACAATAGACATTCTGATATTTATTAATATTCATTTAATTTACATATAATTTATGCATTTAATATTTATGACAATTCTGAGTCTAAACTATACTAAACTACCAAGTACCATGGAGTTTCTAATATTTACAACCATCAAAATAAATATGAATATTACATGATAGGTTCCACGCAGGAGAGAGAAGCTTTGCTGGAACCACTGGTCAACTCACCACCTGAGAATTTATAAACCATTAAAATGATGAGATAAAATCCCAGTGAACAATATATGCATACATACATATACATATAAAAAAAATAAAAGAGTAAGAGAAGCAATAGTTTAAATAAAGGCATGAAAGTAAAGATGACAATCATATTAGCTCTCAAATGACAGACTTCACTTAATCACACATTTATAATAAGCAGAGGCTACTATTTTGGTAGCATGCTTTTCCCACATATAGTTTATCAAACTATATGGCTAGGGGCTTAACCCTCCCTAGCTCAGGTTTATAATTCATTGTGCATAATGTCTGATGCAAAATTTATGCTACTCCAACAGATGAGTAGTTCTGTCATTTGATATCCAATCAAATCACAGGGTTTACTCAATAATTAAATTCAAAGAAAGGGGATTAAACAACATAAATTCATTTAGAGAATCAAAGTCATTTGAACATATCACAAGGTGCTACAAAGCCAAACAATGTAATTACAAAGAAGCAAAACAGGTTTCAAAGGTTTGCCATGAACAATTAGAAATTCAATATAAGCAATAAGGTATTCCAAAGCAAGAAGGAATCAATGAAAAGGAAGCAATTCATATTCAAAAGGATCATCAAGGAGCATTTCACAAGCAAATATCATATAAAGGTATAAGTTCATTTTGGCATAAACATGTATATACATATGCATATATTACTCACCAATGAAAGATGGAACCCGAAGCTTTATCCCTTAGTCATCAACCTCCTTTTCTTGATCCTTAATAGCTAAAGAAGCAAAATACATTGTTTTAATACTAAACATTATTGAGAATACTTAAACTAATAGCATAAAATGCATGATTTATGTTTGTTTTTCTGTTTTGAGCATTTAATTTATTTTCTTTAATTCTTTAGTTTAATTTAACTACATTTATGTTTATTAGCAATTTAGGCATACATAACCTATTTATTACTTTAGGGATGATATATTATGGAATTTACATATTAGGTATTTTCTTGGCAATTTTGTAGCAAGCATTGGTTGGCATTTGTTCATGGATTTTCTTTAGGACATTTTATGAAACACTTGGTGGGCATGACTTTGGTTGCATTTTGGAAGAGTTTTGGGGCAAATTGAAAGAAGCCCAAATTGCCCTACATAAATTCACATTGCCAATAATATATTCCACAACTCATTTGGAATTTAAAGGCTAAGTAAAGGGTTCATTTCAGCATGGAAAATCATAAAAAAAATCAAGCATAAACAAAGGCAATTATGCCTCCTATGGTTCGGCCAAGCATGGTTTCTTCAAGGGAGTTTCTATAATTCAAACTAAGGTTATTTCCATGTTATTTGATACTAAACTAACACATTTAAGCAATAAAATTGGAAAAAAAAATAGCCTTGAAGTGGGACTTTGAACATATGAGCAGAATTTATGATTTTAAGCAACCTATGTATTTTTCTTCAAATTCAATGATTCCAATTGCTGGAATCCATTCCTTAAGCATCAAATTTAATTATTCTTAAGTCTTTTTTGGTGAATTCAAAGTTTTAGCAACAATTTGATTTAAGGTGCATTTGAAGAGTTATGAGGTTTCCATGCCAAATACACTAATTTATCACATAATTCTCATACTAAATCATCCTTTCCACTCACTAACATCTATTTCTATAGATTAAAATTAAGGAAAGTGGACTAACATTGCTTTTCTTAAAATGGCAGATTTCTTCCAATCTCCACTTCTTCAATTTCTTACTTATTTCTTGCTTAATTCTTGGTGGAAGTAATTTGGATGATGAAAAGAAGTTATTTGCTATAGGTTTTCAATAATTTTTCTAAAGAAAATTGAAAGAAAAAAAATAGAGAAAAAGGGGCTAAAGAGGTT
This sequence comes from Reutealis trisperma, assembly GCA_947687605.1. NCBI lineage: Eukaryota > Viridiplantae > Streptophyta > Magnoliopsida > Malpighiales > Euphorbiaceae > Reutealis > Reutealis trisperma. The sequence goes on along the minus strand of CANTUT010000067.1, from coordinate 2,157,953 downwards.
CGGCCAAGAGGAGAAGGAAGGAGAGAAAATCTGATTTTTGTACAGAAAATTCTGGAGAAATCTGTTATATGGGCAGGTTTTTTGCCAAATTACAGTTTAGTCCTCCAATTCTTTAAGTTATGCAATTTGGTCCTTGCAAATTTACAGTTTGGTCCTTCTCCATAGATTTTTAAATATTAATATTAAACTTAATTAAGCTTTAATTAATGTATTTATTCACTTTTAGATTATTTTTCAAAAATTATAAATTTCACTAAACGAATTTCAGAAAATATGGTACTTTAAGTACATTTACAATTTGGTATATATATGGTTTCACTATGGTTTCATTTATGTTTCTCTTTGGTTTTACTTAGGTTTCTTATACTTTTCATATATTCAAATGCTATGCAAAAATTTTATGCAAATCTTTAATATCAACTTCGAATTAAAATTCTAAAATTCACTACCTAACTAAAGCTAATTTCTAGGATGTTACAGTTTACAAGGCTGCCATTCTTCATTCAAATTGGACCCTCCATATTTGGGCTTTTCAAATTCAATTTATCATGTTTTATTTAGTGTTTGGGCTGCCTATGTTATGTATACAGCCCAAGAGTTGTTTAAACTACTTTATTTTCATGTTTTAATTAGTTTTGGGCCTATTATATGTTCGGTCAAAGGCCCATCCAAACTTTATAGTTTAATTAATTAGATTTTAGTTTCTAGCTAGGAAATAACTTCTCTTGTATAGGAAGGATTCCTAACTTGTTTTAGAATTGTATTCTAGCTTAGTCATTATTTAGGAATTAGTTTCTAATTAGGAATCTTCAATCCTTGTTTAGGAAGATTTCCTATTCAATAGTTGATTCTAATTTAGGGTTGAGCCTCTATATAAACTCAACCATTCATGTAAAAAGAAGTTATGTTATGATCAATAAAATTCAGTTTTCTTAAGAGTGTGATCTCTTGGTTTTGATTCTTGCTTGAATCAAGTTCATACAATCAAAGCTAATTACTTTGTGCATATTTATTCCAAGGTTCTCTTCCTTGAGTTTGGTATTGTGTCGCAGAGATTATCATCTAAAGGTGATCATATTCTAAGGTGCTCTATCATAGGTTGGATTTGGGTCGTAGACTTGGGAAAAACTTGATTTAGGTTTCCAAGGAGTTGCTTCTAAGCATAAAGATAATTGGGTCTTGAGTTTAATATACTTGGAGTTCGTATCAGTTAAGATAGGAATTATTTTTAGAAAAACTTGCTTACATGTGTTGATTGTACAAGTTGCTATCTATTAGCATAGAGCTTTGAGCTTTGATGAAATAGCCCTTAAGTTGCAATTTCATATTGTGATACCTCTTCAAATTTTATTTTTAATCTTTGTTTCCTTTATATAGGTAAAGATTCGAGGTTGAATCATTTTGAGGAGGGAGGGAATGATGAGAATCAAGATGCCTTCGAAGAATCCTACAAATATTTGCAAGTTAAAAATTTTAAGAAGGTTCTTCAAGGTTGTCATTTCTACCAAGATAGCCTACAAAGACATGCAATCCAACCATTGTACATGATTGGTGAATCATCTAAGAAGAATATGAGATTGCATGAAGTTCCTACAATCTAATCAAGGAAATTTGGATCACAAGCTTTGCATATGGATCAAATCATATTCAAGGAAGCTTCAAGGATTTTATTAACATATTCCAACCCAATATCAAAATGAAGAGATTAAAACACATTCCAAGTGATTGGGATCAAATACATGAAATGATGTAATCCAAGTGGCTAATAGCAAGGATCCAATGAGTTTGCCAAATGGACCAATTACCAGAGCAACAACAAAGAAGTTCAAAGATGTAATTCAAGGCTTAATGCAAGGCCTGTGGAACAATCTATCCACAATTGAATATTGCAAAGAGGAGTCAAATATCAAATTGGGTATTCAAGATTCAAAGTCAGATTTGATTAATTTGATTCAAGTGCTAGAAGACAAAACATGAAGATTCAGCTTCAAGGATGGATTTCAAATGGGTCAATCAAATTAATTTCAAAATTCACTTTGTAATTGGGCTAATTTTGTTAATTAAGCCCATATCTATCCTTTTTCTATTTTAAGTATTTTAATTAGTTTTTTTTTGGCTTTTTAGTTTGTTTAAAATTAAGCCCAAACTCGAATTTCTATTAGTAAGAATTTATGGTTAGTAACGTAGCTAAGATAATATAATTACTTAGCTAAACTAGGAATAGGTCAGACTTTGATAATTTGAAATTAGTTTTGTGAGAATTTTCTCAATTTTGGTTCTTGCTTGAATCAATAATTTGAACTTTTGAAAGTTAATCACTTTGTTTTGTTCACAATATGCCAAGGTTCTTTGACATAGGTTCATCATTTGGGTTGAGGTTTTCCTTATAAACTTGATTTGGCTTTCCAAGAGAGTCGCTTCCAAGTATAAAGGTATTGGGTCTCAAAGCAGGTCGTTTGGAGTTCATATCAGTTTGGTATCAAAGCTTAGGCTCTAAATCAGGTTATATGCTTCTGTTTCATTGTGTTTTCTATTTTTGTTTTATTATTTCCATCAATTTTGTTTTCATTTGTTGTTTTTTGTTTTGCCTATTTTCGTTTCTTTGATTCCTTTATTTTCATTTTCATTTTCATTAGTCTTGTTTTCTTGTGATTTCAGGTCTAAAATTCAAAAAAAAAAAATCCAAAATATTGTCTATTCGTTTCTTTGTCTTTCATCCTTTCGTATTGCTGTTCTTTTCATTCTTGTGTTTTTATTGGAAATAAATTCAATTCAAGAAGAAGAAAAAGAGGAATTCGTCCAAGCTTGACTTCAATTTCAGTTTGGCTTCTTGATTTTGATCTTTAATTTGTTTACTTTAATTTTTTATTTTTGATGAGAATTAAGATTCCTTACAAGAATCCTACAAATATTTGCAAGATAAAGATTTCAAGAAGGTTCTTCAAGGTTGTCATTTCTACCAAGATAGCCTACAAAGACATGCAATCCAATCATTGTACATCATTGGTGAATCATCCAAGAAGAATATGAGATTGTATGAAGTTTCCTATAAATCAATCAAGGATATTTGGATCATGAGCTTTGCATATGGATCCAATTATATTCAAGAAAGCTTCTAGGGCTTAATCAATCTATTCAAGTCCAATGTCAAGATGAAGAGGCCAAATTAAATTCCAATTTGCTTGGGCCTAATCTATTCAAGTGTTTACAAGGCTACCATTCTTCATTCAAATTGGACCCTTCATATTTGGGCTTTTCAAATTCAATTTATCATGTTTTATTTAGTGTTTGGGCTGTCTATGTTATGTATACAGCCCAAGAATTGTTTAAACTACTTTATTTTCATGTTTTAATTAATTTTGGGCCTATTTTATGTTTAGTCAAGGGCCCATCCGAATTTTATAGTTTCATTAATTCGATTTCAGTTTCTAGTTAGGAAATAGCTTCTCTTGTATAGGAAGGATTCCTAACTTGTTTTAGAATTCAGTTCTTGCTTAGTTATTAATTAGGAATAGTTTTCTAATTAATTAGGAATAGTTTTCTAATTAGGAATCTTCAATTCTTGTATAGGAAGATTTCCTAGTCCTTAGTTGATTCCAATTTAGGGTTGAGCCTCTATATAAACTCAACCATTCATGTAAAATAAGTAATGTTATGATCAATAAAATTCAGTTTTCTTAAGAGTGTGATCTCTTGGTTTTGATTCTTACTTGAATCAAGTTAGTACAATCAAAGCTAATTACTTTGTGCATATTTGTTCCAAGGTTCTCTTCCACAAGTTCGGTATTATGTCGCAGAGATTATCATCTAAAGGTGATCATATTCTAAGGTGCTCTATCACGGGTTAGATTTGGGTCGCGGACTTGGGAAAAACCTAATTTAGCTTTCCAAGGAGTTGCTTCCAAGCGTAAAGATAATTTGGGTCTCAAGTTTAATATACATGGGGTTCGTATCAATTTTCCTTTTGAGTTGTTGCTGTAACTAAATTGAAAAAAAAAAGGAAAAGAAATCCGCCAAAAAAAAAAGGAAAAGAATCCTAAAAATTGGCCAAGAAAAGGAAAAAAAGAAAAAGGAAAGAATCTTCGTAAAATCAAAATTACTTAGAAATATAAAGTGTTTGTTTCTAATTCTAGAGTAGAAAGGAAAAGGAAGATTGCTGGGATTCCAACCAAATCAAGGAGAATTAAGAAGTTGACCAAATCAAACCTACTTTCCAAAACAAGCTAGGATTTGCTTCCAATTCAGTTTGAGTTTCCTTTCTCCATCCTGATTTGTTTTGAATTCTCTTTTATTATTTCCTATTTCATCTGCAATATTGTATTTGTTTTCCTTTTCATTTATTAATCCTAATTTGTGCCTTCGTAGTTGTAATTTGGAAATTCAAAAAAAAATTCAGTGTTGAAAAAAAATTGCGTTCTTTGATCATTTTGAGTATATAGTTTCAAGGGAAACGGGCCAACAATCAAAAGTCACTAGCTTTGCTTGTGTTGTCCATCACTTTTTGACCAAATTCCAACATTTAGGCCTTGAAATTTGCATTTTTCGATTTCTCAATAAATTTCATCTCGCTATAACTTTCTATAGGAAACTCCGTTTTGAGTGTTATAAGTTGCATTCTTCTCGTCTTGTTATCTATTTTATTTTTGTTTAATTTTATAATTTTCCCAATTTATTAGCAAAATTCATGTTTTGTGTCTTTGTTCCATCCTTGTTGAAATCATCTAGGGTTTCTATTTTGTTTTCAATTTGTGTTAAATTTCACTTTTAAATCTTGGCTAATTGTTGAGCAAAAAAAAATTAATTTTTGTGTCGTTTTGGAAATTGACTCTTATAAGAATTGAAAGAGAGAATTGAGAGGTAAAAGGCAAGAGAGTGAGTTTATCTAGAGAAAAGCCTACTGGTTTGTGTGAAAATAAACACAAGTGAACTTGAGTGATTTAATTACTTGAGTGAAAACACGTGAGAGAGTGAAGTGAGGTTACTTTACTTTAATTACCTTTTCTTGTAGGTTCAAAAAAAAAAGACTTATAACCAAGATAAAGATAAAGATCTAGCCTTCAACATGCAAGCTATTCAACAAAGCTTTCAACGGCTGAATGTTTGGTTGGATGGCATGATGGACACCATGGAAAGATACAGTTCCGATCTTGATGAGTTGAAAAGAGCAAGCTCACAACAAACTCCACCTAGGAGGAGAGCCCATAGAAGAAGGCCAGATGATGAAGATTCTAGATCCAATAATGATTTTGAAGATGATACCACTGAAAGAAGAGGATACATAAGGGAAAGAAGGCAAGAAGGTAATACTGGTATAAAGTTAACAATTCCTTCATTCAAAGGCCAAAATGATCTAGAAGTATACCTTGATTAGGGAAAAAAGATGGAACTAGTATTTGATTATCATGACTATTCTGGAACAAAACAATTGAGGCTTGCTGTGGCTACATTTGAAGATTATGCCATCACTTGGTGGGATGACACCAAGCAAAGAAGAAGAAGGAATTGAGAGAGGCCTATTGAGGAATGGGAAGATCTTAAAGCTTTAATGAGAAGGCAATTTGTCCGTACTCACTATATAGGGAACTGCACAACATATTACAAAGCCTTACTCAAGGGTCTAGAAGTGTGGAAGATTATTACAAAGGGATGGAAGTTGCTATGATTTGAGCCAACATTGATGAAGATAAAGAGGCCACCATGGCTAGGTTTCTACATGGACTGAATTGAGACATTGCCAATGTTGTTGAATTACAGCATTATGTGGAGCTTAAAGAGATGTTTCATATGGCCATCAAGATTGAAAAGCAACTTAAGGATAAGGGTAGCAACAGTCAGAGCTCATCGTCTTCAAATGCATCCAAGCTATGGAAATCTAATTGGAAGAAGAATGATAAGGCTTATTTCAAGCCAAAATTCGATTCCAACAAAGGAGAGGCTAAACCAGTTTTGAAAGAGAAAGAAAAAGGTAAAACTGAATTCCTAAATCACTCTCAAGATATTAAATGTTTTAAATGCTTGGGTTTAGGTCATATAGCTTCTCAATGCCCTAACAAGAGGGTGATGATCACATTCCATGGAGAGATATTTTCTGAAAGTGAAAAGGAAGATGATAGTGATAGCATGCCCTCTTTGGAAGATGTAAGTGATCATGAACTAGAAGAAAATGGTGAAGATGTGGTTCATAGAGAAATGCTTGTCAACATGCGTGCTTTGAGTGCACAAGTGAAGGAAGAAAATGAGGTCAATCAGCAAAGGGAAAACTTATTCCATACTAGGTGTTTTGTGCAAAATAAGGTTTGTCATGTAATCATTGATGGGGAAGTTGTACTAATGCAACGAGCTACTACTTAGTTGAAAAGCTTAGCTTACCCACAATTAAACACCTAAAACCCTATAAACTGAAGTGGTTAAATGAATGTGGTGAAATTGGGGTCCACAAGCAAGTTTTAGTTTCCTTTTCTATTGGTAGGTACAAAGATGAAGTTCTGTGTGATGTAGTACCTATGCAAGTTGGTCATTTACTCTTGGGAAGGCCTTGGCAATTTGACAGAAGGGCCAAACATGATGGATTTACTAACTAGTACATGATTGAGAAAGATGGCAAGAGCACTACCCTTAATCCATTGTCTCTAAGGGAAGTGTATGAAGATGACCTCAAAAGAATGAGACAACTTGAAGAGTGGGAAAGACAAAGAGTGCCCGAATCTAAGAGAGAAAATTTGAGTGAATCAAAAGATAGAATGGCAAGAGATGAGAAAATGAGTGAAGAAAAAGAAAAATTGAATTCAACAAAAGAAAAAAAGAGAGGGGCAGATTAGGGTATAGGAAAGGAAATTGAGTGCTAAAAGAAACCTGTGAGTTTTTATGCTAAGGGGAGTGATATCAAAGATGCTATGTATAGTAATAGGACCATACTTAGTATGTATAAGGAAGCTTATATTTGTACTAATGATCTTGATAATGCTTTGCCTAGTCCTTTTATTTCTTTGATATAGGATTTTAAAGATGTCTTTCCTGAGGAAGTGCCAAATGGATTACCACCCATTCAAGGCATTAAGCATCAAATTAATCTTGTTCCTAGAGCGCCAATTCCAAATCGACCAGCTTACAGGAGTAATCTCGAGGAAACGAAGGAGTTACAAAGGCAAGTTGAGGAGTTGATGTTAAAGGGATACATTCGCGAGAGCATGAGTCTGTGTGCGGTTCTTATTTTGTTTGCTCCTACGAAGGATGGTACTTGGCGTATGTGTGTTGATTGTGGAGCGATCAATAACATAATGGTAAAGTATAGACATCCCATTCCTAGGTTAGATGATATGTTGGATGAATTGCATAGTTCTTGTGTTTTTAGCAAGATTATTTTGAAAAGTAGGTATCATCAAATTCATATGAAAGAAGGCGATGAATGGAAAATTGCCTTTAAAAAAAACTTGGTTTGTATGAATGGTTAGTTATGCCTTTCGGTTTGACTAATACACCTAGCACATTTATGAGATTGATGAACCATGTCTTGAGACCTTTTATTGGTAGGTTTGTAGTTGTGTATTTTGATGATATCCTTGTATACTCATAAAATTCAGATGAACATTTAGAGCATTTAAGGCTGTACTTGATGTTTTGAGGAAAGAAAAATTATATGCTAACCTAAAAAAATGTTCTTTTTGTTTAGATCAGATTGTTTTTTCTAGGTTTTGTGGTAAGTGCACAAGGTGTTGAAATGGATGAAGAAAAGGTAAATGCCATTAAAAGTTGGCCAACTCCAAAATCAATTTCTGAGGTAAGGAGTTTTCATTGTTTGGCTAGTTTTTATAGGCATTTTGTAAAGGATTTTAGCACAATTGTTGCACCACTCATTGAAATCATAAAGAAGAATGTTCATTTTAAGTGGGGTAATGAGCAAGACATTGCATTTAATTCACTTAAGGAGAAGTTGAGTATGGCACCCATTCTAACTTTGCCTAACTTTGCAAAAACTTTTGAGATTGAATGTGAAGCTTCAAGTTTAGTGATCAGAGCTGTTTTGATGCAAGAAAGGAGGTTGATTGCCTACTTTAGTGAAAACTCCATGGTGCTACTTTGAACTACCCAACTTATGACAAGGAGCTTTATACTTTGGTGAGGGCATTGGAAATGTGGCAACATTATCTTTGGCCCAAGGAGTTCATGATCCACATGGACCACCAATCATTGAAATATCTCAAAGGGCAAGGTAAGTTAAATAGAAGACATGCCAATTGGAGTGAGTACATTGAAACATTCCCATATGTGATAAAATACAAGCAAGGTAAAGAAAATGTGGTTGCCGATGCCTTGTCTAGAAGGTATATTCTCATTAACACCATGAATGCAAAAATGTTGGGATTCAAACACATCAAAGGTTTGTATGGTGAGGATTCTGATTTTTCTAGTATTTATGATGCATGTGAGAAAATGGCTCATGGTAAGTTTTATAGAATGGATGGGTATTTGTTTAAAGAAAATAAATTATGTATACTTATGTGTTCTATACATGAATTGCTTGTAAAAGAAGCTCATGGGGGGGTGGTTTAATGGGGCATTTTGGGATTGCAAAAACTTTGGATACTTTGAGTGAGCACTTCTATTAGCCTAAAATGAAAAGGGATGTCATTAGAATATGTGATAGATGTTTTGCTTGTAAATAGGCTAAGTCTAAAGTTTTACCACATGATTTGTACACCTCATTACCTGTACCTAATGAACCTTGGGTTGATATATCAATGGACTTTGTGTTAGGTTTACCTAGGTTGAAAAAAGGGGAGGGATGCAGTCTTTGTTGTTGATAGGTTTTCTAAAATGGCACATTTTATATCCTATAGTAAAATTGATGATGCAACAAATATTGTTGATTTATTCTTTAGGGAGATAGTACAACTCATGGCATTCCTAGGAGTATTGTAAGTGATAAAGATGTAAAGTTTTTTAGCTACTTTTGGAAAGTTTTGTGGTGTAAATTGGGAACTAAATTGTTGTTTTCTACTACTTATCATCCCCAAACTGATGGACAAACTGAGGTAGTGAATAGAACTTTAGGTACTTTATTGCGTGCTATCATTCAAGGGAATTTGAAAAATTGGGAAGATTGTTTGCCATTTGTTGAATTTGATTATAATTATATTGTGCATTCCATTATAGGTTATTCACCATTTGAGATTGTTTATGATACAAAAACCTCTAAGAATAAGCCTGAGAACCCCTTTGATTATTATGGACCCCCACAACATTAAGCTGAAAACCCCAATAGCCAATTTAGTCTCAACCCCTAAGAAAGGCTAGAAAATCATATTTCTTAGAAAGATGATCAAAGATCTAGAATAAAGAAAACTCATTTCTGAATTCTAGATTCGAAACACTCCATAAGAAGATGATCAGTCTACTTGAATATTCCTTAAGCATGTATTCTACACAAGAACACAAGACAAAAGCAAAACAGCTCTTTGGTTTATCATTAACAATTCAAATCTAATCTTTTCATTATAAAGATCTGCCCATTTTAATCTTGGAATAGCCCTCCAAGAATAGGAAAAGCTAAAAGGCAACAATTTAAGACCATTAATACCTATCATCAATTCCTAATAATAAAAGGTAATCAATACCTAACAATTAAAGACAATTAAAACTTAACTTAACATCCAACCTTTGAGCTTTCAATCATCAATACCTAACAATTAAAGGTCATCATTACCTTTAGTGGTGTGCATTAAAGATAATTTAAACTTAACTTTAGGTAAACTTTAACAAACTGAATTTTGGCTTAGTACTTATCATGGACAGCCCAAATAATAATTAACTAAATAAAATTAGTGGATTCTAAATGATGAATGGCCAACTCTTTTAGGAAACCCATTAACATTCTTAACTAAGCCCATTAGTAACATTGACTTGGCTTAAATTGTATTGGGCTTGATCTAAACTAAGCCTAAAACTTTGTTGGCCTTGTAAACCTCCACTATCCATATTCACCAAGCCTTGTAGATGATGGATTAAGGCTTGTTGAAGCTTCTTGGACCCAAACCTCGTTATAGGTCCTTTAGGCATGCTAATTGTACTAGAAGCCTTTTGAACTTGAATCCTTGGAACTTGATGTGTAGGCTACTCCATAACAGTTTATGGTTTTAATCCATTAATGCCTTTGGATTTGGTTCCTTTACCTATTCAAGAAGGGAGCAGTTTAGATGGTAAGAAGAAAGCTGAAATGGTTAAAAAACTTCATGGGGATGTGTGAAAGAACATAGAGAAAAGAAATCAACAAATTGCAAATCAAGCTAACAAAGGAAGAAGGAAAGTAATCTTTGAACCAGGCGAATGGATTTGGGTGCATATGAGGAAGGAAAGATTTCCATGTCACAGAAAATCTAAGTTGCATCCGAGAGGAGATGGACCTTTTAAAGTTTTGGAAAAAGTGAATGACAATGCCTACAAATTGGACCTTCCTGGTGAATATAATGTTAGTGCTACTTTCAATGTAAGTGATCTCTCTCCTTTTAATGTAGGTGAAGATTCAAGGGCAAATCCTTTTGAGGAGGGAGGGAATGATACAATCCAAGTGGCTAATAGCAAGGATCCAATGAGTTTTCCAAATGGGCCAATTACAAGAGCAAGGACAAAGAAGTTCAAAGATGCAATTCAAGGCTTAATGCAAGGCTTGAATCTATCCACAATTGAAGATTGCAAAGAGGAGTCAAATATCAAATTGGGTATTCAAGATTCAAATTCAGATTTGAGTAATTTGATTCAAGTGCTGGAAGACAAAACATGAAGATTCAGCTTCAAGGATGGATTTCGAATGGGTCAATCAAATTAATTTCGAAATTCACTTTGTAATTGGGCTGATTTTGTTAATTAAGCTCATATCTATCCTTTTTTCTATTTTAAGTATTTTAATTAGTTTTTTTTTGGGCTTTTTAATTTGTTTAAAATTAAGCCCAAACCTGAATTTCTGTTATTAAGAATTTATAGTTTGTAACCTAGCTAAAATGATATAAATAATTAGTTAAACTAGGAATAGGCCAGACTTTGATAATTCAAAATTAGTTTTGTTAGAATTTTCTCAACTTTGGTTCTTACTTGAATAAATAATCCAAACTTTCCAAAGTTAATCACTTTGTTTTGTTCACAATATACCAAGGTTCTTTGACACAGGTTCGTCATTGGGTTGAGGTTTTCCTTATAAACTTGATTTGGCTTTTCAAGGGAGGCGCTTCTAAGCGTAAAGGTATTGGGCCTCAAAGCAGGTAATTTGGGGTTCGTATCATGAAGAGTCAAGCATAAAACATGGCCATGAGATGAAAGTGCATAAAAGCTGAAAACTGGCAGCATCACGCCTACGATGATTGCAGAGTGAAAGCTCTCTGTTGCAAGCGTGACAGCGTTACGAGCGCAATGAGAACCTGGGCTATGTAATTTGATTTGTTTTCTATTTTTGTTATTTTACTTTAATTTTAGATGTTTTTGGGCCCTTATCAATATGATATAAGCTCATAGTCAATTAAAATAAGTTTGTTTATATAATTAATAAGTTTTAGGCCTATTTATGTTAGGTTTAAAGCCAAAAATGAATTTAGGTGTATTTTTTGTTTAGAAATCAGTTTAAGAATCTATTTCTAACTAGGAAACTTCAATCCTTATTTAGGAAGATTTCCTAGTCCTTAGCTAATTTCAATTTAGGGTTGAGCCTCTATATAAACTCAACCATTCATGTAAGAAGTTAAGTTATGATCAATAAAATTTAATTTTCTTAAGAGTGTGATCTCTTGGCTTTGATTCTTGCTTGAATCAAGTTCATACAATTAAGGCTAATTACTTTATGCGTATTTATTCCAAGGTTCTCTTTCACGAGTTGATATTGTGTTGCGGAGATCATCATCCAAAGGTGATCATATTCCAAGATGCTCTATCACAAGTTGGATTTGGGTCGCGGACTTGGGGAAAACTTGATTTAGCTTTCTAAGGAGTTGCTTCCAAGCATAAAGATAATTGGGTCTCAAGTTTAATATACTTGGGGTTCGTATCAAAATAGAATTAACAAAATGAAAATAGTGGAATTTAATGAAAATGAACATAGACGGAAACAAGAACAACAAATGAAAATGGAAAACATAAATGAAATGGAAGGATATAACTTGATTTAGAGTCTAAGCTCTGATACCAAACTAATATGAATCCCAAATGACCTGCTATGAGACCCAATACCTTTATGCTTGGAAATGACTCCCTTGGAAAGCCAAATCAAGTTTACAAGGAAAAACCTTAACTCAATGATGAGCCTGTGTTAAGAAACCTTGGTATGTTGTGAACAAGCAAAGTAATTAGCTTTCAAAGTTTGAGTTTTTTATTCTAATCCTAGAACTAGATTTGAGAAAACTCTCACAAGCTTAAAGTTTTAATTCGAGGAAAATCAACTTAACTTTTTTGTTGAATGAATAGCTAAGTATTTATAGTGTTACAAAAACCCTAAATTAGAATTAGCTAAGGACTAGGAAATCTTCCTATATAAGGATTGAAGATTCCTAATTAGAAATAACTCCTAAACTACTTGTTATACAAGAAAACTGATTCCTACATAAGAAAACAAGGTAATCCCATTTTTTGGGCTTAAACCAATTATATACAGGCCCAAAACTCACTAATTACATATCCAAACTTAATTCAATTGAACATGGGCTTATATCATATTGATAGGGGGCCAAAAAAATAGAAACTAAGTTAAAATAATGAAATTTGAATAAAAATAAAAAGTATAAATTTTGGACAGCCATGATTTGCACTACACTCAACTTCATTCTGCCCCTTTCGATTCCTCTCCCATGGATCATGTATGAAGCTTGAACTTCCATGTTTTGCCTTTTTCCAATCTCCTTTATGTAATTCATCAATGTTGAAGCTTCCTTGAATGCAATTGGATCAATTTGTAAAGCTCATGATCCAAATTTCCATGATTAGCTTGTAAGAAACTTCATACAACCTTCTTTTCCTCTTGAATGATCTAACAAACAAGTAAATTGGTTGGAATTCTCTTAATTGTGAGTTATCTTGATTGAAAGAACAACCTTGAAGAATCTTTTTGAAATCTATATCATGCAAATGTTTGTAGACTTCTTGTAAGGCATCTTAATTCTCATCAGTATTAATTTGATTTTTACAACTGATCTTAGCAAGAGATTTGAGTGGAAAAAGGCTAAGTGTGAGCACATCTAGAGAAAGCCATTGATTGAGTGTAAAACTAAACATGAGTGGAATTGAGTGACAAAATTACTTGAGTGAAACACGTGAGGGAGTGAAGTGAGGAAATATTTTCTTTGCTTTATTGACTTTTTTTTTGCAGCTCAAAGATGAATGGAACCCAAGGGAATCCACATGGAGAACTAGATAAATTCCAAGCCTTGCATGACTTGCTCCAAGCTATGGAGAGAAGGACCAATGATAGATTGGATCAAATGGAGCGAAGAAGCAATGAAAGGATCAAAAGACTAGAAGTTTTATTTACAAAGGGAAAGCAACCCAATGCTCATAGGCAAGCTAGGCGAATGCAAAGAAGAGTTTGGGATGAAGATGAAGATGAAACTGAGTCCCTTGGTGATAATGAAGAGGGAGAAGAAGTAAGGCCAAGTGCTAGACAAGATAATAGCAATGATAGAATAAAACTAAAAATTCCATCATTCCATGGAATGATAGATCCTAAAGCATACTTGGATTGGAAAAAGAAGATTGAATTGGTGTTCAATTGTCAAAACTACACCGAATCCAAGAAGTTGAAGCTTGTTGTGGCTATATTTGATGGGTATGCCATTACTTGGTGGGATGATACCAAGCAAAAGAGAAGAAGAAATAGAGAAAGACTCATAGAAGAATGGAGGGACTTAAAGGCAATCATGAGAAGAAGATTTGTACCAAGTCACTACTATAGGGAGCTGTACAATCATCTTTAATGTCTAACTGATGAGAATCAAGATGCCTTAGAAGAATCCTACAAATATTTGCAAGTTAAAAATTTCAAAAAGGCACTTCAAGGTTGTCATTTCTATCAAGATATCCTACAAAGACATGCAATCTAGTCATTACATATGATTGGTGGGTCATTCAAGAAGAAAAGAAGGTTGCATGAAGTTTCTTACAAGCTAATTAAGGATATTTAGATCATGAGCTTTGCATATGGATCCAATTGCATTCAAGGAAGCTTCAACATTGATGAATTGCATAAAGGGGGTTGGAAAAAGGCAAAACATGGAAGTTCAAGCTTCATAATATGTAAAATGGGAGAGAAATTGAAAAGGGGTAGAAGCTAACATGCCCAGGTACATAGCCATGTTCTTGGGCGTGTAGCATTCTGTGTGTTCATTTTTATTTTCAAAATTTCATTATTTACTTTAGTTTGGCCCTTATCAATATGATATAAGCCCATATTCAATTAAATTAAGTTTGGATATGTAATCAGTGTGTTTTGGGCCTATTTATATTAGGTTTAAAGCCCAAAATGAGTTAAGTTTATTTCTTGTTTAAAAGTCAGCTTAGGAATCTACTTCTAACAAGGAAACTTCAATCCTCATTTAGGAAGATTTCCTAGTCCATGTTTACTTCTACTTTAGGGTTGAGTCTCTATATAAACTCAACCATTCATGTAAAAATGATAGATTTTGATAAATAAAATTCAGTTTTCTTAGGAGTGTGTGATGAGAATCAAGATGCCCTGCAAGAAGATCTTGAAGGGAATTTGATAACCTTGCAAAAAGATTTCCAATGTATGCATAATAAAGATTTCAAAATGGTTCTTCAAATTTGTCCTTTTAAGCAAGCTAGCCTAGAAAGAGAATCAATGGAGCTTTCAATTCATGTTCAATGGAGTTCAAGAGGAATCCAAAGAAATATAAAGCTTTCTACAATGTTATCAAAAAGACTTGCATAATGAGCATCACTTTTGGAAAGCATTGCATTCAAGGAAGCTTCAACATTGATGAATTGCATAAAGAGGGTTGGAAAAAGGAAAAACATGGAAATTTAAGCTTCATACAATGGAAAATGGAAGGGAAATCAAAAAGGGGCAGAAGCCAACACACCTAGGTACATGAGCATGTCCTTGGGCGTGTAGCATTCTATTTGATTCATTTTATTTTCTGATTTTTATTATTTTACTTTAGTTTTGATTTTTTGGGCCCCTATCAATATGATATAAGGCCATGTTCAATTAAATTAAGTTTGGATATGTAATTAGTGAGTTTTGGGCCTGTTTATATTAGGTTAAAGCCCAAAAACGGGATTAGCTTATTTTCTTGTTTAGGAATCAATTTTCTTATATAACAAGTAGTTTAGGAGTTATTTCTAAATAGGAAGATTTCCTAGTCCTTGGCCAATTCTAATTTAGGGTTTTTGTAACACTATAAATACTTAGCTATTCATTCAATAAAAATAGATAAGTTGATTTCCTCAAATTTAAGCTTTTAAGCTTGTAAGAGTTTTCTCAAATTTGGTTCTATGATTTAGAATAAAAAACCCAAACTTTCAAAGCTAATTACTTTGCTTGTTCATAGCATACTAAGGTTCCTTGACATAGGTTGTCATTGAGTTGAGGTTTTTCCTTGTAAACTTGATTTGACTTTCCAAAGGAGTCGCTTGTAAGTGTAAAGGTATTGGGTCTCAAAGCAGCTCCTTTGGGGCTCATATCAGTTTGATATAAGAGTTTAGGCTCTAAATTAGGTTATATCTTTCTGTTTTTTTTTGTGTTTTTTATTTTCATTTGTGTTTCTTATTTCCGTCTATTCTTGTTCCCATTAAAATTCCTTTGTTTTTGTTTTTGTTAATTTTTTTTCCTCATGTTTGAGGTCCAAAATTTGAAAAAAAAAAAAACCCAAAATCATTTACCCCTCTTTTTTGTTCATTTTTGTCTCTTTGTTCATTCTATCTTTCCATATTCTCTGTGTTTCATTGAAATTCAAGTATTGAAGGTCAAATCCATTCATACCTTGCTGGAAACCAATTCAAATTTAAGAAGAAGAGAGTGGAGGATTCATCCATCACAAGCTTGAAAGACTTCAATTTGGTTTGGCTTCTTGTATTTGATCTTTGATCTGTTTGTCAATTTTTCTTTTGAATTGGTGCCATAATTATAAAAAATAAAAAAATAAAATAAAAAGAGAGAGAAAGAAAGAAATTGGCCAAGGAAAGACAAAAAAAAAAGAAAAGAAACTTGGCAAAATCTGAATTATATAGGAATATATATAGTGTTTGTTTCTAATTTTAAAGTGGAAAGGAAAAGGAAGATTGCTGGAATTCCAACCTAATCAAGGAGAATCAAAAGGATTTCAGTTTTCAACAAGGAGTTGACCAAGTCAAGCATCCACAACAAGCTAGGAGTTGGTTTCCTAATTCTTATCAATTTCTAGTTTGACTTTTCTACTTCCATTCTAAGTTTTTCTTCTCTTATTTGTGTCTAATTAGGTTTCCTAACACAATTAGGATTCCCATATTGTTTTTCTAGTCCAATTAGGATTTTTGTTTTCCTAGTATCATTAGGATTTCTTTTTTCTTATTTCTTGTTTTCTTTGTTTTGTGTCTTCATTTCATTTTAATTTTCAATTATTCTTGTTTCTTTCAAATTTGTGTCAAATTCTTACTTACTCTTGGTTGTTGTGAACCATTCAAATATTAATTTTTGGGTTGAATTGAGAGTTGAGTGGTAAAAGGCTAAGTGTGAGCTCATAAAGAGAAAAGCCATAACAAATTAAGTGAAACATGAGTGACTAAGATGCAATACTTGAGTGCAACATGTGAGGGAGTGAAGTGAGGTATTATTTTACTTTACTAACATTCTTTTTAGGTTTTCACCATGATTACCAAAGTTAAAGATGAAGAGCAAACTTTCTTAGAGTTTCTAGAATAACTTAACAAGATGGGCAAAAGGTGGAATGAATTTCAGAAAAGATGTCATCTTAGGGATATGGCAATCAAGGTTGAGAAGCAACCTAGGTATAAGGGCAACAATCAAGTTGGAAGGAAGATGAGGGGATTGATTCCAAGTCCAAATTTGACTCAAGAAGGGGACAAGCTGTAGCAATGTCAAAGGAGAAGGACAAAGGTAAATCTAAAACTCCAAACTGTTCTCATGATATTAAATGCTTTAAGTGTTTGGGTTCAGGTCATATAGTGGTGACTTGGTACAAATCTTCTTCTCATGATTGCTTTTAAGTCCCTCCATTCTTTAATAGGTCTTTCTCTATTTCTTCTCTTCTTTTGCTTGGTATCATCCCACCAAGTAATGGCATATCCATCAAATACAACAACAACAAGCTTCAATTTCTTAGATTCAGTGTAGTTATGACAATTGAACACCAATTTAATCTTCGTTTCCCAATCCAAGTATGCTTCGGCATTTATTCTTCCATGGAATGTTGGAATTTTTAGTTTTATTACACCATTGTTGTCATCTTGTCTAGCTCTTAGCCTCACTTCTTCTTCTTCATCAATATCACCAAGTAACTCAGTTTCATCTTCATCTTCATCTTCAATCTCATCTTGCACTCTCCTTAGTACACGTCTAGCTTGTCTAGGAAAATTTAATGGTTGTCCCCTCATGATTGAAGCCTCTAACTGGTCCATTATCTCCACACTTCTTTATTCAAGTTGGTCCATTCTTTCATTAGTTCTTCTCTCCATCGCTTGGAGCAAATCATATAAGGCTTAGAATTTGTCTATTTTCCCATGTGGATTTCCTTAGGTTCCATTCATCATTAAGCTGTAAAACAAAGTTAGTAAAAGTAGAGAATAGTTTCCTCACTTCACTCCCTCACATGTTTCATTCAAGTAATTTTGTCACTCAAGTTCACTCGTGTTTAGTTTTACACTAAATCAATGTCTTTTCTCTAGATGTGCTCACACTTAGCCTTTTTCCACTCAAATCTCTTGCCAAGATTAGTTGCAAAAATCAAATTAACACAATCTTACTAAATTACAATGTGAATAGAATCCAAATACTCAAAATGAAACAAGAAACAAGAAATCCTAATGACACTAGGCGAACAAGAATCCTAATAGGACTAGGAAACAAGAATTAGAATTTGACTTAGAAAATAAAATTAGAAATCCTAATTGAAGTTGGAAAAGAAAAGTTGAAATCCTAATAGAATGAATCCTGATGGGATTAGGAAACCTAATGATATATGAACAAGGATTAAATACAAAATGAAAACCAAAATGAATAAGGAAATAATTAAATTAGAAAGAAATCAGAATGAATATAGGATTAGAAAAGTCAAACCAAAATTTGGAAAGGAGTAGGAAACCAATCCTAGTTTGTTTTGGAAGGATGCTTAGACTTGGTTAAACTCTTTGTAGAATGCTAAAATCTTTGATTCTCCACTTTCCGAGGGAGTTGCTTCCAATCGTAAATGTATTGGGTCTCAAACTAGGTCATTTGGGGTTCATATCAGTTGGGAGGCTTGTCGTGGCTGCATTTGAAGATTATGCCATTACTTGGTGGGATGACAAGAAGCAAAGAAGAAGAAGGAATCAAGAATGGCCCATTGAGGTGTGGGAAGATCTTAAAGCTTTAATGAGAAGTTGTTTTGTACTTACCCATTTTTATAGGAATTTGTACAATAGATTACAAAGCCTTACAAAGAGATAGAAGTTCCTATGATTCAAGCCATGTACAATAGATTACAAAGCCTTACAAAGAGATAGAAGTTCCTATGATTCAAGCCATGTACAATAGATTACAAAGCCTTACAAAGAGATAGAAGTTCCTATGATTCAAGCCAACATTAATGAAGATAGAGAGGCCACCATGGCTAGGTTTCTACATGGGCTGAATCAAGATATTACTAATGTTGTTGAATTACAGCATTATATGGAGCTTAAGGATATGCTGCATATGGCAATCAAGGTTGAGAGGCAACTTCGGTATAAGGGCAACAATCAAAGTTCATCTTCTTCAAATTCATCTAAGCCATAGAAATCAAGTTGGAAGGAAGATCTGGGGATTGATTCCAAATCCAAATTCGATTCAAGATAGGGACAAACTACACCTTTGTCAAAGGAGAGGGACAAAGGTAAATCTGAAACTCCAAACTGTTCTCGTGATATTAAATGCTTTAAGTGTTTGGGTTTATGACATGTAGCTTCCTAATGCCCTAACAAAAGGGTGATGATCACATTCCATAGAGAGATACTTTTTGAGAGTGACAAGGATGATGACAATGACAACATGTCCCCTATGGAAGACATAAGTGATTAAGAAAATAGTGGAGATGAAATCATAGCAATGCCAGAATGAGGAGAGTTGTGTTGATCACAAGGAGGTTTTTGAGTTCACAAGTTCGAGTCTAAGATAACCAGCAAAGGGAAAACTTGTTCTACACTAGGTGGCTCATTCAAGACAAAGTTTGTAATTTAATCATTGATGGATGTAGCTGTACTAATGTGGCTAGTTACAGTCTTATTAAGAAGCTTAAATTACCAACTTTGAAACATCCTAACCCTTACCATTTGAAGTGGTTTAATGAGAGTGCTAGTCTTAAGGTTACCAAACAAGTCTTAGTTGCCTTTTCTATAGATAGGTACAAAGATGAAGTCCTTTGTGATATTGTGCCTATGCAAGCTGGTCACATTCTTTTTGGAAGGCCTTAGTAGTTTGATAGAAGGGCCATACATGATGGTTTTAAAAATTGATTACTTTTGATAAGGATGGCAAACACATTACACTTTTGATAAGGATGGAAAATTTTGTAATTCTTTCTTCTGTGAAAGTATTTGAGGATGAGCTCAAAAGAAAAGAGAGTGATGAGTTGAAATAAAAAAGTGAGTGTAAAGATTTGAAAAGAAGAAAGAGTGAAGACTTAAGTCAAGAAAAAGAAAAGGAGTGTGTGTGATTGAAAAAGAAAGGAGGGTGTTATTCACTAACAAGTTTCCTTTATTTCCCTCTAGTTTTCTTGCTTTTTTTTTTCAAGGTTTCAAAGAAGGATTGTCATGGAGAAAACATGATGGTCATTCTACATGCAATCAAATCCTTGTAACGAAGAAGGATGGAGAGAAGATCAGGATTATGATTGGAAGAATTTGCAGTCATGTACTACAAATTCCTATCTATAGACAAAGAGTTTTTTTGTTTTGGAGGAATAATTTACAAGCTGCAATTCCAAGATAGATGTTATGTTACTTCTTCAAATTTTGTTTCAAATCCTTGTCTCCTCAATGGAAGTACAGATTCGAGGTCAAATCCTTTTGAGGAGGGAGGGAATGATGGGAATCCAATAACCTTGTAAGAACTATACAAAGATATGCCCAAAAAGGAATTCAAGAAGTCTCTTTAAGATGATAAGGCATCAGGCTAGCTGGGCTAAGGCATTGGGCAAATTAGGCTGAGACGTCAGGCAAGCTGTACACAATAGGCTAGGCTTCTTTTACTTTGTATTTTCAAATTTAATTATTTGTCTTTATTATCATATTGTCATTAGGCTAATTTTGTTAATTAAGCCCATATCTATCCTTTTTATATTTTAAGTATTTTAATTAGTTTGTGGGCTTTTTAATTTGTTTAAATTAAGCCTAAGTCCAAATTTTGTTAGTAAGAATTTTAAGGTTTGTGATATGGAACTTCCAAGAATAAGCCTGAAAACCACTTTGATTATTATGGACCCCCACAACACTAACTTGAAAACCCCAATAGCCAATTCAGTCTCAACCCCTAAGAAAGGTTAGAACTCAGGTTACTTAGATAAATTGATCAAAAATTAGAATAAAGAAAACTCCATTTCTAGATTCCAATTTCAAAACACTCCACAAGCAGGAGATCAATCTACTTGAATGTTTCTTTAAGCATGCATTCTACGCAAGAATACAAAGATAAAAGCTAACAGCTATTTGGTTTGTCATTAACAATTCAAATCTCACTTTTCATTACAAAAATTTGCCCATTTTAATCTTGGACTCCAAGAATAGGAAAAGCCAAAAGACAACAATTTAAGACCATTAATACTTATCATCAATTCCTAATAATAAAAGGTAATCAACACCTAACAATTAAAGACAACTAAAACTTAACATTTGACCTTTGAGCTTAGAATTATCAATACCTAACAATTAAAGGTCATCATTACCTTTAATGGTGTGTATTAAAGATAATTTAAACTTAACTTTAACTAAAAACTTTAATAAACTGAATTTTGGCTTAATACTTAACATGGACAGCCCAGATAATAATAAACTAAATAAAAACTAAACAAAATTAGTGGATTCTAAATAATGAATGGCCAACCCTTTTGAAACCCATTAACATTCTTAACTAAGCCCATTAGTAACATTGACTTAGCTTAAATTGTATTGGGCTTGATCTAAACTAAGCCTAAAACTTTGGTGGCCTTGTAAACCTCCACTAGCTAAATTCATCAAGCTTTGTAGATGATGGATTAAGGGTTGTTGAAGCTTCTTGGACCCAAACCTTGTTATGGGTCCTTAAGGCATGCTAATTAGACTAGAAGCCTTTTGAACTTGAACCCTTGGAACTTGATGTGTAGGATGCTCCATAATAGTTTATGA
Organism: Reutealis trisperma; assembly: GCA_947687605.1. Lineage (NCBI taxonomy): Eukaryota > Viridiplantae > Streptophyta > Magnoliopsida > Malpighiales > Euphorbiaceae > Reutealis > Reutealis trisperma. Next base: position 2,136,410 of record CANTUT010000067.1, on the reverse strand, counting down.
CCTAGCTAAGATGGTATAAATACTTAGCTGAGCTAAGAATAGGGAGACTTTTAAAAAATTTGAAATTTACCTTTGTGCTTTGTGAGAAACTTCTCATCTTTGGTTCTTACTTTGAATTAACAATCCGAACTTTCAAAGTTAATCACTTTGTTTTGTTCACAACATACCATGGTTCCTTGACACAAGTTCATCATTGAGTTGAGGTTTTTCCTTGTAAACTTCATTTGGCTTTCCAAGGGAGTCACTTCTAAGAGTAGAGGTATTGGGTCTCAAAGCAGATCGTTTGGAGTTTGTATCATCCTTTTAGAGGGAGTCGCTATTCCCTTTCCCTTTGAACTCATTGTCTGTTAAGAATTCTCTAGTTAAAAAATCAGGCAAAGAGTTAGTATTACCATCTATAAATCAAATACAGATAATATAGCCTTCCATCTAGTAAAGATTTGTTTTGATGCTATATTTTTTACATCTTTTAATAAGATATCTTTAGAGACTCACAATAGACACTAATAAGGAATTTTTGATTTAATAAATCAAATTCAAATTTTTGAACACATAGAACTACAGATAATAGTTCCTTTTTGATAGTAGAATAGTTAATTCTAAGACCAGTCCAAAGACCAGATGTGTATTTAACTAATTGTTCTTTATTATTTATTCTTTGTTTAAGAATTCCTCCATAGCCTTTATTAGAAGCATCTATTTCAATAATTTTAAAAGCTTCTGGATGAGGAATAACTAAACAAGGAAGTTCTTTTACTCTAGCTTTTATTTTTTGTATAGCTAAAGTATGAGCCTCAGACCAGTCATGATGATTTTTTTTCTTAACCTTTCAAATAAAGGTTTAGCATCTTTGGCAAGATTTTTATAAAAATCTGCCACATAATTTAAACTCCCCAAAAATCTTTGTAATTGAGTTTTATCTTTTATTTCATTAGGGAATTTATCAATAAATTGGATGGCTCTATCTATAGGAATAATAGTGCCTTTTTCTATATTGTGTCCTAAAAATCTAATCTTTGTTTAACACAATTTAATTTTCTTTGCCGACATAACTAATCCTGCTTTTTTAATAACCTTAATAAAGATATTCAAATGGTCTAAATTGCTAGAATATACTAGCACATCATCAATATAGATGATGGTGAATGCTGAATAAGCATTGAAAATATCATTCATTATTCTTTGAAATTCAGAAGGAGCATTTTTTAATCCAAAGGGCATAACATTCCATTTATAATGCCCAAAAGGAATAGTAAATGCTATCTTATATCAATCTCCTTCATCTATCTGGATCTGCTAGTATCCAAATTTCATATCAAATTTAGAGAATATACTAGCATCATAAAACCTATTTAGTAGATCTTTTTATTAGGTAATGGATACCTAATCCATCTTAAGGCTTTGTTCAAAGGCTTATAATTAATAACAAGTCTAGGAACTCCTCTTTCCAATACAGCAATATTTTCTACATAAAATGCCAGACAACTCCAAGGACTGTGACTTTTTCTAAGAAGTCCTCTGGTGATACGAACCCCAAAGGACTTGCTTTGAGATCCAATACCTTTATGCTTGGAAGTGACTCCCTTGGAAAGCCAAATCAAGTTTATAAGGAAAACCTTAACCCAATGATGAATCTGTGTCAAAGAACCTTAGAATATTGAAAACAAAACAAAGTGATTAACTTTGGAAAGTTTAGATTATTGATTCAAGCAAGAACCAAAGTTGAGAAAATTCTCACAAAAGTAAATTTGAATTATCAAAGTCTGCCCTATTCCTAGTTTAGCTAAGTATTTATACCATCTTAGCTAGGTTACAAACCATAAATTCTTACTAATAGAAATTTAGGTTTGGGCTTAATTTTAAACAAACTAAAAAGCCCAAAAAAAACTACTTAAAATAGAAAAAAGGATAGATATGGGCTTAATTAACAAAATCAACCCAATTACAAAGTGAATTTCGAAATTAATTTGATTGACTCATTTGAAATCCATCCTTGAAGCTGAATCTTTATGTTTTGTCTTCTAGCACTCGAATCAAATTAATCAAATCTGAATTTGAATCTTGAATACCCAATTTGATATTTGACTCTTCTTTGCAATCTTCAATTGTGGATAGATTGTTCCACAATCCTTGCATTAAGCCTTAAATTGCATTTTTGAACTTCTTTGTCCTTGCTCTTGTAATTGGCCCATTTGGAAAACTTATTGGATCCTTGCTATAGCCACTTGGATTGCATCATTTGGATTCTAATTCAACAATTTCTTTTTTAGAAATTTCTAAGTACCTGGGACCCATTGCAATAGGTTTAGCCTTAGTGGGAATCTACTTTTTCACCGAAATTAGGCTCATATGGCGGTTGTACCACATGCTTTTGCTTATCCCAAAAAGCATTGGGAATCTCAACACAGATTTCTTTAGTCATTTATTGTTGAATTTTTTCTACCTTTTCTTTTACAGTTGGCAATAATAATTGCTCTTCTATTTTCTTTTGACTGACTTCTTGTGATAAAGAAGCTAGAAATTTTTCTTTATTTTTTATCTTATTTTGAATAATGTCAATCTCCTTTAATCTCGGTTGAGATATAAAAGAGAAATGTATTACTCTCCCCCCTTTTCTGATGTTATTCCCTATTCAGAAATTTCTTTTAAAAGGTATAACATATGCAGAAAAGGATTTTCTAATATGACAGGATGAGATAATCCTCTTACCATTATAAATGGTATTTGGAAACATATTCCTTTATTGCATACAGCAACATCAGATAATTTATATTTAATCCTTAATCTTGAACCGTCTACTATGTTTAGTACCTCAGTAGTTTTAGTGAAGTACTTAAAAACAACAATACCTTCATTGATGTAATTTATGTCTGCACCTGATCAATAAGGGCAATTGTTTTAAACATGAATTCTTTGTTGACAACCACTATAATATAAGTGTGCCATTTATGAGTTATAACTTGATCCACTAAATTTAAAAATCGAGGATTGTTGATTTCATCTTCATTTAATGGATCTCTTTCTGCCCTATTAAGAGCAAATTCTTCTTCTTCTTCTCCTTCTAATTCTTTTTTCTTAATTAATTCTAAGAAAGAAACTCTATCTTTTAATTCTTTTAATTCAATCTTAATAGAATTAATTTTAGCCTTTAATTCATTGATCGTAGGCTTTCAAGGCTTTATTTTTTTAACATTTTTAACCCTATCCATAATTTCTTTAAGATCATAGGGTTTTTCTAATTTTTCAGAGAGCTTCTTTTCCAAAGGAGTTGATGAAGCAGTTTCTTTTAATTGATAAATTTGCAAACATTTCTATTTTTTCCTCTTTTTCTCTTCTCCATCTTGGATTTGATCAACAAGACCCAAAATAATATCTTCTTTTTTAGTTAATATACATAAGCCATTCAGTTGACATAAGGCTTTATAATAATCACAATTTCCCTCACATTCATCATTCGGTAGAGAAGAACTTGATGAATCTGAACTCGAATCAAAATCGAATATATATTCTATAGCATTTATTTCATAATCTTCTTTTTTAAAATCTGCTTCAGTAATAAATAGATTTATTAAAGATATTTTAAGACCTTCATCTATAAATAAGGCTTGAATAAGCTATCTTGGCTGTTGAGAAACAGTAGTTTCTATTTTAATAGCTGTTAAAATTTGTACTTTTGTTTCATGGGATAATTAGAAATCCCACCAACCTTTAAGTTAGCCTGTGAAGCCTACTACAATTGCCTTAGCAACTGTATCATCAGCATTTCCTCTTGCTTTAGAGGCATTAGAATACATAAGTCATATAATGTATGACATTTTTAATTTGATATTCAGATAAGCCATCAATATTCCATTCAACTATGGACGTCCCATCATAAAAGATATAATTGAATGAAGTATCTTCATATTGAAGGTCTACTGGAGATGGCCTAAGATAATAAGGCTTAATTCGCATGCTGACATTTTTTCTAGGATATGTTATCTTGTTAATCTGACTAGTTTCTCTAACTTCCATAAACACGGATTCAAGGCTATTAATAAACCCTTCTTCTGATTCTTTAGAATCTTTATCTAACTTAGAATTAGAATTGTCTTCAACTTCTTCTTTTGTCAAAGGAGCTAAATTTTTATTAGACTTTTCGTCTTTTATTCCTAATGAGGAAAGTCTTTTAACAAGCTCTTTAACCATTTCAGACTTTTCATCTTTTGCTAGTTTAATATCTAGCTTAGATGATTCCATAGGTCTAAATAAAACCCTTTTCTCATAAGAAGTGGATGATGAAGAACTATCCTTCTTTGGAATATAGTCAACCTTTTTTAAGGTAGAAACTTGAGTCTCTATCCTAGTTAACTACTTTCCAATTGAATCCAATGTTAAGTTTTAAAAATTATTTTGTTGGATAATTCCTTCAAAGGATTCGTCTAGCACCTCTAAGGTTAGTAGCATTAGTAGCTTGATCTCTAGTGATCGAAACTTCAAGCCTCTCTAACCTGTCCATCATGTCTCCATATATCATATTCATGGCTTGCAAAGTTTGTTGTATGGCTTGCTAAGTAGGAACTTGATTTTTCTCTTGACCACTCATTTTTGGAACCTGAAAACAAGGTTAGTAAAGAAAAGAAATAATTCCTCACTTCACTCTCTCACGTGTTTCACTCAAGTAATCACTCATGTTTTGATAAGAATCAAGATGCCTTGGAAGATCCTACAAATATTTGCAAGTTAAAGATTTCAAAAAGGTTCTTCAAGGTTGTCATTTCTATCAAGATAGCCTACAAAGATATGCAATCCAACCATTATACATGTTGGTGAATCATCCAACAAGAATATGTGATGAGAATCCATATACCTTGCAAGAAGCTCACAAATACATGAATGATAAAGATTTTAAGAAGGTTCTTCAAGGTTGTCATTTCTATTAAGATAGCTTACAAAGGCATGCAATATAACTATTGTGCATGATTGATGGATCATTCAAGAAGAAAATAAGGTTGTATGAAGTTTCTTGTAAACCAATCAAGGATATTTGGATCATGAACTTTGCATATGGATCTAATTGTATTTAAGGAAGCTTCAAGGGCTTAATCAATCTATTCAAGCCCAATGTCAAGATGAAGAAGCCAAATTACATTCCTATTTGCTTGGGCCTAATCTATTCAAGTGTTTACAAGGCCACCATTCTTCATTCAAATTGGACCCTCCATATTTGGGCTTTTCAAATTCAATTTATCATGTTTTATTTTAGTGTTTGGACTGCCTATGTTATGTATACAGTCCAAGAGTTGTTTAAACTACTTTATTTTCATGTTTTAATTAGTTTTGGGCCTATTTTATTTTAGGTCAAAGGCCCATCCGAATTTTATAGTTTAATTAATTAGATTTCAGTTTCTAGTTAAGAAATAGCTTCTCTTGTATAGGAAGGATTCCTAACTTGTTTTAGAATTCAATTCTAACTTAATTATTATTTAGGAATTAGTTTCTAATTAGGAAACTTCAATCCTTATATTGGAAGATTTCCTAATCCTTAGCTGATTCTAATTTAGGATTGAGCCTCTATATAAACTCAACCATTCATGTAAAATTAAGAAAAGTTTTGATCAATAAAAATTCAGTTTTCTTAAGAGTGTTATCTCTTGGTTTTGATTGTTGCTTGAATCAAGTTCATACAATCAAAGATAATTACTTTGTGTGTATTATTCCAAGGTTCTCTTTCACAAGTTGGTATTGTGTCACAGAGATCATCATCCAAAGGTGATTATATTCCATGGTGCTCTATCATGGGTTGGATTTAGGACACGGACTTAGGGAAAACCTGGTTTAGCTTTCCAACAAGTTGTTTTCAAGCGTAAAGATAATTGGGTCTCATATCAGTGTGGTATCAAAGCTTAGGCTCTAAACCAGGTCTGAAAAAAAACCCAAAATTGTTTTTATCCTTTTTGTTTGTGTCTCTTTGTTTCCTATCCTATTCATATTTTTGTTCTTTGTGTTTTGTTGGGAGGTCAAATTCAGCTATACTTACTTGGAAACCAATTCGAATTTAAGAAGAAGGAAGTGGAGGATTCATCCATCACAAGCTTGAAGACTTCAAATGTAGTTTGGCTGCTTGTATTTGATCTTCAGTTTATTTGTTAATTTTCTTTTCAAATTGTTGCTTAATTATTAAAAAAAATCAAAAAAAAAAAGAAAAAAAAAGGAAAATTCGTCCAAAAAGAAAAAAAGAAGCAAAAAGTGTTGAAATATGACTTTTTGGTATATTTATAGAAGTTATTTAGTTCATAGAGTGAAGAGGACAAGGAAAGAAGCTAATTTTCAAGATTATACAAAGAGAATCAAAGATTTCAGCATTCTACAAGGAGTTTGACCAAGTCTAAACATCCTTCCAAAACAAGCTAGGATTGGTTTCCTACTCCTTTCTAAATTTTGGTTTGACTTTTCTAATCCTATTTTCATTCGGATTTCTTGCTAATTTAACTATTTCCTTATTCGTTTTGGTTTTCTTTTTATTTCAATCCTTGTTCGTGTCTCATTAGGTTTTCTAATCCCATCAAGATTCCTATATTGTTTTCCTAGTTCTATTAGGATTTTAACTTTTGTTTTACAATTTCAATTAGGATTTTTGTTTCTAATTTTCTGAGTCAAAATTCTAATTTTGTTTTCCTAGTTCAATTAGGATTCTCATTTTCCTAGTGTCATTAGAATTTCTTATTTCTTGTTTCTTGTTTCATTTTGAGTCTTTGGATTTTTATTCACATTGTAATTTAGTAAGATTGTGTTAATTTTGATTTTTGCAATTAATCTTGACAAGAGATTTGAGTGGAAAAAGGCTAAGTGTGAGCTCATAAAGAGAAAAGCTATAATAAATTGAGTGAAACACGAGTGATTAAGTAGCAATACTTGAGTGAAACACATGAGGGAGTGAAGTGAGGTATTATTCTACTTTACTAACATTCTTTTCAGTTTTTTTTTTTTTTTTTTTTACAATGGAAGTTGATCAAGAATTTCAAAAAGAATTAACGGCTATTAGGCAAGAAGCAGCTATGCGGATATTGAAGGATGAAGAATGTAACTATGTTTTTCATACAAGATGTTGCATCCAAGAGTGTTGTCAATTTTGCAAGCCTTCAGCTAGTTGAGAAACTAAATTTGCCCACTAGAAGGCACCCGAGGCCACCCTTATTGTATTTATTGGATAAATATATCAAGATTAAAGAGCAAGCTTTAGTTTCATTCTCTAGGAAGATACAAAAGTGAAGATTGGCATGAAGTTGTACCAATGAATGTGACACATGTTTTGTTTGGAAAGCTATAGATATATTTTAGTCAAGCAAAACACATCAAATCTACTAACCACTACAAAGTTCCACTAAAAAATGGTAAGCATACAACCCTTGCTCCTTTTTCTCAAGAAGAATTGTATGAAGATCAAGTGAAGATGCAAAGAAAAAGAGAGGAAGAACTTTAAAGACAAAATGGTGTTGTTGAGCTTGTCATGACATAATTGAGTGTATCAAAAAGGGAGAATGAAGGTGATAAGAGTTTCAAAAAGGAGGACAGCAATGTGCAAAATAAAATTGTGGAAGTGACTCATGAAGATGACTTTAAACCTTTGGAGCTTACAAGTGAAGAGTCCTCATTAAAGGTTAAAGAAGTTATTGAACATGAAGAAATTCCAATCTACAATCCTCCCCAAGTGGTTGTTGAAAATAAAGCTAAGTTTGTTGTAAATAGTGAAAACGAAAAAGAGTGCTTAAGGAATGAGAGTTAAAAGAAAAAGAAAGAATTAGTAAATGAGGAAGAGAACTTTCAAATGAGAGAAGAAAAAATAGAAATTTCAAATAAAAAGATTGAGAGTGAAGAGAGAAAATAAGTCAGCATAGTTGAAAAAGAAAGTATCAAGGATGTTTTGTTTTCTAACATTAACAAGCTTGAATTTTCTTTGTTTAGTTTTGTTTCTTTTTTTGCAAGATTTTAAAGAAGGATTTTCATGGAAGAAAAGAGGTGATAAAGGCAATGCATTTCCTACCAAGTGCCCAAGTCAAGATTCAAGAATGAATCATCCTGAAGAGGGAGGGAATGATGAGAATCCATATACCTTGCAAGAAGCACACAAATACATGCATGATAAAGATTTTAAGAAGGTTCTTCAAGGTTATCATTTCTATCAATATAGCTTACAAAGGCATGCAATATAACAATTATGCATGATTGATGGATCATTCAAGAAGAAAATAAGGTTGTATGAAGTTTCCTATAAACCAATTAATGATATTTGGATCATGAGCTTTGTATATGGATCCAATTATATTCAAGGAAGCTTCAAGGGCTTAATCAATCTATTCAAACACAATGTCAAGATGAAGAAGCCAAATTACATTCCTATTTGCTTGGGCCTAATCTATTCAAGTGTTTACAAGGCTGCCATTCTTCATTCAAATTGGACCCTCCATATTTGGGCTTTTCAAATTCAATTTATAATGTTTTATTTAGTGTTTGGACTGCCTATGTTATATATACAACTCAAGAGTTGTTTAAACTACTTTATTTTCATGTTTTAATTAGTTTTGGGCCTATTTTATGTTAGGTCAGAGGCCCATCCGAATTTTATAGTTTAATTAATTAGATTTCAGTTTCTAGTTAAGAAATAGCTTCTCTTGTATAGGAAGGATTCCTAACTTGTTTTAGAATTCAATTCTAACTTAGTTATTATTTAGGAATTAATTTCTAATTAGGAATCTTCAATCCTTATATGGCTTTAGGCTTACCCAATCCCTAGGACCGTCCATCCCTAGACTGGGATGTGACAGCTCTTGTAAGAACTAAAAGAGAGAATTGAGAAGTAAAAGGCAAGAGTGTGAGTTTATCTAGAGAAAAGCCTATTGATTTGTGTGAAAATAAACACGAGTGAAATTGAATAATTTATTACTTGAGTGAAAACACGTGAGGGAGTGAAGTGAGGTTATTTTGCTTTACTTACCTATTTTTGCATGTTAAAAAAAAAAAAAGACTAATAACCAAGATAGTGATCAAGCCTTCAATATGCAAGCTTTTCAACAAAGCTTTCAAAGGCTGAATGTTTGGTTGAATGGCATGATGGACGCCATGGAAAAATACAATTCCAATAGTGATGAGTTGAAAAGAGTAAGCTCACAATAAATTCCACCTAGGAGGAGAGTCTAAAGAAGGCAAGATGATGAAGATTATGGATCCAATAATGACCTTGAAGATGATACCACAGAATGAAGAGGATACAGAAGGGAAAGAAGACAAGAAGGTAATGGGGTATCAAGTTAACAATCCTCCATTTAGAGGCAAAAATGATCCAAAAGTATACCTTGATTGGGAAAAGAAGATGGAGCTAGTGTTCAATTGTCATGACTACTCTGGAACAAAACAATTGAGGCTTACCATGGTTGCATTTGAAGATTATTCCATTACTTGGTGGGATGACACCAATCAAAGAAGAAGAAGGAATCGAGAAAGACCCATTGAGGTGTGGGAAGATCTTAAAGCTTTAAAGAGAAGGTGTTTTTTCTCTACCCATTTTTATAGGGATTTGCATAATAGATTACAAAGCGTTACTCAAGGATCCAAGAGCGTGGATGAGTATTACAAAGAGATGGAAGTTGCTATGATTCGAGCCAACATTGATGAAGATAGAGAGGCCACCATGGCTAAGTGATACATAACCTCTAAGAACAAGCCTGAGAACCCCTCTGATTATTATGGACCCCCACAACATTAACTTGAAAACCCCAATAGACAATTCAATCTCAACCCCTAAGAAAGGTTAGAACTCAGGTTACTTAGATAAATTGATCAAGAATTAGAATAAAGAAAACTCAGTTTCTAGATTCCAATTTTGAAACACTCCACAAGCAGGAGATCAATCTACTTGAATATTTCTTTAAGCATGCATTCTATGTAAGGACACAAAGATAAAAGCTAACAGCTTTTTGGTTTGTCATTAACAATTCAAATCTAACTTTTTATTACAAAAATCTACCCCATTTTAATCCTGGAACATCCCTCCAAGAATAGGAAAACCCAAAAGACAACAATTTAAGACCGTTAATACTTATCATCAATTCATAATAATAAAAGGTAATCAATACCTAACAATTAAAGACAATTAAAACTTAACATCTAACCTTTGAGCTTAGAATCATCAATACCTAACAATTAAAGGTCATCATTACCTTTAATGGTGTGCATTAAAGATAATTTAAACTTAACTTTAGCTAAAACCTTTAACAAAATAAATTTTGGCTTAATACTTAAGGTGGACAGCCCAAATAATAATAAACTAAATAAAAGTAGTGGATTCTAAATGATGAATGGCCAACCCTTTTAGGAAACCCATTAACATTCTTAACTAAGCCCATTAGTAACATTGACTTAGCTTAAATTTTATTAGGCTTGATCTGAACTACGCCTAAAACTTTGTTGGCCTTGTAAATCTCCACTATCTGTATTCAGCAAGCCTTATAAATGATGGATTAAGGCTTGTTGAAGCTTTTTGGACCCAGACCTTGTTATGGGTCCTTTAGGCATGCTCAATGGACTAGAAGCCTTTTGAACTTGAATCCTTGGAACTTGATGCGTAGGCTACTCCATAACATTCCCTCTTTCCTCAAAAGGATTCATCCTTGAATCCAAAGAATCACAGTGATTTTATTGATGGCTATGTAGTCTATACACATCTGCCATGTTCCATTAGAACTGAACAAGGACTTAGACTTTCCCTCACATATCCCTTGGATAGCAACTCCTCCGCTTGTCTTTGGATCTCTTTTGCCTCACTTGGATTTATTCTATATGCTAGCCTATTGGGTATGGCAGCCCCAGGGATGAAGTCAATTTGGTGTTTTATGCCTCTAATTAGTGGAAAACCACTTGGCATCTCTTTGGGAAATATATCTTCAAATTCCTGCAAAAGTTCAACAAACACACTATGCAAAGATGTGGTAAGCTCATTAGTAGTACAAATATAGGCTTTTTGGAATATAAAGCATGCCTAACCTCACTTGACTTAGTTATCAAACTCACATTTTTCTCTCTAGGCCAAATCTGTCATCCTTTTTCTTTCCCCTTATGCTTTTCACTCTTCTTAATTTCACTCTCTAAAACACTCTTCTCACTCTTTTGTTCTCTCTTTTTGGCCTTCATTCTTATCCTTTCCAATTTACATTGATCTTCATATAGCTCTTTTGAGGAAAGTGGTGTTAGGATTGTCTTTCTACCATCCTTGGTAAATGAATACCTATTAAGGTACCCATCATGTATAGCCCTTCTGTCAAATTGCCATGGTCTCCCAAGCAATATTTCTCCAACATGAATAGGCACTACATCACATAACACCTTATCATGATATTTTCCAATTGAAAATGAAATCATGGCTTGTCTATTCGCCTTTACCTCACCACAATCATTAAGCCATTGAAGCTTGTATGGATGTGGGTATGGTATAGTAGGCAGTCCCAACCTACTAATCAAAAGTGTACTCACTACATTGGTGCAACTCCCATTATTAATTATCACACTACAAGCTTTGCCTTAAACATGACACCTTGTATGAAACAAGTTGTCCCTTTGCTCCTTATGGCACTCCTCCTTCAATTGAGTGCTAAAAACATGCCTTATGACCAGCAAATCACCTTTAATTGACATGGCTGCAATAGAAAGGTTAGAAAACAAAGAAAAATAGAATATGAATTAGGAACCTCACAAGCACTCCCTCACGTGTTTGCACTCCAAAGATGGGGTTGGTCACTCGTGCATAACTCAAGTAATGAATTCACTCAAGGTATTCCTTACACCACTTTAGCTAATTCTTTTATGCTCTTAGGTGAATCACACTTAAAAAAAAAATTCAAATAGCTTGCAATGTGTAGAATTCCAAAACTAAAATTTTCAAAACCAAGTTTGATGCAATTCGACTAAAATAAGAAAATTTAATAACTAGAAGCAAAAAATTATGACAACTCAAATAGAAGCAAAAGACAAATGAAAGAATAACAAAGATCTACCTAGAATATGAAAAGACACAAATTTAGAAGGTTAAAAGAAAACCTAAACAGCCCTAAAGTACTATATTACTTAATGAGTAAAGATTATAATAAATGGTAAACACAACAAAAGATAAGACTAGAATTTCAAGAGTCAAGCATAATTCAGATCTGATTAGGAAGATCAAAAGCCCAAACCTCCAAATTTTTTTTTTAATCAACTTTTTTTTTTGAATTTTTTTTCATTTTTCTTTTGAACAGCAAATTTTTCTTAGATGTATTTATTTATTTATTTATTTTTAAACTACAAACACCAAAATCTGATTTGCAAACACTAGATTTGATCAAAAGAAATAAGATCAAACAAACTAACAAGAATAGAATTCAAAGAGACAATAATATGCCAAGTGAAAAGAACAAAGAAAACACAAGAAATCATAATCAAAAACACAAAATTGTTAAGGATAAAACCTGATCTAAAGCCAAAGCTCTGATACCAAATGATACAGAACCTCCAAGAATAAGCTTGAGAACCCTTTTGATTATTATGGACCCCACAACATTAACTTGAAAACCCCAATAGCCAATTCAGTCTCAACCCCTAAGAAAGGTTAGAACTCAAGTAACTTAGATAAATTGATCAAGAATTAGAATAAAGAAAACTCAGTTTCTAGATTCCAATTTCGAAACACTCCACCAGTTGGAAGATCAATCTACTTGATTGTTTCTTTAAGCATGCATTCTATGCAAGAACACAAAGATAAAAGCGAACAGCCTTTTGGTTTATCATCAATAATTCAAATCTAACTTTTTATTACAAAAATCTACCCCATTTTAATCTAGGAACATCCCTCCAAGAATAGGAAAATCCAAAAGGCAACAATTTAAGACCATTAATACTTATCATCAATTCCTAATAATAAAAGGTAATCAATACCTAACAATTAAAGACAATTAAAACTTAACATCTAACCTTTGAGCTTAAAATCATCAATACATAACAATTAAAAGTCATCATTACCTTTAATGGTGTGCATTAAAGATAATTTAAACTTAACTTTAGCTAAATAAATTGAATTTTGGCTTAATACTTAACGTGGACAGCCCAAATAATAATAAACTATACAAAAACTAAATAAAATTAGTGGATTCTAAATGATGAATGGCCAACCCTTTTAGGAAACCCATTAACATTCTTAACTAAGCCCATTAGTAAATTGACTTGGCTTAAATTGTATTGGGCTTGATCTAAACTAAGCCTAAAACTTTGTTGGCCTTGTAAATCTCCACTATCTGTATTCAGCAAGTGATGCAAACAACAAAGCATACAAAGGCAAGGATCCAATTCAACTTCCCAATGGTCCCATTACAAGAGCAAGAATGAAGAAATTCAAGGAAACACTAAATGGGATGATTCAAGGCTTGTGGAATGATCTTGCCACAATTCAAGAATGCAAGAATCATTCATCAAAATGGGGATTCAAGACTCAAATCAAAGTTTGGTGACAATGATTCAAGTGGATGAAGGCCAAAACATGATCATGTACCTAGGCCTTTAGTTTGTTTTTGATGTTTTTGGGCCCCTATCAATATGATATAAGCCCAAGTTCAAATAAATTAAGTGTGCTTATGTAATTAGTGAGTTTTTGGCCTATTTATGTTAGGTATAAAGCCCAAAACGAGTTTAGATTTATTTCTTGTTTAGGAATCAATTTCTAACTAGGAAACTTCAATCCTTGTTTAGGAAGATTCCCTAGTCTATGTTTTATTCCAATTTAGGATGAACTGATAATTATTAGTTGTCTAGTAATCAATTTCTAACTAGGAAACTTTAATTCTTATCTAAGAAAGATTCCCTAGCCTATGTTTTATTCCAATTTAGGGTTGAACCTATAATTATTAGTTATCTAGGAATCAATTTCTAACTAGAAAATTTTAATTCTTGTTTAGGAAAGATTCCTTAATCTATGTTTTATTCCCATTTAGGGTTGAGCCTCTATATAAATGCAACCATTCATGTAAAATGGAGTTAGATTTTGATAAATAAAAAATTCAGTTTTTCTTAAGAGTGTTATCTCTTGTTTTTTATTCTTGCTTGAATTAAGTTCATACAATCAAAGCTAATTACTTTGTGCGTATTTATTCCAAGGTTCTCTTTCACAAGTTGGTATTGTGTTGCGGAGATCATCATCCAAAGGTGATCATATTCCAAGGTGCTCTATCACGGGTTGAAATTAGGTCACGGACTTGGGGAAAATCTGATTTAGCTTTCCAAGGAGTTACTTCCAAGCGTAAAGATATTGGGTCTCAAGTCTAATATAATTGGGGTTCGTATCAGTTTGGTATGAGAGCTTAGGCTCTAAATTAGGTTATATCTTTCCGTTTCGTTTGTATTTTCCATTTTTTTGTTTCTTTTTTTTCTATCTATTTTCCTTTTCATTAAATTCCTTTGTTTTCACTTTGTTAATTTTGTTTGCTATTGTTTTAGGTCAAAAAAAAAATCCTAAAATCATCTACCTTTATTAGTGTCTTGTTATCATCTTCTTTAGTTTGTCTCTTTGTTTCCTACCTTTTTGTATTATTTTTGTCCCATTTCTATTCTTTGTGTTTCATCAAAAATCAAGTGTTGGAAGGTCATACCTATTGCAATCATTCAAATTCAAGAAGTTAAGAAGGAAGGAATCAGCCCCTAAATTGTCAACTTTAATTCGGTTTGGATTTTTGTACTTGATCTTCAATTTATCTTGTTAATCTTCAGTATTTGTCCTTAAAATTACTTGCTGCAATTGAATTTTAAAAAAAAAAAAAAAGAAGAAGAAGAGTAAAGAAAATCAGAATTTAAAAAAAAAAGCAAAAAAAAAAAGAATAAGGAAAATTCGTCCAAAAAGAAAGAAGAAGCAAAAAGTGTTGAAATCTAACTTTTTGGAGTATTTATAGAAGTTATTTAGTTCCTAGAGTGAAGAAGACAAGAAAAGAAGCTGATTTTTTAAGAATATACAAGGAGAATCAAAGATTTCAGCATTCGACAAGGAGTTTGACCAAAGTTTAAGCATCCTTCCAAAACAAGCTAAGATTGTTTTCCTACTCCTTTCCAAATTTTGGTTTGACTTTTCTAATCCTATTTTCATTCTGATTTCTTATTTCCTTATTTGTTTTGATTTTTCTTTTCGTATTTAATCATTTTCAATCTTTATTCGTGTCTCATTAGGTTTCCTAATCCCATCAGGATTCCTATATTGTTTTCCTAGTTCTATTATGATTTCTATTTCTTGTTTCATTGAGTCTTTAAACTTTGGATTTTATTCACATTGTAATTTAGTAAAAATAGTATTAATTTGATTTTTGCAACTAATCTTCGCAAGAGATTGAGTGGAAAAAGGCTAGGTGTGAGCACATCTAGAGAAAAGCCATTGATTGTGTGTAAAACTAAACACGAGTGAACTTGAGTGTCAAAACTACTTGAGTGAAACACGTGAAAGAATGAAGTGAGGAAACTATTCTCTACTTTACTAACTTTGTTTTGCAGCTTCAAGATGAGTGGAACCCAAGGGAATCCACATGGGGAACTAGATACATTCAAAGCCTTGCATGACTTACTCCAAGTGATAAGAACCCCAAGTATATTAAACTTGAGACCCAATATTTTTACGCTTGGAAGCAACTCCTAAGAAAGCTAAATCAGATTTTCCCCAAGTCCGTGACCCAAATTCCAACCCGTGATAGAGCACCTTGGAATATGATGACCTTTGGATGATGATCTCCGCAACACAATACCAACTTGTGAAAGAGAATCATGGAATAAATACGCACAAAGTAATTAGCTTTGATTGTATGAACTTGATTCAAGCAAGAATCAAAAACAAGAGATAACACTCTTAAGAAAAACTGAATTTTTTATTTATCAAAATCTAACTCCATTTTACATGAATGGTTGAGTTTATATAGAGACTCAACCCTAAATGGGAATAAAACATAGACTAAGGAATCTTTCCTAAATAAGAATTAAAATTTTCTAGTTAGAAATTGATTCCTAGACAACTAATAATTATAGGTTCAACCCTAAATTGGAATAAAACATAGACTAGGGAATCTTTCTTAAATAAGAATTAAAGTTTCCTAGTTAGAAATTGATTCCTAGACAACTAATAATTATAAGTTCATCCTAAATTAGAATAAAACATAGACTAAGGAATCTTCCTAAACAAGGATTGAAGTTTCCTAGTTTGAAATTGATTCCTAAACAAGAAATAAATCTAAACTCGTTTTGGGCTTTATACCTAACATAAATACGCCAAAAACTCACTAATTACATAAGCACACTTAATTTATTTGAACTTGGGCTTATATCATATTGATAGGGGCCCAAAAACATCAAAAACAAACTAAAGGCCTAGGTACATGCCCATGTTTTGGCCTTCATCCACTTGAATCATTGTCACCAAACTTTGATTTGAGTCTTGAATCCCCATTTTGATGAATGATCCATTCTTGCATTCTTGAATTGTGGCTAGATCATTCCATAAGCCTTGAATCATCCCATTTAGTGTTTCCTTGAATTTCTTCATTCTTGCTCTTGTAATGGGACCATTGGGAAGTTGAATTGGATCCTTTCCTTTGTATGCTTTGTTGTTTGCATCATTCCCTCCCTTGTCAAGATGATTCATCCACGAATCTCCAACACCTACATCAAAAGGAGAAAGATCACTAACATTAAAGGTAGCACTCACATTATACTCACTAGGTAGGTCCAGCTTGTATGCATTGTCATTGATCTTCTCAACTACTTGAAAAGGTCCATCTCCCCTTGGATGAAGCTTTGTCTTCCTTTGAGTTGGAAATCTTTCTTTTCTCATATGCACCCAAACCCAATCACCTGGTTCGAATATAGCACGCCTCCTTCCCTTATTCACTTGGCTTGCTATTTGTTGATTTTTCTTCTCAATATTCTTGCGCACCTCCTCATGTAGTTTCTTCACCAAATTTGCCTTTCTCTTCCCATCCAAACTACTCCTTTCATTACAAGGTAAAGGCATTAAATCCAAAGGGGTTAGAGGATTAAAACCATTAACAATTTCAAAAGGTGAGAAACCGGTAGTAGAATGGTTAGTTATGCCTTTTGAATGAAGGAAGGTGATAATGAAAAACTACCTTTAAAACAAAATATGATCTGTATGAATGGTTAGTTATGCCTTTTGGCTTGACTAATACACCTAGTACTTTCATAAGACTTATGAACCATGTTTTGAGAAATTTTATTGGTAAGTTTGTTGTTGTATATTTTGATGATATTCTTGTCTATTCTAAAAGCATAGATAAACACTTAGAACATTTAAGGTGTGTGCTTGATGTGTTGAGAAAAGAAAATTTGTTTGCTAACCTTAAAAAGTGTTCTTTTTATCTAGATGGGATTGTGTTTTTAGGATTTGTGGTTAGTGCTCAAGGTGTTGAAGTTGATGAAGAAAAGGTAAGTGCTATAAAAAATTGGCCTATTCCTACATCGGTAAGTGAGGTAAGAAGTTTTCATGGTTTGGCTAGTTTTTATAGACGTTTTGTAAAAGATTTTAGGACTGTAGTTGCACCTCTAATAGAGGTAATTAAAAAGAATTGTGTTTTTAAGTGGGGAAAAAAACAAGAAGATGCATTTAATTCATTGAAAGATAAGCTATGTAAGGCACCCATTCTTGTTTTGCCTAACTTTAATGATATTTTTGAGATTGAGTGTGATGCATCAGGTGTAGGTATCGGGGCCGTCCTTATGCAAGGAAAAAGGCCAATTGCCAATTTTAGTGAAAAGCTCCATGGTGCCTCATTGAAATACCCCACTTATGACAAAGAGCTCTATGCTTTGGTTAGAGCTTTAGAGACTTGGCAACACTACCTTTGGCCTAAGGAGTTTATAATTCACACCGACCATCAATCCTTGAAATTCCTAAAGGGGCAAGGTAAGTTGAACAAAAGGCATGCCAAATGGGTTGAGTTCATTGAGACCTTTCCATATGTGATCAAATACAAGCAAGGTAAGGAGAACATTGTGGCTGATGCATTATGGTCAAGAAGGTATGCTTTACTTAATACTTTGGATGCAAGAATGCTTGGGTTTGAAAATATTGAATCTTTGTATGTTGATGATTCTGATTTTTCTAGCATTTGCAAAGCAAGTGAGAAAGTTGCATTTGGTAAATTCTATAGAATGGATGGGTTTTTGTTTAAAAAAAGTAGACTTTGCATACCTATTTGTTCTATGAGAGAACTGCTTGTTAAGGAGGCACATGGGGGAGGGTTAATGGGACATTTTGACATCACTAAAACTTTAGATACTTTACATGAACACTTCTATTAGCCTAAAATGAAAAGGGATGTACATAGAATTTGTGATAGATGTGTTGTGTGCAAGCAAGCTAAATCTAAAGTTTTGAATCAAGATTTGTATACTCCTTTACCTGTTTCTATGAACCCTTGGACTGATATTTCCATGGATTTTATTTTAGGGTTGCCTAGATCAAAAAAAGGGAAAGATTCTATCTTTGTGGTGGTTGATAGGCTTTGCAAAATGTCACATTTCATTCCTTGTAATAAAACTGATGATGCTACCAACATTGCTAATTTATTCTTTAGGGAAGTGGTATGTTTGCATGGCATTCCTAAAACTATTATTAGTGATAGGGATGTTAAGTTTCTAAGTCATTTTTGGAAATTTTTGTGGAGTAAAATTGGAACCAAATTGTTATTTTCTACTACTTGTCATCCACAAACTAATGGTCAAACTAAAGTTGTTAATAGGACTTTAGGAACTTTGTTGTGCTATTGCCCAAAAGAACTTAAAGAATTGGGAAGAATGCATTCCATTTGGTGAGTTTGCTTATAATAGATTTGTGTATTCTACTACTGGTTTCTCACCTTTTGAAATTGTTTATGGTTTTAATCCTCTAACCCCTTTGGATTTAATGGCTTTACCTTGTAATGAAAGGAGTAGTTTGGATGGGAAGAGAAAGGCAGATTTGGTGAAGAAACTACATGAGGAGGTGCACAAGAATATTGAGATGAAAAATTAACAAATAGCAAGCCAAGTGAATAAGAGAAGGAGGCATGTTGTATTCGAACTAGGTGATTGGGTTTGGGTGCATATGAGAAAAGAAAGATTTCCAACTCAAAGGAAGACACAGCTTCATCCAAGGGGAGATGGACCTTTTCAAGTAGTTGAGAAGATCAATAACAATGCATACAAGCTGGACCTACCTAGTGAGTATAATGCAAGTGCTACCTTTAATCTTAGTGATCTTTCTCCTTTTGATGTAGGTGTTGGAGATTTGTGGATGAATCATCTTGAAGAGGGAGGGAATGATGCAAACAACAAAGCATATAAAGATAGGATCCAATTCAACTTCCCAATGATCCCATTACAAGAGCAAGAATGAAGAAATTCAAGGAAACACTAAATGGGATGATTCAAGGCTTGTGGAATGATCTTGCCACAATTCAAGAATGCAAGAATGAATCATTCATCAAAATGGGGATTCAAGACTCAAATCAAAGTTTAGTGACAATGATTCAAGTGGATGAAGGCCAAAACATGGTCATGTACCTAGGCCTTTAGTTTGTTTTTGATGTTTTTGGCCCCTATCAATATGATATAAGCCCAAGTTCAAATAAATTAAGTGTGCTTATGTAATTAGTGAGTTTTGGGCCTATTTATGTTAGGTATAAAACCCAAAACGAGTTTAGATTTATTTCTTGTTTAGGAATCAATTTCTAACTAGGAAACTTCAATCCTTGTTTAGGAAGATTCCCTAGTCTATGTTTTATTCCAATTTAGGATGAACTTATAATTATTAGTTGTCTAGGAATCAATTTCTAACTAGGAAACTTTAATTCTTATTTAAGAAAGATTCCTTAGTCTATGTTTATTCGAATTTAGGGTTGAACCTATAATTATTAGTTATCTAGGAATCAATTTCTAACTAGAAAATTTTAATTCTTGTTTAGGAAAGATTCCTTAGTCTATGTTTTATTCCCATTTAGGGTTGAGCCTCTATATAAACTCAACCATTCATGTAAAATGGAGTTAGATTTTGATAAATAAAAAATTCAATTTTTCTTAATAGTGTTATCTCTTGTTTTTTATGCTTGCTTAAATCAATTTCATACAATCAAAGCTAATTACTTTGTGCGTATTTATTCCAAGGTTCTCTTTCATAAGTTGGTATTGTGTTGCGGAGATCATCATCCAAAGGTGATCATATTCCAAGGTGCTCTATCACAGGTTGGAATTGGGTCATGAACTTGGGGAAAATCTGATTTAGCTTTCCAAGGAGTTGCTTCCAAGCATAAAGATATTGGGTCTCAAGTTTAATATACTTGGGGTTCGTATCAGCAAGCCTTGTAGATGATGGATTAAGGCTTGTTGAAGCTTCTTGGACCCAAACCTTGTTATGGGTCCTTTAGGTATGCTAATTGGACTAGAAGCCTTTTGAACTTGAATCCTTAGAACTTGATGTGTAGGCTACTCCATAACATCCCCTCTTTCCTCAAAAGGATTCGTCCTTGAATCCAAAGCATCATAGTGATTTTATTAATGGCTATGTAGTCTATACACATCCACCATGTGCCATTGGAACTGAACAAGGACTTAGACTTTCCCTCACATATCCCTTGGATAGCAACTCCTCCACTTGTCTTTGGATCTCTTTTGCCTCACTTGGATTTGTTCTATATGCTAGCCTATTGGGTATGGCAGCCCCAAGAATGAAGTCAATTTGGTGTTCTATGCCTCTAATTAGTGGAAAACTACTTGGCATCTCCTAGGGAAATATATCTTCAAATTCCTGCAAAAGTTCAACAAACACACTAGGCAAAGATGTGGTAAGCTCATTAGTAGTAAAATAAGCCCCTTTGTACAAGAGTACAAATATAGGCTTTTTGGAATATAAAGCATGCGTAACCTCACTTGACTTAGCTATTAAACTCACATTTTTCTCTCTAGGCCAAATCTGTCATCCTTTTTCTTTTCCCTCATGCTTTTCACTCTTCTTATTTTCACTCTCTAAAACACTCTTCTCACTCTTTTGTTCTCTCTTTTTGGCCTTCATTCTCATCCTTTCCAATTTACATTGATCTTCATATACTTCTTTTGAGGAAAGTGGTCTTAGGATTGTCTTTCTACCATCCTTGGTAAATGAATACCTATTGAGGTACCCATCATGTATAGCCCTTCTATCAAATTGCCATGGTCTCCCAAGCAATATTTCTCCAACATGAATAGGCACTACATCACATAACACCTTATCATGATATTTTCCAATTGAAAATGAAATCATGGCTTGTCTATTCACCTTTACCTCGCCACAATCATTAAGCCATTGAAGCTTGTATGGATGTGGGTATGGTATAGTAGGCAGTCCTAACCTACTAATCAAAAGTGTACTCACTACATTGGTGCAACTCCCATTATTAATTATCACACTACAAGCTTTGCTTTGAACATGACACCTTGTATGAAACAAGTTGTCCCTGTGCTCCTCATGGCACTCCTCCTTCAATTGAGTGCTAAAAGGGTGCCTTATGACCAACAAATCACCTTTAATTAGCATGGCTGCAATAGAAAGGTTAGAAAACAAAGAAAAATAGAATATGAATTAGGAACCTCACAAGCACTCCCTCACATATTTGCACTCCAAAGATGGGGTTGGTCACTCGTGCATAACTCAAGTAATGAATTCACTCAAGGTATTCCTTACACCACTTTAGCTAATTCTTTTATGTTCTTAGGTGAATCACACTTAAAAAAAAAAAAAAATTCAAATAGCTTGCAATGTGTAGAATTCCAAAACTGAAATTTTCAAAACCAAGTTTGATGCAATTTGGCTAAAATAAGAAAATTTAATAACTAGAAGCAAAAAATTATGAAAACTCAAATAGAAGCAAAAGACAAATGAAAGAATAACAAAGATCTACCTAGAATATGAAAAGACACAAATTTAGAAGGTTAAAAGAAAAACCCAAACAGCCCTAAAGTACTATATTACTTAATGAGTAAAGATTATAATAAATGGTAAACACAACAAAAGATAAGACTAGAATTTCAAGAGTCAAGCATAGTTCAGATTTGATTAGGAAGATCTAAAGCCCAAACCTCCAAAATTTTTTTTAATCAACCTTTTTTTTTTTTTTTTCACTTTTCTTTTGAACAGCAAATTTTTTTTGGACGTGTTTATTTATTTATTTATTTTAAACTACAAACACCAAAATCTGATTTGCAAACACTAGATTTGATCAAAAGAAATAAGATCAAACAAACTAACAAAAATAGAATTCAAAGAGACAATAATATCCCAAGTGAAAAGAACAAAGAAAACACAAGAAATCATAATCAAAAACACAAAATTGCTAAGGATAAAACCTGATCTAGAGCCAAAGCTCTGATACCAAATGATACAGAACCTCCAAGAATAAGCCTAAGAACCCTTTTGATTATTACGGACCCCCACAACATTAACTTGAAAACCCCAATAGCTAATTCAGTCTCAACCCCTAAGAAAGGTTAGAACTCAAGTAACTTAGATAAATTGATCAAGAATTAGAATAAAGAAAACTCAGTTTCTAGATTCCAATTTTGAAACACTCCACTAGTAGGAGATCAATCTACTTGATTGTTTCTTTAAGCATGCATTCTATGCAAGAACACAAAGATAAAAGCGAACAGCCTTTTGGTTAATCATCAACAATTCAAATCTAACTTTTTATTACAAAAATCTACCCCATTTTAATCTTGGAACATCCCTCCAAGAATAGGAAAACCCAAAAGACAATAATTTAAGACCATTAATACTTATCATCAATTCCTAATAATAAAAGGTAATCAATACCTAACAATTAAAGACAATTAAAACTTAACATCTAACCTTTGAGCTTAGAATCATCAATACCTAACAATTAAAGGTCATCATTACCTTTAATGGTGTGCATTAAAGATAATTTAAACTTAACTTTAGCTAAAAACTTTAACAAACTAAATTTTGGCTTAATACTTAACATGGACAGTCCAAATAATAACAAACTAAATAAAAACTAAATAAAATTAGTGGATTCTAAATGATGAATGGCCAAACCTTTTAGGAAACCCATTAACATTCTTAACTAAGCCCATTAGTTACATTGACTTGGCTTAAATTGTATTGGGCTTGATCTGAACTAAGCCTAAAACTTTGTTGGCCTTGTAAATCTCCACTATCTACATTCAGCAAGCCTTGTAGATGATGGATTAAGGCTTGTTGAAGCTTCTTGGACCCAGACCTTGTTATGGGTCCTTTAGGCATGCTAATTGGACTAGAAGCCTTTTGAACTTGAATCCTTGGAACTTAATGTATATGCTACTCCATAACACTAGGTTTCTACATGGGCTAAATCGAGACATTGCCAATGTTTTTGAATTACAGCATTATGTGGAGCTTGAGGATATACTGCATATGGCAATCAAGATTAAGTGGCAACTTTGGTACAAGGGCAGAAATCAAAGTTCATCTTCTTCATATTCATCTAAGCCATGGAAATCAAGTTGGAAGGAAGATGTGGGGACTGATTCCAAGTCCAAATTTGATTCAAGAAAGGGACAAGCTGCACCTCTATCAAAGCAGAGGGAGAAAGGTAAATTTGAAACTCCAAATTGTTCTCGTGAAATTAAATACTTTAAGTATTTGGGTTTAGGACATGTAGCTTCCCAATGCCCTAACAAGAGGGTGATGATCACATTCCATGGAGAGTTATTGTTATGGATCAGCCTACACACCAAGTGGAGCATATTCAACATCATAAAGATGAGAGAGATCAAGAAGGCAAGGATAAAGTTCAAGAGGTTTCTAGTCCAATCAGTATGCCTCAAGGACCTATAACAAGATCTCATTCTAAGAAGCTTTAACAAGCCTTAATCCATCATCTACAAGGCTTAGTGAATTTGGCTAGTGAGAGTTTGCAAGGATGCCAAAGCTTTGGAGCATGTACAGCCCAAGTTCCTTACAACTTAATTAAAGTCCAAGTTACTAATGGGTTTAGTTAAGTTTGTAATGGGCCATATTAGTTATGGGCTGGTTTTAATTAGTTTTAATAAAATCATATTAGTTTCTTAATCTTGCTCTCCAAGAGTTTGATTTGTCAACTCTTGTCATTAATGAGAACTTGCTCATTAGGGTTTCTTTGTAAAGGCTATTAATAAGCCTCGACTGCGTGTTTTTGGATAGATTATGATTGAATTATTAAACTTAAAGGCTGTTTGCTTTTATCTTTGTGTTCTTGTGTAGAATACATGCTTTAAGGAACATTCAAGTATATTGATCATCTTCTTGTGAAGTGTTTCAAAATTGGAATTCAGAAACAAGTTTTCCTTATTCCAATTCTTTGATCATCTTATCTAAGCAATCTGAATTCTAACCTTTTCTTAGGGGTTATTGCCGAATTGAGTATTGGGGTTTTCAAGTTAATGCTTTGAGGGTTCAAATACATAAAGGGGTTCTCAAGCTTATTCTTAGAGGTTCTGTATCATTTGGTATCAGAGCTTGGCTCTAGATTAGGCTTTATCTTTCTATAATTCACGTTCTTCAATTCTGATTTCTTGTGTTTGTTTTGTTCTTATTCTTCTTTGAATTAAATCAATTGTTTGCAATCTGAAATTCTGATTTTGTGATCAGGTTTTATCTTTCTATAATTCACATTCTTCAATTCTGATTTCTTGTCTTTGTTTTGTTCTTGTTCTTCTTTGAATTAAATCAATTGTTTGCAATCTGAAATTCAGATTTTGTGTTTATAGTTGAAGGTTAAAAAAAAAGAAAAGAAATTCATTTTACAAAAAAAAAAAAAAGAAGAAAGTATTCAAAAAGGAAGAATCTAGAATTCGTGGGTGATTAATATACTAATCAGATTTGATTCTGATTTAGATTTGCTATTCCTTCCTAGTTTATATTTGACATATCTGAATAAATTTTGTTATATCTTGTATTGGATTTTGCATATCATTACATTCATTGCTCATTTAAGTGATATCAATTATCAAGGTAGATTTGACATTTTTTTTTCTTTTCTCTTTCAAAATACCTTCTAAAATCGTTTCTTTCCTATTCTAGTCAGATCCTTTTATTTTTTTTTTTACATGTCCTTTGCTTCTATTTGAGTTTTCCTAATTTTATTGCTTCTTATTTGTTATTTTTCTTGTTTGGCTGAATTGTTTCAAATTTGTTTTTGCAATTTCAATTTTGAAATTCTACACATTACAAGCTATTTGAACAGTTCTAAAAGTGTGATTCACCTAAGAACATAAAAGAATTAGCTAGAGTGGTGTGAGGAAACCGTGAGTGAAATATTTGCTTGAGTTAAACATGAGTGACCATCCCCATCATTTGAGTGCAAAACACATGAGGGAGTGCTTGTGAGGTCCTTTGAATTATTTTTCTTTGTTTTTTTTTCTAACGTTCTTTTGCAGCAATGTCAAACCAAAGTGGAAATAATGAGGCTGTTCATGTTGATGAAGCTAGACTACGTGAGGCTCAACAAGGAGAGTTTGCACGTTTTAATAGAAATATGGAGGCTATGAGGGATGCATTAGAGCTCATGGATGCAAGGTTGCAAGCGGTTGAAAGAGCAACTCCAAACTGCAATGAGGTGTAAGGAGGAGGTAGAAACCAAATATCCCAAGATGACTGGAAAGATGAAGACCTTGGCTACCATGATATGAAAATGTTCGTATTGTTGGGATGGGCAGAAATAGAGGCAGAGGAGGCCGAGGCTTAGGTAGAGGTAGAGGAGGAAGGCAAGAGAATCCATACTATGGTAGAAACTAAGGCAATGAAGATTTTGTAGATAGGAATTTGGGGAGTATTAAACTTAAGATACCTATCTTTCAAGGTACAATAGATCCAAAGGCTTATTTACAATGGAAAAAGAAGATGGAGCTTATATTTGATTGTCACCATTTTAGTGAGGAAATGAAGGTCAAGCTTGCTGTTTCACAATTTATAGATTATGCCATAGCTTGGTGGGAATAATTAGTGACTGGTCGAAGGAGAAACTTGGAGTACCCAATTGAGACGTGGTATGACCTTAAGTCTACAATGAGAAAGAGGTTTGTGCCTAGACATTTTCATAGGGAACTTGTGCAAAAACTTCAAGTTCTTAAACAAGGTAGTAAAAGTGTGGATGATTACTACAAGGAGATGGAAATGGTTATGACTAGGGCTGATATAAAGGAGGATAGGGAGACTACCATGGCATGTTTCTTGGCTGGTTTGGACAAAGACATAGCTAACCGAGTTGATTTGCAACCATATGTGGAGTTAGAGGAGATGGTGCACATTGCAATCAAGGTAGAAAAACAACTCCAAAGAAGAGGACCAGCAAGGTATGTTTCTAAGCCTTTTTTCAACTCTAATTCTACTTGGAAAAAGGATGGAAAGGGTGAATTTAAAGGTGGGAACAAGGCTGCCTATGATGTTGCAAAAGGAAGGGCAGATTCAAATTCCAAAGAAAAATCCAAACTTGAAAAGCCTAAGGGGAGAAATACAGATATTAAGTGTTGGAAGTGCTAAGGAGTAGGTCATGTAAGTAGGGAGTGTCCTAATAGATGAACTATAGTCATTAGGAATGGAGAAGTAGTGACAGATGATGAAAGGGGCAGCAATGATAGTGAAGAGGAAGAGATGCCCGAATTAAAGGATTGTAGCGAGGGGAGCATAGAGGAGCCAATAAGAGGTGATTTGCTGGTCACAAGGCATGCTTTTAGTACTCAATTGAAGGAGGAGTGTCATGAGGAGCAAAGGGACAACTTGTTTCATACAAGGTGTCATGTTCAAGCAAGGCTTGTAGTGTGATAATTGATAGTGGGAGTTGCACCAATGTAGTGAGTACTCTTTTAATTAACATGTTGGGGCTGCCTACTATACCACACTCACGTCTATACAAGCTCCAGTGGCTTAATGATTGTGGTGAGGTAAAGGTGAATAGATAAGCCATGATTTCATTTTCAATTGGAAAATATCATGATGAGGTGTTATGTGATGTAGTGCCTATGCATGCTGGAGAAATATTGCTTGGGCGACCATGGCAATTTGACAGAAGGGCTATATATGATGGGTACCTCAATAGGTATTCATTTGCCAAGGATGGTAGAAAGACAATCTTAACACCACTTTCCTCAAGAGAAGTGTATGAAGAGCAATGTAAAATGGAAAGGATGAGAGTTGAGGCCGAAAAGAAAGAGAAAGAGAGTAAACAAAGTACTTTAGAGAGTGAAAACAAAAAGAGTGAAAAGAAAGAGGGAAGAGAATAAAAAGAGCAGATTCAGCCTAGAGAGCAAAATGCCAAGAATGTGAGTTTGATAGCTAGGACAAGTGTGGTTAGGCAAGCTTTGTATTCCAATCAGCCTATATTTGTCTTTTTGTATAAAGGAGCTTGTTTAGCAACTATTGAATGTAACCGGTCTTTGCCTAGTGTGTTTGATAATCTTTTGTAGGAATTTGAAGATGTGTTTCCCGAGGAGATGCCAAGTGGTTTACCACCAATTAGAGGCATAGAACACCAAATTGACTTCATTCCTAGAGCTGCTATACCCAATAGGCCAGCATATAGAACGAATCCAAGTGAGACAAAGGAGATCCAAAAACAAGTGGAGGAGTTGCTAGCTAAGGGGTATGTGAGGGAGAGTTTTAATTTGTGCTCGGTTCCTGTTATTCTTGTACCAAAGAAGGATGGAACATGGAGGATGTGTGTGGACTGCAGAGCCATCAATAAAATCACTATAAAGTACCATCATCCTATTCCTAGATTAGATGACATGCTTGATGAGTTAAATGGTTCTTGTTTGTTCACCAAAATTGATTTGAAATTTGGTTATTATCAAATTTGAATGAATGTTGGTGATGAATGGAAAATAGCCTTTAAGACCAAGTATGGGTTGTATGAATGGCTTGTCATGCCATTTGGTCTTACTAATGCACCTAGCACATTTATGCGATTAATGAACCATGTGTTGCGTGATTACTTGGGTAAGTTTGTTGTTGTTTATTTTGATGATATTCTGATTTACTCTAAGTGCTTAGATGATCATGTCATGCATGTGCGACTTATACTAGAAAAACTTAAGTAGGAAAAGTTGTATGCTAACCTTAAGAAGTGTAGCTTTTGCATGGATAAGGTTAATTTTCTTGGTTTTGTTGTATCTAGTCAAGGTATTGAGGTTGATGAAGACAAGGTTAAAGCCATTAAGGAGTGGCCGAGACCTAAAAGTGCTAGTGAGGTGAGGAGTTTTCATGGGCTTACTGGTTTCTATAGGAGATTCATTAGGGATTTCAGCACTATAGCCACAACTTTGAATGAGTTAGTTAAGAAAAATGTTGGATTTATTTAGGGTGATGCACAAGAACATGCATTTAATGAGCTTAAGGTTAAATTGTGTAATGCACCTTTGCTTGTTTTACCTAACTTTGGTAAGACTTTTGAGATTGAATGCGATGCTAGTGGCATAGGCATTGGAGCTGTTTTGATGTAGGATCAAAGCGCACTAATGTATTTCAGTGAAAAGTTAAGTGGGGCAGCCTTGAAGTATCCAACATATGACAAGGAATTATATGCTTTAGTTCAAGCTTTACACACATGGCAGCATTATTTGTGGCCTAGGGAGTTTGTGATACACACTGACCATGAAAGTTTAAAGCATTTGAAGGCAAGATAAGCTGAACCATAGGCATGCTAAATGGGTGGAGTTCATAGAAACATTCCCATATGTGATTAAATACAAGCAAGGTAAGGAAAATGTGGTTGCTGATGCATTATCTAGAAGGTACACTTTACTTAACTCACTTAGTGCTCAATTGCTAGGTTTTGAGTTTATAAAAGAGTTGTATCATCATGATGCTGATTTCAGTGATATATATATTTCTTGTAACAATGGGGCTGTTTCTCATGATTTTTACTTGTTTAATGGTTTTTTTTTTTCAAAAGAAATAGATTGTGCATTCCTAAATGTTCTATGAGGGAATTGTTGATTAAGGAGGCACATGGAGGGGGCCTAATGGGACATTTTGGGGTCAATAAGACCTATGATATACTATTAGAACATTTCTTTTAGCCTAGTATGAAACATGATGTGCATAAAGTTTGTGAGCATTGCATTACATATAGAGAAGCTAAGTCTAGGTTGAAACCGCATGGGTTATACACACCATTACCTATTCCTAATGAACCTTGGACTGATTTGTCTATGGATTTTGTGCTTGGATTGCCTAGAACAAGGAAAGGTCATTATACTATCTTTGTTGTGGTTGATAGATTTAGTAAAATGGCTCATTTTATACCATGTCATAAAACTGATGATGCTCAATTGATTGCTGATTTATTTTTCAAAGAAGTTGTGCATTTACATGGCATACCTAAGAGCATTGTTAGTGATAGAGATGTTAAGTTCTTAAGTCATTTTGGCATGTGTTGTGGGGAAAGTTAGGAATTAAGCTGATATTTTCAACTACTTGTCGCCCTCAAACCGATGGGCAAACTGAAGTAGTAAATAGGACTTTGATTACCTTGCTTAGAGCAATCATAGAAAAGAACATTAGGACATGGGAGGATTGTTTACCATTGGTGGAGTTTGCTTACAATAGGGCTGTTCATAGCACTACTCATTGTTCTCCATTTGAGATTGTTTATGGATTTAATCCACTTACTCCTATTGATCTATTACCATTGCCACCTAACAATTTTGTGAGTGTTGATGCTGATTCTAAAGTAGATTTGGTGAAGTTACACAAGCAAGTTAAGGAGAGGATTGAAACACAAAATGCTAAAGTAGCTTCATGTGTGAACAAAGGAAGGAAGCCAATGATTTTTCAACCTAGGGATTGGGTGTGGGTACATCTTCACAAAGAGAGGTTTCCACTTCAAAGGAAATCTAAGCTAAACCCAAGAGGAGATGGTCCTTTTCAAATCCTTGAACGAATTAATGACAATGCATACAAAGTGGACTTGTCAGGTGAGTATAATGTTAGTACTTCATTTAATGTGGCTTATTTGAGTCGTTTTGATATAGGTGATGCTTTCAATTAGAGGACGAATCCTTTTGAGGAGAGGGAAAATGTTATGGATCAGCCTACACACCAAGTGGAGCGGATTCAACATCATGAAGATGAGAGAGATCAAGAAGGCAAGGATAAAATTCAAGAGGTTTCTAGTCCAATCAATATGCCTCAAGGACCTATAACAAGATCTCATTCTAAGAAGCTTCAACAAGCCTTAATCCATCATCTACAAGGCATAATGAATTTGGCTAGTGAGGGTTTGCAAGGACGCCAAAGCTTTAGAGCATGTACAGCCCAAGTTCCTTATAACTTAATTCAAGTCCAAGTTACTAATGGGTTTAATTAAGTTTGTAATGGGCCATATTAGTTATGGGCTAGTTTTAATTAGTTTTAATAAAATCATATTAGTTTCTTAATCTTGTTCTCCAAGAGTTTGATTTATCAACTCTTGTCATTAATGAGAACTTGCTCGTTAGGGTTTCTTTGTAAAGGCTATTAATAAGCCTTGGGTGAGTGTTTTTGGACAGATTATGATTGAATTATTAAACCTAAAGGCTGTTTGCTTTTATCTTTGTGTTCTTGTGTAGAATACATGCTTTAAGGAACATTCAAGTAGATTGATCATCTTCTTATGAAGTATTTCGAAATTGGAATTCAGAAACAAGTTTTCCTTATTCCAATTCTTTAATCATCTTATCTAAGCAATCTGAATTCTAAACCTTTTCTTAGGGGGTTGTTGCCGAATTGAGTATTGGGGTTTTCAAGTTAATGCTTTGGGGCTTCAAATACATAAAGGGGTTCTCAAGCTTATTCTTGGAGGTTCTGTATCAGCTATTTTCTAAGAGTGACAGGGATGATGACAATGACAACATGCCCCCTTTAGAAGACATAAGTGATTAAGAAAATAGTGGAGATGAAATCATAGCAATGCTAGAATGGAGTAGTTTGGATGGGAAGAGAAAGGCAGATTTGGTGAAGAAACTACATGAGGAGGTGCACAAGAACATTGAGAAGAAAAATCAACAAATAGCAAGCCAAGTGAATAAGGGAAGGAGGTGTGTTGTATTCAAACCAAGTGACTTGGTTTGGGTGCATATGAGAAAAGAAAGGTTTCCAACTCAAAGGAAGACAAAGCTTCATCTAAGGGGAGATGGACCTTTTCAAGTAGTTGAGAAGATCAATGACAATGTATACAAGTTGGACCTACCTAGTGAGTATAATATGAATGCTACCTTCAATGTTAGTAATCTTTATCCTTTTAATGTAGATGTTGGAGATTCATGGATGAATCATCCTAAAGAGGGAGGGAATGATGCAAACAATGAAGCATACAAAGGCAAGTATCTAATTAACTTCCCCATAGTCCCATTACAAGAGCAAGAATGAAGAAATTCAAGGAAACACTAAATGGGATAATTCAAGGCTTATGGGATGATCTTGCCACAATTCAAGAATGCAAGAATGAATCATTCATCAAAATGGAGATTTAAGACTTAAATCAAAGTTTGGTGACAATGATTCAAGTGGATGAAAGCCAAAACATGGGCATGTACCTAGGCCTTTAGTTTGTTTTTGATTTTTTGGGCCCCTATCAATATCATATAAGCCCAAGTTCAATTAAATTAAGTTTACTTATATAGTTAGTGAGTTTTGGGTCTATTTATGTTAGGTTTAAAGCCTAAAACGAGTTTGGATTTATTTCTTATTTAGGAATCAATTTGTAACTAGGAAACTTCAATCCTTGTTTAGGAAGATTCCCTAGTGTATGTTTTATTCCAATTTAGGTTTGAACCTATGATTATTAGTTGTCTAGGAATCAATTTCTAACAAGGAAACTTTAATTCTTGTTTAGGAAAGATTCCCTAGTCTATGTTTTATTCCAATTTAGGGTTGAACCAATAATTATTAGTTGTCTAGGAATCAATTTCTAACTATGAAATTTTAATTCGTGTTTATGAAAGATTCCCTAGTCTATGTTTTATTCCAATTTAAGGTTGAGCCTCTATATAGACTCAACCATTCACGTAAAATGGAGTTAGATTTTGATAAATAAAAATTCAATTTTTCTTAAGAGTGTTATCTCTTGTTTTTTATTGTTGCTTGAATCAATTTCATACAATCAAAGCTAATTACTTTGTGTGTATTTATTCCAAAGTTCTTTTTCATGAGCTGGTATTGTGCTGCAGAGATCATCATCCAAAGGTGATCATATTCCAAGGTGCTCTATCATGGGTTGGAATTGGGTCGTGGACTTGGAAAAAATCTAATTTAGCTTTCTAAGGAGTTGCTTCCAAGCGTAAAGGTCTTGGGTCTCAAGTTTAATATACTTGGGGTTTGTATCATCTTTCTAATCAAGGATTGAAGTTTCCTATTTGAAATTGATTCCTAAATTGATTTCTAAGCAAGAAATAACTCTAAACTCATTTTGGGCTTTAAATCTAATATAAATAGGTCTAAAACTTATTAATACATAATCAAAGTTAATTTAATTGACTATTGGCTTATACCACATTGATAGGAGCCTAAAAACATCAAAACTAAATTAAAATGATAAAATTCAAAAAATAAAAACAATTCATACAGTACCTTACATGCCTAGGGACACGCTTATGTAGCTGAGTGTGTTACATGCTTCACCATATAGAAGGGAACACGCCCAAGTACATGGGCATGTACTTGACCCTGTCAATACGCTTTTGTGCCACTTATGCAATTTCTTCCTATGGCCATGTTTGAAGCTTGACTCTCTATGTTTTGGGCTTCATCCACTTGAATCATTATCACCAAACTTTGATTTGAGTCTTGAATCCCCATTTTGTTGAATAATTCATTCTTGTATTATTGGATTGTGGCAAGCTCATCCCACATGCCTTGAATCATCCCATTTAGTGCTTCCTTGAATTTCTTCATTCTTGCTCTTGTAATGGGACCATTAAGTTGAATTGGATCCTTGCATTTATATGCTTTCTTGTTTGCATCAATAACATATCCTAGAAAAAATGCTAGTATGCCATTTAAGCCTTATTATCCCAGGCCATCTCCAGTTGATCTTCAATATGAAGATACTTCATTCAATTATTTCTCTTATGATGGGACATCCATAGTTGAATGGAATATTGATGGTTTATCTAAATACCAAATTAAAAATGTCATACATTATATGACTATGTATGCAAATGCCTCTAAAGCAAGAGGGAATGCTGATGATATAGTAGCCAAAGTAATTGTAGCAAACTTCACAGGCCAACTTAAAGGTTGGTGGGATTTTTATTTATCCCATGAAGTAAAAGTACAAATTTTAATATCAATAAAAACAGAAACTATGTCTCAACAGCCAGGATAGGAAGCTGTCACTAGTTCAAGAATTATGTTAGATGCTATCAATACCCCATTATATACTATAGGGATACATTTTATTGGCTCTACCACTTCTTATTTAGATAAATCACATGAGCAGTTAATAAACTTAAGATGTCCTAATTTATCTCATTTTAAGTGGTATAAAGATGTCTTCTTATCTATTGTTTATACTAGAGAAGACAATATTAATGACTTTTGGAAAGAAATTTTTTTATCTAGATTGCCACTATTATTTGCTAAAAGGGTAAGAATAAGAATTAAAAATAGATGGGATGGAGTTATTCCTTATAGTCAATATACTTATGGAGAATTAGCAGCAAAAGTAATCATGAAAGGAATAGCATTATGTAATGAAATGAAATTACATAATCAATCCAAAAAGAGATAAGGCAATAGGAAAAAGGTTGCTTGGAGACTTCTATGAACATACGGGTTATCAACCTTTATTTTCTTCTTATAAGAAGAAAAGAGCTTATAAGAAGGATAGTTACTATCCTTCAAAGCAAAAGAGAAGAAATTATAAAAAATCCGAAGAAAAGAAAAGTAGAAAATCTTCTAAAAAATCAAAAGGAAAATCAAAATTGAAGAAGAACATAATATGCTATAAGTGTGGAAAACTAGGACATTATGCTAATAGGTGTAAAGTCAAACAACATATTCAAGCCTTATCAATAGATGAAGGCCTTAAAAAAATCTTTAATTAATCTATTTATTATTGAAATAGATTCTGAGAAAGAAGATTATGAAATAAATGTTGTAGATTATACATCAAAGTTTGATTCAAGTTCAGATTCATCACGTTCTTCTCCACCAAAAGAAGAATGCGAATGAAATTATGATTATTATAAAGCCCTATGTCAGATGAATGGCTTATGTGTATTAACTAAAGAAGAAGATATGATTCTAGATCTTATTAATCATATCTAAGATGGAGAAGAGAAAAAGAAGCAAATACAAAATATTTGTGAATTTATTAATTAGATTTGCTAGAAAAGAGGCTTTCTGAAAAATTAGAAAAACCCTATAATCTTAAAGAGATTATGGTTAGGGTTAAAAATTCTAAAAAAAAATAAAGCCAAGAGAGCCTACAATTAATAAATTAAAGGCTAAAATTAGTTATGTTAAAACAAAATTAAAAGAATTAAAGGATAGAGTTTCTTTCTTAGAATTAATTAAGAAAGAGGAATTAGAAGGAGAAGAAGAAGAAGAATTTTCTCTTAAAAGGGCAGAAAGAGATTCACGAAACGAAGATGAAATTAATAATTTTTAATTTTTAAATTTAATGGATCAAGTTACAACTCATAAATGGCACACTTATATTATAGTGGTTGTCAAATAAAGCATTTATGTTTCAATAATTGCCCTTATTGATTTAGGTGTAGATTTAAATTGCATTAATGAAGGTATTGTTCCTTCCAAGTACTTCACTAAAACCACTAAAGTACTAAACACAGCAGATGATTCAAGATTAAGGATTAAATATAAACTATATGATGCTGCTGTTTGCAATAAAGGAATGTGCTTTCAAATACCATTTATAATGGTTAGAGGATTATCTCATCCTGTCATATTAGGAAATCCTTTTCTATATATGTTATACCTTGTAAAAGAAAATTTTGAACAAGGAATAACATCATAAAAGTGGGGAGAGTAATACATTTTTCTTTTATATCTCAACCGAGATTAAAGGAAATTGATATTATTCAAAATAAAATAAAAAATAAAGAAAACTTTTTAGCTTCTTTATCACAAGAAGTCAGTCAAAAGAAAATTGAAGGGCAATTATTATTGCCAGCTATAAAGGAGAAGATAGAGAAAATTCAGCATGAAATGATTAAAGAAATCTGTGCATTCCCAATGCTTTTTGGAACAGGAAAAAGCATGTGGTAACTTTACCATATGAGCCTAATTTCAATGAAAAGCATATTCCCACTAATGCTAGACTTATTGCAATGGGTCCTAGACACTTAGAAATATGTAAAAAAGAGATTGCTAAATTGGAATCAAAAGGACTTATTAGAAAAAGTCACAGTCCTTAGAGTTGTCCAGCATTTTATGTAGAAAATGTTGTTGAGCTAGAAAGAGGATGATACGAACCCCAAATAACCTATTTTGATACCCATTGCCTTTATGCTTGGAAAGGACTCCACTGGAAAGCTAAATAAAGTTTGCAAGGAAAAACCTCAACTCAATGATGAACTTGTATCAAGGAACCTTGGTATATTGTGAACAAGCAAAGTAATTAGCTTTGAAAGTTTGGGTTTTTGATTCTAATCCAAGAACCAAATTTGAGAAAACTCTCACACAAGCTTAAAGCTTAAATTTGGGGAAATCAACTTTTTTTCTTATTTAATGAATAGCTAAGTATTTATAGTATCTTAGCTAGGTTACCAAACCCTAATTAGAATTAGTTAAAGAATAGGAAATCTTCCTATTGAGGATTCCTAAATAAGAAAGAAAACTGATTTCTAAATAAGAAATAAATCTAAACTAGTTTTGCACTTTAAACCTAATATAAATAGGCCTAAAACTTACTAATTACATAAGCAAACCAAATTTTATTGAATATGGGTTTATATCATATTTATAAGGGTCCAAAAAATATCAAAACACTAAAATTCAAAAAAATAAAATAAATCATGCAGTAGCCTATATGCCTAGGGACACGCCCATGTTACTGGGCATGTTGATCATGGTTCTTCATATAAAAGGGAACACGCCCAGGTACATGGGCGAGTACCTGACCTTATCAGCAAGCTTTTCATGTAATTTCTTCTCTTGGCCGTGTTTAAAGTTTGCATTTCCAAGTCTTGCCCTTCTAGCCTCTTCCATATAGTTTCATCATCACTTTGAAGGCTATCAGATTCCCATTAGAGGAGTTCTGAGACTTGTTGTTAATTACAGGCCTTTGAATAAAGCCTTAAGGTGGATTAGGTATCCATTAACTAATAAGAAAGATCTACTAAATAGGCATTATGATGCTAGTATATTCTCAAAATTTGATATGAAATTTGGTTACTAGCAAATCTAGATTAAAGAAGGAGATCGCTATAAAACAGCATTCACTATTCTCTTTGGGCATTATGAATGGAATTTTATGCCCTTTGGATTAAAAAATGCTCCTTCTAAATTTTAAAGAATAATGAATGACATATTCAATGCTTATTCAGCATTCACTATTGTCTATATTAATGATGTGCTAGTATTTTCTAGCAATTTAAATCAACATTCTAAACATTTAAATATCTTTATTAAGATTATTCAAAAAGCAGGTTTAGTAGTGTCGGCAAAGAAAAATAAATTGTGTCAAACAAAAATTAGATCTTAGGACACAACATAGAAAAAGTCACTATGATCCTATAGATAGAGCCATCTAATTTGCTGACAAATTTCCTGATGAAATAAAAGATAAAACTCAATTATTGATATGGAACCTCCATGAATAAGCTTGAGAACCCCTTTTTTATATGTGAACCCCCAACACATTAACATAGAAACCCCAAGACCAATTTGAATTCAACCCTTAAGGAAGGTTAGAAATTAGGTCACTTAG
This sequence comes from Reutealis trisperma, assembly GCA_947687605.1. Taxonomy (NCBI): domain Eukaryota; kingdom Viridiplantae; phylum Streptophyta; class Magnoliopsida; order Malpighiales; family Euphorbiaceae; genus Reutealis; species Reutealis trisperma. Next base: position 2,099,445 of record CANTUT010000067.1, on the reverse strand, counting down.
ATAAATTGATCAAGAATTAGACTAAAGAAAACTCAGTTTCTAGATTCCAATTTTGAAACACTCCACAAGCAAGTGATAGTCTTAAAGGTTATTTTCCATTCATAACCAACATTCATTCGAATTTGATAATAACTAGATTTCAAGTCTAATAAACACATAAGAATCATACAATTCATCAAGCATATCATCTAATATAGGTATAGGATGATGATACTTTATAGTGATTTTATTGATGGCTCTACAGTCTACACACATCCGCCATGTTCCATCCTTCTTTGGCACAAAAATGACAAGAACCGAATAAGGACTTAAACTTTCCCTCACATATCCCTCGGATAGTAGCTTCTCCACTTATCTTTGGATCTCCTTTGCCTCACTTAGATTCATCTTATATGTTGGCCTATTAGGTATGGCAACCCCAGGGATGAAGTCAATTTACTGCTCTATGCCTCTAATTGGTGGTAAACCACTTAGCGACTCCTTAGGAAATATGTCTTCAAATTCTTGCAAAAGTTCAACAAACACACTAGGCAAAGATGCGTTAAGCTTATTAGTAGCAAAACAAGCCCCTTTGTACAAAAGTACAAATATAGGCTTTTTGGAATACAAAACATGCCCAACCTCGCTTGCCCTAGCTATCAAACTTACATCTTTCCCTCTAGGCCAAATCTGTCCTCCTTTTTCTTTTCCCTCATGATTTTCACTCTTCAAAACACTCTTCTCACTCTTTTTTCTCTCTTTTCGGCCTCCACTCTCATCCTTTCCATTGTACATTGGTTTTCATACACTTCTTTTAAGGAAAGTGGTGCTAGGATTATCTTTTTACCATTCTTGGTAAATGAATACCTATTGAGGTACCCATCATGTATAGCCCTTTTGTCAAATTGCCATGGTTTCCCAAGCAATATTTCTCTAGCATGCATAGGCACTACATCACACAACACCTCATTATGATATTTTCCAATTGTAAATGAAATCATGGTGATACAAACCCTAAGTATATTAAACTTGAGACCCAATTATCTTTACACTTGAAAGCAACTCCTTGGAAAGCTAAATCAGGTTTTTCCCAAGTCCACGATCTAAATCCAGCCCATGATAGAGCACCTTGGAATATGATCACCTTTAGATGATGATCTCTATAACACAATACTAAACTCGTGGAAGAGGACATTAGAATAAATACGCACAAAGTAATTAGTTTTGATTGTATGAACTTGATTCAAGCATGAATCAAAACCAAGAGATCACACTCTTAAGAAAACTGAATTTTATTGATCATAACTTAACTTAATTTTACATGAATGGTTGAGTTTATATAGAGGCTAAACCCTAAATTAGAATCACCTAAGGATTAGGAAATCTTCCAATATAAGGATTGAAGATTCCTAATTAGAAACTAATTCCTAAATAATAACTAAGTTTGAACTGAATTCTAAAACAAGTTAGGAATCCTTCCTATACAAGAGAAGCTATTTCCTAACTAGAAATTGAAATCTAATTAATTAACTACAAAATTCGGATGGGCCTTTGACCTAATATAAAATAGGCCCAAAACTAATTAAAACATCAAAATGAAGTAGTTTAAACAATACTTGGGCTGTATACATAACATAGGCAGCCCAAACACTAAATAAAACATGATAAATTGAATTTGAAAAGTCCAAATATGAAGGGTCCAATTTGAATGAAGAATAGTAGCCTTGTAAACACTTGAATAGATTAGGCCCAAGCAAATTGGAATGTAATTTGGCCTCTTCATCTTAACATTGGTCTTGAATAGATTGATTAAGCCCTTGAAGCTTCCTTGAATACAATTGGATCCATATGCAAAGCTCATGATCCAAATATCCTTGATTGATTTATAGGAAACTTCATACAATCTCATATTCTTCTTGGATGATTCACCAATCATGTACAATGGTTGGATTGCATGTCTTTGTAGGCTATATTGGTAGAAATGACAACCTTGAAGAACCTTCTTGAAATCTTTATCTTGCAAATATTTGTAGGATACTTGCAAGGAATCTTGATTCTCATCATTCCCTCCTTTCTCAAAACGATTCGACCTCGAATCTATACGTACATGAAGGAAAGAGGAATTAGAATTAAAATTTGAAGAGATATCATAATACTCACCTTGAGATTGCAACTTAAGGGCCAATTCATCAAAGCTCAAAGCTCTATGCCTATAGATAGGAACTTGTACAATCAACAAATGTAAGCAAGTCTTTCCAAACACAATTCCTATCTTAGCTCCATTCTCCTTGGTTATTAGGATTGTAGAATTTACATCTAGTTTGCTCCATGACAATCCTTCCTTGAAATCCTGAAAAAAAGAAACACGAAAACTAGATAAAGAAAAGTAAGTTTGTTAGTAAACAAAGCCATCTTTTCTTTTTCACTCATACAAACTTGTTTTTCTTTATTCAAATCATCACTCTTTCTTTTTCTTTCCTCCAATTTTTTTCTTTTTTCTTTTTGCACTCTCTTTTTCTTTTGGCACATCTTCACTCACACTCTTTTCTTCACTCTTGTTTTCTCTCTTCTTTTGAACTCTTCTCATCTCAATCTCATAGATTTCTCTAGGTGAAAGCGGTGCAAGAGTTATCTTCTTTCCATCCTTTTCAAAAGAATAGTGACTGGTGTAGCCATCATGCATCACCTTTCTATCAAACTGCCAAGGGCGTCCTAACAATAGATGACCTGCTTGCATAAGCACAACATCAAATAAAATTTCATTATTATATCGACCTATTTTGAAAGCTACTAGAACTTGCCTTGTCACCCTAATTTCCCCACAATCATTAAGCCATTTTAGTTTATAAGGGCGAGGATGCTTAGTAGTAGGTAACCCTAGTTTCTCAACTAAAGTAGTACTTGCAACATTGGTTACACTACCCCCATCTATGATGACATCACAAACTCTATCTTTTACAAGGCATCTAGTTTGAAATAGATTTTCCCTTTGTTGCACATTATCATCATGTTGGACTTGCATGTTCAATGATCTCCTTGTAACAAGAGACCTCCTACCTTCAGCTATTTCTGGTATATGGTCCTCCTCTTTGTCACTTGCATCTTCAAGAGGTGGCATTCTTTCTTCTTCAGCTTACTTGTCACTAGCCAAATAACACTCCCCATCTTGCATAAACATTATCTTCTTGTTTGGACAATCCTTCTTGTAATGACCTACACCTTGACATTCAAAGCATATAATATTTCTAAAACTAGAAGGCGTAGCTTTACCTTTTGTCTTTGCTTGGGAAGGGCATCTTTAGAGCTTTTTTGGAATTGACCTTAGGCTTGGATGGAAAAGCCTTGTCATCTTTTCTCTAATTCGATTTGAATGGTGCATTGTAGGAGGTGGATAGCCGATTGGAATTTCTCTTCTTCAATTGCTTCTCAACCTTCAAAGCAAGATGAAGCAAATCTTCAAGCTCCATATATGGTTGTAGCTCAACCACATTTGCAATATCCTTATTCAAACCATTGAGGAACCTTGCCATTGTAGCCTCATTATTTTCTTCCACATTTGCTCGAATCATGGCTACCTCCATCTCTTTGTAGTATTCCTCAACACTCTTGGACCCTTGAGTTAGGTTTTGAAGACGATTGTACAGCTCCCTATAGTAATGATTTGGTACAAATCTTCTTCTCATGATTGCTTTTAAGTCCCTCCATTCTTCGATGGGTCTTTCTCTATTTCTTCTCCACTTTTGCTTGGTATCATCCCACCAAGCAATGGCATATCCATCAAATACAGCAATAGCAAGCTTTAATTTCTTGGATTCAGTGTAGTTATGACAATCAAACACTAATTCAATCTTCTTTTCCCAATCCAAGTATGCTTCGGGATCTATTCTTTCATGGAATGTTGGAATTTTCAATTTTGTTCCACCATTACTGTCATCTTGTCTAGCTTTTGACCTCACTTCTTCTTCTTCATCAACATCACCAAATGATTCACCACCATCTTCAATCTCATCCCACACTCTCCTTGCTACACGTCTAGCTTGTTTAGGAAAATTTAATGGTTATCCCCTCGTGATTGAAGCTTCTAATTGGTCCATTATCTCCATGCTTCTTTGCTCAAGTTGGTCCATTATTTCATTGGTCCTTCTCTCCATCGCTTGGAGCAAATCATGTAAGGCTTGGAATCTATCTATTTCCCCTTGTTGATTTCCTTGGATTCCACTCATCTTTGAGCTGCAAAACAAAGTTAGCAAAGTAGAGAATAGTTTCCTCACTTCACTCCCTCACGTGTTTCACTCAAGTAATTTTGTCACTCAAGTCCACTTGTGTTTAATTTTACTCTCAATCAATGGCTTTTCTCTAGATGTGCTCACACTTAGCCTTTTTCCACTCAAATCTCTTGTCAAGATTAGTTGCAAAAATCAAATTAATACACTCTTACTAAATTACAATGTGAAATAAAAATTCCAAAGACTCAAAATGAAACAAGAAATAAGGAATCCTAAAGACACTAGGAAAACAAGAATCCTAATTTAACTAGGAAAAAAAATTAGAATTTTGACTCAAAAAATAAAATTAGAAATCCTAATTGAAGTTGGAAAACAAAAGTTGAAATCCTAATAGAACTAGGAGAACAATGTGGGAATCCATATGAGATTAGGAAATCTAATGAGACATGAACAAGGATTGAAATGAATTAGGAAGAAATCAGAATGAACATAGGATTAGAAAAGTCAAACCAAATTTGGAAAGGAGTAGGAAACCAATCCTAGCTTGTTTTGGAAGGATGCTTAGACTTGGTCAAACTCCTTGTAGAATGCTGAAATCTTTGATTCTCCTTGTATAATCTTGAAAATTAGCTTCTTTCCTTGTCCTCTTCACTTTAGGAACTAAATAACTTCTATAAATACACCAAAAAGTTAGATTTCAACACTTTTTGATTCTTCTTTTCTTTTTGGGCGAATTTTCCTTTTTTTGTTTTTTTGCTTTTCTTTTTTTCTTTTTCTCTTTTTTTTGACCGATTTCTTTCTTTCTTTTTTTTTTTTCTAATTACAGGAGCAAATTGAAAGGAAAATTAACAAACAAATTGAAGATTAAATACAATAAGTCAAACCAAATTTGAAGTCTTTAAAGCTTGGGTGAGTCCTCCCTTCTTTCTTCTTGAATTTGAATTAGTTTCCAAGTAAGTATGGATTTGACCTTCCAATGAAACAAAGAATAGAAATATGAATAGGATGGAATGAACAGAGGAACAAACGAATAAAGAAAAATAAAAGGTAAAACGATTTGGATTTTTTTTTTTTAATTTTCAGATCTGAAACAATAATAAACAGAATTAACGAGATGAAAACGAAGGAATTCAATAAAAATGAAAAGAAACAAAAACAAGAAAATAAATGAAAATAGAAAACACAAATGAAATGGAAAGATATAACATGATTTAGAGCCTAAACTTTGATACTAAACTGATACGAACCCCAAGTATATTAAACTTGAGACCCAATTATCTTTACGCTTGGAAGCAACTCCTTGGAAAGCTAAATCAAGTTTTTCCCAAGTCCACGACCCAAATTCAACCCGTGATAGAGCACCTTGGAATATGATCACCTTTAGATGATGATCAATGCGACACAATACCAAACTCATGGAAGAGAACCTTGGAATAAATACACACAAAGTAATTAGCTTTGATTGTATAAACTTGATTCAAGCAAGAATCAAAACCAAGAGATCACACTCTTAAGAAAATTAAATTTTATTGATTATAACTTAACGTAATTTTACATGAATGGTTGAGTTTATATAGAGGCTTAACCCTAAATTAGAATCACCTAGGGATTAGGAAATCTTCCAATATAAGGATTGAAGATTCCTAATTAAAAACTAATTCCTAAATAATAACTAAGTTTGAACTAAATTCTAAAACAAGTTAGGAATCATGCCTATACAAGAGAAGCTATTTCCTAACTAGAAACTGAAATCTAATTAATTAAACTATAAAATTCGGATGGGCCTTTGACCTAATATAAAATGGGCCCAAAACTAATTAAAACATCAAAATAAAGTAGTTTAAACAACACTTAGGCTGTATATATAACATAAGCAGCCCAAACACTAAATAAAACATGATAAATTAAATTTGAAAAGTCCAAATATGAAGGGTCCAATTTGAATGAAGAATGGCAGCTTTGTAAACACTTGAATAGATTAGGCCCAAGCAAATTGGAATGTAATTTGGCCTCTTCATCTTGACATTGTTCTTGAATAGATTGATTAAGCCCTTGAAGCTTCCTTGAATACATTTGGATTCAAATGCAAAGCTCATGATTCAAATATCCTTGATTGATTTATAGGAAACTTCATACAATCTCATATTCTTCTTAGATGATTCACCAATCATGTGCAATGGTTGGATTGCATGTCTTTGTAGGCTATCTTGGTAGAAATGACAACCTTGAAGAACCTTCTTGAAATCTTTATCTTGCAAATATTTGTAGGATACTTGCAAGGAATCTTGATTCTCATCACATGGCTTGTCTATTCACCTTTACCTCGCCACAATCATTAAGCCATTAAAGCTTGTATGGATGTGGGTGTAGTATAGTTAGGCAGCCCCAACCTACTAATCAAAAGTGTACTCACTACATTGGTGCAACTCCCACTATCAATTATCATATTACAAGCCTTACCTTGAATATGACACCTTGTATGAAATAAGTTGTCACTTTGCTCCTCATGGCACTGCTCCTTCAATTGAGTGCTAAGAGCATGCCTTGTGACCAACAAATCACATTTTATTAGCTCCTTTATGCTCCCCTCACTACAATCCTCTAATTTAGGCATCTCTTCCTCATCACTATCATTACTGCTCTTTTCATCATCTGTCACTATTTCACCATTCCTAATGATCATTGGTCATCTATTAAGACACTTCTTGCTTACATGACCTACTCTTTGGCAATTCCAACACTTAATATCTCTATTTCTCCCCTTAGGCTCTTCATATTTGGATTTTTCTTTGGAAATTGAATATGCCCTTCCTTTTGCAACATCATAGGCAGCCTTGTTTCCACCCTTAAATTCACCTTTTCCATCCTTTTTCCAAATATAATTAGAATTGGAAAAAGGTTTAGAAACATACCTTGCTAGTCCTCTTCTTTGGAGTTGTTTTTCCACCTTCATGGCAATGTGCACCATCTCCTCTAACTCCACATACGGTTGCAAATCAACTTGGTCAGCTATGTCGTTGTTCAAACCAACCAAGAAATGTGCCATGGTAGTCTCCATATCCTCCTCTATATCAGCCCTAATCATAAGCATTTCCATCTCTTTGTAGTAATCATCCACACTTTTACTATGTTTGTCTAAGAACTTGAAGTTTTTGCACAAGTTCCTTATGAAAATGCCTAGGTACAAACCTCTTTCTCTTTGTAAACTTAAGGTCATACCAAGTCTTAGTTGGGTACTCCAAGTTTCTCCATCGACTAGTCACTAATTGTTCCCACCAAGCTATGGCATAATCTACAAAATGGGAAACTGCAAGCTTGACCTTCTTTTCCTCACTAAAATGGTGACAATCAAATATAAGCTCCACTTTTTTTTTTCCTATTGTAAATAAGCCTTTGGATCTATTGTACCTTGAAATGTAGGTATCTTAAGTTTAATGCTCCCTAAATTCCTATCTACAAAATCTTCATTGCCTTGGTTTCTACCATAGTGTGGATTCTCTTACCTTCTCCCTTTACCCCTACCTAAACCTTGGCCTCCTCTACCTCTATTTCTACCCATCCCAACAATAGGAACATCTTCATACTCATTGTAGCCAAGGTCTTCATCTTCCAAGTCATCAACTTGAGGTATAGGGTTTCTACCTCCCCTTTGCACCTCATTGTAGTTTGGAGTTGCTCTTTCAACTGCTTGCAACCTTATGTCCATGCATTCTAAGGTGTCCCTCATAGCCTCCATGGTCCTATTAAAACATGCAAACTCTCCTTGTTGAGCCTCATGTAGCCTAGCTTCATCAACATGACCACTAGTTTCTCCACTTTCGTGTGACATTGCTGCAATAGAAAGGTTAGAAAACAAAGAAAAATAGAATGTGTATTAGAAACCTCACAAGCACTCCCTAACGTGTTTGTACTCCAAAGATGGGGTTGGTCACTCATGTATAACTCAAATAATGAATTCACTCAAGGTATTCCTCACACCATTCTAGCTAATTCTTTTATGTTCTTAGGTGAATCACACTTTAAAAAAAAAATTCAAATAGCTTGCAATGTGTAGAATTCCAAAACTGAAATTTTCAAAACCAAGTTTGATGCAATTCGATCAACAAGAAAATTTAACAATTAAGAAGCAATAAATTAAAAAACTCAAATAAATGCAAAAGATATATAAAAGAACACAAGAATTACTTAAAGCACAAGAAGTTTTCGAAATTTGAAGGGTGTTTTGGATAAGGAATTGAAATTTGCAATGAAAATCCTTAATTGAAAAATAATTGTAATGATTCCAATAAGAGTAGATTCTTAATTGCATAAGAAATTAAATGAGAAACATGAATCCTTTAACACTCAAGAATTCCAAATTCTATATATATATATATATAGCTTTTTTTTTATATATATGTTTTTTTTTTTTTTTTTTTTTGTAAAAACATGAATTTGAATCTAAATTTGATGAAATTCATAGTTCAAAACAAAGAGTTTAGTCAAGGAAGTAAGAATAAGACTACAACAATAAGGTCAGAAAATTAGAGTTAAAGAACATGAATTTAAATTAGGGTAAAACCTGATCTAGAGCCAAGGCTTTGATACCAAATGATATGGAACCTCCATGAATAAACTTGCGAAACCCTTTTGTGAACCCTCAACACATTAACATGAAAACCCCTAGATCAATTTGGATTCAACCCCTAAGGAAGGTTAGAAATCTAGTCACTTAGATAAATTGATCATGAATTAGAATAAAGAAAACTCAGTTTCTAGATTCCAATTTCAAAACACTCCATAAGTAGGTGATCAATCTACTTGAATGTTTCTTCAAGCATGTATTCTACACAAGAACACAAAGATAAAAACTAATAGCTCTTTGGTTTATCAATAACAAATCAAATATGTCTTTCCATTACAAAATTTGCCCATTTTAATCTTAGAACATCCTCCAAGAATACGAAAAGCCAAAAGACAAAAATTAAAGACCATCAATACCTAATAATTAAAGGTAATCAGTACCTAACAATTAAAGGTAATCATTACCTTTAATGGTATGTATTGAAGACAATTTAAACTTATCTTAACAACTTACCTTTGAGCTTAGGATAATCAATACCTAACAATTAAAGATAATCATTACCTTTAATAGTGTGTATTAAAGATAATTTAAACTTAACTTAGCTAAAAAGTTAACAAACTGAATTTTGGCTTAATAACTAACATGGACAGCCTAAATACATAATAAACTAAATAAAACTAATGGATTCTAAATGCAAGTCGGCCAACTCGTTAACATTCTTAACTAAGCCCATTAGTAATATTAAGTTGGTTTAAATTGTATTGGACTTGATCTGAACTTATTCCAAAACTTTGATGACCTTGTAAACCTCCACTAGCCGAATTCACCAAGCCTTGTAGATGATGGATTATGGCTTGTTGAAGCTTTTTAGACCAAGACCTTGTTATGGGTCCTTGAGGCATGCTAATTGAACTAGAAGCCTTTTGCACTTGATCTTGTTCCTTGCCTTGAAGCCTAGCTTGAATGCCCTCTTGATCATGCTCATTTTCATTATGTTGAACCCTTGGAACCTGATGTGTAGGCTACTCCATAACAATTATAGAGATTTTTGGGGAGTTTAAATTATGTGGTGGATTTTTATAAAAATCTAGTAAGAGATGCTAAACTTTTATTTGAAAGGTTAAGAAAGAATCCTCCTGGCTGGTATGAGGCTCATACTTTAGCCATGGAAAAAATAAAAGCCAGAGTCAAAGAACTTCCTTGTTTAGCCATTCCTCATCTAGAAGCTTTTAAGATAGTTGAAACAGATGCTTTGATAAAGGATATGGTGGAATTCTTAAGCAAAGAATGAATAAAATATAGTTAGTTAGATATACCTTTGGTATTTGGACTGGTCTTAGAATTAATTACTCTATAGTAAAAAAGGAACTATTATCTATAGTTCCATATGTTCAAAATTTTGAATATGATTTATTAAATAAAAAAATTCCTTATTAGGGTAGATTGTAAGTCTGCAAAAGACATCTTATTAAAAGATGTAAAAAAATATAGCATCAAAACAAATCTTTGCTAGATGGTAGACTATATTATCTATTTTTGATTTTATTATAGAATTTATAAATGGTACATCTAGCTTTTGCCTGATTTTCTAACTAAAGAATTTTTTATAGGCAATGAGTTCAAAGGGAAAGAGACCTACAACTCCCTCTAAAAGGACTTGTGAGCCCTCCATGAGCGACTTTATTCTTGAAGATCACCTAAGAGAAGATGCTTATAAGATTAGCATCCAAGCTACCTCAGAAAAAGAAAATCTATATCCTTATATTCTAATATCTTATTACTTTTCATTAATTATTGATGCTAAACATGTAGGATTAACACCTTATGAGGTGGCAGAAATTTATTCTAGACGTTTCTCAAAAATTCCTAAAGCTTATGATTATTATCAAAGGATTTTAAGGAAAACAGGAATAGGATCTATAGTTTTTTAGCTACAAAAAGGTCTGAAGGTGACCTTGCTTATAGTAAGTTTATCATTAAAAAGATAATTACCTTGGAAGAATGGGGTAATGATCCTTTTCTTAACAAAGAGATAAGGTATTATTTCCATTATAAAACTTTCAATTATTTTGATTATATGCAAGCATGGACAGGTGCCTTATTATATAACAATAGGCAAAAGAAACGTAGTTGGTGGGCTCAATTTCAACTCGAAGGACATGATCCTATCCTCACATGGTTCATTGATTGGCTCTTTAATTGGGGAATATTTCCAATAATGCTTCTTAATAAAGTTAGAACTGTTTATGAATAGTTTGTAAATGAAAACAAAAAACAAAAACACCACAAACTTTCATTTGCCATCCGGTACTGAATTCCTTAGATAATTAAATGGGACTGGTAGATTATGGCTAAACGACAGCCAAAATTTGGTGAATCATTGGACAATAATCCTTGGCTAACTAGGAGAGTCCTAACTAAATGGTGGAATAAATTTAATTTATTAATAATTCTTCAGTTTATTCAACTAAAGGAATTATAATCTTAGATAAAAAAAGATAAAAAAATCTAATCAAGAATTAGCTCATTAGTACTTTATTCCAGGACATCTGTCATCTGCTAATTTATTTAGCTTATTTAAAGATCTTTTGGATAGTATTCCAAAAGAAGAAATAAAATCTCAATTTCTTTCAGCTTTAGTAGAAAAAGAAGAATTTGGGTCCACAAGTAAAGCCAAACCGAAAGAAGGACATGACAGTATAAAAGATAAAGAGAACTCAGATGATAAAGTGATACAAACCCCAAACGACTTGCTTTGAGACCCAATAGCTTTATGCTTGGAAGCGACTCCCTCAAAAAGCCAAATCAAGTCTGCAAGGAAAACCTCAACCCAATGACGAACCTATATCGAAAAATCTTGGTATGTTGTGAACAAGACAAAGTGATTAACTTTGGAAGTTCAGATTATTGATTCAAAGTAAGAAGCAAAGATGAAAAGTTTCTCACAAAGCAAAAAGCTAAATTTCAAATTTTCAAAAGTCTCCCCTATTCTTAGCTTAGCTAAGTATTTATATCATCTTAGCTAGGTTACAAACCCACCAATTCTTTAATAAAATTCAGACTTGGGCTTAATTTAAACAAATTAGAAAGCCCAAAAACTAATTAAGATACTTAAAATAGAAAAAGGATATATATGGGCTTAATTAACAAAATCAGCCCAATGACAATATGATAATAAAGACAAATAATTAAATTTGAAAATAGAAGGCATAAGAGGCCCAGTCCATTATGTGCGCAGCTTGCCCGACACCTCATCCAAGCTCGCCCAATGCCTTAGCTTAGCTCGCCCGATGCCTCATCATCTTGAAGAGACTTCTTGAATTCCTTTTTGGGCATATCTTTGTATACTTCTTACAAGGCTATTGGATTCCCATCATTCCCTCCCTCCTCAAAAGGATTCGACCTCAAATCTGTACTTCCATTGAGGAGACAAGGATTTAAAACAAAAATTAAAGAAGTAACATAACATCTATCTTGGAATTGCAGCTTGTAGTTATTCCTTCAAAATAAAAACTCTTTGTCTACAGATAGGAATTGGTAGCACATGACCATAAATTCTTCCAATAATAATCCTGATCTTCTCTCCATCCTTCTTGGTTACTTGGATTGCATTGAATATAGAATGACCATCATGTTTTCTCCATGAAAATCCTTCTTTGAAACCCTGAAAAAGAAAAGCAAGAAAACTAGAGGGAAGTAAAGGAAACTTGTTAGTGAATAACAACCTCTTTTCTTTTTCAATCACACACACTCCTTTTTCTTTTTCTTGACTTAAGTCTTCACTCTTTCTTCTTTTCAAATCTTTACACTCATTTTTTTTTTTTGTTTCAACTCATCACTCTCTTTTCTTTTCAGCTCATCCTCAAATACTTCCAAAGTACAAAGAGGTACAAGAGTAATATGTTTTCCATCCTTATCAAAAGTGTATCGATTTTTAAAACTATCATGTATGGCCCTTCTATCAAACTGCCAAGGCCTTCCTAAAAGAATGTGACCAGCTTACATATGCATAATATCACAAAAGACTTCATCTTTGTACCTATCTATAGAAAAGGCAACTAAGACTTGTTTGGTAACCTTAAGACTATTACTCTCATTAAACCACTTCAAATGATACGGGTTAGGATGTTTCAAAGTTGGTAATTTAAGCTTCTCAACAAGACTGTAACTAGCCGTATTAGTATAGCTAACTCCATCAATGATTAAATTACAAACTTTGACTTGAATAAGGCACCGAGTGTAAAACAAGTTTTCTCTTTACAGGTTATCTTCTACTCGAACTTGTGAACTCAAAACCCTCCTTGTGATCAACAACTCTCCTCATTCTAGCATTGTTATGATTTCATCTCCACTATTTTCTTGATCACTTATGTCTTCCAAAGGGGGCATGTTATCATTGTCATCATCCTTGTCACTCTCAGAAAATAGCTCTCCATGGAATGTGATCATCAGCCTCTTGTTAGGGCATTGGGAAGCTACATGTCCTAAACCCAAAACACTTAAAGCATTTAATATCATGAGAACAATTTGGAGTTTTAGATTTACCTTTCTCCCTCTTCTTTGATAGAGGTGCAGCATGTTCCTTTCTTGAATCGAATTTGGACTTGGAATCAGTCCCCACATCTTCCTTCCAACTTGATTTCCATGGCTTGGATGAATCTGAAAAAGATGAACTTTAATTGCTGCCCTTGTACCAAGGTTGCCACTCAACCTTGATTGCCATATGCAACATATCCTCAAGCTCCATATAATGCTATAATTCAACAACATTAGCAATGTCTCGATTCAGCCCATGTAGAAACCTAGCCATGGTGGCCTCTCTATCTTCATCAATGTTGGCTCAAATCATAGCAACTTCCATCTCTTTGTAATACTCATCCACGCTCTTGATTCCTTGAGTAAGGCTTTGTAATCTATTGTGAAAATCCCTATAAAAATGGGTAGGGACAAAATGCCTTCTCATTAAAGCTTTAAGATCTTCCCACACTTCAATAGGTCTTTCTTGATTCCTTCTTCTTCTTTGCTTGGTGTCATCCCACCAAGTAATGGCATAATCTTCAAATGCAACCACAATAAGCCTCAATTGTTTTGTTCCAGAGTAGTCATGACAATCGAACACTAGCTCCATTTTCTTTTCTCAATCAAGGTATACTTCTGGATCATTTTTGCCTCTGAATGGAGGAATTGTTAACTTGATACCTCCATTACCTTCTTGCCTTCTTTCCCTTTTGTATCCTCTTCTTTCTTTGGTCTTCAAGGCCATTATTGGATCCAAAATCTTCATCATCATGCCTTCTTTGGACTCTCCTCGTAGGTGGAGTTTGTTGTGAGCTTGCTTTTTTCAACTCATTAAGATCGGAATTGTATCTTTCCATGGCATCCATCATGCCATCGAACCGAACATTCAGCCATTGAAAGCTTTGTTGAATAGCTTGCATATTGAAGGCTTTGTTGAATAGCTTTCATATTGAAGGCTTGATCACTATCTTGGTTATTAGTCTTTTTTTTTTTTTTTGAACCTGCAAAAATAGGTAAGTAAAGCAAAATAACCTCACTTCACTCTTTCATGCGTTTTCACTCAAGTAATAAATCAAGTTCACCCGTGTTTATTTTCACACAAACTAGCAGGCTTTTCCCTAGATAAACTCACACTCTTGCTTTTTACTTCTCAATTCTCTCCTTTAGTTCTTGCAAGAGCCAATTTCCAAAACTACACAAAATTAATTTTTTCTTTTTGCTAAACAATTAACCAAGATTTAAAAGTGAAATTTGACACAAATTTAAAACCAAACAAAAACCCTAGATGATTTTAACAAGGACGAGACGAAGATACAAAACATGAATTTTGCCAATAAATTGGAAAAATTATAAAATTAAATAGAAACAAAATAGATAACAAGATGAGAAGAATGCAACTGACAACACTCAAAACGAAGCTTCCTACAGAAAGTTATAGAGAGATGAAATTTACTAAGAAACCAAAAATGCGAATTTCGAGGCCTAAATGTTAGAATTTGGCCGAAAAACAACGGACATTGTGTGGTACTTTTGATCATTGGCCCATTTTCCTTGGAACTGTGTAAATCAAAAGGATCAAAGAACGCGATTTTCTCAACACTAAAAAAAAATTTTTGAATTTCCAAATTGCAACTACGAAGGAACAGATAAGGTTAACAAACAAAAAGGAAAGTAAAGAAAACACTGCAAACAAAAAAGTAAACAATAAAAGAAAAGTCAGAACAAATCAGGATGGAAAAAGGAAGCTCAAACTGCAATTAGAAGCAAATCCTAGCTTGTTTTAGAATGTAGGCTTGATTTGGTCAACTTCTTGATTCTCCTTGATTATGTTGGAATCCAGCAATCTTCCTTTTCCTTTCTACTCTAGAATTAGAAACAAACACTATATATATTCCTATGTAATTCTGATTTTGCCAAGATTCTTTCCTTTTTCTTTTCTTTTCCTTTCCTTGGTCGATTTTTAAGATTCTTTCCTTTTTTTTTTTCCTTTTCTTTTAGGCTGATTTCTTTTTTTTTTTTTTTCAATTTAGTTACAACAACAAATAGAAAGGAGAATAAAAAATAAAAGTAAACAAATTAAAGACCAAATACAAGAAGCCAAAACTGAAATTGAAGTCAAGCTTGGATGAATTCCTCTCTTCCTTGTTCCTAAATTGAATTGGTTTCCAATGAAAACACAAGAATGAAAGGAACAAAAATACAAAAGGATGGAGGACCAAGAAACAAACAGACAAACAATTTTGGATTTTTCTTTTTTATTTTTGAATTTCAGACTTGAAATCACAATTAAAGAGAATTAACAAGAACAGAAACAAAGGAATGAAAAAGAAAATGAAAATAGGCAAAAACAGAAAACAATAAATGAAAACAAAATTAATGGAAAACAAAAAAAATGAAAATAAAATACATAATGAAACGGAAGGATATAACCTGATTTAGAGCCTAGGCTTTGATACCAAACTGATAAAAACCCAAACGACCTGCTTTGAGACCTAATACCTTTACGCTTGGAAGCGACTCTCTCAGAAAGCCAAATCAAGTTTACAAGGAAAACCTCAACTCAATGTCGAACTTGTGTCAAAGAACCTTGGTATGTTATGAACAAGACAAAGTGATTAATTTTGGAAGTTTGAATTATTGATTCAAAGTTAGAACCAAAGATGAGAAGTTTCTCACAAAGCACAAAGCTAAATTTCAAATTATCAAAAGTCTCCCCTATTCTTAGCTTAGCTAAGTATTTATATCATCTTCGCTAGGTTACAAACCCTACAATTCTTACTAACAAAATTCAGACTTGGGCTTAATTTAAACAAATTAAAAAGCCCAAAAACTAATTAAGACACTTAAAATAGAAAAAGGATAGATATGGGCTTAATTAACAAAATCAGCCCAATGAAAATATGATAATAAAGAGAAATAATTAAATTTGAAAATATAAAGCATAAGCGGCCTAGCCCATTTTGTGTAGCCCAGCTCGCCTAACGCCTCAACGCAGCTGGCATCTTAAAGAGACGTCTTGAATTCCTTTTTGGGCACATCTTTGTATACTTCTTGCAAGGCTATTGGATTTCCATCATAAAGACTATATGTCAAAAGACTGTCTACCAATAATTGACTCTTAGGACCCATATGAATATGACCCCTAAAGCTTTATCAGGCTTATGACTTATCTTCAGTCCATTATTAAGATTCCATGCTCATGTAAGCAATGATGTAATTATTTTTATGATGTAAGCTCTTACATAGATAGATAGCTTTCCTTTTCTATTTAAGAAGCTTGTGTTCAATTATTTAGGCATCAAAAAATTTAAGAGTGTTTTGAGTGTTCGAAGAGTGTGCCTACTAAATATTTTCTATTCAGTTCCATCTTCTGTAATCACTACTAGTTTCTATAAGTAATATATGCTTTTGAAGTTTCTTATAATCATATATTTGATTTTTACTTTTTGTTTATATTGTTTAGATTGTTATTTGATATAATTTTAGTCATTACTTTAAAGTTATTACTTTTCTTGTGCTAGCTTCCCCTACTAGTACCAATTAAACCTAAGACCCAATATCTTTACACTCGGAAGCAACTCCTTGGAAAGCTAAATTAGATTTTCCCAAGTTTGCGACCCCAGTCCAACCTATGATAGAGCACCTTGGAATATGATCACCTTTGGATGATGATCTCTGCGACACATGAAAATAAAGTAGTTTGAACAACTCTTGTGTTGTATACATAACAGAGGCAGCCCAAACACTAAATAAAACATGATAAATTAAATTTGAAAAGCCCAAATATGGAAGGTCCAATTTGACTGAATAATGGTAGCCTTGTAAACACTTGAATAGATTTGGCCTAAGCAAATAGGAATATAATTTGGCCTCTTCATCTTGACATTAGGCTTGAATAGATTAATTAAGCCCTTGAAGCTTCCTTGAATATAATTGGATACATATGCAAAGCTCATGATCCAAATATCCTTGATTGGTTTATAGGAAACTTCATACAACCTCATTTTCTTCTTGAATGATCCATCAATCATGCACAATGGTTGTATGGCATTCGTTTATAAGCTATCTTGATAGAAATGGCAACCTTGATGAACCTTCTTGAAATTTTTAACTTGTATGTATTTGTGGGATTCTTTCAAGGCAAATGGATTCTCATCATTCCCTCCCTCCTCAAGACGATTTGTCCTCAAATCTTGACTTGAGCACTTGGAAGTAGGGAATGCATTGTTTTTTCACCTCTTTTATTCCTTGAGAATCCTTCTTTATGATCCTAAAAAAAAGAAGCAAAACTAAACAAAGAAATTTCAAGCTTGTTAATGTTAGAAAACAAAACATTCTTAACACTTTCTTTTTCAATCATGCACACTTACTTTCTCTTTTTTTCTCTTAATCTCTTCTTTTGAACTCTCCAATATTTGTTTTCTCTCATTTGAAAGTTCTTTATTTTCATCCTCACTCACTAATTCTTTCTTTTCACACTCACTCTTTTTCTTTTCACACTCTTTCTTTATGCACTCTTTTTCTTTTTCTTTTATTTCAACAAAGTCAAATCTATTTACAACAACTTCTTAAAGAGGATCATAGGCTAGAATTTTGTCTTATACAATAACTTCTTTAACCTTTAATGAGGACTCTTCACTTATAAGCTCCAAATGTTTTAAGTCATCTTTATGAGTCACTTCCACCACTTTGTTAATCTCATCAACATGGGCATCCACCCAATCAGATTCACAAGTAACTTGGATAAGATAACAAATTATTTCCTCAACTTCATTACCTTTATTCTTTTTCTCCTCTATTGGTGGTTTAGATAATTCCTCTCTCCTTTTACATTCACCCCTAATTTTCATTAAAGTCTCCTCATATGAAAGACATTTAGGAGCATTACTATGAGATTCTTCCTACTTGTTGTTGCCTTCTTGAAAGTCTTTTAAATGGTTGTCTTGGGAGATTTTGAGCATTTGGTTGTTGCCTCCTTATGATAGAAGCCTCCAATTGATCCATGCTTTTTTTGCTTCGTCTTGCTAATCTATCCCATCTCTCATTCATGGCTTGCAACATTTCAGTTATGACTTGGAGCTGATCTATTTTACCTCATGGATTACCTAAGTCCCACTCATCTTTTAAGCTGTAAAGCAAAGTCAATAAAGTAAAGAAAATATTTCCTCACTTCACTCCTTCATATGTTTCACTCAAGGAATGCTATCACTCAAGTTCACTCATGTTTCTTATACACTTAATTAATGGCTTTTCTTTAGATGTTGATGTAAACAACAAAGCATACAAAGGCAAAAATCCAATTCAACTTCCTAATGGTCCCATTATAAGAGCAAGAATGAAGAAATTCAAGGAAACACTAAATGGGATGATTCAAGGCTTGTGGGATGATCTTGCCACAATTCAAGAATGCAAGAATGAATCATTCATCAAAATGGGGAGTCAAGACTTAAATCAAAGTTTTGTGACAATGATTCAAGTGGATGAAGGCCAAAACATGGGCATGTACCAAGGCCTTTAGCTTGTTTTTGATGTTTTTGGGCCCCTATCAATATGATATAAGCCCAAGTTCAATTAAATTAAGTGTGCTTATGTAATTAGTGAGTTTTGGTCTATTTATGTTAGGTAAAGCCCAAAATGAGTTTAGATTTATTTCTTATTTAGGAATCAATTTCTAACTAGGAAACTTCAATCCTTGTTTAGGAAGATTCCCTAGTTTATGTTTTATTCCAATTTAGGTTGAGCTTATAATTAATAGTTGTCTTGGAATTAATTTCTAACTAGGAAACTTTAATTCTTGTTCAAGAAAGATTCCCTATTCTATGTTTTATTCCAATTTAAGGTTGAACCTATAATTATTAGTTGTCCAGGAATCAATTTCTAACTAGGAAATTTTAATTCTTGTTTAGGAAAGATTCCTTAGTCTATGTTTTATTCTCATTTAGGGTTGAGCCTCTATATAAACTCAACCATTTATGTAAAATGAAGTTAGATTTTGATAAATAAAAATTTAGTTTTTCTTAAGAGTGTTATCTCTTATTTTTTATTCTTGCTTGAATCAAGTTCATATAATCAAAGCTAATTACTTTGTGATTATTTATTCCAAGGTTCTCTTTCACGAGTTGGTATTGTGATGAGAATCCATATACCTTGCAAGAAGCTCACAAATACATGCATGATAAAGATTTCAAAAAGGTTCTTCAAGGTTGTCATTTCTATCAAGATAGCTTACAAAGGCATGCAATACAACCATTGTGCATGATTGATGGATCATTCAAGAAGAAAATAAGGTTGTATGAAGTTTCCTATAAATCAATCAAGGATATTTGGATCATGAGCTTTGCATATGGATCCAATTGTATTCAAGGAAGCTTCAAGGGCTTAATCAATCTATTCAAGCCTAATGTCAAGATGAAGAGGCCAAATTACATTCCAATTTGCTTAGGCCTAATCTATTCAAGTGTTTACAAGGCTGCCATTTTTCATTCAAATTGGACCCTCCATATTTGGGCTTTTCAAGTTCAATTTATCATATTTTATTTAGTGTTTGGACTGCCTATGTTATGTATACAGCCCAAGAGTTGTTTAAACTACTTTATTTTCATGTTTTAATTAGTTTTGGGCCTATTTCATGTTAGGTCAAAGGCCCATCCAAATTTTATAGTTTAATTAATTAGATTTTAGTTTCTAGTTAGGAAATAGCTTCTCTTATATAGGAAGGATTCCTAACTTGTTTTAGAATTCAATTCAAACTTAGTTATTATTTAGGAATTAGTTTCTAATTAGGATCTTCAATCCTTATATTGGAAGATTTCCTAATTCTTAGCTGATTCTTATTTAGGGTTGAGGCTCTATATAAACTCAACCATTCATGTAAAATTAAGTTAATGTTATGATCAATAAAAATTCAGTTTTCTTAAGAGTGTGATCTCTTGGTTTTGATTCTTGCATGAATCAAGTTCATACAATCAAAGCTAATTACTTTGTACGTATTTATTCCAAGGTTCTCTTCCACGAATTCAGTATTGTGTCACAGAGATCATCATCTAAAGGTGATCATATTCCAAGATGCTCTATCATAAGTTGGATTTGGGTCACGAACTTAGGGAAAACCTGATTTAGCTTTCCAAGGAGTTGCTTCCAAGCATAAAGATAATTAGGTCTCAAGTTTAATATACTTAGGGTTCATATCATATTGTGTTGCGGAGATCATCATCCAAAGGTGATCATATTCCAAATTTGCTCTATCACGAGTTGGAATTAGGTCGCAGACTTGGGGAAAAGCTAGTTTAACTTTTCAAGGAGTAATTTCCAAGCGTAAAGGTATTGGGTCTCAAGTTTAATATACTTGGGATTCGTATCAATTTGGTATTATAGCTTAGGCTCTAAATCAGGTTATATCTTTCTGTTTTGTTCATTTTTCTTATTTTCATCTATTTCCCTTGTCATTAAATTCCTTTCTTTTCACTTGTTAATTTTGTTTGCTATTGTTTCAGGTCTCAAATTCGAAAAAAAAAATTCCTAAAATCGTCTACCTTTGTTAGAGTCTTATTATCATCTTCTTTAGTTTGTCTCTTTGTTTCCTACTTTTTCATTATTATTTTTGTTCCTTTTCTGTTCTTTGTGTTTAATAAAAAATCATGTGTTGGAAAGTCGTATTGTAATCATTCAAATTCAAGAAGTGAAGAAGGAAGGAATCAGCTCCTAAATTGTCAACTTTAACTCAGTTTGGATTTTTGTACTTGATCTTCAATTTATCTTGTTAATCTTCAATATTTGTCCTTAAAATTACTAGCTGCAATTAAACTTTAAAAAAAAAAAAAAAAAGAAGAAGAAGAAGAGTAAAGAAAATCATAATTTTAAAAAAAAAAAAAGGAAAGCCAAAAAAAAAAGAAGGAAAAAAAAAGAAGGAAAATTCATCCAAAAAGAAAAGAAGAAGTAGAAAGTGTTGAAATCTGACTTTTTGGAGTATTTATAGAAGTGAGATAGAGTGAAGAAGACAAGGAATGAAACTGATATTCAAGATTATATAAGGAGAATCAAAGATTTCAGCATTCTACAAGGAATTTGACCAAAGTCTAAGCATCCTTCCAAAACAAGCTAGGATTGGTTTCCTACTCCTTTCCAAATTTTGGTTTGACTTTCTAATCCTATTTTCATTCTGATTTCTTATTTTCTTATTCGTTTTGGTTTTCTTTTTTGTATTTAATTAATTTCAATCCTTATTCGTATCTCATTAGGTTTCCTAATCCCATCAGGATTCCTACATTATTTTCCTAGTTCTATTAGGATTTCAACTTTAATTAGGATTTCTAATTTTACTTTTCTGAGTCAAATTCTAATTCTTGATTCCTAGTCCAATTAGGATTTTTCATTTTCATAGTGTCATTAGGATTTCTTATTTCTAGTTTTTGTTTCATTGAGTCTTTAAACTTTGGAATTTTATTCACATTGTAAGTTAGTAAAAAAATTATATGAATTTGATTTTTGCAACTAATCTTGGCAAGAAATTGAGTGGCAAAAGGCTAAGTGTGAGCATATCTAGAGAAAAGCCATAATATATTTGATCTTTACTCTCTGTTTATATTGTCTAGAATTTTATTTGATTCTATATATTTTTATTACTACTTTGAGATTATTACTTGTGCTAGCTTTCCCTACTGGTATTAGAGCCTATACTTTCTTTGATTTATCCAATAGTTTTTGTGAAACCCAAGTCACATTTCCATTTGTCTTGTTGAGCCAAGGATAGGCATTATTGGACTCAAAGTAAATTGTTGACAGTGATCTTAAACTATGGATAGACTCTTTGAAAGTTTGGACAATATTATTGGTAGCTTATCTAGCTCAAATAATAATTCAAAAAAATCAAAAAATAAGCAAATATTATTATTACAAAATGTTGAGCAAAATCTTCATAATTAGAAACTTCCGGCTATTAGTCCCTCTGCTATTTACAAATCTAATACTATTTTCTCTTTCAAGTCTGATTATGTTATCAGGACAAAGTAGGCTATTCCAATCCGTGAAGGATTCAATTTGTTTAGTCTGTTATCTCAAGATTTAATGGCTAAACAACAAGAAAAATATCAATTTCTTCATATGGGGATGGTGCAAGTTGCTTTAAAACCTGCAACTAAATTGGGGCTAAATACTTTTGCTATTCTCTGTGTAAGAGATAAAAGGCATAATAAATTTCATGACTCCTTATTAGAAGTAGTTGAATAGACTTTATGTGATGGTCCAATTTATTTCTCATGTTATCCAAATTTTATGTTATCTCTCTCTGATCCGCACTTATTATATGCACTCAATTTGGATATTAAAACTAAGGGATATGATATGCTTCCTGGATTTGAAAATTTGATTCCTATATATAGAATTCATTATAAAGCTATGAATACTATTGTCCCTAATTTAAGGGAGTCATCAACAAAGCTTACTGCTCCAAAAGAAAACTACTACCTTATTCTTGACAAATCTATCAAAAGGTAATCTTATGGTTCCAAAAAACATCTCATGGGATTAGGTTAATTTACCTAAGAAATAGATGTTAGAAGAGGCTACTCCTATTAAAAAGGAAGACTCAAGATGATGAGAATCAAGATTCCTTGCAAGAATCCTACAAATATTTGCAAGATAAAGATTTTAAGAAGGTTCTTCAAGGTTGTCATTTCTACCAAGATAGCCTACAAAGACATGCAATCCAACCATTGTACATGATTGGTGAATCATCCAAGAAGAATATGAGATTGTATGAAGTTTCCTATAAATCAATTAAGGATATTTGGGTCATGAGCTTTGCGTATGGATCCAATTGTATTCAGGAAAACTTCAAGGGCTTAATCAATTTATTCAAGCCCAATGTCAAGATGAAGAGGCCAAATTACATTCCAATTTGCTTGGGCCTAATCTATTCAAGAGTTTACAAGGCTGCCATTCTTCATTCAAATTGGACCCTTCATATTTGGGCTTTCCAAATTCAATTTATCATGTTTTATTTAGTGTTTGGGCTGTCTATGTTATGTATACAACCCAAGAGTTATTTAGACTACTTTATTTTCATGTTTTAATTAGTTTTGGGCCTATTTTATGTTAAGTCAAAGGCCCATATGAATTTCATAGTTTAATTAATTAGATTTCAGTTTCTAGTTAGGAAATAGCTTCTCTTGTATAGGAAGGATTCCTAACTTGTTTTAGAATTCAATTCTAACTTAGTTATTAATTACGAATAGTTTTCTAATTAGGAATCTGCAATCCTTGCATAGGAAAATTTCCTAGTCCTTAGTTGATTCTAATTTAGGGTTAAGCCTCTATATAAACTCAACCATTCATATAAAATAAATGATTTCATGATAAAAAAAAAAAATCAGTTTTCTTAAGAGTGTGATCTCTTGGTTTTCATTCTTTCTTGAATCAAGTTCATACAATCAAAGTTAATTACTTTGTGCATATTTATTCTAAGGTTCTCTTCTATGAGTTCGGTATTGTGTCATTGAGATCATCATCTAAAGGTGATCATATTCCAAGGTACTCTATCACAGGTTGGATTTGGGTTGCGGACTTGGAGAAAACCTGATTTAGCTTCCAAGGAGTTGCTTCCAAGCATAAAGATAATTGAGTCTCAAGTTTAATATACTTGGAGTTCATATTAGTTTGGTATCAGAGCTTAAGCTCTAAATCAGGTTATATATTTTTGTTTCATTTGTGTTTTCTATTTTTGTTTATTTTCTTATTTTCGTTTCTTTTTGTTTTTGTTAAATTCCTTCATTTTTGTCTCGTTAATTCTATTTGTTATTGTTTTAGGTTTGAAGATTCAAAAAAAAAAAAAAAATCCAAATCATTTTACCTTTTTTTTTTTCTTTGTTCATTTGTTTCTTCATTCATTCCATCCTATTTGTATTTCTATTCCTTGTTTCATTGGAAGGTCAAATCCATACTTACTTGGAAACCAATTCGAATTCAAAAAGAAGGAAGTAAAGGATTCATCAATCACAAGCTTGAAGACTTCAAATTCGGTTTGGCTTCTTGTATTTAATCTTCAATTTGTTTGTTAATTTTCCTTTCGATTTGTTGCTATAATTATAAAAATAAAAAAAAAAAAAGAAGAAGAAGAAGAAGAAGAAAAAAAAAGAGAAAATCAGAATTTAAAAGAAAAGCAAAAAAAAAAAAAAAGAAGGAAAATTCGTCCAAGAGGAAAAGAAGAAGTAAAAAAGTGTTGAAATTTGACTTTTTGGTGTATGTATAGAAGTTATTTAGTTCTTAGAGTGAAGAGGACAAGGAAAGAAGCTGATTTTCAAGATTATACAAGGAGAACCAAAGATTTCAGCATTCTGCAAGGAGTTTGACCAAGTCTAAGCATCCTTCCAAAACAAGTTAGGATTGGTTTCCTACTCCTTTCCAAATTTTGGTTTGACTTTTCTAATCCTATTTTCATTTTGATTTCTTGCTAATTCATTTCAATCCTTATTCATGTCTCATTAGATTTCCTAATCCCGTCAGGATTCCTATATTGTTTGTTTAGTTCTATTAGGATTTTAACTTTTGTTTTCCAACTTCAATTAGGATTTCTAATTTTATTTTCTAAGTCAAAATTCTAATTTTGTTTTCGTAGTTCAATTAGGATTCTCATTTTCTTAGTGTCATTAGGATTTCTTATTTTTTATTTCTTATTTCTTGTTTCTTGTTTCATTTTGAGTCTTTGGAATTTTATTCACATTGTAATTTAGTAAGATTGTATTAATTTGATTTTTGCAACTAATCTTGACAAGAGATTTGAGTGGAAAAAGGCTAAGTGTGAGCACATCTAGAGAAAAGCCATTGATTGAGAGTAAAATTAAACACGAATGAACTTGAGTGACAAAATTTCTTGAGTGAAACACGTGAGAGAGTGAAGTGAGGAAACTATTCTCTACTTTGCTAACTTTGTTTTGCAGCTCAAAGATGAGTGGAACCCAAAGAAATCAACATGGGGAAATAGACAAATTCAAGCCTTACATGATTTGCTCCAAGTGATGGAGAGAAGGACCAATGAAAGAATGGACCAACTTGAGCAAAGAAATATGGAGATAATGGACTAGTTAGAATCTTCAATCATGGGGGCACAACCATTAAATTTCCCTAAACAAGCTAGACGTGTACCAAGGAGAGTGCGGGATGAGATTGAAGATGATGGTAAATCATTTGATGATGTTGATGAAGAAGAAGTGAGGCCACGAACTAGACAAGATGACAGCAATGGTGGAATAAAACTAAAAATTCCAACATTCCATGGAAGAATAGATCCTAAAGCATACTTGGATTGGGAAAAGAAGATTGAATTGGTGTTTGATTGTCATAACTACATTGAATCCAAGAAATTAAAGCTTGCAGTTGCTGTATTTGATGGATATGCCATTACTTGGTGGGATGATACCAAGCAAAAGCGGAGAAGAAATAGAGAAAGACCCATCGAAGAATGGAGGGACTTAAAAGCAATCATGAGAAGAAGATTTGTACCAAGCCACTACAATAGGGAGCTGTACAATCGTCTTCAAAGCCTAACTCAAGGGTCTAAGAGTGTTGAGGAATACTACAAGGAGATGGAGGTAGCTATGATTCGAGCAAATGTGGAAGAAGATAATGAGGCTACAATGGCAAGGTTCCTCAATGGGTTGAATAAGGAGATTACAAATGTGGTTGAGCTATAACCGTATATGGAGCTTGAAGACTTGCTACATCTTGCTTTAAAAGTTGAAAAGCAATTGAAGAAGAAGTGCAATCGGTTATCTATCTCTTATAATGCACCATTCAAATTAGATTGGAGAAGAGATGATAAGGTTTTTCCATCCAAGCATAAGACCAATTTCAAAGAACCTCTAAAGACACCCTTCCCAAGTAAGGACAAAGGTAAAGCTATGCCTTATAGGTTTGGAAATATTATATGCTTTAAATGTGAAGGTGTAGGTCATTACAAGAAGAATTGTCCAAACAAGAAGATAATGTATATGCAAGATGGAGAGTGC
Source organism: Reutealis trisperma (assembly GCA_947687605.1). Classification (NCBI taxonomy): domain Eukaryota; kingdom Viridiplantae; phylum Streptophyta; class Magnoliopsida; order Malpighiales; family Euphorbiaceae; genus Reutealis; species Reutealis trisperma. Next base: position 2,073,157 of record CANTUT010000067.1, on the reverse strand, counting down.
TATTCGGCTAGTGATGAGGAAGCTGAAGAAGAAAGAATGCCACCTCTTAAAGAAGCAAGTGACAAAGAGGAGGACAATGTACCTGAAATAGCCAAAGGTGGGAGGTCTCTTGTTATAAGGAGATCGTTGAACATGCAAGTCCAACATGATGATAATGTGCAACAAAGGGAAAACCTATTTCAAACTAGATGCCTTGTAAAAGATAGAGTTTGTGATGTCATCATAGATGGGGGTAGTGTAACCAATGTTGCAAGTACTACTTTAGTTGAGAAACTAGGGTTACCTACTACTAAGCATCCTCGCCCTTATAAACTAAAATGGCTTAATGATTGTGGGGAAATTAGGGTGACAAGGCTAGTTCTAGCAGCTTTCAAGATAGGCCGATATAATGATGAAATTTTATTTGATGTTGTGCCTATGCAAGCAAGTCATCTATTGTTGGGACGTCCTTGACAATTTGATAGAAGGTGATGCATGATGGCTAAACCAATCACTACTCTTTTGAAAAGGAGGGAAAGAAGATAACTCTTGCACCACTTTCACCTAGAGAAATCTATGAGATTGAGTTGAAAAGAATTCAAAAGGAGAGAGAAAACAAGAGTGAAGAAAAGAGTGTGAGTGATGATGTGCCAAAAGAAAAAGAGAGTGCAAAAGTAAAAAGAAAAAAATTAGAGGAAAGAAAAAGAAAGAGTGATGATTTGAATAAAGAGAAACAAGTTTGTATGAGTGAAAAAGAAAAGATGGCTTTGTTTGCTAACAAACTTACTTTTTCTTTGTCTAGTTTTCTTGTTTCTTTCTTTCAGGATTTCAAGTATTGTCATGGAGCGAACGAGATGTAAATTCTACAATCCTAATAACCAAAGAGAATGGAGCTAAGATAGGAATTGTGTTTGGAAAGACTTGCTTGCATGTGTTGATTGTACAAGTTTCTATCTATAGGCATGCTTTGAACTTTGATGAATTGGCCCTCAAGTTGCAATCTCAAGGTGAGTATTGTGATATCTCTTCAAATTTTAATTCTAATTCCTACCTCCTTCATGTAGGTATAGATTCGAGGTTGAATCATTTTGAGGAGGGAGGGAATGATGAGAATCAAGATTCCTTCCAAGAATCCTTCAAATATTTGCAAGATAAAGATTTCAAGAAGGTTTTTCAAGGTTGTCATTTCTACCAAGATAGCCTACAAAAGACATGCAATCCAACCATTGTACATGATTGGTAAACCATCTAAGAAGAATACGAGATTGTATGAAGTTTCCTATAAATCAATTAAGGATATTTGGATCATAAGCTTTGCATATGGATCCAATTGTATTCAAGGAAGCTTCAAAGGCTTAATCAATCTATTCAAGTCCAATGTCAAGATGAAAATGCCAAATTACATTCCAATTTGCTTGGGCCTAATTTATTCAAGTGTTTACAAGGCTGCCATTCTTCATTCAAATTGGACCCTTCATATTTGGGCTTTTCAAATTCAATTTATCATGTTTTATTTAGTGTTTGGGCTGTCTATGTTATGTATATAGCCCAAGAGTTGTTTAAACTACTTTATTTTCATGTTTTAATTAATTTGGGCCTATTTTATGTTAAGTCAAAGGCCCATCCGAATTTTATAGTTTAATTAATTAGATTTCAGTTTCTAGTTAGGAAATAGCTTCTCTTGTATAGGAAGGATTCCTAACTTATTTTAGAATTCAGTTCTAACTTAGTTATTAATTAGGAATAGTTTTCTAATTAGGAATCTTCAATTCTTGTATAGGAAGATTTCCTAGTTCTTAGTTGATTCCAATTTAGGGTTGAGCCTTTATATAAACTCAACCATTCATGTAAAATAAGTGATATTATGATCAATAAAATTCAGTTTTCTTAAGAGTGTGATCTCTTGGTTTTGATTCTTGCTTGAATCAAGTTCATACAATCAAAGCTAATTACTTTATGCATATTTATTCCAAGGTTCTCTTCCACGTGTTCGGTATTGTGTTGTGGAGATCATCATCTAAGGGTGATCATATTCCAAGGTGCTCTATTATAGGTTGGATTTGGGTTGCGGACTTGTGGAAAACCTGATTTAGCTTTCCAAGGAGTTGCTTCCCAGAGTAAAGATAATTGGGTCTTAAGTTTAATATACTTGGGATTCGTATCACAAGATCTATTCAAGAAATTATTGACCATAAAGATGGAAATGTAGAAATTACATTTTCTAGAAGCAAATCAGTCATCCTATAGCCAGATCAGAGATCATTTTCAAATCTATCTTATAATCCATCACTACAATAAGTTCTTCCTCCTAGAACTTCATGTTTAGAACCTATAAAATCTCATAGGAGGTCACCTTCCTTATTGGGAATCAAGAAAAATGAAGAAAGTGCAGGACATCCTCAATACAAGTCTAAAGAGAGTTAGTCAAGTCCAACTCATCCCACTTCACAAAATCCTACTCCTTCTGATATGGGGTATGACAAAGAAATCATAGCTAATCTTGATAGCTTAAATTTAGCTATCATAACAATTGAAGAAGATCCATTAAATAAATGGTATCTTACTAATTTCTCTGAAAAAGATCAAAAATTATGGAAGAGAAAATATCAGCTTTATAAAGCTAAAGATGGAATAAAGAAATTTCCAAAATTCCTCAAACATTATTTTAAATTGTTAGAAAAATCTTATCTAGATTTTTCTGACAAACAGTTTCTTAATACCATAGAAACTGCATATAAAAATTATTTTACTACAAAAGGAAAACTTATTAAAAGTATTCATCCTCCTGCAACAGATTTATCTTATAAAATAGAAAATAGTTGACTAGGATAGAGACTCAAGTTTCTACCTTAAAGAAAGTCGACTATATTCCAAAGAAGGATAGTTCTTTGTCATCCACTTCTTATGAGAAAAGGGTTTTATTTAAACCTATGGAGTTATCTAAGCTAGATATCAAACTAGCAAAAGATTAAAAGTTAGAAATGGTTGAAGAGCTTGTAAAAAGACTTTCTTCATTAGGAATAAAAGAAGAAAAATCTAATAAAAGGGAAGAAAAGTCCAATAAAAATTTAGCTCCTTTGACAAAAGAAGAAACCGAAGTAAAATCTGATTCTAAATCAGATCAACATTTAGAAAAATTAGAAGAAGGGTTTATTAACAACCTTGAATCCATGTTTATAGAAGCTGGAGAAACTAGTCAAATTAATAGAATAACATATCCTAAAAAAAATGTTAGGGCCTGTTTAGTTGCGGAAAATAAAGTCAATTGTCTAGAAAAATATTCTAAGAAATTAGAAAATAGAAATGAGTGTTTAGTTATAATATTTTACAATTTAGAAATTTTGAAACTTATTTTCAAAATTTTCCAAATTATAACTAAGCCTTGGAAAATTAGTTAAAGAAGTTTTCTAAATTAGACTAAATGTTAACAAATGGAAAACACATTTGTGTTCCACTTTAGTGCACAATGGACTAGTTTTCGAAACACAACAATAGCTTTTTTGATATTTTTAATTGCTTTTTTTTAAGGAATATTTCCCTGTATTTAATCTAATTAAATGCTTATGCCTCATCTTTAGTTTTAAATTTTCAGTTATTTTTAGATTTCTTTTATTTTTAACTGAATTTATATTTTATTAATTTTTAATTTAAAATATTAAATTTGCTAATTTTATAACGAAAATAATGAAAAATCTAATTAATGGTTCTTGCTTATTACTATATAACTTTTTTATTCATTATAAAATATTACAATAAATATTTTATAATATAAATAGTTTTATAATGTTTGTCATGGTTTATTTTAGTTTTGGAATGCAATTTTAGATTAAAAATTATATTTAAGGGATCATATTGTAAAATTATTTATATATAAAAATATAAGCAATGAATATTTTTAAATGCAATCATAGTTATTAATGCAAGAAAAAAAAATCATACAAAAGGAAAATAGAAAATGGAAAATTGGAAAATTGAGCATTATTATCCTAGGCCATCTCCAGTAGATCTTCAAAATAAGAAGATACTTCATTCAACTATTTCTCTTATGGTGGGACATCTATAGTTGAATGGAATATTAATGGTTTATCAGAATATCAAATTAAAAATGTCATACATTATATGACTACGTATGCTAATGCCTCTAAAGCTAAAGGAAATGCTGATGATACAGTAGCCAAAGCAATTGTAGCAGGCTTCACAGGCCAACTTAAAGGTTGGTGGGATTTTTATTTATCTCATGAAGCAAAAGAATAAATTTTAACGGCAGTTAAAATAGAGACTACTATTTCTCAACAGCTAGGACAGCAGCCTGTCACTAGTTCAAGAACTATGTCAGATGCTGTTAATACCCTATTATATACTATAGGGATACACTTATTGGCTCTACCATGTCTTATTTAGACAAATCACGTGGATAGTTGATGAATTTAAGATGTCCTAACTTATCTCATTTGAAGTGGTATAAAGATGTCTTCTTATCTACAGTCTATACCAGAGAAGACAATAATAATGACTTTTGGAAAAAAAAGTTTTTATCAGGATTACTGCCCTTATTTGCTAGAAGGGTGAGAACAAGAATCAAAAATAGATGGGATGGAGCAATTCCTTATAATAAATATACATATGGAGAACTAGTAGCAGAAGGAATAGCATTATGTAATAAAATGAAATTACATAATCAACTCAAGAAAGATAAAAGCAACAGGAAAAAGCTTGCTTGGAGATTTCTGCAAACAAATAGGTTATCAACCTTTTTTTTCTTCTTATAAGAAGAAAAGAGCTTATAAGATGGAGAATTACTATCTTTCAAAGCAAAAGAGAAGAAATTATAGAAGATCTGATGAAAAAGAAGGGAAAAAAGCCTTCTTCAAAGGCATCCAAAGGAAAATCAAAATCTAAAAAGAATATAATCTGCTATAAATGTGGAAAACCAGAACATTACGCTAATAGGTGTAAAATCAAATAGCATATTCAAGCCTTATCAATAGATGAAGGTCTTAAAAAATCTCTAATTAATTGTTTATTACTGAAATAGATTTTGAAAAGGAAGATTATGAAATAAATTCTATGGACTATACATTAGAATCTGATTCAGATTCATCAAATTCCTCTCCACCAAAAGAAGAATGTGAAGGAAACTGTGATTATTATAAAGCCTTATGTCAAATGAATGGCTTATGTGTATTAACTAAAGGAGAAGATATGATTTTGGATCTTATTGATCAGATCCAAGATGGAGAAGAGAAAAAGAGACAAATACAAAAATATTTGCAAATTTATCAATAAAAGGAAATTGCTTCTTCATCAAATCCTCTCGGAAAGAAGCTCTCTGAAAAATTAGAAAAGCCTTATGATCTCAAAGAGATAATGGATAGGGTTAAAAATGCTAAAAAAAAATCAAGACTTGAGAGCCTACGATCAATGAATTGAAAGCTAAAATTAATTCTGTTAAGACAGAATTAAAAGATAGAGTTTCTTTCTTAGAATTAATCACGAAAGAAGAATTAGAAGGAGAAGAAGAGGAAGAATTTGCTCTTAATAGGGCAGAAAGAAATCCATTGAATGAAGATGAGATCAATAATCTTCAATTTTTAAATTTAGTGGATAAAGTTATAACTCATAAATGGCACACTTATATTACAGTGTTTTTCAACAAAGAATTCATGTTTAAAATAGTCGCCCTTATTGATTCAAGTGTAGATTTAAATTGCATTAGTGAAGGTATTGTTCCTTCTAAGTACTTCAACAAAACCATTGAAGTACTAAACACAGCAAATATTTCAAAATTAAGGATTAAATATAAATTATCTGATGTTTTTGTATGCAATAAAGGAATATGCTTTCAAATACCATTTATAATGGTTAGAGGATTATCTCATCTTGTCATATTAGGAAATCCTTTTCTACATATGTTATACTCTATAAAAGAAATTTCTAAACAGGGAATGATATTAGAAAAAAGGGGGAGAGTAATACATTTCTCTTTCATATCTCAGCCAAGATTAAAGGAGATTGATATTATTCAAAATTGGATACTCTCTATTAAACAAAATATACTTTTTAAAATAAATAGCACCATTGAAAATACTCTTAACTTATGAGTCTCATCCAATTATTTTCAATAATTTATAAGTTTAAATAGCCACCAAATATAGAAAGAGTTTATAAGTAAATATTGTCAAGGTTGTGAGTTTTTGTTGTACGTTTTATAATAATAATAATAATAATAATAATAATAATAATAATAATGTAACATTTCAAAGGGTTTTGTTGTACACGAAATATAATTCAAAAACCGCATGCAATAGCGGCCTAAGACCATTCTATATAATAAAAACTTGCAAGGAAAGCAAGAAGAAATTAGGATTGAGGAGAGAGAAAGCCAAAGAAACAAAATAACCAAAGAGAGATAATGATAATAAAAAGGAAAACCAAAATGGATTGGGCAGGCTATTATTCTTTTCTCTTCATTCTCTTTATTTTCTTCATTTTTTGTGGATTTACCAATGCAACTTTCAATCTCTCCACCATCTCCTTCGATGAGGGATACACCCCTCTGTTCGGGGATGGCAATCTCATTCGCTCTCCCAATCGCAGAAGTGTTCGTCTTCTTCTGGACCGCTTCACCGGTATTAATTAATGTTAACTTATATTTATATACATGTTTGTTATATATAATTATTTGCAATGCAATATAAATTTTTATACCTGAAAATTCAATTCAGGTTCTGGTTTTATTTCGTCGAAAATGTATAAGTATGGATTCTTTAGTGCCAACATCAAATTGCCAGCAGATTATACAGCCGGCTTATGTGTTGCCTTCTATGTGAGTGATGTATTTTGTTAAAATTAAATCAAAATTTAATTAATTAAATTAAATTATTATTTCGTCTTCTATGATTTTCACAAGATTAAATCATTTTTTTTTGAATGATAAGATTAAATTATTGATTGATAATATGATTATTAACTGTTTAATCAAAGTTGTTATTATGAAATATAGGCATCAAATGCTGATGTGTTTGAGAAGAGCCACGACGAATTAGACTTTGAATTCTTAGGAAACATTGAAGGAAAGCCATGGAGGTTTCAGACCAACTTGTATGGTAATGGTAGCACAAATCGTGGCAGAGAAGAACGATATCGATTATGGTTCGATCCTTCCAAAGAATTCCATAGATATAGCATTCTATGGACTGAAAAGAAAATCATGTGAGTTTTATTTTTATTTTTATTTTTATTTTTATTTTTAGATATTGGTATAACATTAAACTTTTGGTTAATGTTGGTGGAATCATATTTAAGACTAAAAGATCTTACGTACAAATCCTAATGGGTGTCAATTTTTTTTTTAAAAATGAAATTTCTTATTGTATATATGCCCTTCAAAATCCTGAAGTTAATAAAGTAATTTAACCAAACAAGTGATAAGGAAATAAGGAAAATTCTTACCTATGTTAAGTGTATAGTTTTATTTCGTGTACTCAAACTAATAGTGATGAGATATATATTTTAACTAATATGATTCATTTATTTATTTTTTTTACCTAATGAAAATATACTATTATTTTATTTTATTTTTATCTCATTGGATTAATATGTGCATTTAGTGCAGGTAAGACTTACTAAAGATATAAAGGGAAGAAAAGTTTGGAGTTGTGTGTTGGATGTTTGTATAAACAAATCGACAAACAAACATAAATTACTCAATTTATCAGCCTGCTTACTTTTGTGGCCACATTTGCTTCTAAGAGAATGTCAATTTGGCCTGGAAAGTAGCCTCATTTCATGTTTATCCATACGCCTAATAATTTCTTGACTATCTCAATTATATTTTTGTTAGTCAACACGTGTTCAAATTTGGATATTTGGACCTAAATTAATCAAGTGGTTAATTAGGGAAGTTATCCAATTTTCTTGGGTTGCTTACCTATTTTCTTGCTAATGATTAGAAGGAAACATTGTTTTCCTGTAAAAGAAATATTGTGAAACATGAATTATTAGATGGCAAAACAAAAAATTTCTATTATTTAGTGATAGTAGAATAGGTTTTTTTTAGGACTATAAGATTACCAATTCTGACATTAATTATCAATCTGAAAAAAAATTAAAAAAAAATAGACCAAATTCATAGATTGTTCTAAATAACTTATTCAAAATTACTCACACCAAACATACTCTGACTAATAAATTAATTTAATACACTAAAAAAAACAAACTAATTAGAATTTTATAATTATCATTATATAACACATGCATTTTCATAGTAAATTAATCAAGATTTTACAATTTGATGAATATATTCAGATTTTACATTGATGATGTTCCAATTCGAGAGGTGGTGCGCAACAATGCAATGGGTGGTGAATACCCATCAAAGCCAATGTCCATATATGCCACAATATGGGATGCTTCAAACTGGGCAACCTCTGGTGGGCGATACAAGGTTAATTACAAGTATGCACCATTTGTATCTGAATACAAGGATCTTATCCTAGAAGGTTTTCCTGTTGATCCTATCCAACAATTTCCACTAGCATCAAGCTTCTCTGAGAGTAATGCAAGCCTAGAGACTGCTGATTTTGCCATGATTACGCGCAAGCAACGTTTTGCTATGCGTAGATTTCGACAGCGTTTCATGTATTATTCGTATTGTTATGACACCTTAAGGTATCCAATTCCACCACCAGAATGTGTTATTGATCCCATTGAGAAAGAACGGTTTAAGGACACTGGAAGATTGAAATTTGGGGGTAGTCATCAAAGCCATAAACGGCGGTCAAGGCGGCGAGGCCGACTTCATGTTGTTTCTACCACAAATGGCCATGTCATGTGATCATTCCAATTCATTGATTATAATTTATATTGTTGTGGGTTCATATAGATTTAGTAAAAAAAAATGGCTGTTTTATTCATGTCTTTACTAGATTCTCATTACTATTGAATCCTCTTGCTAATATTAAAAAATATTCCAAAAATATGTGTAATCTAGAATCCCACTGCTGTTAAACCAAAACAAATGAATTACATATTTTTTGTATAAGAATATGCTGGCCGTGTTGCCGGCCATGTGTTATGTTTATGTATTAAGTGGTCAGCCTTCCCCCACGATCTCTGAAACCCTACAGTACTAGGCTGAAGTTCAGATTTTCTTTTTGCAGCATCTTTTTTAGTTTAAGTTGGCTAACATTACTTGCTTCTTAGATGTTAGAGCAATAGAGAATTCTCTTATAATGAAGATTCAAGTCCGTCTGGGGAGGTGTGATACGAACCTTAAGTATATTAAACTTGAGACCCAGTATCTTTATACATGGAAGCAACTCATTGGAAAGATAAATCAAATTTTCACCAAGTCCTTGACACATATTCAACTTGTGAAAGAGAACTTTGGAATAAAATATCCTCAAAGTAATTAGTTTTGATTGTATAAACCTTAATGTAAGCAAGAATCAAACATAAGAGAAAACACTCTTAATCTATTTTCATTCAAAAATGTGATCTCCTTGTCCATTACAAATCTGCCTGTTTTAATCTTGGAACAACCCTCCAAGAATAGGAAAAGCCAAAAAGCCAACTAAGACAATTAAAGGCAATCAATGCCTTTAATGACATGTATAACTCAATTAAAGGCAATCAATACCTTTAATGGCATGTATAACTTAAAAACTAGCCTAAATGGTAAATGGAATTCGAAACTTGCATCATGAGGAAACTTGGACAAATTTTGAGAATTCGAATGCCATAGAAGCTTCAATCTTCAAGTTTTGCCTTCTTGTACAAGAGAATGAGAAATTTTAAGATTATAACAAGAAGAACATATATTTATTACTTACAGAATGATAGAATAGAGGAAGATCACTCTCACTCAAATCTAAATTGAAAATATTTTACAGAGAACACTTAAAACACTTAAGAAACCTAGCAAAATACAACTTAATCTTTTTGATGATTTTAAATGAACTAAAAACACTCCTATATATAGCAAAGAAAAGCTAAACAAATAATTAAAATAAAGATAGTGGGCTGAGCTGGAATGCACTCCTGTCTAAAGATAAGAATTGAGCTGGTATCCACTCAGAAAAGCTTGAATTATTGCCTAAAGATAAGGCATATGCTTCGAACAGCTGGAAAGCCTGAGAATAAGGCTTAGTTGGAAACAGCTGGAAAGCACTATGGACTAAAATCAAATGGGTCCTAAGCATCTTCTAGTGGCAGACAATCTTCTGACATACACTCATCTTCGTCAGTACTATCTTTATCTATGATGCGGTCATGTCTGCTTTTAGGCTTTATCCTACTAGAAGAGCCTTCTTCTTCCTTTTCTGCTAGAGCCGAGAGAAATTGGGTTTTTAATTCTTCTTTTGGAATGCTTTCCAATAAATCTTGAAATAAACTAAATAAGTTTGAAGAAGATAATTGTCCTAGAATTAGGTATTTATGGGCTTCATCATTATCTTTTTTATTTCATTTTTTGTCCAAAATGATAATTCCTTTATCAGAATAAACAAAAGAGTCATAAAAGAAATTAAACTTATTCCACCATTTGATTAGTACTCTTCTAGTTAGCCAAGGAATTCTTTCAATTGTTTCACTGAATTTTGGATGTTTTTTACTCAAGATTTGCCAATCCCATTTGATTATCCATGGAATCCTATACCATATGGCAAAAGAGAGATGGTGATTCTTATGTTTTGGATTTTCTTTCACAAACTGTTCATAAACAGTTCAAACTTTGTCAGGGAGCATAATAGGAAAGATTCCCCAATTAAAGAACTAATCAATGAACCATGTGGGGATGGCAACATCTCCTTCTAACTGGAATTGAGCCCACCAGCTATGCTTTCATTGCCTGTTATCATACAATAATGCTCCTGTCCAAGCCTGCATGTAGTTAAAATAATTAAAGGATCTGTAGAAAGAAAACATGCGGACTTCTTTGGAAATGAAGGGATCATTGCCCCATTCTTCAAAAGTGATTATCTTCTTGATAATAAATTTGCTATAAGCAAATTTCAGATCGTTTTGTGGATGAAAAAATAATAGAACCTATTTCAAGCAGAATTTTTTGATAATAATCATAATATTTTGGAATTGTAGTAAAATTTTTCGTATAAATTTCCGCCACCTCATAAGGTGCAAGCCCTGCATGCTTTGCATCAATAATAAGCAAAAAATAATAAGAAATTGGAATATAAGGGAACAAATTTTCTTTTTTTGAGGTAGCCTTGATGCTGATTTTATGAGCATCACTTCTCAGGTGGTCTTCTTAAGCATAACCGCCTATTGAGGACTCATAAGTCTTTTTAGAGGGAATTGCTGGTCCCTTTCCCTTTGAACTCATTTCTTGTTAAAAATTCTCTGGTTAGGAAATCAGACAAAGAATTAGAGGAACCATTAATAAACTCAATATCAAAATTGAACACAGGTAAGATGGCTTGCCATTTAGCAAATATTTGTTTTGAAGCAATATTTTTTACATCTTTTAATAAGATATCCTTAGCAGATTTACAATCTACTCTAATAAGGAATTTTTTATTTAATAAATCAGATTCAAATTTTTGAACACAAAGAACAATAGATAAGAGTTCTTTTTTAATTGTAGAGTAATTTACTCTTGGACCTGTCCAAATACCAGAGGTAAATCTAACTAGCTGTTCTTTATTATTTTTTCTTTGTTTTAATATTCCTCCATAACCTTTATCTGAAGCATCGGTCTCTACAATCTTAAAGGCTTTTGGGTGAGGAATAGCTAAGCAAGGAAGTTCCTTAACCCTGGACTTTATTTTTGGACAGCTAAGGAATGAGCTTGAGACCATTCAGGAGGATTCTTTTTTAATCTTTCAAATAAAGGTTTAGCATCATAAGCTAGTTCTTTATAAAAATTAGCTACATAATTTAAACTTCCTAAAAATCTCTGCAATTGAGTTTTATCTTTGATTTCATTAGGGAATTTGTCAGCAAATTGGATGGCTCTATCTATAGGAATAATAGTGCCCTTTTCAATGTTGTGTCCAAAAAAATCTAATCTTAGTTTGACACAACTTAATCTTTTTGGCTGACACGACTAACCCAACACTCTTAATAATCTTAATAAAGATATTCAAATGCTTAAAATGTTGATCTAAAGTGCTAGAGAAAATAAGCACATCATCAATATAAATGATAGTAAATGTTGAATAAGCATTAAATATATCGTTCATGATTCTTTGAAATTCAGAAGGGGCATTTTTTAACTTGAAGGGCATAACATTCCATTCGTAATGCCCAAAAGGAACAGTAAATGCCATCTTATAAACGGTCAGCTTCATCTATTTGAATTTGCCAATAGCCATATTTCATATCAAATTTTGAAAAAATAATGGCACCATAAAGCCTATTTAATAAATACTTTTTATTAGGTAAAGGATACCTAATCCATCTTAAGGCTTTATTAAGTGGCTTGTAATTAATAACAAGCCTAGGAACACCTCTTTCCAATTCGACAGTGTTTTCAACATAAAACACCGGACAGCTCCAAGGACTATGACTTCTTCTAATAAGTCCTTTATTTTCCAGCTCAGCAATTTCTTTTTTACAAATTTCAAGATGCCTGGGCCCCATTGCAATCGGACAAGCTTTAGTGGGTATTTGTTTTTCACTAAAGTCTAGCTCATAAGGCAATTGTACCATGTGCATTTGTCTATTCCAAAAAGCATTTGGAATCTCAGCATAGATTTCTTTCTCCATATCCTTTTGGATTTTTTCTATCTTGGCTTTGACAGCTGACAATAATAATTGCTCAGATATTTTTCTTTGACTGACTTCCTGAGATAAGGAAGTGAGGAATTTTTCTTTATTCTTGATTTTATTCTGAATGATATCTATTTCCTTTAATTTTGGTTGAGATATAAAAGCAAACTATATCACTCTTCCCCCTTTTTATGAAGTTATACCTTTCTCAGAGATTTCTTTAATTGGGTATAACATATAAAGAAACGAGTTGCCTAGAATGACAAGATGAGATAATCCTTTCACCATTATAAATGGTATTTGAAAACATATGCCTTTATTACAAACAACAGCATCAGATAACTTATATTTGATCTTTAATCTTGAACCATCTGCTGTATTTAGTACTCAGTAGTTTTGGTGAAGTACCAAGAAGGAACAATATCTTTATTTATGCAATTCAAATTAGCACCTGAATCAATAAGGGCTAATGCTTTGAACTTATATTCTTTATTAACAACCACTGTAATATAAGTGTGCCATTTATGAGTAGTGACTTGATCCACTAAATTTAAGAACTGAAGATTATTAATTTAATCTTCATTTAATGGATCTCTTTCTGCTCTATTAAGAGCAAACTCTTCTTCTTCTTCCTTGATTCTTTCTGCTTCTTCCTTTTTAATCAATTCGAGGAAAGAGACTCTGTCTTTTAGATCTTTTAATTCTGTCTTAACAGAGTTAATCTCAGCCTTTAGTTCATAAACTGTAGGCTCACGAGCTCTGAATTTTTTAGCATTTTTTACCCTATCCATAATCTCTTTAAGATCATAGGGCTTTTCTTACTTTTCAGAAATCTTCTTTTCTAGTGGATTTGTCTTATTAGATAAGGAAGCATTATCTTTAGCTTGATAAAGCTGCAAATATTTCTGAATTTGTTTTTTCTTTTCTTCTCCATCTTAGATCTAATTAATAAGATCCAGAATCATGTCTTCTTCCTTGGTTAAGACATATAAGCCATTCATCTGACATAAGGCTTTATAATAATCATAGTTTCCTTCACATTCTTCTTTTGTTGAAGAAGGACCTGATGAACTAGAATTGAAACTAGAACTGGATTCATAATCCATAGCATTAATTTCATAATCTTCTTTTTTAGAGTCTGTTTCAGTAATAAACAGATTAATCAAGTATTTTTTAAAACCTTCGTCAATGGATAAGGTCTGTATCTGCTGTTTGACTTTACACCGGTTGGCATAATGACCTAGTTTTCCATATTTATAGTAGATTATAGTCTTTTTAGACTTTGATTTTCCTTTAGCCTTTGAATTAGGCCTCTTATCCCTCTTTTCTTCTAGCTTCTTATAATTTCTTCTTTTTTGTCTCGAAGGATAATATTTTTCTTTTTTATAGGGTTTTTTCTTCTTATAAGAAGAAAATAATGGTTGATAACCAATCTGTTTGCAGAAATCTCCCAGCATCCTTCTTCCTGTTGCTTTATTTTTCTTTAGCTGATTATGGAGCTTCATCTCATTGCATAATGAAATTCCTTCAGCTATGACCTCTGCTGCCAATTCTCCATACGTATATTGGCTATATGGGATTCCTCCATCCCATTTTCCTTTTATGTGATCTCTAACCCTTTCAGCAAATAAGGGTGGTAATCCATATATGAATTTTTCTTTCCATATATCATTTCCATTATCTTCTCTGGTATATACCATAGATGAGAAGACATCTTTGTACCATTTAAAATGAGATAAATCTAAACATCTCAAGTTCATTAATTTGATATTCTGACAGACCGTCAATATTCCATTCAACTATGGATGTCCCATCATAAGAGACATAATTGAATGAAGTGTCTTCATACTGGAGATCTACTGGAGATGGCCTTGGATAATAAGGCTTTAATGGCATACTGGAACTTCTTTTAAGATAAGTAATCCTATTAACTTGACTTGGTTCTCCAACTTCTATAAACATAGCTTCAAGGTTATTAATAAACCCTTGTTCAGACTTTTGAGAACTGGTATCTAAGTCAGTTTTTGGATCTGGCTCAGAGTTTACTTCTTCTTTCTTTTCCTCTCTAATAAGAGGAGTTAAATTTTTCTCAGCTTGCTCTTTTGAATTTTTTGCTTTTAATCCTACAGCAGTAAGACGTTTGACTAGTTCATCTACCATTTCTGTAGACTTGTCTTCTTTTGCCAATTTGATATCCAGCTTAGTGGACTCTATGGGTTTAAATAAAACCCTCTTCTCATAAGAAGTGGAAGGAGCAGATATTTCCTTTTTAGGAATATAGTCGACCTGTTTAAGAGTAGACATTTGAGTTTCTATTATGGTCAACTGCCTTCCCATTGATTCAAGAGATAAATTTGAGAAATTATTTTGCTGGATGACATCTTTTAGACTCCCCTCTCCCCCCTTAAAAGGAGAAGCAGTAACATCTTTCTCTTTTTCATTTTTAAAGGAAATATCCATCGTAGGAGGATGAATGCTTTTAATAAGCTTGCCTTTGGGAGCAATATAACTTTTATAGGCAGTTTCTAGAGTCATAAGAAACTGAGTATTGGAAAAATCAAGATAAAATTTTCCTAACAACATAAAATAATGTTGTAGAAATTTAGGAAAATTTCTGAGACCATCTTTGGCTTTATAAAGCCAATATTTATTTTTGTATTTTTGCTAATCTTTTTCAGAGAAATTAATAAGAAACCATTTATCAAACAGATCTTCTTCTATAGAGATGATAGCTAAATTTAAGCTATCAAGATTCAAAATACTTTCTTTATCATATCCCATGTCGGAAGGAGTAGGACTTTGAGGGGTACGATGAGTAGGACTAGACTGACCTTCCTCAGACTTGTATTGAGGATGCCCTGCACTTTCAGCACTCTTTTTCACTCCTAATAAGGAGGGTGACTTCATAATTGGCTCTGAATAAGAGGATCTAGGAGGTTTTAATGATTTGAAAGAAGGATTCCTTGAAAGATTTGAAAAGGACCTCCCATCTGGTTGTAGAATAACCGATCTACTTCTAGAAAAGGCGATTTCGAACTTTCCATCTTTATGTGCCACAATTTCTTGGATTGATCTAGAATCTTCTTTTTTGACAGGAACTGCTTCTTCTAGCATCCATTTTTTAGGTAAAATAACATGATCCCAAGAAATATTTTTTGGAACCATCAGATTACCTTTCGACAAATTTGTCAAAAATAAGGTAGTAGTGCCTTTAGGAGTGAGGAGCTTTGTAGATGATTCCCTTAAATTAGGGACAACTGAATTCATGGCTTTGTAATGAATTCTATAAATAAGAATTACATTTTTAGATCCTAGAAGCATATCATAGCCATCTGTTTTGATATCCAAATTAAGAGCACTTAATAGATGTGGATCAGAAAGAGACAAAGTAAAATTTGGATAATAAGAAAAATTATACTGGACCATCACATAAGGTCAATTCAACTACTCCTAATAAGGAGTCATGAAATTTATTGTGCCTTTTATCACGAATGCACAATATAGTAAATGTATTGAGTCCCAATCTTGTTGCAGGTTTTAGAGCAACTTGCACCATGCCTATATGAAAGAATTGATATTTCTCCTGGTGCTTTGCCATTAGATCTTGGGACAACAGGCTGAATGAACTAAATCCTTCATGAATTGGAACGGCCTGTTCAACAGTCTTGATAACATAATCAGACTTAAAAGAAAAATTAGTATTAGATTTATAAATAGCTGAAGAACTAATAGCTGGAAGTTTCTAGTTAGATAAGTTCTAGTCTATATTTTCTAACATAAGAATATGTTTATTTTTTGATTTTTTATTATTCTTTTCTATTGAGCTAGATGACCTACTAGTAAAATTACCCAAACTTTCAAAGATTCTATCCATAGTTTTGATCACTATCAACGACTTACTCTTAGTCCAAAATGAAGAAAGTATAGGACATCCTCAATAAAAGTCTAAGGAAAGTCAGTCTAGTCCTATTCATCCTACTCCACAGAGTCCCACTCCTTCTAATATGAGGTATGACAAAGAAAGAATAGCAAATCTTGATAGCTTAAATTTAGCTGTCATATCAATTGAAGAAGATCAATTTAATAAATGGTATCTTACTAATTTTTCTGAAAATGATCAAAAATGATGGAAGAAAAAGTATCAGCTTTATAAAGCTAAAGATGGAATTAAAGAATTCCCTAAATTTCTTAAACATAATTTTAAATTATTAGGAAAATCTTATCCAGAATTTTCTGACAAACAATTTCTTAATATTATAGAACTGCATACAAAAATTATTTTATTAGAAAAGGAAGGCTTATTAAAAGCATTCATCCTCCTACAATAGATTTATCTTATAAAATAGAAAAACAGAAAGAAATTACTTGTTCTCCTTTTAAGGAGGAGGGGAGTCTAGAAGGAATTATCCAACAAAATAATTTTTCAAATTTAAGCGTCCCTTAAGTTGTAATTTCAAGGTGAGCATTGTGACCTATTCAAATTTTTATTCTAATTCTTGTTTCCTTCGTGTAGGTCCAGATTCGAGGTCAAATCATTTTGAGGAGGGAGGGAATGATGAGAATCAAGATGCCTTACAAGAATCTTACAAATATTTGCAAGTTAAAAATTTCAAGAAGGTTCTTCAAGGTTGCCATTTCTACTAAGATAGCCTACAAAGACATGCAATCCAACCATTATACATGATTAGTGAATCATCCAAGAAGAATATGAGATTGCATGAAGTTTCCTACAATCCAATCAAGGAAATTTGGATCATAAGCTTTGTATGTGGATCCAATCATATTTAAGGAAGCTTCAAGGATTTTATCCATATGTTCAAACCCAATGTCAAAATGAAGAGGTTAAGACACATTCCAAGTAATTAGGGTCAAAAACATGGAGAGTCAAGCTTCAAACATAACCATTAGAAGAAATTGCACAAGTCCGCGATGATTGCAGATTGAACGCGAGTGTGACAGTGTTGTGAGTGCAACGAGAGCTTAGGCTATGTAATTCATTTTATTTTCTGATTTTTGTTATTTTACTTCAATTTTAGATGTTTTTGGGCTTTAAACTTATCATATTTAGTAGCCCAACTCAGTTATAACTTGTTATTTGTTTAGGAATCAATTTCTAACTAGGAAACTTCAATCCTTGTTTAGGAAGATTTTCTATTCCATAGTTGATTCTAATTTAGGGTTGAGTCTCTATATAAACTCAACCATTCATGTAAAAAATAAGTTAAGTTTTGATCAATAGAATTTATTTTTCTTAAGAGTGTGATCTCTTGGTTTTTGATTCTTGCTTGAGTCAAGTTCATAAAATCAAAGCTAATTACTTTGTGCGTATTTATTACAAGGTTCTCTTTCGCAAGTTGGTATTGTGTCGTGGAGATCATCATCCAAAGGTGCTCTATCACAGGTTGGATTTGGATTGTGGACTTGGGGAAAATTTGACTTAGTTTTCCAATGAGTTGTTTCCAAGCATAAAGATAATTGGGTCTTAAGTTTAATATACTTGGGGTTTATATCAACCAAGGAGAGTGTGAGATGAGATTGAAGATGATTGAATTGATGTTTGATTATCATAACTACACTGAATCTAAGAAGTTAAAGCTTGCTGTGGTTGTATTTGATGGGTATGCCATTACTTGGTGGGATGATACCAAGCAAAAGAGAAAAAGAAATAGAGAAAGACCCATAAAAGAATGGAGGGACTTAAAGGCAATCATGAGAAGAAGATTTCTACCAAGCCACTATTATAGGGATATGTACAATCATCTTCAAAACCTAACTCAAGGGTCTAAGAGTGTTGAGGAATACTACAAATGGATGGAGGTAGCCATAATTCGAGCAAATGTGGAAGAAGATAATGAGGCTACAATGGCAAGGTTCCTCAATGGGTTGAACACTGAGACTACAAATATGGTTGCGTTGTAACCATATATATGTAGCTTGAAGATTTGCTTCATCTCGCTTTGAAGGTTGATGATGAGAATCCATATACCTTGCAAGAAGCTGACAAATACATACATGATAAAGATTTCAAGAAGATTCTTCAAAGTTGTCATTTCTATCAAGATAGCTTATAAAGGCATGCCATATAACCATTGTGCATGATTAATGGATCATTCAAGAAGAAAATAAGGTTGTATGAAGTTTTCTATAAACCAATCAAGGATATTTGGATCATGAGCTTTGCATATAGATCCAATTGTATTCGAGGAAACTTCAAGGGCTTAATCAATCTATTCAAGCCCAATGTCAAGATGAAGAAGCCAAATTACATTCCTATTTGCTTAGGCCTAATCTATTCAAGTGTTTACAAGGCTGCCATTGTTCATTCAAATTGGACCCTCCATATTTGGGCTTTTCAAATTCAATTTATCATGTTTTATTTAGTGTTTGGGCTGCTTATGTTATGTATACAGCCCAAGAATTGTTTAAACTACTTTATTTTCATGTTTTAATTAGTTTTGGGCCTATTTTATGTTAGGTCAAAGGCCCGTCCGAATTTCATAGTTTAATTAATTAGATTTTAGTTTCTAGTTAGGAAATAACTTCGCTTGTATAGAAAGGATTCCTAACTTGTTTTAGAATTCAGTTCAAACTTAGTTATTAATTAGGAATAGTTTTCTAATTAGGAATCTTCAATCCTTGTATAGGAAGATTTCTTGGTCCTTAGTTGATTCCTATTTAGGGTTGAGCCTCTATATAAACTCAACCATTCATGTAAAACTAAGTTAAGTTATGATCAATAAAAATTCAGTTTTCTTAAGAGTGTTATTTCTTAGTTTTTAATTCTTGCTTGAATCAAGTTCATACAATCAAAGCTAATTACTTTGTGCATATTTATTCCAAGGTTCTCTTTCACGAGTTGGTATTGTGTCGCAGAGATCATCATCCAAAGGTGATATTATTCCAAGGTGCTCTGTCACAGGTTGGATTTGGGTCACAGACTTAGGGAAAACCTGATTTAGCTTTCCAAGGAGTTGCTTCCAAGTGTAAAGACAATTGGGTCTCAAGTTTAATATACTTGGGGTTCATATCACGTTCGTTTGTCTTGTTGTTTTCTTTTCCTTCATATTTCTATTCCTTTGTTCTTTGTATTTCGTTGCGAGGTCAAATTCATCTTGGAAACTAGTTCAAAATTCAAGTTGAGGATTCATCCATCACAAGATTGACTTCAAGTTTAGTTTGGCTTTTTATATTTGATCTTCAGTTTGTTTGTTAATTTTCCTTTCAAATTGTTGCTATAATTATAAAAAAAAAAAAAAAAGGAAAGAAAGAATCGGCCAAGGAAAGAAAAAGGAAAAGAAAAGAGTCTTGGTGAATCAGAATTATGTAGGAATATATATAGTATTTGTTTCTAATTCTAGAGTGGAAAGGAAAAGGAAAATTGCTAGAATTCCAATCAAATCAAGGAGAATCAAAAGGATTTTCAGTTTTCAACAAGGAGTTGACTAAGTCAAGCATCCCTCCACAACAAGCTAGGAGTAGGATTCCTAATCCTTATCAATTTCTGGTTTAACTTTCCTACTTCCATCCTAAGTTTATCTTCTCCTATTTATGTCCAATTAGGTTTCCTAACACAATTAGGATTCCTATATTGTTTTCTTATTTCTATTAGGATTTCAACTTTTGTTTTCCAACTTCAATTAGGATTTCTAGTTTTACTTTTCTAAGTCAAATTCCAATTCTTGTTTTTTCCTAGTTCAATTAGGATTTTCATTTTCCTAGTGTCATTAGAATTTCTTGTTTCTTGTTTCATTTTGAGTCTTTGGATTTTTATTCACATTGTATGATACAAACCCCAAATGACCTGCTTTGAGACCCAATATCTTTACGCTTAGAAATGACTGCTTGGCAAATCAGGTTTGAATAAGAAAACCTCAACCTAATGACAAATTTTTGTCAAAAAATGTTAGTATGTTGTGAACGAAACAAAGTAATTAATTTTAGAAGTTTGGATTATTGATTCAAAGTAAGAACCAAAATTGAGAAATTTCTCACAAAGCGCAAACCTATAATTTTTGAATTATCAAATCTGCCTCTTATTCATAGAATAACTAAGTATTTGTATCATCTTAGCTAGGTTACAAACCCTAAAATTCTTACTAATAAAATTCAAACTTGGGCTTAATTTAAACAAACTAAAAAGCCCAAATAACTAATTAAAATACTTAAAACTAAAAAAGGATAGATATGTGCTTAATTAATTTTGAACTTGAATTTAAATTGATTGACCCATTCGAAATCCATCCTTGAAGCTTGAATCTTCATGTTTTGTCTTCTAGCACTTGCATGAAATTAATCAAATATGAATTTGAATCTTGAGTCCCCAATTTGATATTTGAATCCTCTTTGCAATCTTCAACTGTGGAGAGATTGTTCCATAAGCCATTAAGCCTTGAATTGCATATTTGAACTTCTTTGTCCTTGCTCTTGTAATTGGTCCATTTGGCAAAGTCATTGGATCCTTTCTATTAGCTACTTGGATTACATCATTACCTCTCTCCTCAAAAGGATTTACCCTCAAATCTTCACCTACATCAAAAGGAGAAAGATCACTTATATTGAAAGTAGCACTAACATAAACATCAAAAGGAGAAAGATCACTTACATAAAAAGTAGCACTAACATAATACTCACTAGGAAGGTCCAATTTGTAAGCATTGTCATTGACTCTTTCCAAAACTTGAAAAGGCCCATCTCCTCTTGGATGCAACTTAGATTTTCTTTAACTTGGAAATCTTTCTTTCCTCATATGGACCAAAACCCATTCGCTTGGTTCAAGGATTACTTTCCTTCTTCCATTGTTAGCTTGATTGGCAATTTGTTGATTTCTTTTCTCTATGTTCTTTTGCACATCCTCATGAAGTTTTTTTTTTTTTTTACCATTTCAGCTTTCTTCTTTCCATCTAAACTGCTCCCTTTATGAATAGGTAAAGGAACCAAATCCAAAGGGGTTAGTGGATTAAAACTATAAACAATCTCAAATGGTAAATAAATTGTAGTGGAATGCACAACAGGATTATAAGCAAATTCAACCAAAGGAAAACAATCTTCCTAATTTTTCAAATTCTTTTGAATGATAGCATGCCATAAATTACCTAAAGTTCTATTCACTACCTCAATTTGTCCATCAATTTGGGGATGACAAGTAGTAGAAAACAATAATTTACTCCCCAAATTACCCCATAAAACTTTGCAAAAGTAGCTCAAAAACTTTACATCTCTATCACTTATGATACTCCTAGGAATGCCATGGAGTCATACTATCTCCCTAAAGAATAAATTAGCAATGTTTGTTGCATCAACAGTTTTACTATAAGATATAAAATGTGCTATTTTAGAAAACTTATCAACAACAACAAAGATTGCATCCCTTCCCTTTTTTGACTTAGGTAAACCTAACACAAAAGCCATTGATATCAACCCAAATGAGGAGGATCAACAAATTGTAGCCAAGCACCAATCAACCAAGGAAGACCTATTAAGCACAAATGGAGGTCCAATGACAAGGACTAGAGCTAAAAAGATCAATGAGGCCTTAATCTCCTTCATAGATCAGATTTGGAAGAAACAAGATACATGGATGCATGGAGAGCCCAAGCTAGTCAACATAATTCAAGCAAGCCTAAACTCTTGAAGGCACATGTCTAGCCGTATAAGAATAAAAGCCCATTTTGCCATGATCTTTAAGTCAATGGGCCAAGATAATTATGGGTTGTTTAAAGACAATTTAAGTTTCATTATGTGTCATGTTTTCATATTATTAGCAATAGGATTTAATATTAATAAAAATCAGTTATTTGAGTCTAAAATATAAAGAAAAGGAGTTACAAATGATAGAGAATCAATGCCCCACGTTCAAAATGAGTTGGCAAAGTAGTGGAGCTATTCTTTAGGAGTTATGGGGCTGTCATTTAATGTAGGAGTTACATCTTCTATTCCTTTAGTATTCTTGGCCTTTGTTCTATATAAACAAGGCTGACTCCTTCTATAAAGGGACATTATTTTTCAGATATAAAAAGTTGTTTTTGAGCACTTGTGAGTGTTTTGTCTTAAGTTCTTGCGTGAACTTTGGAACTTATCTAGCTAATCAGCTTGTGGAGTTCAACCAAATCTTTGTTTTCTGCCTTAACTTATCAAACTCCATTGTTTGTGGCATTTTAAAGGAAACAAAGTGCTATTCTAATTATCTAACCATTATTCCATTGATAAAAGTGATTAGAATAGTTGATCTTACTTCAATATTGAACGATCCAGATTTTGATTCATCTAGTTGGAGGGTGTTAATTTTCATTCCATATATATCATAGTTCCTTAACTATTGGGGTGTAAGGTTGCTAAATTGATGATTTCCACCATTTGGTATCAGAGCCTAGTTCAAGTTTGAGGTTTGTGTATCCCTTATTTTTTTTTTGTTCATTATGTTCCTTCCTTATTGTTTAGATCTATTTCATTTTTTGGTTGCAAATTCAATTCTTGTTTCGTGAATGAAATCTTTGGTATCTTAGAATTAAAAAAAAATATACACGTAAAAAAAATTGTGAATTTGCATACTTATTAAATCAGAAACTAATTCTTCATCTTTATCATTGCCCATTTAGTAAAGTGAGTATTTGTAATTCTAGACTTAGTTTGAAATTGTGAATTTTGTTTGATAACCCTCTTTAACTTGACCTAACCTTCTGTTCTTTGTAGCCTGCCTATATTTCGATCCATTGAATTGCTATAATCTGATTTGTTTAGTTTGAGGACCTTAGTTTATCTAAGAACCCAAAGAGCAAAACAAGAGTGGTAAAAGGCAAGAGTGGTGAGATAAGCATCAAGAAAAGCCAAGCATTTGAGTGAAACACGAGTGGTTTCAATTAGTAATCGAGTGAAACACGTGAGAGAGTGTTTGTGAGGCTGTTATAATATTTTTTTTCAGGTTTGAAATATGTCTAACAAAGATAGAGAAGAGAGTTCTTCCTCAAATGATCCAATTATCAAAGTTATGTAACAACAATTTGAGAGGTTGTTTAATCAGATTTCATTAGTTAATGAGCATTTTGAAAGACATGATAATACACTTGCCCAATTGCAAGGTGGGGAACAACAAAGAAGACAACCAGCCCTTGCCCAAGATGATTATGATGTTGGAGTTGATACGGATGATGACCAAGTCACCCTTGTTGGTGTAGACGCTAATCCTAGAAGGAAAAATAGAAGAGGACATTATGATGATGTAGATCGCAACATTGGCAGCATCAAAATGAAAATTCCTTCATTTCAAGGAAGGAATAATCCTGATGTTTACTTGGAATGGGAGAGAAAAGTGGAGCTAATTTTTGAATGCCACAATTATTCTGAAGTGAAAAAGGTAAAACTAACTGCTATTGAATTTTGTGATTATGCTATTATTCGGTGGGATCAGATTTACAAGGAAAGGCGTAGAAATGGCGAAAGACCCATAGAGACATGGAGGGAGATGAAACAAGTCATGAGGAAGAGATTTGTCCTAAGCTATTACTATAGAGAATTGCATCAAAGGCTACAAACTTTGACACAAGGCTTTATGAGTGTAGAGAAGTATCACAAAGAAATGGAGATGGCCATGATAAGAGCAAATGTGGAGGAGGATCGAGAAGCTACTATGGCATGATTTTAGAGCGGAGTAAACGAGCAAATTGCTGATCGTGTTGAGTTGCAACATTATGTGGAGATTGAGGACATGGTAAATATGGCCATGAAAGTTGAGAGGCAATTCAAGGGAAAAGGCACAAGGTATGATTCTAAACCTTTTTCAGTTCCTTCCTCTTCTTGGAAATCAAATTGGAGTAAAAAGGATGATAAACCCATTGTTAAGCCTAAAAATGATGAATTTAAAAGTAAAAATGAATTGGGCAGCAAGGGTAAAGGTGAGAATCAACCTTACCAAACTAGAAACATTAAATGTTTTAAGTGCCAAGGCCACGGTCATGTGGCTCGTGAATGTCCTAATAAAAGGGTGATGATCATGAGGGAAGGGAACTTGAACCTGAAAGTGAGAGAGAGGATGATGATGATGGTATGCCATTATTAGAAGATGCTAGTGATGTTGAATATGCTAGGGGAGAAATTCTGGTTGTACAACGCACACTTAGTTTGCAAAATAAACAAGATGAACATGAGGAGCAACGTGAGAATTTATTCCATACTCATTGTTTAATTGTTAACAAGTTGTGTAACATGATTGTGGATAGTGGAAGTTGTACCAATGAAGCAAGCACTTTGCTAGTAGAAAAATTGAAGCTGTCAACTACCAAACACCCAAAACCATACAAGCTTCAATGGTTGAATGATAGTGGTATGGTAAAGGTAAATAGGCAAATCTTAATTTCTTTTTTAATTGGTATAAGGATAAGGTTTTATGTGATGTGGTACCCATGTATGCTGGACACTTGTTGTTGGGTAGACCTTGGCAATATGATTAGAAGGTGATGCATGATGGGTTCAAAAATCAATATTCCTTGAGCATGGATGGAAAGAAGTACCAACTTGGTCCGTTATCTCCAAAAATAATCTTTGAGGACCAAATGTGCATCAAACAGCAACATGAAGAACTTGGTTCTTCAATGGGGATGAAATCGAGGAGGGAAACCCAAGAGAGAAAAGAAAATAGCGAGATAAGTGAATTGAGAGAACAAAAAGATCAAAATGGCAAACACAAGGGGAGAGAAGACAAAGCAGAATTAAGTGATAGAAAAATGAGTGTTTATGCTAGAATGAGTGATCTGAAGGAAGTTTTGACAATGAGGCAGCCATTACTTGTGCTTATGTACAAGGAAGTTTTGATTATTTCTAATAAACTAACCAAAGATTTGCCTAGTGTTATTGTTGATCTTTTGCAGGAAAATGAGGATCTATTTCCGGATGAAGTTCCTAATGGATTGCCACTAATACGGGGCATTGAACACCAAATTGACTTAATTCCTAGTGCAAGTATTCCAAATAGACCTGCTTATAGATGCAATCCAGAGGAAACCAAGAAGATCCAAAAGCAAGTGAGTGAGCTTATGGAAAAAGGTTATATGCGTGAAAGCATGAGTCCATGTGCTGTTCCTATATTATTAGTGCCTAAAAAGGATGGAACTTGGAGAATGTGCACTGATTGTCATGCCATCAACAAATCACGGTGAAGTATCGACATCCTATTCCTAGGCTTGATGATATGTTGGATGAATTGCATGGTTCTTATGTGTTTTCAAAAATTGATTTAAAATCTGGATATCATCAAATAAGAATGCGTGAAGGTGATGAATGGAAAACAACTTTCAAAACTAAACACGGTTTATATGAGTGGTTAGTAATGCCTTTTGGTTTAACTAATGCACCTAGCACTTTCATGAGACTAATGAACCATGTTTTGCAAAATTTTATTGGAAAGTTTGTGGTTGTTTATTTTGATGATATTTTGGTTTATAGCAAGAGTTTAGATGAGCATGTACAACATTTAAAATCTGTTTTTGATGTGCTTAGAAAGGACAAGTTATATGCTAATCTAAAGAAATGTGTCTTTTGCACTAATGAAATTACTTTTCTTGGTTATGTTATTAATGATAAAAGAATACATGTTGATCAAGAAAAAGTGAAAGTAATTAGGGAGTGGCCAAAACCCACTACTGTTAGATATGTAAGAAGTTTTCATGGCCTTGCTAGTTTTGATAGAAGATTCATTAAGGATTTTTCTACAATTGCTGCACCCTTGACTGAATGCATCAAACAGAATGTGGGATTTAGGTGGGGTAAAGAACAAGAAAAGGCTTTTAACTTGCTTAAAGACAAGCTGAGTTCAGCACCATTGCTTGTTTTGCCTAACTTTGCTAAAACTTTTGAAATTGAGTGTGATGCAAGTGGTATAGGTATTGGTGGAGTCTTAATGCAAGAAGGCAAGCCAATTGCATTCTTTAGTGAAAAGCTAAATGGAGCGAGTCTAAACTAGCCTACATATGACAAGGAGTTTTATGCCTTGGTTAGAGTTTTGAAGACATGGTAGCATTATCTTTACTATAAGGAATTCATAATCCATACTTCCTTCAAGTATCTCAAAGGACAAGGAAAGTTAAGTAGAAGACATACAGAATGGGTGGAATTCGTTGAATCCTTTCCTTACATCATCAAGTATAAACAAGGTAAGGAAAATGTGGTTGCCGATGCTCTTTCTAGAAGGTATACTCTACTTTCTAAACTTGATGCAAAATTATTAGGTTTTGAGTACATTAAAGACTTGTATAATTCTGACCTTGATTTTGCTAATGTTTATGGGGCATGTGAGAAAGGGGGTTTTGACAAGTTTTATAGGCATGATGGATTTCTTTTCAAAGAAAACAAGTTGTGTGTTCCTCAATGTTCCATGAGAGAATTACTTGTGAGGGAGGCACATAGTGGAGGTTTAATGGGGCATTTTGGAATTAGAAAGACTCTAGATATATTAAATGAACATTTCTTTTGGCCACAAATGAAAAGAGATGTTGAGAGAATATGTGAGAAATGCATTACATGCAAACAAGCTACATCTAGAGTAATGCCTCATGGGCTGTACACTCCTCTTCCTATACCTAATGAACCTTGGGTTGATATATCAATGGACTTTATATTAGGTTTACCTAGGTCTAAAGGGGGGAGAGATTCTATTTTTGTTGTTGTGGACAAGTTTAGCAAGATGGCACATTTCATTCCATGCCATAAAACTGATGATGCCACACATATTGCGAGGCTGTTCTTCAAAGAAATTGTGAGATTACATGGCATGCCAAGAACAATTGTGAGTGATAGAGATGTGAAGTTCCTTAGCCACTTTTAGAAGACACTTTGGAGCAAGTTAGGCACAAGGCTATTGTATTCCAGCACTTGCCATCCACAAATAGATGGACAAACCAAGGTGGTAAATAGGACTTTATCAACATTATTGAGGGCCATAATCCAAAAGAATTTGAAGAATTGGGAAGAATGTTTGCCACATGTAGAGTTTGCTTATAACAGAAGTGTGCATGCTACAACATACCATTCACCATTTGAGGTTGTGTATGGGTTCAATTCATTAACTCCAATGGATTTGTTACCTCTACCATTAGAAAAAGTGAATTTGGATGGTAAACAAAAAGCTGAATTTGTTAAAGTTTTGCATGAAAAGGTGCGAGCACAAATTAAGAAGAAGACTTTACAATATAAGAAGCAACACAATAAAGGGTGAAAGAAAGTAGTATTTGAACCAGGAGATTGGCTTTGGATACACTTAAGGAAGGAAAGATTCCCTAACTAAAGGAAGTCTAAGCTAATGCCAAGAGGGGATGGTCCATTTCAAGTCCTTCAAAGAATCAATGACAATGCATACAAACTTGAATTACCAAGTGAGAATGGGAATGTTAGTGCAACCTTCAATATTTTTGATTTGTCCTTATTTGATGTAGGTCATGAAGGATCATATCCAAGGATGAATCCTTGTGAGGAAAGGGAGAATGATGAGGATCAACAAATTGTAGCCAAGCACCAATCAACCAAGGAAGACCCATTAAGCACAAATGGAGGTCCAATAACAAGGACTAGAGCTAAAAAGATTAATGAGGCCTTAATCTCCTTCATAGATCAAATTTGGAAGAAACAAGATACATGGATGCATAGAGAGCCCAAGCTGGTCAACATAATTCAAGCAAGCCTAAACTCTTGAAGGCACATGTCCAGCCCTATAAGAGTGAAGATTTCAGTCCATTTTGAAGAATAAAAGCCCATTTTGCCATGATCTTTAAGTCAATGGGCCAAGATAAATATGGGTTGTTTAAAGACAACTTAAGTTTTATTGTGTGTCATGTTTTCAGATTATTAGCAATAGGGTTTAATATTAATAAAAATCAGTTATTTGAGTCTGAAATATAAAGAAAAGGAGTTACAAATGATAGAGAATCAATGCCCCACATTCAAAATGAGTTGGCAAAGTAGTGGAGCTGTTCTTTAAGAGTTATGGGGCTGTCATTTAATGTAGGAGTTACATATTCTATTCCTTTAGTATTCTTGGCATTGTTCTATATAAACAAGGCTGACTCCTTTTGTAAAGGGACATTATTTTTCAGATATAAAAAGTTGTTTTTGAGCACTTGTGAGTGTTTGGTCTTAAGTTCTTGCATGAACTTTGGCACTTATCAAGCTAATCATTTTGTGGCGTTCAACCAAATCTTTGTTTTCCGCCTTAACTTATCAAACTCCATTGTTTGTGGCATTTTGAAGGAAACAAAGTGCTATTCTAATTATCTAACCATTATTCCATTGATAAAAGTGATTAGAATAGTTGATCTTACTTCAATATTGAACGATCCAAATTTTGATTCATCTAGTTGGAGAGTGTTAATTTGCATTCGATATATATCATAGTTCCTTAACTATTGGGGTGTAAGGTTGCTAAATTAATGATCTCCATCACCAAATTCATTAGGTACAGGTAAAGGGGTGTACAAACCATGTGGTAAAACTTTAGACTTAGCTTGTTTACAAGAACACATCTATCACATATTTTAATTACATCCCTTTTCATTTTAGGCAAATAGAAGTGCTCATTCAAAGTATCCAAAGTTTTTGCAATCCCAAAATGCCCCATTAAACCACGTCCCATGAGCTTCTTTTATAAGTAATTCACGTATAGAACACATAGGTATACATAATTTATTTTCTTTAAACAAACAGCCATCTATTATATAAAACTTACCATGAGCCATTTTCTCACATGCATCATAAATACTAGAAAAATTAGAATCCTTACCATACAAAACTTTGATGTGTTTGAATCCCATCATTCTTGCATTCATAGTGTTAATGAGAATATGCTTTCTAGATCATCAGCAACCACATTCTCTTTACCTAGCTTGTACTTTATCACATATGGGAATGTTTCAATGAACTCACTCCACTTGGCATGTCTTCTATTTAACTTACCTTGCCCTTTGAGATATTTTAATGATTAGTAGTCTGTGTGGATCATGAACTCCTTAGGCCAAAGATAATGTTGCCTAGTTTCCAATGCCCTCACCAAAGCATAAAGTTCCTTCTCATAAGTTGGGTAGTTCAAAGTAGCACCATGGAGTTTTTCACTAAAGTAGGCAATCAGCATCCTTTCTTGCATTAAAACAACTCCAATCCCTCAACCTAAAGCATTATATTCAATCTCAAAGTTTTTGCAAAAGTTAGCAAAGTCAGTAGTATGGAACCTTCATGAGTAAGCTTGAGAACTCCTTTGTATATTCGAACCCCCAACACATTAACATGAAAACCCCAAGACTAATTCGAATTCAACCCTAAGGAAGGTTAAAAATTAGATTGCTTAGATAAAATAATCAAGAATTAGAATAAAGAAAACTTAGTTTCTAAACTTCAATTTTGAAACACTCCATAAAGCAGATGATCAATCTATTTGAATGTTTCTTCAAGCATGTATTATATGCAAGAACACAAAGATAACCTTGATTCTAGCAATAATCAAACATAAGAGTAAACACTCTTAATTTATCAATCCATGATAAATTTTTTCATAATATCCAATCCCCTTTTTGGTTACATCATGGTAGCCTTTATATAGGCTTCTTGGAACAACCCTCTAAGAATAGGAAAAACTAAAAGCCAAATAAGATAATTAAAGACCATCAATACCTGACAATTAATCTTAGAACATCCCTCCAAGAATAGGAAAAGTTATTTTAAACAAAAGTGACCAGATTCAATGTCTTAAGATTAACATATTCTAAATAAGTCCATTAAGGTCCAAAACTAGCCCATTCATGTGCAAATTCAAAGCTGGCCTAATCATAACTTAAAAGTAAAGATAAAGCCCATTACATAACAAAAATTAAAACCCAAATTTTATTCAGAAGTCTAAATTCCAACAGCAGCATATTTGCATCCCAAATTCTGCCTCGATAATCATAGAATCAAATCAAGCTTAAAAAATAGAACTTGTACCTATGAAGTTAGCTTTCCAACGCATCTTGAATCACCTCAATCCGAGTTATGTGGTGAGAGCTATGGCCCAAATAGTATAGACTACTATGCTCCTTTGATTTCCCATTAGTCAGAATAGGTACCATACTCAACTTATTCTTAAGTGAATTAAATGCAATGTCTTGTTCGTTACCCCATTTAAAACTAACATTTTTCTTTGTGAGTGGTGCAAAAATTGTGCTAAAATCCTTTACAAATGCCTATAAAAACTAGCCAAACCATGAAAACTCCTTACCTCATAAATTGATTTTGGAGTTGGCCAACTTTTAATGGCACTTTCCTTTTCTTCATCCATTTCAACACCTTGTGCACTTACCACAAAACCTAGAAAAACAATCCGATCTAAACAAAAAGAACATTTTTTAATGTTAGCATATAATTTTTCTTTCCTCAAAACATCAAGTACAGCCTCTAAATGTTCTAAATGCTCATCCAAATTTTTTGAGTATACAAGGATATCATCAAAATATACAACTACAAACTTACCAATAAAAGGTCTCAAAACATGGTTCATCAATCTCATAAATGTGCTAGGTGCATTAGTTAAACCAAAAGGCATAACTAACCATTCATCTCCTTCTCTCATGCAAATTTGATGATACCCACTTTTCAAATCAATCTTGCTAAGAACACAAGAACCATGCAATTCATCCAACATATCATCTAACCTAGGAATGGGATGTTTATACTTTTAATGGCACTTACGTTTTCTTCATCCATTTCAACACCTTGTGCACTTACCAAAAACTGAGAAAAACAATCCAATCTAAACAAAAAGAACATTTTTTAATGTTAGCATATAATTTTTCTTTCCTCAAAACATCAAGTACAACCCCTAAATGTTCTAAATGCTCATCCAAATTTTTTGAGTATACAAGGATATCATCAAAATATACAACTACAAACTCACCAATAAAAGGTCTCAAAACATGGTTCATCAATCTCATATATGTGCTAAGTGCATTAGTCAAACCGAAAGGCGTAACTAACCATTCATCTTCTTCTCTCATACAAATTTGATGATACCCACTTTTCAAATCAATCTTGCTAAAAACACAAGAACCATGCAATTCATCCAACATATCATCTAACCTAGGAAAGGGATGTCTATACTTTACTGTTATGTTATTGATCGCTCCACAATCAACACACATGCGCCAAGTACCATCCTTCATAGGAACAAGCAAAATAGGAACCTCACATGGGCTCATGCTTTCGGGAATGTATCCCTTTGACATTATCTTTATGCTTGGAAGTAACTCCTTTAAAAGCTAAACCAGATTTTCCCCAAGTTCATGACCTAAATCTTACATATGATAGAGCACATTGGAATATGATCATATTTGGATGATGATCTTTGCACACAATACCAACTCACAAAAGAGAACCTTGGAATAATATGCAAAAAGTAATTAGCTTTGATTGTATGAACTTGATTCAAGCAAGAATCAAAACCAAGAGATAACACTCTTAAGAAAACTGAATTTTTATTGGTCAAAACTTAACTTATTGGTACATGAATGGTTGAGTTTATATAGAGGCTCAACCCTAAATTAGAATTAACTATGGACTAGATGATGCAAACAACAAAGCATACAAAGGCAAAGATCCAATTCAACTTCCCAATGGTCCCATTACAAGAGCAAGAATGAAGAAATTCAAGGAAATACTAAATGGGATGATTCAAAGCTTGTGGAATGATCTTGCCACAATTCAAGAATGCAAGAATGAATCATTCAGCAAAATGGGGATTCAAGACTCAAATCAAAGTTTGGTGACAATGATTCAAGTGGATGAAGGCCAAAACATGGGCATGTACCTAGGCCTTTAGTTTGTTTTTTATGTTTTTGGGCCTTATCAATATGATATAAGCCCAAGCTCAAATAAATTAAGTGTGCTTATATAATTAGTGAGTTTTGGGCCTATTTATGTTAGGTATAAAACCCAAAACGAGTTTAGATTTATTTCTTGTTTAGGAATCAATTTCTAACTAGGAAACTTCAATCCTTGTTTAGGAAGATTCCCTAGTCTATGTTTTATTCCAATTTAGGATGAACTTATAATTATTAGTTGTCTAGGAATCAATTTCTAACTAGGAAACTTTAATTCTTATTTAAGAAAGATTCCCTAGTCTATGTTTTATTCCAATTTAGGGTTGAACCTAAAATTATTAGTTGTCTAGGAATTAATTTCTAACTGGAAAATTTTAATTCTTGTTTAGGAAAGATTCCTTAGCCTATGTTTTATTCCCATTTAGGGTTGAGCCTCTATATAAACTCAACCATTCATGTAAAATGGAGTTAGATTTTGATAAATAAAAAATTCAGTTTTTCTTAAGAGTGTTATCTCTTGTTTTTTATTCCTGCTTCAATCAAGTTCATACAATCAAAGCTAATTACTTTGTGCGTATTTATTCCAAGGTTCTCTTTCACAAGTTGGTATTGTGTTGCAGAGATCATCATGCAAAGGTGATCATATTCTAAGGTGCTCTATCACGGGTTGGAATTGGGTCACGGACTTAGGAAAAATCTGATTTAGCTTTCCAAGGAGTTGCTTCCAAGCGTAAAGATATTGGATCTCAAGTTTAATATACTTGGGGTTCGTATCAGTTTGGTATCAGAGCTTAGACTCTAAATCAGGTTATATCTTTTCGTTTCATTTGTATTTTCCATTTTTTCATTTCTTTTTTTTTTGTCTATTTTCCTTTTCATTAAATTCCTTTGTTTTCACTTTGTTAATTTTGTTTGCTATTGTTTTAGGTTAAAAATTCAAAAAAAAAAGAATCCTAAAATTGTCTACCTTTATTAGTGTCTTGTTATCATCTTCTTTAGTTTGTCTCTTTGTTTCCCACCTTTTCGTATTATTTTTGTCCCATTTCTATTCTATGTGTTTCATAAAAAATCAAGTTTTGGAAGGTCATACCTATTGCAATCATTCAAATTCAAGAAGTTAAGAAGGAAGGAATCAGCTCCTAAATTGTCAACTTTAATTCGGTTTGGATTTTTGTACTTGATCTTTAATTTATCTTGTTAATCTTCAGTATTTGTCCTTAAAATTACTTTGCTGCAATTGAATTTAAAAAAAAAAAAAAGAAGAAAAAGAAGAAGAGTAAAGAAAATCAGAATTAAAAGAAAAAGCAAAAAAAATTAAAAAAAAAGGAGGAAAATTCGTCCAAAAAGAAAGAAGAAGCAAAAAGTGTTGAAATCTGACTTTTTGGAGTATTTATAGAAGTTATTTAGTTCCTAGAGTGAAGAAGACAAGGAAAGAAGCTGATTTTTCAAGAATATACAAGGAGAATCAAAGATTTCAACATTCTACAAGGAGTTTGACTAAAGTCTAAGCATCCTTCCAAAATAATCTAAGATTGTTTTCCTACTCCTTTCCAAATTTTGGTTTGACTTTTCTAATCCTATTTTAT
Organism: Reutealis trisperma; assembly: GCA_947687605.1. NCBI lineage: Eukaryota > Viridiplantae > Streptophyta > Magnoliopsida > Malpighiales > Euphorbiaceae > Reutealis > Reutealis trisperma. The sequence goes on along the minus strand of CANTUT010000067.1, from coordinate 2,039,040 downwards.
GTTTTCCTACTCCTTTCCAAATTTTGGTTTGACTTTTCTAATCCTATTTTCATTATGATTTCTTATTTCCTTATTTGTTTTGTTTTTCTTCTCGTATTTAATTATTTTCAATCTTATTCGTGTCTCATTAAGTTTCCTAATCCCATCAGGATTCCTATATTGTTTTCCTAGTTCTATTAGGATTTCTAGTTCTTATTTCATTGAATCTTTAAACTTTGGATTTTATTCACATTGTAATTTAGTAGAAATCGTATTAATTTGATTTTTGCAACTAATCTTGGCAAGAGATTGAGTGGAAAAAGGCTAAGTGTGAGCACATTTAGAGAAAAGCCATTGATTGCGTGTAAAACTAAACACGAGTGAACTGGAGTGTCAAAACTACTTGAGTGAAACATGTGAGCGTGTGAAGTGAGGAAACTATTCTCTACTTTACTAACTTTGTTTTGTTGCTTCAAAATGAGTGGAACCCAAGGGAATCCACATGGGGAACTAGATAAATTTCAAGCCTTGCATGACTTACTACAAGCTATGGAGAGAAGGACAAATGATAGATTGGATCAAATGGAGCGAAGAAGCAATGAAAGGATCAAAAGATTAGAAGTTTCAGTTACAAGGGGACAGCCATCCAATGCTCCTAGGCAAGCTAGGCGAATCCAAAGAAGAGTTTGGAATGAAGATGAGGATGAAATCGGGTCCCTAGGTGTTAATGAGGAGGAAGAAGAAGTAAGGCCAAGAGCTAGACAAGATAATAGCAATGGTGGAATAAAACTGAAAATTCTAACATTTCATGGAAGAATAGATCCCGAAGCATACTTGGATTGGGAAAAGAAGATTGAGTTGGTGTTCGATTGTCATAACTACATTGAATCCAAGAAGTTGAAGCTTGCTATGGCTATATTTGATGGATATGCCATTACTTGGTGGAATGATACTAAGCAAAAGAGGAGAAGAACTAGAGAAAGACCTATAGAAGAATGGAGGGACTTAAAGGCAATCATGAGAAGGAGATTTGTACCAAGCCACTACTATAGGGAGTTGTATAATTGTCTTCAAAACCTGTCTCAAGGGTCCAAAAATGTTGAGGAATACTACAAAGAGATGGAGGTAGCCATGATTCAAGCAAATATGGAAGAAGATAATGAGGCTACAATGGCAAGGTTCCTCAATGGGTTGAATAAGGAGATTGCAAATGTGGTTGAGCTGCAACCATATATAGAGCTTGAAGATTTGCTTCATCTTGCTTTGAAGGTTGAGAAGCAGTTAAATAAGAGGAGTACCAATTGGCTATCTACCTCTTACAATGCAACATTTAAATCAAATTGGAGAAAAGATGACAAGGCTTTTTCATCCAAGCCTAGAGCTAATTCTAAGGAAGCTCCAAAGACACCCATCCCAAGCAAGGACCGAGGTAAAGCTACACCTTCTAGTTCTGGAAATATTATATGCTTTAAATGTCAAGGTGTAGGTCACTACAAGAAGAATTGTCCAAATAAAAGAACAATGATCATGCTTGATGGGGAGTACTATTCGGCCAGTGAAGAAGAAGTTGAAGAAGAAAGAATACCACCTCTTAAAGATGCAAGTGACGAAGAGGACAACAACTAACCAGAAATAGCCGAATGTGGGAGGTCTCTTGTCATAAGGAGATCATTGAACATGCAAATCCAACACGATGATAATGTGCAACAAATGGAAAATCTGTTCCAAACTAGATGTCTTGTAAAAGATAGAGTTTGTGATGTAATTATAGATGGGGGTAGTGTAACCAATGTAGCAAGCACCACTTTAGTTGAGAAACTAGGGTTACCTACTACTAAGCATCCTCACCCTTATAAACTAAAATGGCTTAATGATTGTGGGGAAATTAAGGTGACAAGGCAAGTTCTAGTAGCTTTCAAGATAAGCAGGTATAATGATGAGATTTTATTTGATGTTGTGCCTATGCAAGCAGGTCATCTATTGTTAGGTTGCCCTTGGCAATTTGATAGAAGGGTGATGCATAATGGCTACACCAATCACTACACTTTTGAGAAAGATGGAAGAAAGATAACTCTTGCACCACTTTCACCTAGAGAAATCTATGAGAATGAGCTAAAAAGAATTCAAAAGGAGAGAGAAGACAAGAGTGAGAAAAATAGTGTAAATGATGTACCAAAAGAAAGAGAGAGTGCAAAAGAAAAAAGTGGCAAAAATCTTGAGATAGGAAAGAAAGTGAGCTCGAGTGAGAAAAATGAGGGAAAAGAAATTGTTGAAAGTAAAAAGAAACATGTAAACTTTTATGCAAAGGGAAGTGATGTTAGGGAAGCATGGTTTTCAAAGAAAAGTATACTTGTACTCATGTACAAGGAGCTTTATTTTAACACTAATGACCTTAATGTTTCTTTGCTTAGTGTTTTTGTTTCTCTTTTATAGGAATTTGAGGATGTCTTTCCTGAAGAGATACCCAATGGATTGCCACCCATTAGAGGTATTGAGCATCAAATCGATTTTATTCCTAGTGCGTCGATTCCAAATAGACCAGCCTATAGAAGTAACCCCAAGAAAACAAAGGAGCTTCAAAGGCATGTTATGGAGTTGTTAGCTAAAGGATATGTTAGAGAAAGTATGAGTCCATGTGTTGTGCCCATTTTGCTAGTACCTAAGAAAGATGGTTCTTAGTGTATGTGTGTTGATTGTTATGCAATTAATAACATTATGATAAAGTATCGCCATCCTATTCCTAGGTTAGATGATATGCTTGATGACTTGCATGGTTCTGCTATCTTTAGCAAAATTGATTTGAAAAGTGGATATCACCAAATTAGAATGAAGGAAGGTGATGAATGGAAAACTACCTTTAAAACAAAATATGGTTTGTATGAATGGTTAGTTATGCCTTTTGGCTTGACTAATGCACCTAGTACTTTCATGAGACTTATGAACCATGTTTTGAGAAATTTTATTGGTAAGTTTGTTGTTGTATATTTTGATGATATTCTTGTCTATTCTAAAAGCATAGATAAACACTTAGAACATTTAAGGTGTGTGCTTAATGTGTTGAGAAATGAAAAATTGTTTGCTAACCTTAAAAAGTGTTCTTTTTGTTTAGATAGGATTGTGTTTTTAGGATTTATGGTTAGTGCTCAAGGTGTTGAAGTTGATGAAGAAAAGGTAAGTGCTATAAAAAATTGGCCTATTCCTATATCGGTAAGTGAGGTAAGAAGTTTTCATGGTTTGGCTAGTTTTTGTAGACGTTTTGTAAAAGATTTTTAGCACCATAGTTGCACCTCTAACAGAGGTAATTAAAAAGAATTATGTTTTTAAGTGGGGAAAAGAACAAGAAGATGCATTTAGTTCATTGAAAGATAAGCTATGCAAGGCACCCATTCTTGCTTTGCCTAACTTTAATGATATTTTTGAGATTGAGTGTGATGCATCAGGTGTAGGTATTGGGGCTGTCCTTATGCAAGGAAAAAGGCCAATTGCTTATTTTAGTGAAAAGCTACATGGTGCCTCATTAAAATGCCCCACTTATGACAAGGAGCTTTATGCTTTGGTTAGAGCTTTGGAGATTTGGCAACACTACCTTTGGCCTAAGGAGTTTGTAATTCACACCGACCATCAATCCTTGAAATTCCTAAAAGGGAAAGGTAAGTTGAACAAGAGGCATGCCAAATGGGTTGAGTTCATTGAGACCTTTCCATATGTGATCAAATACAAGCAAGGTAAGGAGAACATTGTGGCTGATGCACTGTCAAGAAGGTATGCTTTACTTAATGCTTTAGATGCAAGAATGCTTGGGTTTGAAAATATTAAATCTCTGTATGTTGATGATTCTGATTTTTCTAGCATTTCCAAAGTAAGTGAGAAAGTTGAATTTGGTAAATTCTATAGAATGGATGGGTTTTTGTTTAAAGAAAATAGACTTTGCATACCTATTTGTTATATGAGAGAACTGCTTGTTAAGGAGGCACATGGGGGAGGGCTTATGGGACATTTTGGCATCACTAAAACTTTAGATACTTTACATGAACACTTCTATTGGCCTAAAATGAAAAGAGATGTACATAGAATTTGTGATAGATGTGTTGTGTGCAAGCAAGCTAAATCTAAAGTTTTGAATCAAGGTTTGTATACTCCTTTACCTGTTTCTAGTAGCCCTTGGACTGATATTTCCATGGATTTTATTTTAGGGTTGCCTAGATCAAAAAAAGGGAAAGATTCTATCTTTGTGGTGGTTGATAGGTTTTCCAAAATGTCACATTTCATTCCTTGTAATAAAACTAATGATGCCACCAACATTGCTAATTTATTCTTTAGGGAAGTGGTACGTTTGCATGGCATTCCTAAAACTATTGTTAGTGATAGGGATATTAAGTTTCTAAGTCATTTTTGAAAAGTTTTGTGGAGTAAAATTGGAACCAAATTGTTGTTTTCTACTACTTGTCATCCACAAACTGATGGTCAAACTGAAGTTGTTAATAGGACTTTAGGAACTTTGTTGCATGCTATTGTCCAGAAGAACTTAAAGAATTTGGGAAGAATGCATTCCATTTGTTGAGTTTGCTTATAATAGAGTTGTGCATTCTACTACCGGTTTCTCACCTTTTGACATTATTTATGGTTTTAATCCTCTAACCCCTTTGGATTTAATGCCTTTACCTTGTAATGAAAGGAGTAGTTTGGATGGGAAGAGAAAGGCAGATTTGGTGAAGAAACTACATGAGGAGGTGCGCAAGAATATTGAGAAGAAAAATCAACAAATAGCAAGCCAAGTAAATAAGGGAAGGAGGTGTGTTGTATTCGAACCAGGTGATTGGGTTTGGGTGCATATGAGAAAAGAAAGATTTCCAACTCAAAGGAAGACAAAGCTTCATCCAAGGGGAGATGGACCTTTTCAAGTAGTTGAGAAGATCAATGACAATGCATACAAGCTGGACCTACCTGGTGAGTATAATGTGAGTGCTACCTTTAATGTTAGTGATCTTTCTCCTTTTGATGTAGGTGTTGGAGATTCGTGGACGAATCATCTTGACGAGGGAGGGAATGATGCAAACAACAAAGCAAACAAAGGCAAGGATCTAATTCAACTTCCCAATGGTCCCATTACAAGAGCAAGAATGAAGAAATTCAAGGAAACCCTAAATGGGATGATTCAAGGCTTGTGGAATGATCTTGCCACAATTCAAGAATGCAAGAATGAATCATTCATCAAAATGGGGATTCAAGATTCAAATCAAAGTTTGGTGACAATGATTCAAGTGGATGAAGGCCAAAACATGGGCATGTACCTAGGCCTTTAGTTTGTTTTTGATGTTTTTGGGTCCTATCAATATGATATAAGCCCAAGTTCAAATAAATTAAGTGTGCTTATGTAATTAGTGAGTTTTGGGCCTATTTATGTTATGTATAAAGCCTAAAACGAGTTTAGATTTATTTCTTGTTTAGGAATCAATTTCTAACTAGGAAACTTCAATCCTTGTTTAGGAAGATTCCCTAGTCTATGTTTTATTCCAATTTAGGATGAACTTATAATTATTAGTTGTCTAGGAATCAATTTCTAACTAGGAAACTTTAATTCTTATTTAAGAAAGATTCCCTAGTCTATGTTTTATTCCAATTTAGGGTTGAACCTATAATTATTAGTTGTCTAGGAATCAATTTCTAACTAGAAAATTTTAATTCTTATTTAGGAATGATTCCTTAGTCTATGTTTTATTCCCATTTAGGGTTGAGCCTCTATATAAACTTAACCATTCATGTAAAATGGAGTTAGATTTTGATAAATAAAAAATTCAGTTTTTCTTAAGAATGTTATCTCTTGTTTTTTATTCTTACTTGAATCAAGTTCATACAATCAAAGCTAATTACTTTGTGCGTAGTTATTCCAAGGTTCTCTTTCACAAGTTGGTATTTTGTTGCAGAGATCATCATGCAAAGGTGATCATATTCCAAGCTGCTCTATCACGAGTTGGAATTGGGTCACGGACTTGGGGAAAATCTGATTTAGCTTTCCAAAGAGTTGCTTCCAAGCGTAAAGATATTGGGTCTCAAGTTTAATATACTTGGCGTTCGTATCACTAGAAAATCTTCCTAAGCAAGGATTGAAGTTTCCTAGTAAGAAATTGATTCCTAAACAAATAATAAGTTATAATTGAGTTGGGCTACTAAATATGATACATTTAAGGCCCCAAACCATCAAAAATTGATGCAAAATAACTATAATCAGAAAATAAAATGAATTACATAACTCTAGCTTTTGTTGCACTTGTAATGCTGTAATACAAACCCCAAGTATATTAAACTTGAGACCCAATTATCTTTACACTTGGAAGCAACTCCTTGGAAAGCTAAATCAAATTTTCCCCAAGTCTGCGATCCAAATCCAACTCGTGATAAAGCACCTTGGAATATGATCACCTTTAGATGATGATCTCCGTGACACAATACCAAACTTGTCAAAGAGAACCTTGGAATAAATATGCACAAAGTAATTAGTTTTGATTGTATGAACTTGATTCAAGCAAGAATCAAAACCAAGAGATCACACTCTTAAGAAAACTGAATTTTTATTAATCATAACTTTACTTATTTTTACATGAATGGTTGAGTTTATATAGAGGCTCAACCCTAAATTAGAATCAGCTAAGGATTAGGAAATCTCCTAAATTAGAATCAACTATAAAATAAGAAATCTTTCTAAACAGGGATTAAAGTTTCCTAGTTGGAAATTGATTCCTAAACAAGCAATAAGCTATAACTGAGTTGGGCTACTAAATATGATAAGTTTTAAGGTCCAAAACATCTAGAATTAAAGTAAAATAACAAAATTCAAAAAATAAAATGAATTACATAGCTTCAGCTTTCGTTGCGCTTGTAATAAAGGGTTCTCAACCTACTATCGTCACGGTTGCGACACCCGTCGTGGGCTTAACGCTGCTAATTTTAGCTTTTGTGCACTTTCATCTTATGGCCATGTTTTATGCTTGACTCTTCATATATTTGACCTTCCTCTACTTGAATCATTATCACCAAACTTTGATTTGTGTCTTGAATCCCTATTTTGATGAATGATTCATTCTTGCATTCTTGAATTGTGGCAAGATCATCCCAGAAGCCTTTAATCATCTCATTTAGTGCTTCCTTGAATTTCTTCATTCTTGTTCTTGTAATGGGAATATTGAGAAGTTGAATTGGATCCTTGTCTTTGTATACTTCCTTGTTTGCATCATGCTGTCATTTCGGCAATAGAGAGCTTTCAATTTGTAGTCGTCAGGGGCATGACACCCATCGCTGGCATTTTTTAGCATTTCAACTTTAGTACAATTTCATCTCATGGCTATGTTTGAAGCTTGACTCTACATGTTTTTGACCAATTACTTGGAATGTGTTTTAACTTCTTCATTTTGACATCGGGTTTGAACATGTTGATAAAATCCTTGAAACTTCCTTGAATATGATTGAATCCATATGCAAAGCTTATGATCTAAATTTCGTTGATTGGATTGTAGGAAACTTCGTGTAATCTCATATTCTTCTTGGATGATTCACCAATCATGTAGAATGGTTGGATTGTATGTCTTTGTAGGCTATCTTGTTAGAAATGACAACCTTGAAGAACCTTTTTGAAATCTTTAACTTGCAAATATTTGTAGGATTTTTCCAAGGCATCTCGATTCTCATCATTCTCTCTCTCCTCAAAATGATTCATCCTCGAATCTGTACCTACATGAAGGAAACAATAATTAGAATTAAAATTTAAAGAGGTATCACAATACTCACCTTGAGATTGCAACATGAGGGCCAATTCATCAAAGCTCAAAGCTTTATGCCTATAGACAGGAACTTGTACAATCAACACATGAAGCAAGTCTTTCCAAAAATAATTCCTATCTTAGCTCCCTTCTCCTTGGTTACTAGGTGTGTATTGTTTGTAGAAGTTACATCTTATTTGCTCCATGACAATCCTTCTTTGAAATCTTGAAAGAAAGAAATAAGAAAACTAGACAATGAAAAAGAAAGTCTGTTAGTACACAAAGCCCTCTTTTCTTTTTCACTCATACAAACTTGTTTTTCTTTATTCAAGTAATCACTCTTTCTTTTTCTTTCCTCCAAAATTTCTCTCTTTTGACTTGAATTTTCTTTTACTTTTTTATTTTTTTAACTTTAGCACTCTCTTTTTCTTTTGAAACATCTTCACTCACACTATTCTCTTCACTCTTGTTTTCTCTCTCCTTTTGAATTCTTCTTACCTCATTCTCATAGATTTCTCTAGGTGAAAGTGCTGCAAGAGTTATCTTCCTTCATCCCTTTCAAAAGTGTAGCGATTGGTGTAGCCATCATGCATCACACTTCTATCAAATTGCCAAGGGCATCCCTTTGATGACCTGCTTGCATTTTGCACAACATCAAATAAAATCTCATTATTATATTGGCCTATCTTGAAAGCTACTAGAACTTACCTTGTCACCCTAATTTCCCCACAATCATTAAGCCATTTCAGTTTATAAGGGTGAGGATGCTTTGTAATAGGTAACCCTAGTTTTTCAATTAAAGTGGTACTTGCAACATTGGTTACACTACCCCCATATATGATTACATCACAAACTCTATCTTTTTACAAGGCACCTAGTTTGAAATAAATTTTCCCTTTTTTGCACATCATCATGTTGGATTTGCATGTTCAACGATCTACTTGTAACAAGAGATCTCCACCTTCGACTATTTCAGGTTGATGGTCCTCCTCTTTGTCACTTGCATCTTCAAGAGGTGGCATTCTTTCTTCCTCAACTTCTTCTTCACTAGCCAAATAACACTCCCCGTCTTGCATATACATTATCTTCTTATTTGGACAATTCTTCTTGTAGTAACCTGCACCTTGACATTTAAAGTATATAAGATTTCCAAAACTAGAAGATGTAGTTTTACCTTTGTCTTCACTTGGGAAGGGTGTGTTTAGAGCTCCTTTGGAATTAGCTTTAGGTTTGGACGAAAAAGCCTTGTCATCTTTTCTCTGATTTGATTTAAATGGTGCATTGTAAGAGGTAGATAGCTAATTGGTACTCCTCTTCTTCAATTGCTTCTCAACCTTCAAAGCAAGATGAAGCAAATCTTGAAACTCCATATATGGTTGTAGCTCAACCACATTTGCAATCTCCTTATTCAACCCATTGAGGAACCTTGCCATTGTAGCCTCATTATCTTCTTCCACATTTGCTCGAATCATGGCTACCTCCATCTCCTTGTAGCATTCCTCAACACTCTTGGACCCTTGAGTTAGGTTTTGAAGACAATTGTACAACTCTCTATAGTAGTAACTTGGTACAATCTTCTTCTCATGATTGCTTTTAAGTCCCTCCATTCTTTAATGGGTCTTTCTCTATTTCTTCTCCTCTTTTGCTTGGTATCATCCCACTAAGTAATGGCATATCCATCAAATATAGTAACAGTGAGCTTTAATTTCTTGGATTCAGTGTAGTTATGATAATCAAAAACTAATTGAATCTTCTTTTCCCAATCCAAGTATAGTTCAGGATCTATTCTTCCATGGAATGTTGGAATTTTCAGTTTTATTCCACCATTGTTGTCATCTTATCTAGATCTTGGCCTCATTTCTTCTTCCTCTTCATTATCACCAAGGAACTCAGTTTCATCTTAATCTTTAATCTCATCTCACACTCTCCTTGGTGTTTAGGAAAATTTGGTAGCTATCCTCTCATGATTGAAGCTTCTAACTGGTCCATTTGCTTAATACTTCTTTGCTCAAGTGGAGCACTTCTTTGCTCAAGTTGATCCATTCTTTCATTGGTGCTCTCCATTGCTTAGAGTAAGTCTTGCAAGGCTTGGAATTTATGATACGAACCCCAAGTATATTAAACTTAAGACCCAATATTGGAAGCAACTCCTTGGAAAGCTAAATAAGATTTTCCCCAAGTCCGTGACCCAATTCCAACCTGTGATAGAGCACCTTGGAATATGATCACCTTTGGATGATGATCTCCGCAGCATAATACCAACTTGTGAAAGAGAACCTTGGAATAAATACGCACAAAGTAATTAGCTTTGATTGTATGAACTTGATTCAAGCAAGAATAAAAAACAAGAGATAACACTCTTAAGAAAAACTAAATTTTTTATTTATCAAAATCTAACTCCATTTTACATGAATGGTTGAGTTTATATAGAGGCTCAACCCTAAATGGGAATAAAACATAGACTAAAGAATCTTTCCTAAATAAGAATTAAAATTTTCTAGTTAGAAATTGATTCCTAGACAACTAATAATTATAGGTTCAACCTTAAATTAGAATAAAACATAGACTAGGGAATCTTTCTTAAAAAAGAATTAAAGTTTCCTAGTTAGAAATTGATTCTTAGACAACTAATAATTATTAGTTCATCCTAAATTGGAATAAAACATGGACTAGGGAATCTTCATAAACAAGGATTGAAGTTTCCTAGTTAGAAATTGATTCCTAAACAAGAAATAAATCTAAACTCGTTTTGGGCTTTATACCTAACATAAATAGGCCCAAAACTCAATAATTACATAAGCACACTTAATTTATTTGAACTTGGGCTTATATCATATTTATAGGGGACCAAAAACATCAAAAACAAACTAAAGGCCTGTACATGCCCATGTCTTGGCCTTCATCCACTTGAATCATTGTCACCAAACTTTGATTTGAGTCTTGAATCCCCATTTTGATGAATGATTCATTCTTGCATTCTTGAATTGTGGCAAGATCATTCCACAAGCCTTGAATCATCCCATTTAGTATTTCCTTGAATTTCTTCATTCTTGCTCTTGTAATGGGATCATTGGGAAGTTGAATTGGATCCTTGCCTTTGTATGCTTTGTTGTTTGCATCATTCCCTCCCTCCTCAAGATGATTTGTCCACGAATCTCACACACCTACATCAAAAGGAGAAAGATCACTAACATTAAAGGTAGCACTCACATTATACTCACCACGTAGGTCCAGCTTGTATGCATTGTCATTGATCTTCTCAACTACTTGAAAAGGTCCATCTCCCCTTGGATGAAGCTTTGTCTTCCTTTGAGTTGGAAATCTTTCTTTTCTCATATGCAACCAAACCCAATCACCTGGTTTGAATACAACACGCCTCCTTCCCTTATTCACTTGGCTTGCTATTTGTTGATTTTTCTTCTCAATATTCTTATGCACCTCCTCATGTAGTTTCTTCACCAAATCTGCCTTTCTCTTCCCATCCAAACTACTCCTTTCATTACAAGGTAAAGGCATTAAATCCAAAGGGGTTAGAGGATTAAAACCATAAACAATTTCAAAAGGTGAGAAACTAGTAGTTGAATGCACAACTCTATTATAAGCAAACTCAACAAATAGAATGCATTCTTCCCAATTCTTTAAGTTCTTTTAGACAATAGCATGCAACAAAGTTCCTAAAGTCCTATTAACAACTTTAGTTTGACCATCAGTTTGTGGATGACAAGTAGTAGAAAACAACAATTTGGTTCCAATTTTGCTCCACAAAACTTTTCAAAAATGACTTAGAAACTTAACATCCCTATCACTAACAATAGTTTTAGGAATGCCATGTAAACGTACCACTTCCCTAAAGAATAAATTAGCAATGTTGGTGGCATCATCAGTTTTATTACAAGGAATGAAATGTGACATTTTGGAAAAACTATCACCCACCACAAAGATAGAAGCTTTCCCTATTTTTTATCTAGGCAACCCTAAAATAAAATCCATGGAAATATCAGTCCAAGGGTTACTAGAGATAGGTAAAGGAGTATACAAACCTTGATTCAAAATTTAGATTTAGCTTGCTTGCACACAACACATCTATCACAAATACTATGTACATTCTTTTTCATTTTAGGCCAATAGAAGTGTTCATGTAAAGTATCTAAAGTTTTAGTGATGCCAAAATGTCCCATTAACCCTCCCCCATCTGCCTCCTTAACAAGCAGTTCTCTCATAGAACAAATAGGTATGCAAAGTCTATTTTCTTTAAAACAAAACCCATCCATTCTATAGAATTTACCAAGTGCAACTTTCTCACTTGCTTTGAAAATGGTAGAAAAATCAGAAAAATCAACATACAAAGATTTAATATTTTCAAACCCAAGCATTCTTGCATCCAAAGCATTAAGTAAAGCATACCTTCTTGACAGTGCATCAGCCACAATGTTCTCCTTACCTTGCTTGTATTTGATCACATATGGAAAGGTCTCGATGAACTCAACCCATTTGACATGCCTCTTGTTCAACTTACCTTGCCCCTTGAGGAATTTCAAGGATTGATGGTCGGTGTGAATTACAAACTCCTTAGGCCAAAGGTAGTGTTGCCAAGTCTCCAAAGCTCTAACCAAAGCATAGAGCTCCTTGTCATAAGTGGGGTATTTCAATGAGGCACCATGGAGCTTTTCACTAAAATAGGCAATTGGCCTTTTTTCTAGCATAAGGACAGCCCCAATACCTACACCTGATGCATCACACTCGATCTCAAAAATATCATTAAAGTTAGGCAAAGCAAGAATGGGTGCCTTACATAGCTTATCTTTCAATGAATTAAATGCATCTTCTTGTTCTTTTCCCTACTTAAAAACATAATTTTTTTTAATTATCTCTGTTAGAGGTGCAACTATGGTGCAAAAATCTTTTACAAAACATCTATACAAACTAGCCAAACCATGAAAACTTCTTACCTCACTTACCAATGTAGGAATAGGCCAATTTTTGATAGCACTTACCTTTCTTCATCAACTTCAACACCTTGAGCAGTAACCACAAATCCTAAAAACACAATCCTATCTAAATAAAAAGAACACTTTTTAAGGTTAGCAAACAATTTTTCATTTCTCAACACATCAAGCACACACCTTAAATGTTCTAAATGTTTATCTATGCTTTTAGAATAGACAAGAATATCATCAAAATATACAACATTCATACAAACCATATTTTGTTTTAAAGGTAGTTTTCCATTCATCACCTTCCTTCATTCTAATTTGGTGATATCCACTTTTCCAATCAATTTTGCTAAAGATAGCAGAACCATGCAACTCATCAAGCATATCATCTAACCTAAGAATAGGATGGCGATACTTTACCATAATGTTATTAATTGCATGACAATCAACACACATACGCCAAGAACCATCTTTCTTAGGTACTAGCAAAATGGGCACAACACATGGACTCATACTTTCTCTAATATGTCCTTTAGCTAACAATTTCATAACTTGCCTTTGAAGCTCCTTTGTTTCCTCAGGGTTACTTCTATAGACTGGTCTATTTGGAATTGATGCACCAAGAATAAAATTGATTTGATGCTCAATACCCCTAATGGGTAGCAATCCATTGGGTATCTCTTCAGGAAAGACATCCTCAAATTCCTGTAAAAGAGAAACAAAAATGCTAGGCAGAGAAACATTAAGGTCATTAGTGTTAAAATAAAGCTCCTTGTACATGAGTACAAGTATATTTTTCTTTGAAAACCAAGCTTCCCTAACATCACTTCCCTTTGCATAAAAGTTCACATGTTTCTTTTTACTTTCAACAATTTCTTTTCCCTCATTTTTCTCACTCGAGCTCACTTTCTTTCCTTTCTTAAGATTTTTGCCACTTTTTTCTTTTGCACTCTCTCTTTCTTTTGGTACATCATTTACACTCTTTTTCTCACTCTTGTATTCTCTCTCCTTTTGAATTCTTTTCAGCTCATTCTCATAGATTTCTCTAGGTGAAAGTGGCGCAAGAGTTATCTTTCTTCCATTTTTCTCAAAAGTGTAGTGATTGGTGTAGCCATTACGCATCACCCTTCTATCAAATTGCCAAGGGCGTCCTAACAATAGATGACCTGCTTGCATAGGCATAACATCAAATAAAATCTCATCATTATACCTACCTATCTTGAAAGCTACTAGAACTTGCCTTGTCACCTTAATTTCCCCACAATCATTAAGCCATTTTAGTTTATAAGGGTGAGGATACTTAGTAGTAGGTAGGTAACCCTAGTTTCTCAACTAAAGTGGTGATTGCTACATTGGTTACACTACCCCCATCTATGATTACATCACAAACTCTGTCTTTTACAAGACATCTAGTTTGAAACAGATTTTCCCTTTGTTGCACATTATCATCATGCTGGATTTGCATGTTCAACGATCTCCTTGTGACAAGAGACCTCCCACATTTGGCTATTTCTGGTTGGTTGTCGTCCTCTTCATCACTTGCATCTTTAAGAGGTGGTATTCTTTCTTCTTCAACTTCTTCTTCACTAGCCCAATAGTACTCCTCATCAAGCATGATCATTGTTCTTTTATTTGGACAATCCTTCTTGTAGTGACCTACACCATGACATTTAAAGCATATAACATTTCAAGAACTAAAAGGTTAGCTTTACCTTTGTCCTTGCTTGGGATGGGTGTCTTTGGAGCTTCCTTGGAATCAGCTCTAGGCTTGGATGAAAAAGCCTTGTCATCTTTTCTCCAATTTGATTTGAATGTTGCATTGTAAGAGGTAGATAGCCGATTGGTACTCCTCTTCTTCAACTGCTTCTCAACCTTCAAAGCAAGATGAAGCAAATCTTCAAGCTCCATTTATGGTTGCAGGTCAACTACATTTGCAATCTCCTTATTCAACCCATTGAGGAACCTTGCCATTGTAGCCTCATTATCTTCTTCCACATTTGCTCGAATCATGGCTATCTCCATCTCTTTATAGTATTCCTCAACATTTTTGGACCCTTGAGATAGGTTTTGAAGACGATTGTATAGCTCCTTATAGTAGTGGCTTGGTACAAATCTCCTTCTCATGATTGCCTTTAAGTCCCTCCATTCTTCTATAGGTCTTTCTCTATTTCTTCTCCTCTTTTGCTTGGTATCATCCCACCAAGTAATGGCATATCCATCAAATACAGCCACAGCAATCTTCAACTTCTTAGATTCAGTGTAGTTATGACAATCGTACACCAACTCAATCTTCTTTTCCCAATCCAAGTATGCTTCGAGATCTATTCTTCCATGAAATGTTGGAATTTTCAGTTTTATTCCACCATTGTTGTTATCTTGTCTAGCTCTTGGCCTTACTTCTTCTTCCTCCTCATTATCACCAAGGGACTCGATTTCATCCTCATCTTCATTCCAAACTCTTCTTTGGATTTGCCTAGCTTGCCTAGGAGCATTGGGTGGCTGTCCCCTTGCAACTAAAACTTCTAATCTTTCGATCCTTTCATTGCTTCTTCGCTCCATTTGATCCAATCTATCATTTGTCCTTCTCTCCATAGCTTGGAGTAAGTCACGCAAGGCTTGGAATTTATCTAGTTCCCCATGTGGATTCCCTTGGGTTCCACTTATCTTGAAGCTGCAAAACAAAGTTAGTAAAGTAGAGAATAGTTTCCTCACTTCACTCACTCACGTATTTCACTCAAGTAGTTTTGACACTCAAGTTCACTCGTGTTTAGTTTTACATGCAATCAATGGCTTTTCTCTAGATGTGCTCACACTTAGCCTTTTTCCACTCAATCTCTTGCTAAGATTAGTTGCAAAAATCAAATTAATATGATTTTTACTAAATGACAATGTGAATAAAATCCAAAGTTTAAAGACTCAATGAAACAAGAACTAAAAATCCTAATAGAACTAGGAAAACAATATAGGAATCCTGATGGGATTAGGAGACCTAATGAGACACGAATAAAGATTGAAAATAATTAAATATGAAAAGAAAAACCAAAACGAATAAGGAAATTAGAAATCAGAATGAAAATAGTATTAGAAAAGTCAAACCAAAATTTAGAAAGGAGTCGGAAAACAATCTTAGCTTGTTTTGGAAGGATGCTTAGACTTTGGTCAAACTCCTTGTAGAATGCTGAAATCTTTGATTCTCCTTGTATATTCTTGAAAAATCATCTTCTTTCCTTGTCTTCTTCACTCTAGGAACTAAATAACTTCTATAAATACTCCAAAAAGTCAAATTTCAACACTTGTTGCTTCTTCTTTCTTTTTGAACGAATTTTCCTTCTTCTTCTTTTTTTTTTTTTTTTTTTTTTTTGCTTTTTTTTAAAAATTTTTATTTTCTTTACTCTTCTTCTTCTTTCTTCTTCTTTTAAATTTAATTGCAGCAAGTAATTTTAAGGACAAATACTAAATATTAACAAGATAAATTGAAGATCAAGTACAAAAATCCAAACCGAATTAAAGTTGACAATTTAGGAGCTGATTCCTTCCTTCTTAACTTCTTGAATTTGAATGATTCAATAGGTATGACCTTCCAACACTTGATTTTTGATGAAACACAAAGAATAGAAATCGGACAAAAATAATACGAAAAGGTAGGAAACAAAGAGACAAACTAAAGAAGATGATAACAAGGCACTAATAAAGGTAGACGATTTTAGGATTTTTTTTTTTGAATTTTTGACCTTAAACAATAGCAAACAAAATTAACAAAGTGAAAACAAAGGAATTTAAAGAAAAGGAAAATAGACAGAAAAAAAAAAGAAACGAAGAAAATGGAAAATACAAATGAAACAGAAAGATATAACTTGATTTAGAGCCTAAGCTCTGATACCAAACTAATACGAACTCCAAGTATATTAACTTGAGACCCAATATCTTTATACTTGGAAGCAACTCCTCAGAAAGCTAAATTAGATTTTCCCCAAGTCTGTGACCCAATTCCAACCTGTGATAGAGCACCTTAAAATATGATCACCTTTGGATGATGATCTCCGCAACACAATACCAACTTGTGAAAGAGAACCTTGGAATAAATATGCACAAAGTAATTAGCTTTGATTGTATGAACTTGATTCAAGCAAGAATAAAAAATAAGAGATAACACTCTTAAGAAAAACTGAATTTTTTATTTATCAAAATCTAACTCCATTTTACATGAATAGTTTAGTTTATATAGAGGCTCAACCCTAAATGGGAATAAAACATAGACTAAGGAATCTTTCCTAAACAAGAATTAAAATTTTCTAGTTAGAAATTGATTCCTAGACAACTAATAATTATAGGTTCAACCCTAAATTGGAATAAAACATAAACTAGGGAATCTTTCTTAAATAAGAATTAAAGCTTCCTAGTTAGAATTTGATTCCTAGACAACTAATAATTATAAGTTCATCCTAAATTGGAATAAAACATAGACTAGGGAATCTTCCTAAATAAAGATTGAAGTTTCCTAGTTAAAAATTGATTCCTAAACAAGAAATAAATCTAAACTCGTTTTGGGCTTTATACCTAACATAAATTGGCCCAAAACTCACTAATTACATAAGCACACTTAATTTATTTGAACTTGGGCTTATATCATATTGATAGGGGCCCAAAAACATCAAAAACAAACTAAAGGCCTAGGTACATGCCCATGTTTTGGCCTTCATCCACTTGAATCATTGTCACCAAACTTTGATTTGAGTCTTGAATCCCCATTTTGATGAATGATTCATTCTTGCATTCTTGAATTGTGGCAAGATCATTCCACAAGCCTTGAATCATCCCATTTAGTATTTCCTTGAATTTCTTCATTCTTGCTCTTGTAATGGGACCACTGGAAAGTTGAATTGGATCCTTGCCTTTGTATGCTTTGTTGTTTGCATCAATTTGTTTAGTTTCCCATTTGGATTTCCTAGGGAACTCATCTTTGAGCTGCAAAACAAAGTTAGCAAAGTAGAGAATAGTTTCATCACTTCACTCCCTCACGTGTTTCACTCAAGTAATTTTGTCACTCAAGTTCACTCGTGTTTAGTTTTACTCTTAAATAATGGCTTTTCTCTAGATGTGCTCACACTTACCCTTTTTCGATTCAATCTCTTCCTAAATTAGTTGCAAAAATCAAATTAACATAATCTTACTAAATTACAATGTGAATAAAAATCTAAAGACTCAAAATGAAACAAGAAACACAAATAAGAAATCCTAATGACACTAGGAAAATGAGAATCCTAATTGAACTAGGAAAAAAAATTAGAATTTTGACTCAGAAAAATAGAAATAGAAATCCTAATTGAAATTGGAAAAAAAAAAGTTAAAATCCTAATAGAACTAGGAAAATAATATAGGAATCCTGATGGGATTAGGAAACATAATGAGACAGGAACAAGGATTGAAATAAAAAGAAAACCAAAACAAATAAGGAAATAGTTAAATTAGCAAGAAATCAGAATGAAAATAGGATTAGAAAAGTCAAACCAAAATTTGGAAAGGAGTAGGAAACCAATCCTAGCTTATTTTGGAAGGATGCATAGACTTGGTCAAACTCCTTGTAGAATGCTAAAATCTTTGATTCTCTTTGTATAATCTTGAAAATCAGCTTCTTTCCTTGTCCTCATTACTCTAGGAACTAAATAACTTCTATAAATACACCAAAAAGTCATATTTCAACACTTTTTGCATCTTCATTTCTTTCTGGACGAATTTTCCTTCTTTTTTTTTTCTTTTTTTTAATCTTTTTAATCTTTTAATTTATAATTACAACAGCAAATTGAAAGGAAAATTAAAAAATAAATTGAAGATCAAACACAAGAAGCCAAACTGAATTTTGAAGCCTTTAAGCTTGGATGAATCCTCCCTTCTTTCTTCTTGAATTTGAATTGATTTCCAAGTAAGTATAGATGAATTTGTCCTTCCAACAAAACAAAGAACAGGAATACGAATAGGATAGGAAACAAAGAGACACGAACACAAAGGGTATAAACAATTTTGGATTTTTTTTTTAATTTTCAAATTTCAGACTTGAAACAATAATAAACAGAGTTAACAAGATGAAAATGAAGGAATTTAACAAAAATGAAAACAAATAAAAAAAAGAAAAACAAATGAGAATGGAAAACACAAATGAAATGGAAAGATATAACTTGATTTAGAGCCTAAGCCCTAATACAAAACTGATACAAACCCTAAGTATATTAAATTTGGGACCCAATTATCTTTACGCTTGGAAGCAACTCCTTGGAAAGCTAAACCAGGTTTTTCCCAAGTCTGTGATCCAAATCTAACCTGTGATAGAGCACCTTGAAATATGATCACCTTTGGATGATGATCTTTGCGACACAACACCAACTTGTGAAAGAGAACCTTGGAATAATATGCACAAAGTAATTAGCTTTGATTGTAGGAACTTGATTCAAGCAAGAATCAAAACCTAGAGATAACACTCTTAAGAAAACTGAATTTTTATTGATCAAAACTTAACTTATTGGTACATGAATGGTTGAGTTTATATAGAGGCTCAATCTTAAATTAGAATTAACTATGGACTAGGAAATCTTCCTAAGCAAGGATTGAAGTTTCTAGTTAGAAATTGATTCCTAAACAAATAATAAGTTATAACTGAGTTGGGCTACTAAATATGATAAATTTAAGGCCCAAAACCATTAAAAATTGAAGTAAAATGATTGAAATAAAAAAAATGAATTACAAAGCTCCAGCTTTTGTTGCTCGCGCAACGCCATCATGCTTGCAATAGAGAGCTTTTAATATGCAGTCATCATAGGCATGACATTTTTCAGTTTTCAGCCTTAGTGCAATTTCATCTCATGGCTGTGTTTGTAGCTTGACTCTACATGTTTTTGACCCCAATTGCTTGGAATGTGTTTTAACTTCTTCATTTTGATATTGGGTTTGAACATATTGATAAAATCCTTGAAGCTTCCTTGAATATGATTGGATCATTAGATTGTAGGAAACTTCATCCAATCTCATAGAATAGTTAGATTGAATGTCTTTGCAGGCTATCTTGGTAAAAATGACAACTTCGAAGAATCTTCTTAAAATCTTTAACTTACAAATATTTATAGGATTCTTCCAAGGCATCTTGATTCTCATCACATCAACTCCTCAACTTGCCTTTGTAACTCCATATTTCCTTGGGATTACTCCTATAGGCTAGTCAATTTGGGATTGGTGCTCCAGGAACAAGATTAATTTGATGTTCAATGCCTCGAATGGGTGGCAATCCAATAGGCACTTCCTCGGGAAATGCATTTTTAAAATTCTATATCAGAGAAACAAAAGGACAAGGCAAAGCATTATAAAGGTCATTAGTACAAAAAGAAGCTTCCTTGTACATAAGTACAAGTATGGTCCTATTACTATACATAGCATATCACTCCCCTTAGCATAAAAAATCACATGTTTCTTTTGACACTTAATTTCCTTTCCCATACTAGAATCTTCCCCTCTCTTTTTTTTCTTTTGATGAATTCAATTTTTCTTTCTTTCCACTCACTTTTTCATCTCTTGCCACTCTATCTTTCAATTCACTCAAATTTTCTCTCTTAGATTCGAGCACTCTTTGTCTTTCCCACTCTTTGACTTGTCTTATTCTTTTGAGGTCATCTATATACACTTTCATTGGAGACAATGGATTAAGGGTAGTGCGCTTACCATCCTTTTCAATCATATACTGGTTGGTAAACCCATCATGTTTGGCCATTCTATCAAATTGCCAAGGCCATCCCCAAAGTAAATGGCCATCTTGCATAGGTACTACATCACATAGAACTTCATCTTTGTACCTACCAATAGAAAAGGAAACTAAAACTTGCTTATGAACTCTAATTTCACCACATTCATTTAACCACTTTAGCTTATAGGGTTTTGGGTGTTTAGTTGTGGGTAAGTTAAGCTTTTCAACTAAGTAGCTTGTTGCATTAGTACAACTTCCCTCATCAATAATTATATGACAAACCTTATTTTGCACAAAACACCTAGTATGGAATAGGTTTTCCCTTTGCTGATTGACCTCATTTTCTTCCTTCACTTGTGCACTCAATGCATGCATGGTGACAAGCATTTCTCCATGAACCACATCTTCACCTTCTTTCTTTAGTTCATGATCACTTGCATCTTCCAAAGATGGCATGCTATCACTGTCATCTTTTTTTTTCACTTTCAAAAAAGATTTCTCTATAGAATGTGATCATCACTCTCTTGCATTGAGAAGCACTATGACCTAAACCCAAACATTTAAAACATTTAATATCACAAGAGCGATTTGGGAATTCAATTTTACTTTTTTTTTCTTTTTCTTTTGAAATTAGTTTAGCCTCCTCTCCTTTGCTTGAATAGAATTTTGGCTTGAAATAAGCCTTGTCATCCTGCTTCCAATTAGATTTCCATCGCTTGGACGTATTTAAAGAGGATGAGCTTTGACTGTTGCTACCCTTATACTTAAGTTGATTTTCAATCTTGATGGCCATATGAAACATCTCTTCAAGCTCCACATAATACTGTAATTCAATAACATTGGCAATGTCTCAATTCAGGTATGAAAATTCAAAAAAAAAATCCTAGATAGTCTACCCAATTCTGTTTGTGTCTTTTTGTTTCTTTGTTTTCTATCCTATTTGTCTTTCTATTCCTTGTTTCTTTGGAAGGTCAAATTCATCCATACATCAAAACCAATTCAAATTCAAGAAGAAGAAATTGGAGGATTCATCCATCACAAGCTTGAAGGCTTCAAATTCGGTTTAGCTTCTTGTATTTGATCTTTTATTTATTTGTTAATTTTTCTATTGAATTGTTGCTGTAATTATTAAAAAAAAAAAAAAGAAAAGATCAGAAAAAATAAACAAAAAAAGGAAAATTCATCCAAAAAGAAAAGAAGAAGCAAAAAGTGTTGAAATCTGACTTTTTGGTATATTTATAGAAGTTATTTAGTTTGTAGAGTGAAGAGGACAAGGAAAGAAGTTAAGTTCAAGATTATACAAGGAGAATAAAAGATTTCAGCATTCTACATGGAGTTTGACCAAGTCTAAGCATCCTTCCAAAACAAGCTAGGATTGGTTTCCTACTCCTTTCCAAATTTTGGTTTGACTTTTCTAATCCTATTTTCATTCTGATTTTTTGCTAATTTAACTATTTCCTTATTCATTTTGGTTTTCTTTTTATTTCAATCCTTATTTATGTCTCATTAGGTTTCCTAATCCCATCAGGATTCCTATATTGTTTTCTTAGTTTTATTAGGATTTTAACTTTTGTTTTCCAATTTCAATTAGGATTTCCATTTCTATTTTTCTAAGTCAAAATTCTAATTTTGTTTTTCTAGTTCAATTAGGATTCTCGTTTTCCTAGTGTCATTAGGATTTCTTATTTCTTGTTTCTTGTTTCATTTTTATTCACATTGTAGTTTAGTAAGATTGTGTTAATTTGATTTTTCCAACTAATCTTGACAAGAGATTTGAGTGGAAAAAAGGCTAAGTGTGAGCTCATAAAGAGAAAAGCCATAACAAATTGAGTGAAACATGAATGATTGAATGGCAATACTTGAATGAAACATTTAAGGGGGTGAAGTGAGGTATTATTTTACTATACTAACATTCTTTTCAGGTTTTTATAATGGAAGTTGATCAATAATTTTGAAAAGAATTAATGGCTATTAGGTAAGAAGTAGGTATGTGGATATTGAAGGATGAAGAATGTAATGATGTTTTTCATATAAGATGTCACATCTAAGATAGAGTATGCCGTATGATCATTGATAGACTGAGTGTTGTTAATTTTACAAGCCTTGAGCTAGTTGAGAAATTAAATTTGCCCACTAGAAAGCATCCAAGGCCAGACTCATTGTATTTGTTGAATAAATATGTCAAGATTAAATAGCAAGCTTTAGTTTCATTCTCTCTAGGAAGATATAAAAGTGAAGATTGGTGTGATGTTGTACTAATGAATGTGACACATGTTTTGTTTGGAAAGCCATAGATAAGTTTTAGTCAAGCAAAACAATCAAATCTACTAACTACTACAAAGTTTCACTAAAAGATGGTAAGAATACTACACTTGCTCCTCTTTCTCAAGAAGAATTGTATGAAGATCGAGTGAAGATACAAAGAAAAAGAGAGGAAGAACTTCAAAGATAAAATTGTGTTGTTGAGCTTGTAGTGATAGAATTGAGTGTATCAAAAAGGGAGAATTAAGGTGATGAGAGTTTTAAAAAGGAGGAAAGCAATGTGCAAAATTAAATTATGGAAGTGACTCATGAAGATGACTTAAAACCTTTGGTGCTTACAAGTGAAGAGTCCTCATTAAAGGTTGAGGAAGTTATTGAAAAGAAATTCCAATATACAATCCTCCTCAAGTAGTTGTTGAAAATAAAGCTAAGTTTGTTGTAAATAGTGAAGAAGAAAAAGAAAAAGAGTGCATAAAGAATGAGAGTGAAAAAAAAGAATTAGTGAGTGAAGAAGAAAATGAAGAACTTTCACATGAGAGAAAAGAAATATTAGAAAGTTTAAATAAAAAGATTGAGAGTGAGAGAGAAAATAGCTAAGCATAGTGGAAAAAGAAAGTATTGAGAATGTTTTGTTTTCTAACACTAAAAAGCTTCAATTTTCTTTGTTTAGTTTTGTTCCTCTTTTTTAGGATTTTAAAGAAGGCTTGTCATGGAATAAAAGAGATAAAGGCAATGCATTTCCTACTTCCAAGTGCTCAAGCAAAGATTCGAGGATGAATCATTTTGAGGAGGGAGGGAATGATGAGAATCAAGATGCCTTTCAAGAATCCTACAAATATTTGCAAGATAAAGATTTCAAGAAGGTTATTCAAGGTTGTCATTTTTACCAAGATTGCCTACAAAGACATGCAATCCAACCATTGTACATGATTGGTGAATCATCCAAGAAGAATATGAGATTGCATGAAGTTTCTTACTATCCAACGAAGGAAATTTGGATCACAAGCTTTGCTTATGGATCTAATCATATTCAAGAAAGCTTCAAGGATTTTATCAACATATTCAAACCCAATGTCACAATGAAGAGATTAAAACACATTCTAAGTGATTGGGGTCAAATACATGAAGAGTCAAGCTTAAAACATGGCCATGAGATGAAAGTGCACAAAAGCTAAAAACTGGCAGCATCACGCCTATGACGACTGCATATTGAAAGCTCTCTATTACGAGTGTGACATTGTTGTGAGCACGATGAGACCTTGGGCTATGTAATTCATTTTATTTTTTGATTTTTGTTATTTTACTTCAATTTTAGATTTTTGGGCCTTAAACTTATCATATTTAGTAGCCCAACTCAGTTATACTTATTATTTGTTTAAGAATCAATTTCTAACTAGGAAACTTCAATCCTTGTTTAGGAAGATTCCCTATTCCACAGTTGATTCTAATTTAAGGTTGAGCCTTTATATAAACCCAACCATTCATGTAAAAAAAAAAAAAAGCGAAGTTTTGATCAATAAAATTCAGTTTTTTTCAAAGTGTTACTCTTGGTTTTAATTCTTGCTTGAAACAAGTTCATACAATCAAAGCTAATTACTTTGTGTATGTTATTCCAAGGTTCTCTTTCAAGAGTTGGTATTGTGTCATGGAGATCATCATCCAAAGGTGATCATATTTTAAGGTGCTCTATCATAGGTTGGATTTGAGTTGCGGACTTGGGGAAAACCTGGTTTAACTTTCCAAGGAGTTGCTTCCAAGCATAAAGATAAATGGGTCTCAAGATTATACTTGGGGTTTGTATCAACCTTGATTCAAGCAAGAATAAAAAACAAGAGATCACACTCTTAAGAAAACTAAATTTTTATTTATCAAAATCTATCTATTTTACATGAATAGTTGAGTTTATATAGAGACTGAACCCTAAAGTAGAAGTAAACATGGACTCAGAAATCTTTCTAAACAAGGATTGAAGTTTCCTAGTTAGAAATAGATTCCTAAACTGATTTCTAGGCAAGAAATAAACTTAAACTCATTTTAGGCTTTAAACCTAATATAAATAGGCCCAAAACTCACTAGTCACATATCTAAACTTAATTTAATTAAACATGGGCTTATATCATATTGATAGGGGCCCAAAAACACTAAAAACTAAAGTAAAATAATTAAATTTGAATTTTAAATGAATGTCACAGTAGCCAACATGCCCACGGACATGCCCATGTACTAGAGCGTGTTGCATTCTGCCTTATACGAATCTCAAACGACTTGCTTTGAGACCCAATACCTTTATACTTTGAAGCGACTCTGTCGAAAAGCCAAATCAAGTTTGTAAGGAAAAACCTCAACTCAATGACCAACCTGTGTTAAGGAATCTTGGTATGTTGTGAACAAAACAAAGTGATTAACTTTGGAAGTTTGAATTGTTGATTCAAATGTAAGAACCAAAGATGAGAAGTTTCTCGCAAAGCTAAATTTTGAATTATCAAAAAGTCCCCTATTGCTAGATCAGTTAAGTATTCCATCTTAGCTAAGTTACAAACCCTAAAATTCTTACTAACTAAAATTTGGACTTGGGCTTAAATTAAACAAACTAAAAGCCCAAATAACTAATTAAAATATTAAAGCAAAAAAAAGGATAGGTATGGGGGTAATTAACAAAATTAGCTCAATGATAATATGAGAACAAAGTAAAGCATAGGTAGCCCAGCCCATTGTGTGCAGCTCGCCCAACCCCTCAGCCTAGCTTGCCCGATGCCTCAGCCCAGCTCATTATGTGCAGCTTGCTCGATGTATCAGCCCAATTTGAATGAAGAATGGCAGCCTTGTAAACACTTGAATAGATTAGGCCCAAGCCAATAGGAATGTAATTTGCCCTCTTCATCTTGACATTGAGCTTGACTAGATTGATTAAGCTCTTGAAGCTTCCTTGAATACAATTATCCTTGGCTGGCTCATAGGAAACTTTATACAACCTTATTTTCTTCTTGAATGATCCATCAATCATGCACAATGGTTGTATTGCATGCCTTTGTAAGCTATCTTGATAGAAATGACAATTTTGAAGAATCTTCTTGAAGTCTTTACCATGTATGTATTTGTAAGCTTCTTGCAAGGCATATGGATTCTCATCACTGCCCTTTTTTTATTTCTCTCCCACGGATCATGTATAAAGCATGAACTTCCATGTTTTGCCTTTTTCCAACCCCTTTTATGCAATTCATCAATGTTGAAGCTTTCTTGAATGTAATGCTTTCCAAAAGTGATGCTCATTATGCAAGTCTTCTTAATAACATTGCAGAAAGCTTTGTGTTCCTTTGAATTCCTCTTGAAAGAGCCATTGAATTTGAATTGAAGCTCCATTGATTCTCTTTCCATGCTAGCTTGATGAAAAGGACAGCCTTAAAGAACCATTTTGAAATCTTTATCATGCATACATTGGAGATCTTCTTGCAAGGCACCTTGATTCTCATCAACTTGGGCATGTAGCATTCTGTTTGCTTCATTTTATTTTTGAATTTAATTATTTTACTTTAGTTTTTGATGAATTGCACATGGATCTAATTGCATTCAAGGAAGCTCTAACATTGATGAATTGCATAAAGTAGGTTGGGAAAAGGCAAAAACATGGAAGTTCAAGCTTCATACATGATCCATGGGAGAAAAATCAAAAAGAGGCAGAATGCAACATGCCCTAAAACATGGGCATGTCCTTGGGCATGTAGAATTCTGTTTGCTTCATTTTATTTTCAAATTTAATTATTTTACTTTAATTTTTGATGTTTTAGGCCCTTATCAATATGATATAAGCTCATATTCAATTAAATTAAATTTGGATATGTAATTATTGGGTTTTGGACCTATTTATGTTAGGTTTAAAGCCCAAAAAGAATTTAGAGTTATTTCTTGTTTAAAAATCAGTTTAGGAATCAATATCTAACTAGGAAACTTCAATCCTTATTTAGGAAGATTTTCTAGTCCATGTTTACTTCTAATGTAGGGTTGAGTCTCTATATAAACTCAACCATTCATGAAAAAATTAGATTTTGATAAATAAAAATTTAGTTTTCTTAAGAGTGTGATCTCTTATTTTTTGATTCTTGCTTGAATCAAGTTATACAATAAAAGCTAATTACTTTATGCATATTTATTCCAAGGTTCTCTTTCATGAGTTGGTATTGTGTCGCAAAGATCATCATCCAAAGGTGATCATATTCCAAGGTGCTCTATCATGGGTTGGATTTGGGTTGCGGACTTGGGAAAAACCTAATTTATGATATGAACCCCAAGTATATTAAACTTGAGACCCAATTATCTTTATGCTTAGAAGCAACTCCTTGGAAAGCTAAATCAGGTTTTCCCCAAATCCGCGACCCAAATCCAACTCGCGATAGAGCACCTTGGAATATGATCACCTTTGGATGATGATCTCCGTGACACAACACCAACTCGTGAAAGAGAACCTTGGAATAAATACGCACGAAGTAATTAGCTTTGATTGTATGAACTTGATTCAAGCAAGAATCAAAACCAAGAGATCACAGTCTTAAGAAAACTGAATTTTATTGATCATAACTTTTTGTAATTTTACATGAATGGTTGAGTTTATATAGAGGCTCAACCCTAAATTAGAATCAGCTAAGGATTAGGAAATCTTTCAATATAAGGATTGAAGATTCCTAATTAGAAACTAATTCCTAAATAATAACTAAGTTAGAACTGAATTCTAAAACAAGTTAGGAATCCTTTCTATACAAGAGAAGCTATTTCCTAACTAGAAACTAAAATCTAATTAATTAAACTATAAAATTCGGATGGGCTTTTGACCTAACATAAAATAGGCCCAAAACTAATTAAAACATGAAAATAAAGTAGTTTAAACAACTCTTGGGCTACATACATAACACAGGTAGCCCAAACACTAAATAAAACATGATAAATTGAATTTGAAAAGCCCAAATATGGAGGGTCCAATTTGAATGAAGAATGGAAGCCTTGTAAACACTTGAATAGACTAGGCCTAAGCAAATAGGAATGTAATTTGGCTTCTTCATCGACATTGGGCTTAAATAGATTGATTAAGCCCTTGAAATTTCTTTGAATACAATTGGATCCATATGCAAAGCTCATGATCCAAATATCCTTGATTGGTTTATAGGAAACTTCATACACAATGGTTGTATTGTATGTCTTTGTAAGCTAACTTGATAGAAATAACAACTTTGAAGAACCTTCTTGAAATCTTTAACTTGTATGTATTTGTGGGATTCTTTCAAGGCATATGGATTCTCATCAATTTAGCTTTCCAAGGAGTTGCTTCCAAGTGTAAAGATAATTGGGTCTCAAGTTTAATATACTTGAGGTTCATATCAGTTTGGTATCAGAGCTTAGGCTCTAAATCAGGTATATCTTTTCGTTTCATTTGTGTTTTCTATTTTTGTTTGTTTTCTTGTTTCCATTTGTTTTCATTTTCATTAAATTCCTTTTTTTTCATCTCGTTAATTTTATTTTCTTATGTTTCAAGTCTAAAATTTGAAAATAAAAAAATCCAAAATCATTTTACCCATTTCTTTTGTTCTTTTGTTTCTATGTTCATTTTATCCTTTCATATCTTTTGTGTTGTATTGGAAGGTCAAATTCATCCGTACTTGGAAACCAATTCAAATTCAAGAAGGAAGTGGAGAATTCATCATCACAAGCTTGAAGACTTCAATTCGGTTTGGCTTCTTGTATTTGATCTTTAGTTTGTTTGTTAATTTTCCTTTCAAATTCTTGTTGTAATTATTAAAAAAAAAAAAAGAAAGAATCGGCCAAGAAAAAAAAAAAGAAAAGAGTCTTGGAAAATCTGAATTATATAGGAATATAAATAGTGTTTATTTCTAATTATAGAGTGGAAAGGAAAAGGAAGATTGCTAGAATTCTAACCAAATCAAGGAGAATCGAGAAGGATTTCAATTTTCAACAAGGAGTTGACCAAGTCAAGCATCCCCTCACAACAAGCTAAGAGTTGGTTTCCTAGTCCTTATCAATTTCTGGTTTGACTTCCTACTTCCATTCTAAGTTTATTTTCTCTAATTTGTGTCCAATTAGGTTTCCTAACACAATTAGGATTCCTATATTGTTTTCCTAGTTTTATTAGGATTTCAACTCTTATTTTCCAACTTCAATTAGGATTTCTAATTTCTCTGAGTCAAATTCTAATTCGTGTTTCCTAGTTCAATTAGGATTTTCATTTTCCTAATGTCATTAGGATTTCTTGTTTCTCATTTCATTGTGAGTCTTTTAACCTTGGATTTTATTATTTACATTGTAATTTAGTAAGATAGTGTTAATTTGATTTTTGCAAGAGATTTAAGTGGAAAAAGGCTAAGTGTGAGCATATCTAGAGAAAAGCCATTGATTAAGTGTAAAACTAAACTAAACACGAGTAAACTTAAGTGTCAAAACTTGATGCAAACAACAAAGCATACAAAGCCAAGGATCCAATTCAACTTCCTAATGGTCCCATTACAAGAGCAAGAATGAAGAAATTCAAGGAAAGACTAATTGGGATGATTCAAGGCTTATGGGATGATCTTGCCACAATTCAAGAATGCAAGAATGAATCATTCATCAAAATGGGGATTCAAGACTCAAATCAAAGCTTGCTGACAATGATTCAAGTGGATGAAGGCCAAAACATGAGCATGTACCTGGGCCTTTAGTTTGTTTTTGATGTTTTTAGGCCCTATCAATATGATATAAGCCCAATTTCAAATAAATTAAGTGTGTTTATGTAATTAGTGAGTTTTGGGCCTATTTATGTTAGGTATAAAGCCCAAAATGAGTTTAGATTTATTTCTTGTTTAGGAATCAATTTCTAACTAGGAAACTTCAATCATTGTTTGGGAAGATTCCCTAGTCTATGTTTTATTCCAATTTAGGTTGAACTTATAGTTATTAGTTGTCTAGGAATCAATTTCTAACTAGAAAACTTTAATTCTTATTTAAGAAAGATTCCCTAGTCTATGTTTTATTCCAATTTAGGGTTGAACCTATTATTATTAGTGTCTAGGAATCAATTTCTAACTAGGAAATTTTAATTTTTGTTTAGGAAAGATTCCTTAGTCTAGGTTTTATTCCCATTTAGGGTTGAGCCTCTATATAAACTCAACCATTCATGTAAAATGGAGTTAGATTTTAATAAATAAAAATTCAATTTTTCTTAAGAGTGTTATCTCTTGTTTTTGATTCTTGCTTGAATCAAGTTCATACAATCAAAGCTAATTACTTTGTGTGTATTTATTCCAAGGTTCTCTTTCTCAAGTTGGTATTGTGTTGTGAAGATCATCATCCAAAGGTAATCATATTCCAAGGTGCTCTATCACGGGTTGGTATTAGGTCATGGACTTGGGGAAAATCTGATTTAGCTTTCCAAGGAGTTGCTTTAAAGAATAAAGATATCGGGTCTCAAGTTTAATATACTTGGGGTTCGTATCAGTTTGGTATTAGAGTTTAGGCTCTAAATCATGTTATATCTTTTCGTTTCATTTGTATTTTTCATTTTTCATTTTTTTGTCTGTTTTCCTTTTCATTAAATTCCTTTGTTTTCACTTTGTTAATTTTGTTTGCTATTGTTTCACCTAAAATTCAAAAAAAATATATCCTAAAATTGTCTACCTTTATTAGTGTCTTGTCATCTTCTTTAGTTTGTCTCTTTGTTTCCTACCTTTTTGTATTAATTTGTTCCTTTTCTATTCTTTGTGTTTATCAAAAATCAAGTGTTTGAAGGTCATACCTATTGCAATCATTCAAATTCAACAAGTTAGGAAGGAATTAACTCCTAAATTATCAACTTTAATTTAGTTTGGATTTTTGTGCTTGATCTTCAATTAATCTTGTTAATCTTCAGTATTTGTCCTTAAAATTACTTACTGCAATTGAACTTAACAAAAAGAAAGAAGAAGAAGAAGAGTAAAAGAAAATTAGAATTTAAAAAAAAAAGGAAAAAAAAAAAAAAGGAAAATTCGTCCGAAAAGAAAAGAAGAAGCAAAAAGTGTTGAAATATGACTTTTTAGAGTATTTATAGAAGTTATTTAGTTCCTAGAGTGAAGAGGACAAGGAAAGAAGCTAATTTTCAAGATTATACAAGGAGAATCAAAGATTTCAGCATTTTACAACGAGCTTGACCAAAGTCTAAGCATCCTTCCAAAACAAGCTAGAATTATTTTCCTACTCCTTTCCAAATTTTGGTTTGACTTTTCTAATCCTATTTTCATTCTGATTTCTTATTTCCTTATTCATTTTGGTTTTCTTTTTGTATTTTGTTATTTTCAATCTTTATTCATGTCTCATTAGGTTTCCTAATCCCATCAGGATTCCTATATTGTTTTCCTAGTTCTATTAGGATTTCTAGTTCTTGTTTCATTGAGTCTTTAAACTTTGGATTTATTCATATTGTAATTTAGTAAAAATTGTATTAATTTGATTTTTGCAACTAATCTTGGCAAGAAATTGAGTGGAAAAAGGCTAAGTGTGAGCACATCCAGAGAAGAGCCATTGATTGTGTGTAAAAATAAACATGAGTGAACTGAAGTGTCAAAACTACTTGAGTGAAACACATGAGGGAGTGAAGTGAGGAAACTATTCTCTACTTTACTAACTTTGTTTTGCAGCTTCAAGATGAGTGGAACCCAAAGGAATCCACATGGGGAACTAGATAAACTCCAAGCCTTGTATGACTTACTCCAAGCTATGCAGAGAAGGACAAATGATAGATTGGATCAAATGGAGTGAAGAAACAATGAAAGGATCAAAAGATTAGAAGTTTTAGTTACAAGGGGACAGCCATCCAATGCTCCAAGGCAAGCTAGGCGAATCCAAAGAAGAGTTTGAAATGAAGATGAGGATGAAATTGAGTCCCTTGGTGAAAATGAAAAGGAAGAAGAAGTAAGGCCAAGAGCTAAACAAGATAACAGCAATGGTGGAATAAAACTGAAAATTCCAACATTCCATGGAAGAATAGATCCTGAAGCATACCTGGATTGGGAAAAGAAGATTGAGTTGGTGTTCAATTGTCATAACTACACCAAATCCAAGAAGTTAAAGCTTGCTGTGGTTGTATTTGATGGATATGCCAACCAAGCAAAAGAGGAGAAGAAATAGAGAAAGATTTATAGAAGAATGGAGGGACTTAAAGGCAATCATGAGAACGAGATTTATACCAAGCCACTACTACAGGGAGCTGTACAATTGTCTTTAAAACCTATCTCAAGGGTCCAAAAGTGTTGTGGAATACTATAAAGAGATGGAGATAGCCATGATTTGAGCAAATGTGGAAGAAGCTAATAAGGCTACAATGGCAAGGTTTCTCAATGGGTTGAATAAGGAGATTGCAAATGTGGTTGAGTTGCAACCATATATGGAGCTTGAAGATTTGCTTCATCTTGCTTTGAAGGTTAAGAAGCAGTTGAAGAAGAGGAGTACCAATCGGCTATCTACCTCCTACAATGCAAATTCAAATCAAATTGGAGAAAAGATTTAAGCAATAAAATTGGAAAAGAACAGCCTTGAAGTGAGACTTTGAATATATGGGCAGAATTTATGATTTTAAGCAACCTATATATTTTTCTTCAAATTCAATGATTCCAATTGCTGGAATCCATTCCTTAAGCATCATATTTAACTATTATTAAGTCCTTCTTGGTGAATTCAAATTTTAGCAACAATTTGATTTAAGATGCATTTGAAGAGTTATGAAGTTTCCATGCCAAATACACTAATCTATCATATAATTCTCATACTAAATCATCTTTTCCACTCACTAACATCTATTTCTATGAATTAAAATCAAGGAAAGTGGACTAACCTTGCTTTTCTTAAAATGGCAGATTTCTTCCAATCTCCACTTCTTCAATTTCTTGCTTATTTCTTGCTTAATTCTTGGTGGTAGTAATTTGGATGATGAAAAGAGGTTATTTGCTATAGGTTTTCAATAATTTTTCTAAAGAAAATTGAAAGGAAAAAGATGGAGAAGAAGGGTTAGAGAGGTTCAGCCAAGAGGAGAAGGAAGAAGAAAAATCTGATTTTTGTACAGAAAATTCTGGAGAAATCTGTTATATGGGCTTTTTAGCCAAATTACAGTTTAGTCCTCCAATTTTTTAAGTTATGCAATTTGGTCCTTACAAATTTACAGTTTGGTCCTTCTCCATACATTTTTAAATATTAATATTAAACTTAATTAAGCTTTAATTAATTTATTTATTCACTTTTAGATTATTATTCAAAAATTATAAATTTCACTAAATGAATTTCAGAAAATATGGTACTTCAAGTACGTTTATAATTTGGTAAATATATGGTTTCACTATGGTTTCATTTATGTTTCTCTTTGGTTTTACTTAGGTTTCTTATACTTTTCATATATTCAAATGCTATGCAAAAATTTTATGCAAATCCTTAATATCAACTTCGAATTAAAATTCTAAAATTCACTACCTAACTAAAGTTAATTTCTAGGATGTTACAGAAATCATCATCCAAAGGTGATCATATTCCAAGGTGCTCTATCACGAGTTGGAATTGGGTCACGAACTTGGGGAAAATCTAATTTAGTTTTCCAAAGAGTTGCTTCCAAGCGTAAAGATATTGGGTCTCAAGTTTAATATACTTGGGATTTGTATCAAAACTACTTGAGTGAAACACGTGAGGGATTGAAGTGAGGTATTGTTTTACTTTACTAACATTCTTTTCAAGTTTTTACAATGGATGTTGATCAAGAATTTCAAAAAGAATTAATGGCTATTAGTCAAGAAGTAGGTATGCGGATATTGAAGGATGAAGAATGTAATGATGTTTTTCATACAAGATATTGCATACAAGATAGAATATGTTGTATGATCATTGATAGAGTAAGTGCTGTCAATTTTGCAAACCTTGAGCTAGTTGAGAAATTAAATTTACCCACTAAAAAGCACCTAAGGCCACACTCATATTGTATTTGTTGAATAAATATGTCAAGATTAAAGAGTAAGCTTTAGTTTCCTTATATCTAAGAAGGTATAAAAGTGAAGATTAGTGTGATGTTGTACCAATGAATGTGACACATGTTTTGTTTGGAAGGCCATAGATACATTTTAGTCAAGCAAACCACATCAAATCTACTAACCACTACAAAGTTCCACTAAAAGATGGTAAGCATACTACCCTTGTTCCTCTTTCTCAAAAAGAATTATATGATGATCGAGTGAAGATATAAAGAAAGAGAGGAAGAACTTCAAAGAAAAAATGATGATATTGAGCTTGTAGTGCTAGAATTGAGTGTGTCAAAAAGTGAGAGTGAAGGTGATGAGAGTTTGAAAAAGGAGGAAAGCAATATGCAAAATGAAGCTGTGGGAGTTTCTTATGAAGATTACTTTTGGAGCTTACAAATGAAGAGTCATTATTAAAGGGTGAGGAAGTTATTCATGAAGAAATTCCATCATATGATCCTCCTCAAGAAGTTGTTGTACACAAATATGACTTTGTTGAAATAAAATAAAAAGAAAAAGAAAAAGAGTGCTTAAAGAAAGAGAGTGAAAAGAAATAGAGTGAGTGTGAAAAGAAAGAATTAGTGAGTAAGGAAGAAAATAAAGAACTTTCGAATGAGAGAAAAGAAATATTGGAGAGTTCAAAAGCAAAGTTTGAGAGAGAAAAGAGAAAGCAAGTGAGCATTGTTGAAAAGGAGAGTGTCAAGATCAATTTGTTTTCTAACACTAACAAGCTTGAGTTTTTCTTGTTTAATTTTGTTTCTCTTTTTCAGGATTTTAAAGAAGGATTTTCATCGAAGAAAAGATGATACAAATCCCAAACGACTTATTTTGAGACCCAATACATTTATGCTTAGAAGCGACTTCCTCAGAAAGACAAATCAAGTTTGTAAGGAAAAACCTCAACTCAATGATGAACTTGTGTCAAGGAACCTTAGTATGTTGTGAAAAAAACAAAGTGATTAACTTTGAAAGTTCAGATCATTGGTTCAAGCAAGAATCAAAATTGAGAATTTTCTCACAAAGCACAAGGCTGTATTTTCGAATTATCAAAAGTCTTCTATTTCCTAGATTAGCTAAGTATATATATCATCTTAACTAAGTTACAAACCCTAAAATTCTTACTAACTAAAATTCAAACTTGGGCTTAACAAACTAAAAGCCTAAATAACTAATTAAAATACTTAAAGCAGAAAAAGGATAGATATGGGCTTAATTAACAAAATTATCCCAATGATAATATGAGAATAAAGTAAAATAACTAAATTTGAAAAAAGAAAGCATAGATAGCCCAGCCTATTGTGTGCAGCCCGCTTGACGCCTCAGCCTAGCTCGCTCGATATCTCAGCCCAATCTGAATGAAGAATGGCAGCCTTGTAAACATTTGAATAGATTAGGCCCAAGCCAATAGGAATGTAATTTGGCCTCTTCATCTTGACATTGGGCTTGATTAGATTGATTAAGCCCTTGAAGCTTCCTTGAATACAATTGGATCTATATGCAAAGCTCATAATCTAAATATCCTTGGCTGGCTCATAGGAAAATTTATACAATCTTATTTTCTTCTTGAATGATCCATCAATCATGCACAATGGTTGTATTGCATGCCTTTGTAAGCTATGTTGATAGAAATGATAATCTTGAAGAATCTTCTTGATGTCTTTATCATGTATGTATTTGTAAGCTTTTTACAAGGCATATGGATTCTCATCATTCCCTCCCTCCTCAAAAGGATTTGTCCTCGAATCTTGACTTGAATAATTGGAACAAGGGAATGTGTCGCTCCTACCATTTTCTTGTTCTTGTTCAATTTCTTGTACATCTAATTCAGCCACATCTAGTGCTTCCTTCAAGATTTCTAGATGAGTATTAATCATTGAAACCTCTTTGTGAACAACAATAATGTCTTCTTCTTCTTCACCAATTAAAGAATCATGCTTCCTAGCCAATAAGTCACTAGCATAAATCTAAGCAACTTCACATGTAGCTTGAATCGGCCTAGCTATGATGACTTCTCTGCTATTTTCTTGATCATTTACATCTTCCAAAGAGGGCATGCTTTCATTGTCATCATCCTTGTCACTTTCAAAAAAGAGCTCTCCATTGAATGTAACCATCATCCTCTTATTAGGGCATTGGGAAGCTATATGACCTAAACCCAAACACTTAAAGCATTTAACATCACGAGAATGATTTAAGGTTTTAGATTTACCTTTCTCCTTCTCCTTTGACATTGGTATGGCCTGTCCTATCTTGAGTTGAAATTGGACTTGGAATTAGTCTCCTCATCTTCCTTCTAACTTGATTTCCATGGCCTGAATGAAGATGAACTTTGATTGTTGCCCTTATACCTAGGTTGCTTCTCAGCCTTAATTGCCATATCCCTAAGGTGGCATCTTCTTTGAAATTCATTCCACCTTTTGTCCATCTTTTTATTAAGTTGTTCTAGGAACTCTAAGAAATTTCACTCATCATCTTTAACTTTGGTACTCATGGTGAAAACTTGAAAAAATGTTAGTAAAGGAAAAACCTTACGTCACTCCCTCACGTGTTTTCACTCAAAATAGTTGACACTCATGTTCACTCGTGTTTATTATCACACAAATCAATAGGCTTTTCTCTAGATAAATTCACACTCTTGCCTTTTACCTTGCATCTCTCTCTACTGGTTCTTATAAGAGCCAATTTCCAAACTACACAATTTTTTTTTTTTTGCTCAACAATTAACCAAGATTTAAAAGTGAAATTTGACACAAATTTAAGGCAAAACGGGAACGAGAATACCTAAAACAATAACTTTAGACGTTTTCGATTATGACAGAATGAAAACACCAAATACAAATTTTGCCAATAAATTGGAAAAATTATAAAATTAAACAAAAAATAAAATAGATAACAAGATGAGAAGAATGCAACTGATAGCACTCAAAATGGAGTTTTCTACAGAAAATTATAATGAAATGAAATTTATCAAGAAACCAAAAAACACAAATTTTAAGGCTTAAATGATGGAATTTGGATGAAAAACAACAAATAATACAAGCAAAGCTAGTGACTTTTGATCGTTGGCCCGTTTCCCTTAGAACTATGTACTCAAAAGGATCAAAAATGCAATTTTCTTTCAATCCTAGCATTTTTTTTTTTTTTTGAATTTCTGAGTTGCAAATACAAAGGAACATATTAGGGTTGACAAATGAAAAAGGAAAAAACAAGACAACAGTGCAAACAAAAAAGGAAAACAATAAATCAGGATGGAAAAAGGAAGCTCAAACTAAAATTGGAAGCAAATCCCAGCTTATTTTGGATGGTAGGCTTGATTTGGTCAACTCCTTGATTCTCTTTGATTTGATTTGATTCCAATAATCTTCCTTTTTTTTTTCTTTCACTCTGGAATTGGAAACAAACACTATATAGTCTTGTATATTCTTATTTGGCCAAGATTCTTTCTTTTTTTTTTCTTTCTTTCCTTGGCCGATTTCAAGATTCTTTTCTCTTTTTTTTCCCTTTTTTTTCTTTTAGCTGAATGCTCTTTTTTTTTTTTTTTTAATTTAGCAACAATTCGAAGGAAAAAATAAACAAATAGAAGATCAAACACAAGAAGCCAACAAAAACACATAGAACAAAAGGAACAAAAATATGAATGGATAGAAGACGGAGAACCAAAACATAATAGATCGATGAATTTGGATTTTTTTTTATTTTTAGACCTTAAACATAAGGAAAATAGAATCAACAAAAACAAACATGAAGGAATTTAATAAAAAAAATGAAAATAAGACAACAAATGAAGACAAAAACACAAACGAATGAAAGGATATAACCTAATTTAGAGCCTAAGCTCTGAACCCCAAACGACTTGCTTTGAGACCCAATACCTTTATGCTTGGAAGCGACTCCCTCAGAAAGCCAAATCAGGTTTGCTAGGAAAAACCTCAACTTAATGATGAACCTGTGTCAAGGAACCTTGATATGTTGTGAACAAAACAAAGTGATTAACTTTGGAAGTTTAAATTGTTAGTTCAAGCAAGAACCGAAATTAAGAATTTTCTCACAAAGCACAAGGCTATATTTTCAAATTATCAAAAAGTCTCCTATTTCCTAGATTAGCTAAGTATTTATATCATTTTAGCTAAGTTGCAAACCCTAAAATTCTTACTAACTAAAATTTTGACTTGGACTTAAATTAAATAAACTAAAAGCCTAGATAACTAATTAAAATATTAGAGCAGAAAAAGGATAGATATGGGCTTAATTAACAAAATAAGCTTAATAACAATATAAGAATAAAGTAAAATAATGAAATTTAAAAATAGAAAGCATAGGCAGCCCAGTCCATTGTATATAGCTTGCCTGACACCTCAGCCTAGCTCGCCCGATGCCTCAGCCCAGCTAAATGTGTCCAGCTCATCCAACACTTCATCCCAATTTGAATGAAGAATGGCAACCTTGTAAACACTTGAATAGATTAGGCCCAAGCCAATAGGAATGTAATTTGACCTCTTCATCTTGACATTAGGCTTGACTAGATTGATTAAGCCTTTGAAGCTTCCTTGAATACAATTGGATCCGTATGCAAAGCTCATGATCCAAATATCCTTGACTGGTTCATAGGAAAATTTATACAACCTTATTTTCTTATTGAATAATCCATCAATCAAGCACAATGGTTGTATTGCATGCCTTTGTAAGCTATCTTGATAGAAATGACAATCTTAAAGAATCTTCTTGAAGTCTTTATCATGTATGTATTTGTAAGCTTCTTGAAGGCATATGGATTCTCATCAAAAGAGGTGATAAAGGCAATACATTTCCTACTTCCAAGTATGCAAGTAAAGATTCGAGGACAAATCATTTTGAGGAGGGGGCGAATGATGAGAATCAAGATGCCTTAGAAGAATCCTACAAACATTTGCAAGTTAAAGATTTCAAGAATATTCTTCAAGGTTGTTCTTTCTATCAAGATAGCTAGCAATTAAGACAATTCCAACCAATTTACTTGTTTGTTGGATCATTCAAGAGGAAAAGAAGGTTGCATGAAGTTTCTAACAAGCAAGGATATTTGGATCATAAGCTTTACATATGGATCCAATTGCATTCAAGAAAGCTCCAACATTGATGAATTGCATAAAAGGGGTTAGGAAAAGGTAAAACATTGAAGTTCAAGCTTCATACAAGATCCATGGGAGAAAAATCGAAAAGGGGCAGAATGTAAGACACCCTAAAATATGGGCATGTCATTAGGCATGTAGCATTCTGTTTGCTGCATTTTATATTCAAATTTAATTATTTTACTTTAGTTTTTGATGTTTTTGAGGCCTTATCAATGTCATATAAGCCCATATTCAATTAAATTAAGTTTGAATATGTAATTATTGAGTTTTGGGCCTTTTATGTTAGGTTTAAAACCCAAAACTAGTTTAGAGTTATTTCTTGTTTAGAAATCAGTTTAGGAATAAATTTCTAACAAGGAAACTTCAATCCTTGCTTAGGAAGATTTCCTAGTCTATGTTTACTTTTAATTTGGGGTTGAGTCTCTATATAAACTGAT
Organism: Reutealis trisperma; assembly: GCA_947687605.1. Classification (NCBI taxonomy): domain Eukaryota; kingdom Viridiplantae; phylum Streptophyta; class Magnoliopsida; order Malpighiales; family Euphorbiaceae; genus Reutealis; species Reutealis trisperma. The sequence goes on along the minus strand of CANTUT010000067.1, from coordinate 1,999,834 downwards.
ATGGAACCTCCATGAATAAGCTTGAGAACCCCTTTGTATATTCGAACCCCCAACACATTAACATGAAAACCCCAAGACTAATTCAGATTCAACCCTTAAGAAAGGTTAAAAATCATATTGCTTAGATAAAAAAGGTATAACTGATGCTGATTTTCTTTTTAATCAAAAAGGAATTTAGAATTTAGTAAAAAAAAGTAAGAACAAAATTCAAGAACTAGAATAATAAACACAAGAATAACAAGAAAGTAAGAAATTTAGAATAAAAGAACACGAATTTAATTAAGATAAAATATGATCTAGAGCCAAGGCTCTAATACCAAATAATATGGAACCTCCATGAGTAAGCTTGAGAACCCCTTGTATATTCGAACCCCCAACACATTAACATGAAAACTCCAAGACCAATTCGGATTCGACCCCTAAGAAAGGTTAGAAATCATATTGCTTAGTTAAAAATGATCAAGAATTAGAATAAAGAAAACTTAGTTTCTAAACTCTAATTTTGAAACACTCCACAAGTAGGTGATCAATCTACTTGAATGTTTCTTCAAGCATGTATTCTATGCAAGAATACTAAGATAACATTGATTCTCACAAGAATCAAACATAAGAATAAACACTCTTAATTTATCAATCCTTGATAAAAGTTTTCATAATATCCAATCTCCCTTATGGTTATATTATTGTAGCCTTTATATAGGCTTCTTGGAACATCCCTCCAAGAATAGGAAAAGCCAAATAAGATAATTAAAGACCATCAATACCTGACAATTAATCTTGGAACATCCATCCAATAATAGGAAAAACCAAAAGCCTAATAAGATTAATTAAAGTCCATTAATACCTAACAATTAAAGGTAATCAATGCCTTTAATGGTGTACATTAAAGACAATTAACTTAGTTTATCTTAAAAATTTAACAAACTAAATTGTGGGCTTAATAACTAATATGGATAGCTCAAATACATAATAAACCAAAACCCAAATTTTATTCAGAAATCTGAATTTCAGCAGCAGCATATTTCCATCCCTAATTCAGTCTTAATAATTATAGAATCAACTCAAGCTCAAAAAACATAGATTGTAGCTATGAATGTTAGCTTTCTAGTGTATCTTGAATCACCTTAATCCGAGTTTTGTAGCGAGAGTTATGGTCCAAATAGTACAGACTGCTCTATTAGTGCGAACTCAAATATTTGTGCTCCTTTGATTTCCCATCATAAACTCAACCATTCATGAAAAAATTAGATTTTGATAAATAAAAATTTACTTTTCTTAAGAGTGTGATCTCTTATTTTTCATTCTTGCTTAAATCAAGTTCATACAATCAAAGCATAATTAATGCTTATTTATTCGAAGGTTCTCTTTCACGAGTTGGTTTTGTGTCGCGGAGATCATCATCCAAAGGTAATCATTTTCTAAGGTGCTTTACCATGGGTTAGATTTGGGTTGCAAACTTGGGGAAAACCTAGTTTAGCTTTCCACCAAAGAGTTGCTTGCAAGAGTAAAGATAATTGGATCTCAAGTTTAATATACTTAGGGTTTGTATCACTACATGACTTGAACCCAAACACTTAAAGCATTTAATATCACAAGAATAATTTGGAGTTTTAGATTTACCTTTCTCCCTCTCCTTTGACATTGGTGCAGCTTGTCCCTTTCTTGAATTGAATTTGGACTTAGAATTAGTGATACGAATCCTAAACGACCTGCTTTGAGACCATTGAACCTTTATGCCTGGAAGTGACTCCTTGGAAAGCCAAATCATATTTGAACAAGAAAAACCTCAACTCAATGACGAACTTGTGTCAAAGAACCTTGGTGTATTATGAACAAAACAAAGTGATTAACTTTGGAAGTTTGGATTATTGATTCAAGCAAGAACCAAAAGCTGAGAAATTTCTCACAAAACTTAATTTTGAATTATTCAAGTCTATTTTATTCCTAAATTACCTAAGTATTTATATCATCTTAGGTAGGTTACAAACCATAAATTCTTACTGAAAAAATTTGGGTTTGAGCTTAATTTAAATAAACTAAAAAGCCCAAAATAACTAACTAAAATACTTAAAACAAAAAAAGGATAGATATGGGCTTATTTAACAAAATTAGCCCAATTACAAAGTGAATTTCAAATTTAATTTGATTGACCCATTTGAAATCCATCCTTAAAGCTTGAATCTTTATGTTTTGTCTTCTAGCACTTGAATCAAATTAATCAAATCTGAATTTGAATCTTGAATCCCCAATTTGATATTTGACTCCTCTTTGCAATTTTCAATTGTGGATAGATTGTTCCACAAGCCTTGCATCAAGCCTTGAATTGCATCTTTGAACTTCTTTGTCCTTGCTCTTGTAATTGGCCCATTTAGCAAAGTCATTAGATCCTTGCCATTAGCCCCTTGGATTGCATCAATCAGTCCCCTCATCTTTCTTCCAACTTGATTTCCATGGCTCGGATGAATTTGAAGAAGATAAACTTTGATTGTTGCCTTGTACTTAAGTTGCCTCTTAACCTTGATTACCATATGCAACATATCCTCAAGCTCCACATAATGTTGCAATTCTATAATGTTGGCAATTTCATGGTTTAGCCAATGTAGAAATCTAGCCATGATGGCCTCTTTATCTTCATCAATGTTGGCTTGAATCATAGCAACTTCCATCTCTTTGTAAAACTTATCCATGCTCGTGAATCCTTGAGTAAGGCTTTGTAATATGTTGTGCAAATCCCTATAAAAATAGGTAGGGATAGCCTTAAGGTCTTCCCATACTTCAATTGGTCTCTCACCATACCCTCTTCTTCTTTTTTTGGTATCATCCCACCAAGTGATAGCATTGTTATCAAACTCAGCTACAACGAGTCTCAACTTTTTGGTTTTAGAATAATCATGGCAATCAAAAACTAGCTCCACTTTCTTTTCCTAATCAAGATATACCTCAGGATCATTTCTACCTCTAAAAGTAGGAATCTTCAATTTGATACCTCCGTTACCTTCTTGCCTTCTTTCCCTTCTATTTCCTCTTCTCTCAGTGGCAGCATCTTCAAAGTCATTATTTGATTTAGAATCTTCATCATCTTGCCTTCTTTAGACTCTTCTCCTAGGTGGGTTTGTTGTGAGCTTGCTCTTTTTAAATCATTAAGATCAGAACTGTATTTTTCTATGGTGTCCCTTATGCCATTCAACTAAACATTCAACTATTGGAAGCTTTCTTGAATAGCTTGCATATTAAAGGCTTGATCATTATCTTGAGCATTAGTCATTTTTTTTTGAACCTGAAAAATAAGGTAAGTAAAGCAAAAATAACCTCACTTCACTCCCTCATGTGTTTCACTCAAGTAATAAATCATCCAAGTTCACTCGTGTTTGTTATCACACAAATCAGTAGGCTTTTCTCTAAGTAAACTCACATTCTTGCCTTTTACCTATCAATTCTCTCTTATAGTTCTTACAAGAGCCAATTTCCAAACTACACAAAATTAGTTTTATTTTTTTTTGAATTGCTCAATAATTAACCAAGATTTAGAAGTGAAATTGGACACAAATTTAAGGCAAAACATAACCTTAGATGATTTCGATAGTAATGAGACGAAAATACCAAACACGAATTTTTCCTTACAACTAGAAAAATTATAAAATTAAACAAGAAATAAAATAGATAACAAGATGAGAAGAACACAATTGATGGCACTCAAAATAGTGTTTTCCATAAAAAGTTATAATGAAATGAAACTTATTGAAAAAGTAAAAAATGTGAATTTCAAGGCCTAAACGATGGAATTTGGCCAAAAATTAGTATACATCATGAACAAAGCTAGTGAGTTTTGATTGTTGGCTCATTTCCCTTTGAACAATGTCCTTGCAAGGGTCAAAAACGCGACTTTCTCAATACTAGCAAAAAAAAATCGAATTTTCAAGTTGAAAATATGAAGGAAAATAGATAGCTCTAGGATTAGGATTGAAAAAAAAAAAAAGAAAAAGGAAACAAATATAACTTAGGAAAATGAAAAGGACTCAAAAAAGAAAAATCAAAATGGGAAAAGAAAACTCAAACCGAAATTGGAGGAATAGGAAGTAAATCCTAGCTTGTTTTAGAAGGTAGGCTTGATTTGGTCAAACTCCTTGTTTATAGGCTGAAATCTTGGATTCTCCTTGTCCTTTCCACATTAGAAGTTGAATTGAACTATATATAAACCTATACAATTCAATTAATCATTTTTTTTTCTTTTGGCCTAATGCTCTCTTTTTTTTTTCTTTTTTTTTTTGGCTAATTCTGTCTTTTCTCTTTTTTTTTTTTTTATTATAGCATCGAAAGAACAAAAATAAAATTAATAAACAAGTTGAAGATCAAAATAAGAAGCCAATAGAATTGAAGTCTTTTGATTTTGTTTGGGCAAAATCCTCAGCCTCCTTCTCTTGATTTTGAATTGGTGTCAAAGATAGGTTTTGAGTGAGTTTCATCTTCCAACATTGTTTTTTTTTTTTTTTTTTTAACAAACACACAAAGGATACGAATAAGATAGGAAAGAAAGGAACAAAAGGGGTGGATGATTTTTAGGATTTTTTTTTCAAACCTAAAACAATAACAAACAAAATTAACAAAGTGAAAACAAAGGAATTTAATAAAAACAAAAATAGATGGGAACAAGAAAAACAAATGAAAAATGGGAAACACGAACAAAATGAAAATATATAACCTTATTTAGAGTCTAAGCTCTGATATCAAACTGATACGAATCTCAAATGACTTACTTTGAGACCTAATACCTTTATGCTTGGAAGCAACCCCTTGGAAAGCCAAATCAAGTTTACAAGAAAAAACCTTAACTCAATGATGAACTTATGTCAAGGAACCTTGTGATGTTCTAGTTTTTGAGTTTTGTTCTTACTTCCTTGACTAAATTCTAAATTCCTTGTTGATAAAAAAAAAAAATCTCAGCCTCGGTTATACCTTTTTATCTTATTGTATTTCAGTTCAGCAAATTTGTTTCCTTTGTATTTATGTTGGGTTCCATTAGTATATTAGTGGAGTTCTCATTAGTTGGTATCAAATTTGTGTTGAGTTTTTGAGGGTTAGATTTCAACATATTGTTGTCAGGTCCCTTTAGTATATTATTGGGGTTCACTTTAGTTGCTTTCATTATCCTAAAAATCTATTTTTGTTTAAGCGTGTTAAAAAAAAAAAGAAAAAAAATCTTCATGTGTTCTTATGTGTCCAAAATTTTTATTTTGATCTTCCTTTTGTCATATATTTATCCCATATTTTTTTTCATCCTTATACAATTTTTGAGATATTTGATCCAAACATAATTGCAAAGATTTGAGGACAAATCTTTTTTGAGGAAAGGGGGAATGAAGGGAAATCAAAGGAGCACAAATATTTGAGTTCACACTAATAGAGCAGTCTGTACAATTTGGGCTATAACTCTTGCTACAAAACTCAGATTGAGGTGATTCAAGATGCATTGGAAAGCTAACATTCATAACAACTTCTATTTTCTAAACTTGAGTTGATTCTATCATTATCAAGGCTGAATTTGGGGTGCAAGTATGCTACTACTGGAATTCAGATTTCTAAATAAAATTTGGGTTTTAATTTTTGTTATGTAATGGGCTTTATCTTTACTTTTGAGTTATGATTAGGCTAGGGTTGAATTTGCACGTGAATGGGCTAGTTTTGGACCTTAATGGACTTATTTAGAATGTGTTAATCTTAAGACATTGAATCTAGTCACTTTTGTTTAAAATAACTTTTCCTATTCTTGGAGGGATGTTCTAAGATTAATTGTCAGGTATTGATGATCTTTAATTATCTTATTTGGTTTTTGGCTTTTCCTATTCTTAGAGGGATGTTCCAAGAAGCCTATATAAAAGCTACCATGATGTAACCAAAAAGGGAGATTGGATATTATGAAAACTTTTATCATGGATTGATAAATTAAGAGTCTTTACTCTTACATTTGATTTTTGCTAGAATCAAGGTTGTCTTTGTGTTGTTGCATAGAATGCATGCTTGAAGAAACAGTCAAGTAGATTGATCATCTACTTATGGTGTTTCAAAATTGGAGTTTAGAAACTAAGTTTTCTTTATTCTAATTCTTGATCATTTTATCTAAGCAATATGGTTTCTAACCTTTCTTAGGGGTTGAATCCAAATTAGTCTTGGGGTTTTCATATTAATGTGTTGGGGCTTCAAATATACAAAGGAGTTCTTAAGCTTATTCATGGAGGTTCCATATTGAAAACTTTAAGAAATTTTGCTTATTGTCCTTATCTTGGTACTCACTATGAAAACTTAAAAGAATGTCAGTAAAGCAAAAACCTCACTTTCCCTTCCTCACGTGTTTCACTCAAAAGTAGATGACACTTATATTCACTTGTGTTTAATCACTAATGCCTTTTATCACTCAACTCTCAGTTCCAACCCAAATAGAAATTAATATTTGAATAATTAATAACCAAGAGTAAGGAAGAATTTGACACAAATTTGAAAGAAAACAAGAAACAAAAAGCAAAAGCTTAGGAATCCTAATCCTAGTTGGATGGGAAGTAAGCAACCTAGAATGACTCAAGTACAAACCGAAAGTTGAAATAAAATAGGAATCTTAAACCTAGTAGGATTAGGGAGGTAGGAATTCTAATCCTAGGACAATTATGATTCTTGAGTTGAAAAGTCAATTCCTACTTCAATCCTAATTTTAATTCAATTAAATCAACTCTTCCTAGTTCAATTTTGATAAGTAATTCAAATTTACTAGGAAAGCAATTAAATAATTCTTTCCTTGTCTAACTCACACTAGGAAGTCAATTCAGCTTATAAAACTTATTTTTCTCTTCTCTATGGCTATTTTTTTCTCTCTTTTTATTTTGGATGAATTTGCTCTATATTTTTTTTATTTTTCTCTTCTTTTTTTTTTCAGTTCTGAATTTTTTTAATCTAACAAATACTAAAGGATTTGAAAATCTTAACAAGAATCAATAACAAGATAGACTTAAACAAGCAAAACAATGGGAACAAGACACTAAAGTAAACGAATTTAAAGACAAGACTCTATGGAATTTTTGAATTGGTAAGGTCTTTTTTTCTTTTTTGATTTTTTTGACTTGAAACAAAAGAAAATAGAATTAACAAAATAAAAACAATGGAATTTAACAAAAATGAAAATAGATGGAAACAAGAACAACAAACAAAAATGGAAAACACAAACAAAACGAAAGGATATAACCTAATTTAGAGCCTAAGCTCTGATACCAAACTAATACAAACCCCAAACAACCTACTTTGAGACCTAATAACTTTATGCTTAGAAGCGACTCCCTTGGAAAGCCAAATCAAGTTTGCAAGGAAAAACTTCAACTCAATGACAAACCTATGTCAAGGAACCTTGGTATGTTGTGAACAAGCAAAGTAATTAGCTTTGAAAGTTCAGGTTTTTGATTCAAAACAAGAACCAAAATTGAGAAATTTCTCACAAGCACAAAGCTATAATTTCCAAATTATCAAGTATGTCCCTTATTCATAGAATAGACGATGAGAATCCATATGCCTTGAAAAAATCTCACAAATACATGCATGATAAAGATTTCAAGAAGGTTCTTCAAGGTTGTCATTTCTATCAAGATAGCTTACAAAGGCATGCAATACAACCATTGTGCATGATTGATGGATCATTCAAGAAGAAAATAAAGTTGTATGAAATTTCTTGTAAATCAATCAAGGATATTTGGATCATGAGCTTTGCATATGGATCCAATTGTATTCAATGAAGCTTCAAGGGCTTAATCAATCTATTCAAGCCCAATGTCAAGATGAAGAAGCCAAATTACATTCCTATTTGCTTGAGTCTAATCTATTCAAGTGTTTACAAGGCTGCCATTCTTCATTCAAATTGGACCCTCCACATTTGGGCTTTTCAAATTCAATTTATCATTTTTTATTTAGTGTTTGGGCTGCCTATGTCATGTATACAGCCCAAGAGTTGTTTAAACTACTTTATTTTCATGTTTTAATTAGTTTTGGGCCTATTTTATGTTATGTCAAAGGCCCATCCGAATTTTATAGTTTAATTAATTAGATTTCAATTTCTAGTTAGGAAATAGCTTCTCTTGTATAGGAAGGATTCCTAACTTGTTTTAGAATTCAGTTGTAACTTAGTTATTATTTAGAAATTAGTTTCTAATTAGGAATCTTCAATCTTTGTATTGGAAGATTTCCTAGTCCTCAGTTGATTTAATTTATGGTTGAGCCTCTATATAAACTCAACTATTCATGTAAAATTAAGTTAAGTTATGATTAATAAAATTCAGTTTTTCTTAAGAGTGTGATCTCTTGGTTTTGATTCTTGCTTGAATCAAGTTCATACAATCAAAGCTAATTACTTTGTGCATATTTATTCCAAGGTTCTCTTCCATAGGTTCGGTATTATGTCCCAGAGATCATCATCCAAAGGTGATCATATTCCAAGGTGCTTTATCATAGGTTGGATTTGGGTCGCAAACTAAGGGAAAACCTAGTTTATCTTTTCAAGGAGTTGCTTCTAAGAGTAAAGATAATTGGGTCTCAAGTTTAATATACTTGGGGTTCATATCAATAGCTAAGTATTTATAATATCTTAGCTAGGTTACAAACCCTAAATTTAATAGTTATTTAAGGAAAACCAGTTTCCTAAACAACTTTCTAACAAAAATCAATTTTTTAGGCTTAATTTAAACAAACTAAAAGCCCAAAAAACTAATTAAAATTTAAAATGGAAAAAGGATAGATATGGACTTAATTAACAAAATCAGCCTAATGACAATATAAATTTTGAACTTGTGTTCAAATTGATTAACCCATTTGAAATCCATCCTTGAAGCTTGAATCTTCATATTTTGTCTTCTAGCACTTGAATCAAATTAATCAAATGTGAATTTGAATCTTGAATCCCCAATTTGATATTTGAATTCTCTTTGCAATCTTCAATTCTGGATAAATTGTTCCACAAGCCTTGCATCAAGCCTTGAATTGCATCTTTGATGCTCTTGTAATTGGTCCATTTGGCAAAGTGATTGGATCCTTGCTATTAGCTACTTGGATTGCTTCACTAACTCAAACACATCTTGTGCTTCCTTTAAGATTTCGATATGAGTATCGATCATTGAAACCTGTTCATGAACAACAACAATGACTTCTTTTTCATCACCAATTAAAGAATCATACTTCATAAGTGACACACATGTAGCTTAAACAAGTCTAGCTATGATGACTTGAAGCTCTTCTTCTTTATTTTTCATCTTCTACAATGGTGGATTGGATGTGTTCTTTTTTTTATCTTTATCAACTTCTTGATGTCATCTTGGAAGTTGCCTAGTGGAATTTTGAGCTGGTGGTTGTTGCTTCCTTGTGAGTGTACTTTCAAGCCTCTCAAATTGATTATGAATTCTATCAAATTTTCTTTCCATAGCTTGACATTGTTTAAGGAGTGCATCCATATCCCTAATGTGACGTCTTCTTTGAAATTCATTCCACCTTTTGTCCATCTTGTGTTTAATTGTTCTAAAAACTTTAAGAAAATTTGCTCATCATCTTTATCTTTGGTACTCATTGTGAAAACCTGAAAGAATGTTAGTAAAGCAAAAACCTCACTTCACTTCCTCACATGTTTCACTCAAAAGTAGATGACACTCATGTTCACTCGTGTTTAATTACTCTTGCTGATGGGAATGTGATAGCCTTGCAAGACATATATAAAGATATGCACAAAAAGGAACTCAAGAAGTCCCTTCAAGGTGATATAACATATTAAACTTGAGACCCAATACCTTTACACTTGGAAGCAACTCCTTGGAAAGCTAAATAAGATTTTTCCTAAGTTTGTGACCCAATTCCAACCTGTGATAGAGCACATTGGAATATGATCACCTTTGGATGATGATCTCTGCAACACAATACCAACTTGTGAAAGAGAATCTTGGAATAAATATGCACAAAGTAATTAGCTTTGATTGTATGAACTTCATTCAAGCAAGAATAAAAAATGAGAGATAACACTCTTAAGAAAAACTAAATTTTTATTTATCAAAATCTAACTCCATTTTACATGAATGGTTGAGTTTATATAGAGGCTCAACCCTAAATGGGAATAAAACATAAACTAAGCAATCTTTCCTAAACAAGAATTAAAATTTCATAGTTAGAAATTGATTCCTAGACAACTAATAATTATAGGTTCAACTCTAAATTGGAATAAAACATAGACTAGGGAATCTTTCTTAAACAAGAATTAAAGTTTCCTAGTTAGAAATTGATTCCTAGACAACTAATAATTATAAGTTCAACCTAAATTGGAATAAAACATAGACTAAGGAATCTTCCTAAACAAAGATTGAAGTTTCCTAATTAGAAATTGATTCCTAAATAAGAAATAAATCTAAACTCGTTTTGGGCTTTAAACCTAACATAAATAGACCAAAAACTCACTAATTATATAAGCACACTTAATTTAATTGAACTTGGGCTTATATCATATTGATAGGGGCCCAAAAACATCAAAAACAAACTAAAGGCCTAGGTACATGCCCATGCTTTGGCCTTCATCCACTTGAATCATTGTCATCAAACTTTGAGTTGAGTCTTGAATCCCCATTTTGATGAATGATTCATTCTTGCATTCTTGAATTATGGCAAGATCGTCCCACAAGCCTTAAATCATCTCATTTAGTGTTTCCTTGAATTTCTTTATTCTTGCTCTTGTAATAGGACCATTGGGAAGTTAAATTGGATCTTTGCCTTTGTGCTTTGTTTGCTTCCTCCTCAAGATGATTCGTCCATAAATCTCCAACACCTATATCAAAAGGAGAAAGATCACTAACATTGAAGGTAGCACTCACATTATACTCACTAGGTAGGTCCAACTTGTATGCATTGTCATTGATCTTCTCAACTACTTGAAAAGGTCCATCTCCCCTTGGATGAAGCTTTGTCTTCCTTTGAGTTGGAAACCTTTCTTTTCTCATATGCACCCAAACCCAATCACCTAGTTCAAATACAACACACCTCCTTCCCTTATTCACTTGGCTTGCTATTTGTTGATTTTTCTTCTCAATGTTCTTGCACACCTCCTCATGTAGTTTCTTCACCAAATATGCCTTTCTCTTCCCATCCAAACTACTCCTTTCATTACATGGTAAAGGCACTAAATCCAAAGGGGTTAGAGGATTAAAACTATAAACAATTTCAAAAGGTGAGAAACTAGTAGTAGAATGCAAAACTCTATTATAAGCAAACTCAACAAATGGAATGCATTCTTCCTAATTCTTTAAGTTCTTTAGGATAATAGCACGCAACAAAGTTCCTAAAGTCCTGTTAACAGCTTCAGTTTGACCATCAGTTTGTGGATGATAAGTAGTAGAAAACAATAATTTGTTTCCAATTTACTCCACATAACTTTCCAAAAATGACTTAGAAACTTTACATTTGTATCACTAACAATAGTTTTAGGAATTCCATGCAAAAGTATCACTTTCCTAAAGAATAAATTAGCAATGTTAGTGGCATTGTCAGTTTTATTACAAGGAATGAAATGTGACATTTTGGAAAACCTATCAATCACCACAAAGATAGAATCTTTCTATTTTTTGATCTAGGCAACCCTAAAATAAAATCCATGGAAATATCAATCCAAGGGTTACTAGAAACAGGTAAAGGAGTATACAAACCTTGATTCAAAACTTTAGATTTATCTTACTTACACACAACACATCTATTATAATTTCTACGCACATCCATTTTCATTTTAGGCCAATAAAAGTGTTCATGTAAAGTATCTAAAGTTTTAGTGATGCCAAAATGTCTCATTAACCCTCCCCCATGTGCCTCCTTAACAAGCAATTCTCTCATAAAACAAATAGGTATGCAAAGTCTATTTTCTTTAAACAAAAACCCATCCATTCTATAGAATTTACGAAATGAAACTTTCTCACATGCTTTGAACATGCTAGAAAAATCAGAATCATCAACATACAAAGATTTAATATTTTCAAACCCAAGCATTCTTGCATCTAAAGCATTAAGTAAAGCATACATTCTTGACAGTGTATCAGCCACAATGTTCTCCTTACCTTGCTTGTACTTGATCACATATGGAAAGGTCTCAATGAACTCAACCCATTTGGCATGCCTCTTGTTCAACTTACCTTGCCCCTTTAGGAATTTCAAGGATTGATGGTTGGTGTGAATTACAAACTCCTTGGGCCAAAGGTAGTGTTGCAAAGTCTCCAAAGTTCTAACCAAAGCATAGAGCTCTTTGCCATAAGTGGGGTACTTCAATGAAGCACCATGGAGCTTTTCACTAAAATAGGCAATTGGGGCTTTTCCTTACATAAGGACAGCCCCAATACCTACACCTAATGCATCACACTCAATCTCAAAAATATAATTAAAGTTAGGCAAAGCAAGAATGGGTGCCTTACATAGCTTATCTTTCAATTAATTAAATGCATCTTCTTGTTCTTTTCCCCATTTAAAAACACAATTCTTTTTAATTACCTCTGTTAGAGGTGCAGTTACGGTGCTAAAATCTTTTACAAAACATCTATAAAACTAGCCAAACCATGAAAACTTCTTACCTCACTTACTGATGTAGGAATAGGCTAATTTTTTATAGCACTTACCTTTTCTTCATCAACTTCAACACCTTGAGCACTAACCACAAATCCTAAAAACACAATCCTATCTAAACAAAAAGAACACTTTTTAAGGTTAGCAAACAATTTTTCATTTCTCAACACATCAAGCACACACCTTAAATGTTTTAAGTGTTTATCTATGCTTTTAGAATAGACAAGAATGTCATCAAAATATAAAACAACAAACTTACCAATAAAATTTCTCAAAACATGGTTCATAAGTCTCATGAAAGTACTAGGTGCATTAGTCAAGCCAAAAGGCATAACTAACCATTCATACAAATCATATTTTGTTTTAAAGGCAGTTTTCCATTCATCACCTTCCTTCATTCTAATTTGGTGATATCCACTTTTCAAATCAATTTTGCTAAAGATAGCAGAACCATGCAACTCATCATGCATATCATCTAACCTAGGAATAGGATGGCGATACTTTACCATAATGTCATTAATTGCATGGTAATCAACACACATACGCTAAGAACCATCTTTCTTAGGTACTAGCAAAACTGGCATAGCACATGGACTCACACTTTCTCTAACATGTCCTTTAGCTAACAACTCCATAACTTGCCTTTGAAGCTCCTTTGTTTTCTAGGGCTTACTTCTATAGGTTGGTCTATTTGAAATCGAAGCACTAGGAATAAAATCGATTTGATGCTCAATACTCCTAATGGGTAGCAATCCATTGGGTATCTCTTCAGGAAAGACATCCTCAAATTCATATAAAAGAGAAACAAAAATACTAGGCAAAGAAACATTAAGGTCATTAGTGTTAAAATAAAGCTCCTTGTACATGAGTACATGTATACTTTTCTTTGAAAACTAAGCTTCCCTAACATCACTTCCCTTTGCATAAAAGTTCATATGTTTCTTTTTACTTTCAATAGTTTCTTTTCGCTCATTTTTCTCATATGAGCTCAATTTCTTTCCTTTCTCAAGATTTTTGCCACTTTTTTCTTTTGCACTCTCTCTTTCTTTTGGTACATCATTCACACTCTTTTTCTCACTCTTGTCTTCTCTTTCCTTTTGAATTCTTTTCAGCTCATTCTTATAGATTTCTCTAAGTGAAAGTGGATCAAGAGTTATCTTTCTTCCATCTTTCTCAAAAGTGTAATGATTGGTGTAGCCATTATGCATCACACTTCCATGAAATTGCCAAGGGTGTCTTAATAATAGATGACCTGCTTGCATAGGCATAACATCAAATAAAATTTCATCATTATACCTGCCTATCTTGAAAGCTACTAGAACTTGCCTTGTCACCCTAATTTCCCCACAATCATTAAGCCATTTTAGTTTATAAGGGTGAGGATGCTTAGTAGTAGGTAACCCTAGTTTCTGAACTAAAGTGGTGCTTGCTACATTGGTTACACTACCACCATCTATGATTACATCACAAACTCTATCTTTTAGAAGACATCTAATTTGAAATAGATTTTCCCTTTGTTGCACATTATCATCATGTTGGATTTGCATGTTCAATGATCTCCTTATGATAAGAGACCTCCCAATTCGGCTATTTCTGGTTGGTTGTCGTCCTCTTCGTCACTTACATCTTCAAGAGGTGGTATTCTTTCTTCTTCAACTTCTTCTTCACTAGCCAAATAGTACTCCCCATCAAGCATGATCCTTGTTCTTTTATTTGGACAATCCTTCTTGTAGTGACCTACACCTTGACATTTAAAGCATATAATATTTCTAGAACTAAAAGGTGTAGCTTTACCTTTGTCCTTGCTTGGGATGGGTGTCTTTGGAGCTTCCTTGGAATCGGCTCTAGGCTTGGATGAAAAAGCCTTCTTATCTTTTGTCCAATTTGATTTGAATGTTGTGTTGTAGGAGGTAGATAGCCGATTGGTACTCCTCTTCTTCAATTGCTTATCAACCATCAAAGCATGAAGCAAATCTTCAAGCTCCATATATGGTTGCAGCTTAACCACATTTGCAATCTCTTTATTCAACCCATTGAGGAACCTTGCCATTATAGCATCATTATCATCTTCCACATTTGCTCGAATCATAGCTACCTCCATCTCTTTGTAGTATTCCTCAACACTTTTGGACCCTTGAGATAGGTTTTAAAGATGATTGTACAGCTCCCTATAGTGGTGGCTTGGTATAAATCTCCTTCTCATGATTGCCTTTAAGTCCCTCCATTCTTCTATAGGTCTTTCTCTATTTCCTCTCCTCTTTTGCTTGGTATCATCCCACCAAGTAATGGCATATCCATCGAATATAGCTACAGCAATCTTCAACTTCTTGATTCGGTGTAGTTATGACAATCGAATACAAACTCAATCTTCTTTTCCCAATCCAAGTATACTTCAGGGTCTATTCTTCCATGGAATGTTGGAATTTTCAGTTTTGTTCCACCATTGCTGTTATCTTGTCTAACTCGCCTTACTTCTTATTCCTCTTCATTATCACCAAGGGAATCAATTTCATCCTCATCTTCATTCCAAACTCTTATTTGGATTCGCCTAGCCTGCCTAGAAGCATTAAGTGGCTATCCGCTTATAACTGAAACTTCTAATCTTTTGATCCTTTCATTGCTTCTTTGCTCCATTTGATCCAATCTATCATTGGTCCTTCTCTTTATAGCTTGGAGTAAGTCATGCAAGGTTTGGAATTTATCTAGTTCCTCATGTGGATTCCCTTGGGTTCCACTCATCTTGAAGTTGCAAAACAAAGTTAGTAAAGTAGAGAATAGTTTCCTCACTTCACTCCCTCACATGTTTCACTCAAGTAGTTTTGACACTCAAGTTCACTAATGTTTAGTTTTATATGCAATCAATGGCTTTTCTCTAGATGTGCTCACACTTATCCTTTTTCCACTCAATTTCTTGCCAAGATTAGTTGCAAAAATCAAATTAATACAATTTTTACTAAATTACAATGTGAATAAAATCCAAAGTTTAAATACTCAATGAAACAAGAACTAGAAATCCTAATAGAACTAGGAAAATAATATAGGAATCCTGATGGGATTAAGAAACCTAATGAGACACAAATAAGGATTGAATTTAATTAAATACAAAAAGAAAACCAAAATGAATAAGGAAATAAGAAATCAGAATGAAAATAAGACTAGAAAAGTCAAACCAAAATTTGGAAAGGAGTAGGAAACCAATTCTAGCTTGTTTTGGAAGGATGCTTAGACTTTGGTCAAACTCCTTATAGAATGCTGAAATCTTTGATTCTCCTTGTATAATCTTGAAAATCAGCTTCTTTCCTTGTCCTCTTCACTCTAGGAACTAAATCACTTCTATAAATACTCCAAAAAGTCATATTTCAACACATTTTGCTTCTTCTTTTCTTTTTGGACGAATTTTCCTTCTATTTTTTTTATTCTTTTTTTTTTGCTTTTTTTTTAAATTCTGATTTTCTTTACTCTTCTTTTTTTTTTTTTGTTTTTTTTTTAAGTTCAATTGTAGCAAGTAATTTTAAGGACAAATACTGAAGATTAATAAGATAAATTAAAGATCAAGTACAAAAATCCAAACCGAATTAAAGTTGACAATTTAGGAGTTGTGGAATTTCTTCTTAACTTCTTAAATTTGAATGATTGCAATAGGTATGACCTTCCAACGCTTGATTTTTGATGAGACACAAAGAATAGAAAAGGAACAAAAATAATATGAAAAGGTAGGAAACAAAGAGACAAACTAAAGAAGATGATATCAAGACACTAACAAAGGTAGACGATTTTAGGATTTTTTTTTTTTTGAATTTGGACCTGAAACAATAGCAAACAAAATTAACAAAGTGAAAACAAAAGAATCTAACAAAAAGGAAAACAGATAGAAACAAACAAAAAATGGAAAATACGAATGAAACAGAAAGATATAACCTGATTTAGAGTCTAAGCTTTGATATCAAACTGATACAAACCCAAAGTATATTAAACTTGAGACCCAATACCTTTACACTTGGAAACAACTCCTTGGAAAGCTAAATTAGATTTTTCCCAAGTTCGCGACCCAATTCCAACCCGTGATAGAGTACCTTGAAATATGATTACCTTTGGATGATGATCTCCCTAACACAATACTAACTTGTGAAGAGAACCTTGGAATAAATATGCACAAAGTAATTAGTTTTAATTGTATGAACTTGATTCAAGCAAGAATAAAAATAATAGATAACACTCTTAAGAAAAACTAAATTTTTATTTATCAAAATCTAACTCCATTTTACATGAATGGTTGAGTTTATATAGAGGCACAACCCTAAATGGGAATAAAACATAGACTAAGCAATCTTTCCTAAATAAGAATTAAAATTTCCTAGTTAGAAATTGATTCCTAGACAACTAATAATTATAGGTTCAACCCTAAATTGGAATAAAACATAGACTAGGGAATCTTTCTTAAACAAGAATTAAAGTTTCCTAGTTAGAAATTGATTCCTAGACAACTAATAATTATTAGTTCAACCTAAATTGGAATAAAACATAGACTAGGGAATCTTCCTAAACAAGGATTGAAGTTTCCTAGTTAGAAATTGATTCCTAAATAAGAAATAAATCTAAACTCGTTTTGGGCTTTAAACCTAACATAAATAGGCCCAAAACTCACTAATTACATAAGCAAATTTAATTTAATTGAACTTGAGCTTATATCATATTGATAGGGCCCAAAAACATCAAAAACAAACTAAAGGCCTAGGTACATGCCCATGTTTTGGCCTTCATCCACTTGAATCATTGTCACCAAGCTTTGATTTGAGTCTTGAATCCCCATTTTGATGAATGATTCATTCTTGAATTCTTGAATTGTGGCAAGATCATCCCACAAGCCTTGAATCATCCCATTTAGTGTTTCCTTGAATTTCTTCATTCTTGCTCTTATAATGGGACCACTGGGAAGTTGAATTGGATCCTTGCCTTTGTATGCTTTGTTGTTTGCATCAAGAAAGGGCAAGTTGAATTCGATCCTTGACTTGGAAATGCAAGTGTGAAACATGGCCAAGTACTGAAAGCTGAATTAAGGCCTCAACATGGCTTAGAACGTGCCCATGTTCCAAGGAGTATTGGTTTCTGTCTCTTGCAACATGTTTTAGGATGCTCAACACACCCTGGAACATGGGCATGTTCATGGGCATATAGGCTATTGTGTGCTTCATTTTATTTTTGAATTTAATTATTTTACTTTAGTTTTTTATGTTTTTGGGCCCTTATCAATATGATATAAGCCCATGTTCAATTAAATTAAGTTTGCTTATGTAATTAGTGAGTTTTAGGCCTATTTATAATAGGTTTAAAGCCCAAAATGAGTTTAGATTTATTTCTTATTAAGAAATTAGTTTCCGTTTTTGTTTAGGAATCCTCAATAGGAAGATTTCCTATTCTTTAACTGATTCTAATTTAGGGTTTTTGTAACACTATAAATACTTTGCTATTCATTCAATAAAGATATATAAGTTGATTTTCCCCAAATTTAAGTTTTAAGCTTATGAGAGTTTTCTCTAAACTAGTTCTAGGATCATAATCATAAACCCGAACTTTTTTCAAAGCTAATTACTTTGCTTGTTCACAACATACTAAGATTCCTTGACACAGGTTCATCATTGACTTGAGGTTTCTCCTTGCAAACTTGATTTGGCTTTCAAGGGAGTCACTTCTAAGTGTAAAGGTATTAGGTCTCAAAACAAGTCATTTAGGATTCGTATCAGTTTGGTATCAGAGCTTAGGCTCTAAATTAGGTTATATCTTTTAGTTTTGTTTGTGTTTTCTATTTTCATTTGTTTTTCTTATTTTCATCTATTTTTGTTTTCAATAAATTCCTTTGTTTTAGTCTCATTAATTCTATTTTCTTATGTTTTAGGTTTGAAAATAAAAAAAATAAACCCTAAATTGTCTAAATCCATTCTGTTTATGTCTTTTGTTTCTTTGTCTCTTATCTTATTTGTATCCTTTTGTGTTGTCAAAAAAAGAAAAAAATCAGCTAGAAAAAAAAGGCTAATTAGAATTCTAGTGTGGAAAGGACAAGGAGAATCAAGGGGAATGCAAGATTTGAGCCTATAAACAAGGAGTTTGACTAAATCAAGCCTATCTTCCAAAACAAGCTAGGATTTACTTGCTTCCTACTCCTCCTCCAATTTCAGTTTGAGTTTCTTTATCCCAATTTGATTTGTTTTTTATCTTTCTTTTATTGATTCCTTTCATTTTCCTTAGTTATCTTTGATTCCTTTTTCATTTTTCAACCCTAGTCCTAGAGATATCTATTTTCCTTTGTATTTTCAACTTGAAAATTTAATTTTTCTAGTATTGAGAAAGTCGCATTTTTGACCCTTCAATTTAAAGGGAAATAGGCCAACGATCGAAACTCACTAACTTTGCTTGTGATATTCATTGTTTTTTGGCCAAATTTCATATTTTAGGCCTCAAAATTCACTTTTACTATTTTTCAGTAAGTTCTGTTTCGTTATAACTATTTTTAGAGAACTTTTTTTTGAGTGCCATCAATTACATCCTTCTCATCTCACTATCCATTTTATTTTCTATTTAATTTTATAATTTTTCAGTTTTTGAGAAAAAATTCATGTCTGGTGTCTTTGTCTCATTATTGTCGAAAATCGTCTAAGGTTATTATTTCAAGTATTCTCGTTTTTGTTTTGCCTTAAATTTGTGTCAAATTTCACTTCTAAATCTTGTCTAATTGTTGAGTAATTTAAAAAAATATTTATATAAATTAATTTTGTATAGTTTGGAAATTGGCTCTTATAAGAATTATAAGAGAGAATTGAGAAAAGCCTACTGATTTGTGTGATAACAAACATGAGTGAACTTGAGTGATTTATTACTTAAGTGAAATACATAAGGGGGTGTAGTGAGGTTATTTTTGCTTTACTTACCTTATTTTTCAGGTTTAAAAAAAATGACTAATAATCAAGATAATGATCAAGCCTTCAATATACAAGTTATTCAACAAATCTTCCAATGGTTGAATGCTTGATTAGATGACATGAGGGACACCATGGAAAGATACAGTTCTAATCTGTATGAGTTGAAAAGAGCAAGCTCACAACAAACTCCACCTAAGAGAATGATTTGAACCCCAAATGACCTGATTTCAGACCCAATACCATTATGCTTAGAAGCGACTCCCTTGGAAAGCCAAATCAAGTTTGCAAGGAAAAACCTCAACTCAATGATGAACCTGTATTAAGGAACCTTGGTATGTTGTAAACAAGCAAAGTAATTATGATACAAACCCCAAACGACCTGCTTCGAAACCCAATATCTTTACACCTGGAAGCGACTGCTTGGAAAGCCAAATCAGGTTTGAACAAGAAAAAACCTTAACCCAATGACCAACCTGTGTCAAAGAACTTTGGTATGTTGTGAACAAAACAAAGTGATTAACTTTGAAAGTTTGGATTATTGATTCAAGCAAGAACTAAAAACTGAGAAATTTCTCACAAAACTTAATTTCAAATTATTTAAGTTTGTTCTGTTCCTAGATTAGCTAAGTATTTATTTCATCTTAGCTAGGTTACAAACCATAAATTCTTACTAACAAATTCAGGTCTGGGCTTAGTTTAAACAAAACTACAAAACCCAAAATAACTAATTGAAATACTTAAAATAGAAAGAAGATAGATATGAGCTTATTTAACAAAATTAGCCCAATTACAAGCCCAATTAGAAAAACGATAGATATGGGCTTGTTTGACCCATTTGAAATCCATCCTTAAAGCTTGAATCTTTATGTTTTGTCTTCTAGCACTTGAATCAAATTAATCAAATCTGAATTTGAATTTTAAATCCCCAATTTGATATTTGACTCCTCTTTGCAATCTTCAATTGTAGATAGATTATTCCACAACCGTTGCATCAAGCCTTGAAAACTACTCCCTCTCTTCTTGAATAGGTAAAGGAACCAAATCCAACATATTCTAATGACATCCCTTTTCATTTTAGGCCAATAGAAGTGTTCACTTAAAGTATCCAAAGTTTTTGCAATCCCAAAATGCCCCATTAAACCACCCCTATGAGCTTCTTTTACAAGCAATTCACACATAGAATACATAGGTATACATAATTTATTTTCTTTAAGCAAATACCCATCCATTCTATAAAACTTACCATGAGCCATTTTCTCACATGCATCATAAATACTAGAAAAATCAGAATCCTCACCATACAAACCTTTGATGTGTTCGAATCCCAACATTTTTGCATTCATGGTGTTAATGAGAGTATACCTTCTAGATAAGGCATCAGCGACCACATTTTCTTCACCTTGCTTATATTTTGTCACATATGGGAATGTTTCAATGTACTCACTCCACTTGGCATGTCTTTTATTTAACTTACCTTACCCTTTGAGATATTTGAATGATTGGCAGTCTGTGTGGATCACGAACTCCTTGGGCCCAAGATAATGTTGCCAAGTTTCCAATGCCCTCAGTAAAGCATAAAGCTCCTTGTCATAAGTTGGGTAGTTCAAAGTAGCACCATGGAGTTTTTCACTAAAGAGGTAATCAGCCTCCTTTCTTGCATCAAAATAGCTCCAATCCCTAAACCTAAAGCATCACATTCAATCTCAAAAGTTTTTGCAAAGTTAGGCAAAGTCAAAATAGATGCCATACTCAACTTCTCCTTAAGTGAATTAAATGCAATGTCTTGCTCATTATCCCACTTCAAATTAACATTCTTCTTTATGATTTCAGTGAGTGGTGTAGCAATTGTGTTAAAATCCTTTACAAAACACCTATAAAAACTAGCCAAACCATGAAAACTCCTTACCTCAGAAATTGATTTTAGAGTTGGCCAACTTTTAATGGCACTTACCTTTTCTTCATCCATTTCAACACCTTGTGCACTTACCACAAAACCTAGAAAAACAATATGATATGAACAAAAAGAACATTTTTTTAGGTTAGCATATAATTTTTCTTTCTTCAAAACATCAAGTACAGCGGTTAAATGCTCTAAATGCTCATCCAAATTTTGTGAGTATACAAGGATATCATCAAAATATATAACTACAAACTTACCAATAAAAGGTCTCAAGACAAGGTTCATCAATCTTATAAATGTGCTAGGTGCATTAGTCAAACCAAAAGGCATAACTAATTGGCCCATTTGGCAAAGTCATTGGATCCTTGCTATTAGCCACTTGGATTGCATCACACACTCTAAAGAAAACTGAATTTTTATTAGTCATAAACTTCACTTAATTTTACATGAATGGTTAAGTTTATATAAAGGCTCAACCTTAAATTAGAATCAGCTAAGGACTATGAAATCTTCTAATCTAAGGATTGAAGATTCCTAATTAGAAACTAATTCCTAAATAATAACTAAGTTAGAACTAAATTCTAAAACAAGTTAGGAATCCTTCCTATACAAGAGAAGCTATTTCCTAACTAGAAACTGAAATCTAATTAATTAAACTATAAAACTCGGATGGGCCTTTGACCTAACATAAAATAGGCCCAAAACTAATTAAAACATGAAAATAAAGTCATTTAAAAAACTCTTGGGCTGTATACACAACATAGGCAGCCCAAACACTAAATAAAACATGATAAATTGAATTTGAAAAGCCCAAATATGGAGGGTCCAATTTGAATGAAGAATGGCAGCCTTGTAAACACTTGCATAGATTAGGCTCAAGCAAATAGGAATGTAATTTGGCTTCTTCATCTTGACATTGGGCTTGAATAGATTGATTAAGCCCTTGAAGTTTCCTTGCATCCAATCGGATCCATATGCAAAGCTCATGATCTAAATATCCTTGATTGGTTTATAGGAAACTTTATACAACCTTATTTTCTTCTTGAATGGTCCATTAATTATGCAAAATGGTTGTATTGCATGCCTTTGTAAGCTATCTTGATAGAAATGACAACATTGGAGAACCTTTTTTAAATCTTTATCATGCATGTATTTGTGAGCTTCTTGCAAGGCATATGGATTCTCATCAATTCTAGAATTGGAAACAAACACTATATATTCCTATATATTCTGATTTTGCCAAGATTCTTTCCTTTTTTCTTTTCCTTTTCTTTCCTTGGCCGATTTCAAGATTCTTTCCTTTTTTTTCCTTGGCCGATTTCTTTCTTTTTTCTCCTTTTTTTTATTAGTTACAACAACAAATTGAAATGAAAAATTTAACAAACAAAATAAAGATCTACAAAAGAATCCAAACCTAATTGAAGTTGACAATTTAGGAGTTGATTTCTTCCATCTTAACTTCTTGAATTTGAATGATTGCAATAGGTATGACATTTCAACACTTGAATTTTGATGAATCACATAGAATATGAATAAGATAGAAAACAAAGAAACAAAGACACAAACATAATAGATTTAGATGATTTAGTTTTTTTTTTTAATTTTCAAACCTGAAACAAAGGAAGATAGAATTAATGAAATGAAAACAAAGGAATTCAACAAAAATGAAAACAAATGGAAAATAGAAAAACACAATTGAAATGGAACGATATAATATGATTTAGAGCCTAAGCTTTGATACCAAACTGATATGAACCCCAAATGACTTGCTTTGGGACCTAATACCTTTACACTTGGAAGCGACTCCCTTGGAAAGCCAAATCAAGTTTACAAGGAAAAACCTTAACTTAATGACAAGCTTGTGTCACGGAATCTTGGTATGTTGTGAACAAGCAAAGTAATTAACTTTAAAGGTTCAGTTTTTTTTTTTTATTCTAATCCTTGAACCAAATTTTGAGAAAATTCTCACAAGCTTAAAGCTTAAATTTAGTGGAAATCAATTTTTTTTTAATTGATAGAATAGTTAAGTATTTATAGTGTTACATAAACCCTAATTTAAACTTACCTAACAAGAAAGAAACTAACTTCTAAACAAGAAATAATTCTAAACTCGTTTTGGGCTTTAAACGTAACATAAATAAGCCCAAAACTTTACTAATTACATAAGCAAACTGAATTTAATTGACCATGGGCATATATCATATTGATAGGAGCCCAAAACAATAAAAACTTAAATTAAAATAACAAATTCAAACATGTAACTTATTCTTCAATCTGCCACTCTTCCTTCACACAACCATGATTGATGCTTTGAGTCTCAATTCCATTTAAATTCCTCTCCAAAGAATTATATATTATCTTAAAACTTCCTTGAATACAATGCTTTCCAAAAGTGATGGTCATTATGCAAATCTTCTTGATAATATTGTAGAAAGCTTTGTATTTCTTTGGATTTCTCTTGAAAGAGCCATTAAACATGAATTGAAGCTCCATTGATTCTCTTTTCATGCTAGCTTGATGAAAAGGACAACCTTGAAGAACTCTTTTGAAATTTTTATCATGCATACATTAAAGATCATCTTGCAAGGCATCTTAATTCTCATCAGAGAAGAGTCCGAAGAAGGCGAGATGATGAAGATTTTGAACTAATAATGACTTTAAAGATGCTACCACTGAGAGAAGAAGAAATAGAAGGAAAGAAGGCAAGAAGGTAATGGGGGTATCAAATTGAGATTCTTAATTTTAGAGGCAAGAATGATCCTAAGGCATATCTTGATTGGAAAAAAAGGTGGAGCTAGTGTTTGATTGCTATGACTACTCCAAAATTAAGAAGTTGAGGCTCACTGTAGCTAAGTTTGATGACTATGCTATCACTTGGTGGGATGATACCAAATAAAAAAGAAGAAAGTATGGCGAGAGACCAATTAAAGTATGGGAAGACCTTAAGGCTGTGATGAGGAGGCATTTTGCCCCCACCCATTTTATAGGGATTTGCACAACAAATTACAAAGCCTTAATCAAAGATGCAAGAGCATGGATGAGTACTATAAAGTGATGGAAGTTGCTATGATTCGACCCAACATTAATGAAGATAGAGAGGCCACCATGGCTAGATTTCTACATGGGCTGAATCATTAAATTGCCAACATTGTAGAATTGGAACATTATGTGGAGCTTGAGGATATGTTGCATATGGCAATCAAGGTTGAGAGGCAACTTAGGTACAAGGGTGACAATCAAAGTTCATCTTCTTCAAATTCATCCAAGCCATAGAAATCAAGTTGGAAGGAAGATGAGGGGACTGATTCTAAGTCCAAATTTAATTCAAGAAAGTGACAAGTTGCACCAGTGTCAAAGGAGAAGGAGAAAGATAAATCTGAAACTCCAAACCATTTAAATGCTTTAAGTGTTTAGGTTTAGGTTATATAGCCTCCCAATGCCCTAATAAGAGGGTGATAATTACATCCCATGGAAAGCTCTTTTCTGAAAGTAAAGGATGATGATAATGAAAGCATGCCCTCTTTGGAAGATGTAAGTGATTAAGAAAATAGTGGAGATGAGATCACAACAAGACCAGAATAAGGAGAGTTATTAATCACAAGAAGAGTGTTGAGTTCACAAGTTCGAGTAGAAGATGACCAACAAAGGGAAAACTTGTTATAGACACCATGTGCCTTATTCAAGACATGTAATTTATTCATTGATAAAGGCAGCTATACTAATGTGGCTAGTTATAGTTTTGTTAAGAAGCTTAAATTACCAACTTTGAAACATCCCAACCCTTATCATTTGAAGTGGTCTAATGAGAGTACTGATCTTAAGGTTACAAAACAAGTCTTAGTTGCCTTTTTAATAGATAGATACAAAGATGAAGTCTTGTGTGATATTGTACCTATGCAAGCTGGACACATTCTTTTAAGGAGGCCTTGGTAGTTTGATGGAAGGACCATACATGATGGTTTTACCAATCGATACACTTTTGATAAGGATGGCAAACACATTACTCTTGTACCTCTTTCTCCTATGGAAGTATTTGAGGATGAGCTAAAAAGAAAAGAGAGTGATGAGTTGAAACAAAAAAAATGAGCATAAAGATTTGAAAAGAAGAAAGAGTGAAGAATTAAGTCAAGAAAAAGAAAATAGAGTGTGTGATCCAATCCAAGTGGCTAATAGCAAGGATCCAATGAGTTTGCCAAATGGGCCAATTACAAGAGCAAGGACAAAGAAGTTCAAAGATGCAATTCAAGGCTTGATGCAAGGATTGTGGAACAATCTATCCATAATTGAACATTGCAAAGAGGAGTCAAATATCAAATTGGGTATTCAAGATTCAAATTCAGATTTGATTAATTTGATTCAAGTGCTAGAAGACAAAACATGAAGATTCAGCTTCAAGGATGGATTTCAAATGGGTCAAACAAATTAAATTCAAAATTCACTTTGTAATTGGGCTAATTTTGTTAAATAAGCCCATATCAATTTTTTTTCGTTTTAAGTATTTTAATTAGTTATTTTGGGCTTTTTAGTTTTGTTTAAATTAAACCCAAACCCACATTTCTTTTAGTAAGAATTTATGGTTTGTAACCTAGCTAAGATGATATAAATATTTAGCTAATCTAGGAATAGGACAGACTTGAATAATTCAAAATTAAGTTTTGTGAGAAATTTCTCAGCTTTTGGTTCTTACCTGAATTAATATTCTGAACTTCCAAAGTTAATCACTTTGTTTTGTTCACAACATACCAAGGTTCTTTGACACAGGTTCGTCATTGGGTTGAGATTTTCCTTGTGAACTTGATTTGGCTTTCCAAGGGAGTCGCTTCCAAGCGTAAA